>OY755193.1:11404890-12604890 GCA_963576735.1 Bedellia somnulentella
CTTCGACGTTCAGAGTATGTTGACCCCCAAGGATGTATGAATCTCCGGAGATGTAGTTGCAACGTACTCACGTTTGACGTCATATCCAAGTTTAGCATACTATCTTCTTCTTTTGCGGCCCTTGAACCAACATCTCTCACTGGGGTATCGTCGGTCACCACAATCCTTCGGGTAACATTGACACAATCCTGACAGCGGTACCTCTTTATCTCGTCTTGGTGCTCCCGATATTGGGCAGACGTGATATTAAGGCAGCTATGATGGTAACATGCTTTACAAGATAAACACTTCACTGATTCAAAATCTTCACTGTCTTATGAAACACAACACAGTACATACATGTCCGTCAACGGATTTTCAAACTTTTCATTAAAAGTTGCTACTTGAAGTTGTCTTCATTTCTAAACATTACCAAGTAATTGTAAACACTATTTGTTATAAAATCAATTCTTAAAAATGCTTTTTATCACAGCTATGATTTGTATTTCATATTCACATGTATCTAGTTGTTGATATATATATGTTGGGGGCGACCCAAACAATAAGTAATGCTGAATATAAAAGCTGAGGGATGCTAGCTAGGGTTGGTGACTGTAAAGAGCTATAAATAACCAAACCCGTTGAGTGATGATTTAACACTGATTTATTTATTCTACCAATATTCGAATGATTGCGACACAGCGTAATGCAAGCAATGCTAAAATTAAAACATATGTATTTTAAATTATAAATTAAATGTACTTGTGTGCGTTAGCTTGTACATCTTGCCAACCCAAAAAAGGAAGGAAAAAGGCAGCTTTGTTACAAATATCAATATGACAATTTCAATAATATGTAATTTAAGGCTAAAGTTATGGTATTATCAATTATAGAAACAATATTAAATTAAATTTGATGCTTATTAGTAAATTTATTTTCACGTAGCTGTCCATACTTATTTTAAATTTTATTATTAAGAAGAGTCAATAGATACGCTAAATGTAATTGTCCCCGATGGGCTCAACTATTTCACTGAGAGAATCACTTGGAATGGGGACCGACACTGACCGCGGGGGTTTGGGAGGTACTGTGCCTCTATTTACACTTAATATGCCCATGCTCAATGATTCACGCAATTCACTACACTGTGTTGTCACGTGGCGCGCGGCGTTGTCGGCGAACGCGGCGCGGGGGGCGCGGGGGGCGGCGGCGTGCGTCGCGGGGCGCACCGGGCCCTCCCGCCCGGCCGAGGAAGTTAACTGCATACTGCGCCGTCTCCTCGCTCGAAGACAGGCTGCTATAATTCCCATTACCAACAGTACAGAAATCATGCCATACATGATGGAAAACTGATGAATGTCATGAACGCTGAGCTCAGACGCTGACTGTTGTTTTAGGTTTTTGATCTCATTGATAATGTGACGATACGTCTGTTGGTGGTTTTCAGTCGTAAAGTTGAAGCTGGCTCCAGGTGTCTTGATGACGCTGTTTAAAATAGATATCTCTGGGGATTCGATCGATGGCTGAATAGTTACTTTTCGTAGAAAGTTCTTCTGAGAGTGAATCGTAAACATATCACTCTTAATTGTACAACCTTGACCTATATCAAGAAGGCCGGTACCCGATAAGGATGTCATAGATATATCAGCTGAGCAAAATGACCGAATATCACATTTGTTGCAACACGAATATAGATAGGAATTCGGTCGGTGCAACTTGATCCATCTGTTTACACAAGGTGCATGCTCGTATAAACAGGGTGATATAAATTTGCTTGAATTTATTAAAGTAATATTACATATATTTTGATGTAGATCTAAAGCATAGGTGGGTTTATCAAGATTACATAGTAGTTTTTCTTCTGATACATGGAGACAAGCTTGTAAATCGTAATTTGATAAAAAGATTACTGCGTCTTTGCGTAGGTTAAAAGCTATGTAAGGGTAGGTAGGTATGGTAAGGTAGGCATTTTCCATTTTTGTTTTGTGGGACGCTAATTATTCTATCGAGCTCGTATATCTCATTGCTTACTAATGGTACTTTTATTTCGATTATAAGGTATTTTTTATATACCTTTGCGAACACTTTTAGTAATTTGTATATGTCTCTTATGTTACCAGTTTCGGACGGTATTTTTAGATCGCCCTGCAGATGGCCAGATATGAAATTGATTTGCTCTTCCAGTTGTTCGCTTGTTATGAGACGTGCATCGATTCTGCCGTGACTGATGTCTGTCACCGTGTCTATGAGTGACGTTTGCATGCGTCTCAGGTTCTCGAGGATAATGGTAGCAGATAAAGCTGATGACGTAATATAAAGACTGTTTTCTACATCAGATCTTATTCTATTCATGTCTGCTGATATGCTGTGTAAATGTTCGTTGATCAGAGAAAATTGTTTATTCATTATCTGCTCGTTGCGCTGTATGATGTTTAATTCGGCTTCAACCACTACTGTTTGGTTTATTATTAGATTTTTAAGATGATTTTCATTGTATGCTATTTTGTCGATATCTTTAGCGTATTGTTGGGCGAAGTTGTCATCTAGTACCCCAAATAAATAGTTAGCTGCACTGCCAATGCCATTTACTAAACCTCTTTTTTGTCTTTTGTTCTTGGAGCTATGCAATAGTTGGTTATAGTGCTCAATTTCAGTTAGCTCGTGTGTTAGCTGGTTAGTTATCTGCTGGTATTGAGTATTAGATTTCATTGTCATGCCTTTCAGATGTCTCACGTAAGTCTCCATGTCAGTGATTGCTTGCCAGTAGCTAGTGAGATTGTAGTATACTACTAGCTTCCATTCATCTCGAATATATTGTACGTTCGATATTTTGTCAAAATATAGTGTCTTCGAATCGTTTAATGATATGGTGCTGAAATTAGAGACGTTTTGCTGTACAGTGGAAGGTATAATCATTGAAAATAGTAAAAGAACAACGGTGAAAAAGTTTTTAAATGTTTTACGCTTGCTTCCCTGTGCACTTCTGTTAGAGTTTATAGGCGGTGAAGTTTTCTGATTGGTATCATCTATTTCTGTCGATTCAATCGGTAACAGTATGAGCTTCGTTACTGGTCGCTTGATGATATTTGATTCAGTTTTGACAGATACCACCCTAACGTATCCGTCGCTTCCAGGGTGAATGTCTACAACCCTGCCGAGTGCCCATTTACCTGGAGGTAGGTTCTCGTCTTTTATAATAACGATGTTGTTTAGTTCGAGGTTTTTTGTGGGTGTTCTCCATTTAGAACGAGTTTGAAGATGCTGAAGATAATCCGTTGACCATAGCTTCCAAAAGTGTTTGTTCATGCTTTGTACAAGTTGCCAACGTGCTCGTAAGTTGATGTCATCTGGGTCAGTCTGAGGTCGTGTTAGTAAAGAGTCTCCTATTAAAAAGTGTCCTGGGGTAAGATAGGTATCCTCAGGATTCTCAGTCAGAGGAAACAAAGGACGCGAGTTTAAACACGCTTCTATCTGTTGAATCAAGGTAGTGAACTCCTCGTAGGTAAGTTTTTGCTCGCCTAAAACTCGTTTTAGATGTCGCTTAAAGCTTTTTACAGCTGCTTCCCACAAACCACCTGCACTAGGCCATGCTGGAGAATTGAATGCCCATTCGATATTAATTTCACTAATATGCTTAAAGAAATCATGATTTATTGAATTTAAAATCTGTTTGTATTCACTGTCCAATGTTCGTTTAGCTCCAATAAAATTTGTGCCGTTATCGCTGTACATTCGGCGGGGCATTCCTCTCCGCGCACAGAAACGACGAAAAGCTGCTAGAAATGCTGGAGTGCTTAAGTCGGACACCAATTCTAGGTGAACTGCCTTGGTTGCTAGGCAGACGAACACAGCCACGTAACCTTTGTTTGTTTTAACTCCCCTGCCCTTGCTGGCTTTAAGATCTACGTATCCAGTAAAATCCACGCCAGTATGCGTGAATGGACGTGAGGGCGTCACTCTGGCTTGTGGTAAGTCAGCCATGATCTGATGTGGTGTTTCTGTGCTGAAACGACGGCATTTTATACATTGACGAAGTTGTCCTTTGACTGTTCGCATGCCACTTAGAATCCAGTACTTTTCACGTAAATAGGATAGGGTAAGTCTTGGCCCGCCGTGTAAAGTTATAATATGAGCTTGATTGATAAGTAATTCAGTAAAACGGCTGTGACTCGACAAGATTATTGGGTGTTTAGCTGAGCTGCTTACTGCTGAATGACCAAGACGGCCACCCACTCTCAATATCCCGTTTTCATCCAAATAGGGAGATAAGTTCGCTAAAGGGCTGTTAGAACAAGGATATCCTTTGGTTTTCACTTTATCCAAGTCTTTTTCAAAGTCTATCACTTGCACGTGTTTAATAATAATTTCATATGCTTTGTTTATTTCTGAAGTAGATAGAACTGTATCATGTCCCGTGTGTTTGCGTCGTAATGCTGCCACGAAACGTAATACCCATGCAACTACTTTCACAGTGTGAGAAATTGAGCTGTTATTTTTTAATAATTCATTTATAAATGAAGAGCTATGTTGATGTAAAGTGGAGTTTACTTTGACCTTTTTTGTTTCAAGTGTTGGTGAATCATAATTTCTTTCTTTGATATTGTTTGTGTCAAAATTAGACAATGATTCCGGCCCGTTCCACCAGAGCGTGTTGTTTTGAAGCTTATTAATAGTTAGTCCTCTAGTGGCACAGTCAGCTGCGTTGTCCTCAGATCGGACGTGGTTCCAGTTCGATGCTGGTACGATTTCAGTTATTTGTTGTACTCGATTCGCGACGAATTGCTTCCATCGAGATATGTCGCCATGAAGCCAACCCAAAACCACTGTAGAGTCAGTCCATGCGTATACATCATAATTCGTACTAGTTAAAGATGTTTTTATTATTAGTATGAGCTGAGCTAGAAGTAAAGCACCACACAGTTCAAGGCGTGGCAGTGAGATTTTCTTCTTTAATGGCGCTAGCTTTGTTTTAGCTGCAACGAGCTGTCTTGTGCACTCGCCCTTATCGTTTTTCGATACTAGGTACACGGAACAAGCGAAACATTTTTCCGACGCGTCGCTATAACCATGCAGTTGGAATGACTTTTGTGTGTCACCTAAGTACCTCGGTATATTGAACTGACTTACATATTGAAGGTCATTTCGTAGCTGTACCCATTCGTTTTTGATATCTTTCGGAATAGGATCATCCCATCCTACGCAGGAAACCCATGTGTTTTGGAAAAGTAGCTTCGCTCGAACCGTTAGTGGTGAGAGCCATCCCAACGGGTCGAATATTTTTGATATTTCTGAAAGTAGCTGGCGCTTCGTATTACATGACTCGGCGTGTTCTATTTTGTTTGTAAATACAAATGAATCGGATGAAGGTATCCATGTTAGACCGAGTGTTTTACGAGACTCTGAACATTTAAAATCGAATGGCTTGTCCAGTTGATCTGAAGATAAATCTTTTAACAGCTCTGGATGATTTGCTGACCATTTACGTAAGTTCATCCCTGCACCTCTCAATATCTTAATTAGCTGGTGTTGGAGTTCTTTTGTAGCTTCAATAGTGTTTTCACCACTAAGTAGATCATCCATGTAGAAATTGTTTTCTAATGCTGTCGCTGCGAGTGGATATTTCGAAGCGTCGTCTTTAGCTAGTTGTCGCAAGGTTCGCATCGCTAAATATGGAGCGGCTTTCGTTCCGTATGTCACAGTGGTTAGTAAGTACTCCTGGATTGGGTTACGTGTAGATTCTCTCCAAAGAATACATTGTAGATGCTGATCGCTTTTCCTTATTAAGATCTGACGAAACATTTTTTCGATGTCCGCCGTGATGACATATTTATATTGTCTCCAATTTAAAATTAGTGTTGGTAAGTCATGCTGTAAGTTTGGACCACATTCCATTACGTCATTGAGGCTGAGTCCTGAGTTAGTCTGAGCTGAGGCGTTGAAAACTACACGCAAACTGGAAGTTGTAGATTCGGGACGAATAACTCCGTGATGTGGCATGTGGTATGTAGTGTGGTCACCCTGGTCTGCTTGACGCATATGACCTAATTTTAGATAGTCGTAAATAAATTGTTTATAACTTTCTGAGTAAGATTCATTCTTTGACATTTTGCTTTCTAGTTGTAAGTATTGTGCTGTTGCTTTTGTTTTCGAAGATCCTAATTTTTCTTTAAAGTTAAGTTTCATCGGTAGGGCTACCTCGTACCTACCATTGTCTAAGCGCTTAGTAGTAGCTGTATAATGTTCTTCGCAGAATTGTTCCTCTTTCGTAAGGTCGCTCGATATGTTAGGCAATTCCTCTATCTCCCAATATTTAGCTATTTCATCAAGATTGTTAATAACAACACTGCAGTTGAAAGTTTTCACGTTACCAGACAAAATCCAACCAAGTCTTGTTTGTTGTGCTATTGGCGCGTTGTGTGACCCTTTAACTAGACCACTCATAATCACTTCCGAGTACACACAAGCGTCAAGCAAGATATCAACTGACTTAGACATATTGTAATCAGGATCAGCTAGGTTCATATGCTGTATGTGTGGCCAAGATCGCTTAGAGAATGAAATATTGGGAAGGTCACCAATAACTCGAGGGATAATACAAGCTTCAGTCGTAAAATTGTAGTCATCGTAAATAGATTGGCATTCAAGTGATATAAGCTGTTTGCTTTGTTTTGGAGTGGATATACCGACTCCAGATACCGATGCACTAAATTTCTTGCGTGGCAACCCTAGTAGCTGGGCGGCGTTCTCCGATACTAGAGTAATCTGAGAGCCTTGGTCAAGTAATGCTCGTAGAGTTACGTAGTTTCCTCCAATCGTTTTAACTTTCAATAAAACCGTCGCTAGTAAAACTTCTTCGTCGTCGGCAGCCACGTGACTGGCTGTGTGCGCCTTGTTGTTAGTTTGCTTATTTGGCGGTGTCGCAGTAGTCGCTAAAGTTGGGATTTGCTCGGCATTAGACACTGTTGTCGACTGCTGTGACCCGTGACATGCATCATGTAGAAGCGTATGATGTGCGCAATTGCATTCTTTGCATCTTTTCATTGAAGTGCATTTATTTGTATGTTTAAAAAGACAGTTTTGACAAAGTTGTAGTTTTGTAACTGACCTGAATTTAGTTTCCGCTGGCATGATGATGAACTTTGGGCATCGGTAGAGCTCGTGATCAAATTTACACAGAGGGCACTTGCACGTGGATGTAGACGCTGCTTGATATCTCGATGTATGCTTGTTGCTATTGTAGCTCGATTTTATGCTAGGCTTTCCTTGGTGAAATGAAGCTGGCTTAGCTTGATACGATGAAACTGGCTTAGCTGTGGCTGTAGTTTCTCTTTCTCTTTTGTGTGTAGGCTCGAGTGCCATGAACTTGCTCTCGAGAAAAGTCATTAGCTCAGAGAGAGAAGGCAACTCTCTAGGAGACTTACGCGATTCCTTATAGGCGTTGTAGGTATCGCTGTCTAGCTTTTTTGTTATTAAATGGACTAATATGGGATCCCAAGTATTAGTATCCACACCTAAGTTATGAATGGCATGAATACTCTCAGTAGTAGTATCGTAAAGACGCTTGATTTCATATGATGTTTGCTTGCTGATGCTGGGCTGATTCAGGAATGTTTCGATTTGCGTAGTAAAGAGTACTTGAGGATTATTGTAGCGATGTGTCAATATTTCCCAAGCAATATCATAATTTTCGCTTGAGATATTTAAATGCTGAATTAAACGCTCCGCTTCTCCCTTGACTTTGCCCTTAAGGTGTTGCATTTTTTGAGCTTTGGATAGAAAATTATTGTTATGAATTGATTCGCAAAATAAATCGTAGAAAGTAGGCCAGTAAGTATATTTTCCAGAAAAGGTTGGTATTTCAAGTAACGGAGTAGATTGTTGCATATGAGAAGTAGCAGAAAGTTTTTGATTTAATGCTTTTTTAAGTTGTTTAAAAGACATTTCCTGTGTGATAAATTCGTTTAAGTAGACTTCATCCTCACCTTCGAGAATATTATCTATCTCCAAATGAAGCTTATCGATAGCGTTCCATCTTGATTGGATGCTGCGAAGTTCGTCTTCTAACTCCCATTTCTCGCTAATCTCGCTAACTTTAATGCTAGATACTAATCGCTTAAATGCTCGAAAGTTAGTCCGTTGTAGGGACAAAAGCTCGTCTACCTTTTTTGGACCAGTCTCGGTTTTAGTACCTGACCCTGTTGGTTTTTCCATCTTATAAAGTTCATAAGCTTCAATTTTTGTTCGAATATCGTTATAACACGTAGACATACGAGAATAAATATCCTCTTGAAAGTATCGCTGTGTTTTAGTAGGTACAGTTACAAGAATAGCATGATTATTTTCGAACTCTCCCCAGAGATTATCTAAAGCCTCTAACCTTATTTTCAAATACTCCGAGGTTTTTCGCTTAGCTGAGTCCTTATCGAAGTTGGTACCGATGCGCTGAAGCTCGGTGACGATCGCTCCTTGGCGGTTGAAGAGAGCTTCGAAGTCCGTCATGGTAGCTAGTTAGTCAAGTAAATAATAAACGATCTTACTTGAGCGCTGCTGCTAGGCAAGTCTCCCGACTCACGGAAGAAGTTCTGTTGGTGATGCTATGTGAGTCCCAGACCCACACGGTTGCTCTCTATGCAAGTCGCTTGACCTTCTCGCACGCTGATATGTTGAAAGTGATTCCCGCTTACCACTTATAAACGTCAGTAAAAAACTAAATTTTCACGCTAAAGTTAATACACCCTTTATAACACAGTAAGTTACAGTTCGCTAAGACTCGATATTTAGCTCGCTAGGAAATGATACGTGTAAGTTTAATGCCACGACGAAACTAGGTCAATGTACGAATGCAACACTGACGGAAAATATTCCACTCAATATAACACTCCCGAAAACGTTTAGTGCGCTAGGTAGAGACACGTTTAACTTTAAATCCACGTTAAAACTAATTCAATGTATGAATGCAACACTGATGGAAAATATTACACTCAATATAACACTTCCGAAAACGTTCGATGCGCTAGGCAGAGACACGTGTAACTTTAATTCCACGTTGAAGCTGGATCAAAGTACGAGCGCGAAACCGACGGAAAATGTAATACTCCCGTTAAGTCCCGCTTGAACAAAAGCACGAAGGACCAATGTTGGGGACGACCCAAACAATAAGTAATGCTGAATATAAAAGCTGAGGGATGCTAGCTAGGGTTGGTGACTGTAAAGAGCTATAAATAACCAAACCCGTTGAGTGATGATTTAACACTGATTTATTTATTCTACCAATATTCAAATGATTGCGACACAGCGTAATGCAAGCAATGCTAAAATTAAAACATATGTATTTTAAATTATAAATTAAATGTACTTGTGTGCGTTAGCTTGTACAGTACATGTACTAATAACTGCATCCAAGTCAGTTGAAATAGTTATGTTATTCAAATTAATAACATTGTTGTAAATAATATTACTAGCTAGTAACATAGCTAGACGTTTTTTAGAATGTTCAGGTACTTTCAAGGTACTTTTAGTCAAAAATGGTTTCTTAATATAGTTATTTATATTAAAATTAACAATTTTTTGCCTATATCCCAAGGTCAAATTATATAGTAACATATTTAATTTATAAATCCTAGTATTAACCTTATAGCTAAGATGCTTGGAATATAGGAAGTCACTTATAATTATTTTTCTGACATTTAAATTAACCAACTTGTCAAATGATTTCTTCAAGTCACTTGGTTTAACCATGTTACTTGAACCAATTAAAATAACTAAAGTAGTGTTGGAGTCATATTGTGCTTTTAAAACAGAATTTATTATTTGTGAGTAACTAGCTCCGGGCATACAAGTATTTAAGATACATTGGTCTAATTCTTTGTTTAAATGATGGCCAATGTTAACACCAAGAGAATCGGAGAAGACTAAAGTCCTCTGAGTCGACACACCTCTATTGTAAGCAAAAGTGGGCTGAACCATATTATTTCTATTTTCAGGGGATACATCATTTATGACAGTACTTACGCTTTCACACTTATTGCAAAACCCAGAAAGTGTTTCTACTGTTTTGATATTTTCATTACCTAATTCTATGATTTCTTCTAAACCTTCTATGTAGCTTTGCATCTCTAAGTGGCTGTTATGATACTTTAATGTAATATCTTGAAGAGATTTTTCCAATTCTATAATCTTATTACTATCATGGCTAAGTTTAACTTTATTATTGTCTAGAGAAAGTTCATAATCACTACATAGTTTTTCTAGCCTATTTAACTTAAATTTCATCTCATGATGTTGACTACACCTTAGTTTATTAAGTTTTTTTACATGATTTCTTACAATTCTTTTAAGTTTAAGGTATTTCTTTAACTTTTTTGAACCTTTTATGTTAACAATAGGTAGGGGTTTTTTTTCTTTTACCGGAGTAGTTAAGTCTATAGTTGGCATATGAATAACGCTATCGTACATTTGCTGTAGCATAATTGAGGTCGTTTGTCTTGGACTGAAGGTCAAAACGTTTTGTAGAGACTAAGCACAGGTCATCAGCAAAATCGATGTCTTCTAAGTCTTTGCCTCGAGACCATGGTAAACCCCTTCGGCATTTGCAGGTCACTCTACACATAACGTCGTCCAGGATCATAAGGAACAGAATTGGAGACAGTAGACATCCTTGTTTCACACCTGCAGTCACTGGGATGGGATCAGTGAGACGGCCTTTGTGCATCAATCTACAGGAGGACCCTTCATACAGACACTTGATGAGTCCGATGATCTTCTCCGGTATTCCTCTCTTTTTGAGTGTGCTGGACCACTTCACGCGGTCGAATGCCTTCTCGAAGTCGATAAACAATGTAAAAACTTCACATTGCATTTCGTTGCATTGTTCGAGGATCATTCGGATTAGATTTAGTTGGTCTGTGCACGATCTACCTGGTCTGAAACCACCCTGCTCTTCTCTCAAGTGTGCGTCCACTGCACTCGCCATCCTATTAGTGAGTATATGTATGTATGTTTATTTTTTTAAATACATTGCCTGCCACCTTTTTTAGGATATATATGACTTGAATCTATATTTTTCTTATTATTTTCTAACTACTGTAATCCCAACGTGAGTCTTCACTAATATGAAAATGTTATCCTATCGAGCGTTTTTCTAAGCGTTTTCGTTTATTTTGGGAACAGCTCATTTTTTTTTTGCTAGACACGTATTAGAAATACATAAGCTACTTTTAGAAGTAGAGTGTGACAAAGGTTGTTAAATGGTTATTGTTGGAATGGATTATACAGTCTCAAAATTAAAACCAACAAGACATACCTAGATTATGGTTTAAAAAAAGCTAATTTTTAGGTGTTCTTTTTAGCACTATTAAATCTACATGTCCATTAGTTAAAACAGTTTTATTTTAAAAAGTCAATTCAACTTAATTCCTGAGTAAACGCAAGTCCCTATATCACACTACAAATACACGTTATCGCTTTTAAAACCGCCGCATTTATTTCACGCTCGTGCAAACTCTCCGGCGACACGTAACTTCACGTTCCGTACAAACGTATAAAGTTAAATCCGTTTAAGTTAATGCATTTAGTTGCATCACCTTAGACACGTGATCTGCATTTTACTCTCGGCTTATTTGTTCCTAAGATGCTGTTTGCTTAAAACATTCTGCATTAAAAGGTAATAGTACCTATTTACGTTTGTATACTCACAGATGTGAATCTTATAAAGGGATAGGTAGATCTTCAAAATTAGAAATTCATCATACAATTTCGGAAGTTAAGTTGGAAGATTAACCCTTAGCTGTAGTGGTGAAAAAATATCACGGTTCTATAGTGGTGGGTCCATTGGACCCAGCAATTTTTAAATATAAATTAAATAAGTTGCATTTACAATGTTAGACCTTTTTTATTATTTTAAACTTTAATCATATGTAGTTAACAAACTGTTTCATGTAAACAACAAAAAGCACTTATTTTTATTAGGTAATTGGCACTTAGAGGAATCAGTCTCATTTTTCTTAATCATTCAAAACAAGGTTACAAAAAAAACATTAAAAATGTAAAAGAAATATAAAAAACATAAACTCTTATTTTTTCTTAAATTTAATAGAGTATTCTTTCACAAACAATAAAAAATAATTAAAAAACTTTTTAGGTAAAAAAAATGACAGGCCTCAAACATAGCCAATGATAAACAAGAATTGCAAATAGTTTTCGCACAAGTCATGCAGACAGGCTGCTGACATTTGGCACATAGGTGCACAGTCTTTGCTCACTTGGCAGGAGGACATGAACCACACCTTTTTCTCTTGTTCAATTCATGGTATCGCCAGTTGCTGGTGCTGTCTGAGGAAGTTTCAAGGCCGTCGCAATACTCAGTCTTAGTTGTGTAGGTAGCCTCTGATTATAACACCTTTCTTTCATGTAAGGTTCACTTAACGACTTTGACAAACCTTTCAAAAAGTTCATACGTGTTAATTTTTGAGCATCTTGGTGGCTCTGCTGGATGATGAATGCATTTAATGCACTCATGTCTTCACAACAGGTCTTGACTGAGATGTGGTAAAAGGCAATCTGAGAATATTATGAGATCTAGCGCGACTGTTTCTTGCTGGCGGTGTTTTAGCCCATTAATATCGGTTTTTCCCATAGAAGCAGTCAGACGAATTAACTATTTCATTCATTTTATTAGCTTCTGTGTCAGAATCATCGCTGGCTGATATTTCAGAGTACGTTTCATGGTCACTAGCAACAACGAAGTCTTCATCATTGTCAGAGAATTCATTACCTGAATGTGTTGTAAAATCTCTTTGCATAGACGTCGAACTTTCACCAATTTCTTTATTATCACTGCCCAATTCTTCATTTACCCACTGTTCTATTTGAGATTCATTTGCCATGGTAAATAACTGAAAAAACCCAAAAACATGTAAAACACCTATCGAAATAATAATAACGTTACTATAGTGGTGGGTCCAATGGACCCAGGCAATAGCAAATACTTACCTTTCCAGTAGCAAGCGCACCATGTCCGTCCCACACAGCGCACTTCGCCCTACTACCGAAAGGTACTGAGATGCGGGGGGACGTACCTCACTCCTATAATTTTCTATGCCTTAATAAAAATGTTGGCAGGGTCCATTGGACCCACGACTACAGTTAAGGGTTAAATAAAAATAATTAAATTAAAAGATCTCTCAGCCCGCCTAGTGGAAGTCAGTGGTGATCCTAGGGCTGGCAGCTACCACGGCCAACGAATTATTATAGCCATTCAAAGAGGAAATGCTGCCAGTATTTTAGGCACGATACCGTTCTGCGAGACCGATAAATTTCATGAAATTTTCCATCTATTGTAGGTATTTATTTAGTTTTATATTTAAATTTAGGTTGTAAATTGTCTATGTAAATACTTTTAACTATTTATGAATAAATAGTGAAGGAAGTTGGAAAATATTGTGATTTTATGGATGGTTAGCAATGTTCCTTAGAGTTCTTAAGTAGCTTCTTACGAGGCCCTTGAGAAACAATGCAAAATTTTATTGCCGATTTTTCTGATTTGATGATCACTTGGACGAAAGTAATTTAAGTTATTTAGATAATTTGTCACATTTCATTAGTCATAATACAATTTAAACTTCTTATGCTTACTGAAATAATGATCATTGTATATGAAATTAGTTCTCAGTCCCTATTTAAATATGAAGGATGACCTTGAATTAAGCATTTAGGTCTCAAAGATGTTCTAAAATTCTAGGCGCCCGTCCAGAGTGAAAGGAGTATAGAACATTGCAAAAAAATGTTGAATAACGTAAATTAACATCGAGAGATTTGCTAGGAGTGTAGAAAAAGGCGATCGTTAGTCTCTGCCTGTCCCAATGTAATGGGTATTAATCAGTCTGTTTTAATTGTCAGTACCACTGAAGTTGTGCAAAATATTTAATAGAAGTAAAGTTAAGTTTAAGTTTGTTGTAAGTTTTCTAGAAAATATCCAATGTTATGATATTTTTCTTGTTTTTCTGTTTTATGTGCTACAAACGGCGAATACACGTCTTTCTTTCTTTTATTTAGTCTATTTTTGATATGTCGGATATTGAAAAATATTCTGATAATTGGATTTTTTTTGTTCATAAACACCTCATGTAAGGATTATTACTAATCAATAAAAGATAGTTAAAGGAAAGAAACAAATTTAAATTAAAGGGGCCGTTTACCTGAAGTTCGCGGGTTCGATCCCCGCTGGCGTAGAAATTTTTCTTTCCTTTAATTATCCTTTATTTAGTAAGTTTAGCTCAAATTAGTGAAGAAGCAGTTTTAATTACAAAATAGTAATTATATATACCGGTGGTACGTCTACAACTTACCAATGCGGGTTTTCTCAAGATTTTTTCTCTTCGTTAGCAACCATTATGAATTGACTACACATATGATTTCCAAAATAACACATTAGTGTAGAACTGAATTCAGAGTCGAACCTCTTCCTTTCCCCTTAAAAGCTATAGTCTCCTTCATAATTTACTCTAAATCTAACAAAAATTTAACTTACCTGACAACCAAGTTCCATTATAAGGCTTCGGCGTAAACTTATCGCTAAGAATCTGTTGCAAAGTAGGCTTCCTCCCCCTGTTAGTGATCCCGTCAGGTGCCGGGGTCAGCAGCACTATGCTGAACACTATCAGCCCCAGCACCGCGGCTATCACGAGGAGCGCTATAAAGATACTGCGCTTATTTTGACCCTCACTTTTATGAGGATTTCCTCACGATAGTTTACCTCATTGGTAACAATCATGACCATGTTGGATATGTGGGTTTCTTCACGCCGTTTCCCTCACCGTTCACAACCATGACTAACTTATCTTTGTAGGTTTCCTCAAGAAGTTTTCCCTCACGTTCATGACCCATTTTGCCCCTCATCTTAAAAAGCCTTAATAAATTAACTACATTTATGACACATTGGTTTATCTCCGTCTCAAGATTCGTACCTTTGCCTTCCTTCTAAGAACCGCTGGTCTTCATCATCAAACATCAATATATCAATAAATATAAGGAATTCAAACTAACCTGACAACCAAGTTCCATTATAAGGCTTCGGCGTAAACTTATCGCTAAGAATCTGTTGCAAAGTGGGCTTCCTCCCCCTGTTAGTGATCCCATCAGGTGCCGGGGTCAGCAGCACTATGCTGAACACTATCAGCCCCAGCACCGCGGCTATCACGAGGAGCGCTATGAAGATACTGCGCTTATTTTGACCCTCACTTTTATGAGGATTTCCTCACGATATTTTCCCTCATCGTTAACAATAATGACCATGTTGGATATGCGAGTTTCCCCGCGACGTTTTCCCTCACCGTTCACAACCATGACTAATTTATCTTTGTAGGTTTCCTCAAGAAGTTTTCCCTCACGTTCATGACCCATTTTGCCCCTCATCTTAAAAAGCCTTAATAAATTAACTACATTTATGACACATTGTTTTGAAATCCGTCTCAAGATTCGTACCTTTGCCTTCCTTCTAAGAACCGCTGGTCTTCATCATCGAACATCAATATATCAACAAATATAAGGAATTCAAACTAACCTGACAGCCAAGTTCCATTATAAGGCTTCGGCGTAAACTTATCGCTAAGAATCTGTTGCAAAGTGGGCTTCCTCCCCCTGTTAGTGATCCCGTCAGGTGCTGGGGTCAGCAGCACTATGCTGAACACTATCAGCCCCAGCACCGCGGCTATCACGAGCAGCGCTATGAAGATACCGCGCCAGTTTCTTTCGGTTGGTGTTGATGCTGCTAATTCCTGTGAAGAAAACGGGAGTTTAGGAATGGTTGGTTTTGTAATGAAGATGTGGAAAATATATGTGGGTTTGCTGTGTAGTGTCGGCATAGAATAAGACTACCCCATTTTTTCCGGTGGGTGTACGTAAGAGGCGACTAACGGTACTGGGGCTTTTAAGGGATTTTTGGGCGATGCGGTTGGAGACTTTCCAAACGTGGCTTAGGAATTTCCAGTTCCTTAGCTCTGGCTACCCCTTCTAGGGATTTATAGCCGTGAGCATATGTATGTATGTATGGATATGGATGGGTACTAGTGATTATGTCAAAGAAGTAAGCGTTTTGGTTGATATTGATATTGTTGAGAACCAACAACCTTTATTTTACCATATTTTCCCCACTTAACTTCCAAAAGTGCCTGGAGGAATTTCTAATTCCTTACTTACCCCATCTAGGGATTTATAGCCTGATTATGTGTATGTATTTATGAATATATTGCTATCTTTCTCTCTAAACCTCTCTACACAGAGGGTAATAGAGGCAACTGAAACTTGGACCAAAAACACTTATCAAAGTACACACAATCAATGTTTTGTAGACCCCAGATCTCTGTTCCAGAACTTTAACGGTAATAATTTTCATTAAAATTTAAGACTTTGTTCGTGCTACAACGTTTTTTTAGTATTATGGTACTATATTGCACGTTGAAACATAGTATTGAATCACGTTTATGTTTTAGTATTTAAATGTAGAAAATAATAAAAAAAAAACTGTATGTTTACTTAAACCAAAAAAAAAAAACCTAATAAATATCGCTCTAGTAGCAATATCTAGGCATTGTTCCTACAAATTGTGATGTTCAATCATAATTGTTTATTCAATAAACCTTTTCAAAGTGGTTTTGTTAAGCCGTGTAGTGTCGGCTTAGAATAACACTACCCCATTTCTACCCGTGGGTGATCGTAAGAGGCGACTAAGGGTATAGGGGCTTATTAAGTGATTTCTGGGTCTGATCTTTTCCCCAATCAACTTCCAAAAGTGGCTGAGGAATTTTTCATTCCAAAGCTCTGGATACCCCGTTAAGGGATTTATAGCCGTGAGTATATGTATGTATGTTTACAACTGGCGAATTAACTTATACTATCTACAAAAGAAGTAAACAAAATATAAATTATCTTTGAAACCAATTAGGTTAATAACATAGTTCAACTTTGTTTAAACTGTTATATGATTTCGTTATTCTTTGTTTATACATGTAAATGAAAATAAAATAGTGGAAAAAAAATCATTTCTTATAACTAAATACGCTAAAAAAAGATTTCATTAATGATAAATTCTAAATTATTCAAAGGGTTGATGGGAGAGGCTCTGAAGGTTTAATAGATAAGGTCTTTGAAACCTAAGATTGTAGAACGGATAGAGGTCCTCTGTAGTTTACTGTATTTTAAGTCTATTGATCCGTAATTTAGTAACGGGTCTTGGGCTGACTAAAATCATTATTAAGATTAAACCGTGATAGACCAATGGGTAGAACACTGCTTATTTTGCAGACGATAAGGGTTCAAATCCCGGGTCGAGTCTACATCAAATTGACATTTCTATAGACATATCTTTATATATTATTCTGTAAGCCTCTTTCTGGCCCGGAAGCCTGTGACGCGATGAGTTAAGCTAGAAATTTGGTTCAGGTATCGTTTTGTACAGTTCGCGGCCGTGGTGTGCACAAAAACAGACATCTGATGTAACTGGAGTAAGTTAATTGTTAAAGAATTTCAAAGTTTCGATTTTGGCCCATAGACTTTGCTTGAGTGTCATAAGTCGGAGTAAGAGTGATTGGTCGGAATTTTTTCAAACCGGCCAATCAGAAAAAATCTCTAGAAATTCAAAAGAGCTGCGCTGTGATTGGTCGGTAAATTTCAAAATAAACTCATTTTATAGGACACGACGTCGACGCGCCAGGGTAACCCAATAGTTTGTGGTTAATTTGTCATGGTTGTTACCGGTTGAGGGGCACCATCGTGAGGAAAACCAAAACTTATACCTTTATTTAAACCGAATAGGTCCAAAATTCTGAGAGGTTAGCTAAAGAAAAGAACAAAAGTGTTAAAGAACTCGAAAACCGATAAAAAAAGAAATATATTAAAGCACGAAAAAAAAATTTTTAAAAAAAGAATATTTAAGTCCAATAAGGTTTAGAAAAGCGATGAAAGGAATATTTGATTATCGGTGCTGACGCTGGGGAGGGGGCTACTAAGGAATGATAACAAAAGAATATGTTGCAAAAATTTGATTTTTTATTGTGAAGTATTGGCAAAGAATGGAGCATTACACAATTTCTTGCCAGATGCGACTAAGGGTATATGGCATTCAAAAGTGGTTTTTGGGCGATACGGCTGGATACCATTGCCAACAATACTTGATAATACTATAATTTCCAATTAAATTCTGAAAGTGGGAGAGTGATTACTTACTTACCTATACTCACGCCCATTATTCCCATTGGGGTAGGCAGAGACTATCGATCGCCACTTAGTACGATCTTGACAAACCTCTCTTGATTCCCTTACATTCTTTATTCTTCTCATACATGCTCTTGATTTCTCTTGTAATAAATATTTTTTTATTGCTTCTTTCAAGTGATAGGGGCAAAACTTTGCCGCTTTGTACTAAGGACACTGTCACACGACTAAGTACAACTTAGCCACGGGCATTATTTCAACATATTATTCTCATCGTTTACAACCTTAAAAAATAACCACAATGGGACTATACAAAATAAACACTGGCTTGTTTCAGGATTTGAACTCACGTTTACTTCATGAAAAACGGGAGTGCTAGTATTGAGCTATGTTGGTTGTAAAATATCAAACATAAACATAACTAAATTAACCACACATATGTCTTTAGAAAAGACAAATTGGTGTAGGCCCGACCCAGGATTTGAACACTAGTCGTTTGCACGATAACCGAGTGTTCTAAAATATCAAGTCATCCTTCAACGAAAAAAAAACCTTTAGAGGCTGATGTCATCCATTACAAGTTTAAAACCCAAAGTCATAAAAGACGCACACGGTGTCACATGTGTTTTTAATCCAGCTTTTTAAAGAAATAACTTATTCATGACATATGAAAGCTACCGTCAAAGCCTTTTAAAGGGAAAGCTTAAAAGCAGGTCCCTTCATCTGTAAAAGCCTTTGAAAGGGACGTAAAGATGAACATAACCTCAGCAGATTATTCTTAAAGTTATTTTAAATTGCGTTTATATTTATATTTTAACCAGGTTTGAATATAGCTCGATATCACCTTTTCCTTTAATAAATAACATAACATTTTAAAAAAAAACTTTAGTTAAGTATTTTAATCAATTGTTGAAAAAAACCACATTGAAAATATACCCGTTTTTAACTTTCGAAACTTTCTAAGATGTTGACTGAAGATTGCATTGATTCAGTGTAATACAAGTTGACCTTTTCCTAAAACATACATACATAATCACGGCTATAAATACCTAAAAAGCCAGCCAGGGCCTCTCAGTCAGGTCTAGTAGGTCAGACAGAAATTTCTCAGCCACTTAGGGAAGTTGAGGAAGGAAGAGATTGTAAAATATAAGGTCTGGTTCTGGTCAAAAATCACTTAAACTGCCCAAATACCCCTAGACACCCTTTCACACCCTCGGGAAAAAATGGGTTAGCGATATTCTAAGCCGACACTACACAGTTGCCTAAGACCTATGAAAAGAAATGATAGTTCAATCTGCGTAAAACTTGTAATATATCTTCACAGTTTTAAAATTCTGACATTAAATCCAGCAGTAAAAACCGTTTTATGGACATTAGAATTTTATATGAAGCTCTGAGCTAGGTCGCTATTAAGGTGTACTTCTATTCAAAAGCAGTAGAAAAGCGATTTGAAAACCTTTGAAATGGTGCTTTAGAAACAAGGTCAATGATAGTAGTTGCGGGTTTAAAGTGATAACGATTCATCGTTTTCGCTTAAGTTCTTTTGAAGTATTCTTTTGCATTTTAAATAATTGGGAGAAAGACTGTTCATACATTTGCGTTTTAATTCAATATACATACATTCATATAGTCACGGCTATAACTTCCTGGGAGGGGTAGCCAGAACTAAGGAATGAGATATTCCTAAGCCACTTTTGGAAGTTGTTGGATAAAGATGTTAAAATAAAGGTTGTTGGTGATCGGTCTCCAACCGCATCGCCCAAAAATCCCTTAAAAGCCCCAATACCGAAAGTCGCCTCTTACGTACACCCACCGGAAGAAATGGGGTGGTGCTTTTCTAAGCTGACACTACACAGCTATATTTTAAGCGTATCTTCCAAAACTAGAAAGTAGTAGTTTTTATTTCGTAACTTAAGAATGATAGTTTTACATACCTACATACATACATATTCTCACCCCGTTAGTTCCCATTGGAGTAGGCAGAGACTATTGTTTGCCACTTTCTACGATCCTGGAAAAACCTCATACATCATACATGCTCTCTTATTCTTCGTACTTCGGACACCTGCCTTTTTGAGCACATTTTATATTTGATTCAAATGTGTCCTCCGAGGTCGTGTTCTACTAACATTACCTTCCACATTGGCTCTATAGATCTCTTTCACCAATTTACTGCCATCCATCCTCTCTATATGCCCAAACCATCTCAACATTCCTTTTTCTATCTTTTTTACAATATCATCTTTTATACCACACCTTTCACGAATCACTTAATCATTAATCACGAATCGTTCAAAGTCTTTTATCATATTGCATTCAAATATGGGAGCTGATGCTGCAAAGTCACTAGAAAGCTTACAAAGAGCATTACGTAAACATACATACATACATATACTCAAGGCTGTAAATCCGTAGAAGGGGTATTCCTCAGTCACTTTTCGAAATGATAGTGGGGAAAAAATGGTAAAGTAAAGATTGTTGGTGATGGGTCTGCAACCGTATCGCCCAAAAATCTCTTAAAAGCCCCAATGCCGTTAGTCGCCTCTTACCGCCACCCACCGGAAGAAATGGGGTAGTATTCTAAGCCGACACTACACAGCACACAGCATTACTTTAAGTAACTCATAATTTGCCCTTTGAAACTCCAACCAATGAAGTGTTCAAGACTGTTCAAGTTTTATCTGTAAGACAGCTTTTTATCTTTATGTCTATTATATTACTGAACAAACTATATTTGATTTGATTTAAGTATTTAGTCAATACTAAAAAACTACTTGCGTACCGATAATTTCATTAAAATCTGTCACGTCATTCCACAACAATATCTGAATATCTCAACTTTTGCATTTTTAATCACAGTAGCATGACATATACATTTTGCATTTTAAATTAGTATTGAAATATCAAAGGAAAGTTATAATTAAAAATATTTGTTAAGACAAGCTAATTAGAACAATATGCTCCCAAATTTTAAAGCAGATTCCGTAAATCTTCCAAGGTAATGTCATTTGCAGGCACACCCTTTTAAATTACAGCTAAACACATGTTTATGGCGTGGACGTTTTAAATACATATTTAAAACGTCCACGCCAAATATATCTTGTTTTTTAAAACTGTATTTTAAAACTAGCTTTCATCTAAAATGAAATGATTTTTTGCTGTGTAGAGCCGGCTTAGAATAGCACTACCCCATTTCTTCCAGTGGGTGTACGTAAGAGGCGCCCAACGGTATTGGGGCTTTTAGGGATTTTTGGGCAATGCGGTTGGAGACCCATCACTAAAAAGCTTTATTTTTTCCATCTTTCCCCACTCAACTTCCAAAAGTGCCGTGTAGTGCCGGCTCAGAATGTCGCTACCCCTTTCTACCCACGGGTGTCGTAAGAGGCGACTAAGGGTATTGGGGCTTTTTATTGGATTTTTGGGCGATGCGGTTGGAGACCCATCACCAAAAACGTTTATTTTTACATCTTTTCCCCACTCAACTTCCAAAAGTGGCTTAGGAATTTATAATTCCTTAGCTCTGGCAACCCCTTCTAGGGAAATATAGCCGTGAGTATATGTATGTATGTATGCATTTTATAGATGTACCTCTAAATTGTTGGCTTAAAATAGCACCACCACATTTTTGCTCGCGGGTGTTTGTAAGAGACAACGCTATTGGGGCTTTTTAAATAAACCGTATAGCTAATGCAGTTGTAAATTTACAATTATACAATTGATCGTTAACAGCATAACAATTATTGAAATATTTTGAGCGTAGTTAATTTTTTAAACTAATGTTGTACTAACTAATGTTAATAAACAAGCATTCATTAAAACTTTTGCTGTGTAGTGTCGGCTTAGAATAACACTGCCCCATTTCTGCCGGTGGGTGTACGTAAGAGGCGACTAACGGTGTTGGGGCTTTTAAGGGATTTTTGGGCGATGCGGTTGGAGACCCATCACCAACAACCTTTATTTTGCCATCTTTTCCCCACTCAACTTTCCAAAAGTGGCTGAGGAACTTCCAGTTCCTTAGCTCTGGCTACCCCTTCTTGGGATTTATAGCCGTGAGTATATGTATGTATGTCATTAAAACTGTAAAACATAATTAATTCTAAAGTAAGAAAGTGACGAACACCACTCATCATTTAAGAATCTTAGAAAAAAACCAATTAAACATCCTCAACTCAAAACTTAAAGCTCTTAAAAGTCAGGTTATTGACCGCATCACCGAACCGTAGCCAAAGCATCTCGTAGACATAAAAATCATGTTTTAAACGTACGTTAGTACTTTACGCACTTATCGATTTACTAAGCCAGGGGATGAGGGTAGGCCCAAGGGGGAAGCTCCAATAATAGGCCACATTCACGAGATAAAGCGTTTAAATAAAGTTTATTGCTAACCATATAAAGTCCAATTTCGCATGACAAAGTGACATCATATAACGTTTTTCAATTTGAGTAATAGATATTGTAATTTCACCAGTTATTTTTAGATTGTTTTCTGAGGATCTCAAATTATCTTATTAAACCATAGAAACGGAAAAGTGGGCGTATTAAGAAAATTTTCTTTTTTGGTTTTATAGGTTTGCGGTCAATTGTATTTAGATTTTTTTTACTGTAAACAAAAACAGATAGTTCTAATGTTTTTTTCAGGTTGTATGAGAATATCTATGTGAAGTGAAGGAAGAAAGAGAAGTTGGTTAGGTCTGTTAAATTTTTTGACTATAGCCCCTACCTACCCAAATAAAAGTAAGTAAGTTAACAATTTAAGTTAAAAACTAGTTTTCAACTATAAACAGACATTATTCTTTGCTATGTAGTACCGGCTTAGAATAGCACTACCCCATTTCTTCCAGAGGGTGTACGTAAGAGGCGCCTAACGGTATTGGGGCTTTTAGGGATGTCTGGGCGATGCGTTTGGAGACCTATCACTAAAAACCTTTATTTTTTCCATCTTTTCCCCACTCAACTTGCAAAAGTGGCTGAGGAATTTATAATTCCTTAGCTCTGGCTACCCCTTCTAGGGAAATATAGCCGTGAGTATATGTATGTATGATTCTGAGAAATGCCTCTGTTTTATAAACTAAATGAATTTTGTATTAAAATGCAATCGAATCACTATAAGCGGTAGTTACATTTGGCTCAAAAATTGCAACTTATTGCTTTATTTGTTAATTACACACATACATATACATATACTCACGGCTGTAAATCCCTAGAAGGGGTAGCCAGACCTAAGGAGTTAAAATATCCTCAGCCACTTTTAGAAATGTGAGTGGGGAAAAGTAGTAAAAATAAAGGTTGTTGGTGATGGTTCTCCAACTGCATGGCCCAAAAATCCTTTAAAAGCCCCAACACCGTTAGTCGCCTCTTACGTAGTGCTATTTTAAGCCGAAACTACACAGCAATGTGTGTGTTATTAATTAATGCCATTAAGTGTCATATTATTGCGTTTTCATCAATCCATTCTTCGACAGTTAGTTAAATTACATGCGTGATATTGCCTATCAAACATCTTTTTTCGAAATCTATTCCAAGGCCTTCGGTAACTGGCACCAAAGTAAAACGATTGCGATAAAAAAGTTTGTCACATAACTTTCCCTCGACATGTGCTCGTGACACGAACACTTTTTGCTGAAAGCTCTGAAATTTTACAATCATTTTATGTAACATGGAACGTAGGGACTGAATTGCTTTGGGCTAAAATATTTTCAAATACTGTTTGAATAAAGTGCGTATACTGGAATTTACAGTTTTTTTGAATATTGCAACATGTATAATCTGCAATAAATATCTTTCCTATAAATGATGAACTAAATTAATGAAATTTAATACATAAATACCTCGTGTGGGGATTATTACCAATAAATAAAGGACAGAAATAAATCGACATTACCAGGGATCGAATCCGCAACCTCCGGGTATACGCCGACGTCGCTCGGCCAATTGAGCTATAATGTCAGGTGGCTACTAGTGCGAAATTCTTCATTCCCTTGTTTCTTTATTGAAGTAATTGATCCCCGCTCGTGTCGAAATTTTTCTGTCCTTTATTTATCCTTTATTTATTATTTATAAATATTATGTATTACATCCTTAAGGGAGCCAGAGCTACAGTACGTGAAATGCCTCAGAGACTTTTAGTTGAGCGTGGGAAAAAAGGTTCTACAAACAAAATATTCTTGAAGATGGGTCTCCAGCCATATCACTCAACAATCACTTACAAACATACATACATACATACATATACTCATGGCTATAAATCCCTAAAAGGGGTAGCCAGAGCTAAGGAATTTGAAATTCCCCAGCCACTTTTGGAAAGTTGCGTGGGGAAAAGATGGTGAAATAAAGGTTGTTGGTGATGGGTCTCCAACCGCATCGCTCAAAAATCCCTTAAAAGCCCCAATACCGTTAGTCGCCTCTTACGTACACCCACCGGAAGAAATGGGGTAGTGCTATTCTAAGCCGACACTACACAGCACCAAAAATATTGCCTTGTATGATTTCTACGGACAAAACAGATTATTGCTGCTTCAAGTCGACAAAACACAGCTTTTTAGTAAATTATCTACAACCAGGGAGAGCCAGCCCTTTTAGAAAGAAAGAAAGACATTTCTTCGCTGTACAGAAAGAGCAAACTAAATACAAAAATATAACATACATACATATACTCACGGCCATAAATCCCAAAAAGGGGCAGCCAGAGCTTCAGAGCTAGAAACTCCTCAGCCACATTGAGAAGTTAATAGGGGACAAGATGGTAGAAATAAAGAAAAAAAAAACAAAGAAAAGAAGATGTTTATTCGCCATTTGTGGCACAAAAAAAAACATATAAAATTAATAAAATTACCAAGTTAAATATAAAGATATATAGAAATAAAGTTTCGTTGGTGATAGGTATCCAACCACATCGCCCAATAAACACTTAAAAAAGCCCCATAACCTTAGTCGGCTCTTACGACACACGTGGATAGAAAGGGGTAGTGACATTCTAAACCGACACTACACGGCATACAAAAGTATAAATAAAATAGAAACATCAACACTGCTGTGTTCAATGTTGCTACATTGAAAAATAAACATAAAAATTATAACAAAAGAAAAATAATTGTAAAAAATATTATAAATCAAACTTCTCACTTCATTTTTTACGGACTATAAAATGCATTGTGACATTTGTGACTAAAACCATAACTTTACTGCTCAATTCTCAATAGGATCAATATCATAAACAACAATGAAATTAGTGCTATAACGACTGTCATAAAAGTAATATTATTTTATAGACTAGCGTTATTGTCGATTGGAGCCGTTGTTTGTAAGTACTAGTAATTAAGCGGTTAATAGTTATTTAACACCCGTAAAACATACAATATAACCATACAAAGAACTATTATATTTTCAAATATGTATTAAAGGATAAATAAAGAATAAATAAAGTTAAGAAAAATTACGACACAGGCGGGAATCGAACCCGCGACCTCGGGTATACGCCCCGACGCTCTGTCAATTGAGCTACCGTGTCAATGACTGCCAGCGCGAAATTCTTTTATCCTTTATTTTTTTACACGTTCTAGTAGTGTTTGCGTTTCCTACCTCCGAATTTTTTGCTAATTCGGAAGGCCACTTGTCAACCTTTTCAGATAGAATGCAACTGTTGAAAACGCCTAACTATCGTATAATTTTAATCTTTTTGTTCACGAAAACCTCATGTGGGGATTATTACTAATAAATAAAGAATAAATAAAGGAAAGAAAAATTTCGACACAGGCGGGAATCGAACCCGCGACCTCGGGTATACGCCCCGACGCTCTGTCAATTGAGCTAATTTTTTTTCTGTTTTTGTATAAGTTTGTAGGGTAATTTGCAGTGTAGAAATGGATTATTTATACCCCTTTTGGAAGGTGTAGGATTTACACTTTAAGTTGTACAAGGTGCCATATTATAAGGGAGGGAAAGGGAAACATAAAATATTCTACGCTAAGGATTGAAAATATTTATGGTAGTCCGAGAGTCTAACGATATTTTATCGTAAGTTAAAAATGATCATCATATTATATAAACTTAAAAGTACCTCCTCACGTTAAGAGAATGAGACCGAAATAACTTTAGTGAAATGTTTTTTAAAATAGCTCGGCTCCTGTCCTACAACTTGGTGGTAAAGTAACTTAGATTGAACTCAAAGGAAGAATGTAAAATTCTGTGTTGATTTAATAGAAACAAATGGAAATTCTTGAAAAATAACCTATTTCGGTTGAAAAGTTGGAAGATGAATTAAATTTCAATGAATTCAGCATAATTGAAAAACGATGTTAGTAAATAATTATCCTAGGTTTCTCTCAGCAGATATTTGAAAAGACGGCTAAAACAGTACCTCTTTATTTTATTGATTTGCAGCTTACGTTAAAAGTCGACGAGATCCAAAAATTTTAAGTAAGCTGTTTTAATATACTTTTATTTTTAATAGTATTTCAAAAATAGGTTAAATAATACCACTAAATTGCTTTTTTCTTCAGCAAGCTGCCTCATTTGGTAAACTTTACAATGCGGCAGTAAAGTCCAAAGTTTGTCTACAGTTTGTTTGGGTGACAACCTCTCGAGCTAAAAACCTTTTAAATGTAATACAGGGCCGTATAAAGGTATTTAGTTAACTCCGATTACTAGTAATGAATTCCGTGCTTCGGAGGGCACGTAAAACCGTAGTAGCCGTTAGTCTGCCAACCCACAATTGGCCAGCGTGGTGGCCTATGGCCAAATCGCACTATATAGGGTAGGCTGTAGCCCCTTGGTGGGGACATTATATGGGCTGACAGGACTAGTAATAAAAGTATTTTGTCCCAATAGCTGTCTATCTAGTGAAGTCGTATATCGCCAAAGAGGTTTGTGTCCTGTTCGTGTGAGTAAAACGAAATCTAGTGAAAAAATCCTTCATGACTGAACTAAAGAACTGTTTTATTTATCTGTTTGCTGCTTTAGCATGATAAATAGGTAAGTTATAATTTAATTGAAGATCTTTAATTAAAACACGGAAGAGCTTCGTAGACCAACAAAATAAAAAAAATAATTAAATATTTTAAAAAAAATTGTATTTGAAAATAATAATAACATTAATGATATATTAGTAGTTATTTTTTATTTCCAGAAAATCAAGAAATACAAGACTAATTTAAACGAAACTTATACTGTCAGATAGCTGATGTATTAAGGTATAAATTAAATCACTTTTTATGACCTTAACACCCAGGCAAAGACGGGTCAGTTCACTTGTTGTTTTGTTTTAATTTAACATAACATAACATAAACGTTCACGCCGAATATCCCCGAAGGGGTTGGCAGAGGTACTAATACTTCTGAACATCGCGTGACTTTGTCACCTGGTGTTCAGAGTACCCACGTTTTGCATGGACAGTGTACTCACGTGATAGGGGGCAGGCCTATCGCCGTTTTGTACGAATACACTGTCACATGACTAAGTACAACTCAGCCATGTGGGTTTCCTCACGATGTTTTCCCTCACCGTCAACAACCATGATAAACTAACCACACATATGTCTTTAGAAAAAACAAATTGGTGTAGGCCCGACCCAGTATTTGAACACTAGTCGTTTGCACGATAACCGAGTGTTCTACCCACTGGGCTATCACGGTTTTTAATTAAATTATTGTTTATTTATACAAAACATCACAGTAATTAATAAATTAGTAATAGACGAGGCAAGTCGCTTATTTTATTATAATTATATATTTTTTTTATACAAAAAGA
The DNA here is from genome assembly GCA_963576735.1 of Bedellia somnulentella. Lineage (NCBI taxonomy): Eukaryota > Metazoa > Arthropoda > Insecta > Lepidoptera > Bedelliidae > Bedellia > Bedellia somnulentella. The sequence continues at coordinate 11,432,822 of OY755193.1, forward strand.
AATATATATCAATAAAAAAAAGTATAACACTTATTTACATAATTAAAATAGATACCTAAAAACTTAAAATCTAAAAACATCTTCCAGCTCCTCTTCTCGGGGAAGGGTACCTAGGATACTGGAAGCATTGCCACGTTGTATAGCAATACTAACCCTTTGCCTGCCTTTGGGTTCCCAGTGTTTCAATAAGAATATTATTTATTAATATTATTATTGAAACAATAATATTCATTAATGTTTATTTACAATTATTTATTATATAATTTATATTTCTATTATAAGGTTAAGTTGAAATGATGTTGTATTATGTTGTAAATAAAGATTTAATTTTTTAAAGCTAATATTATTCTATTTTATTCCATTATATTATGCTATGTACTGTCGGCTTAGAATAGCACTAACCCGTTTCTACCGATGGGTGAACGTAAGAGGTGACTAACGGAATTGGGGCTTTTAAGGGATTTTTGGGCGATGCGGTTGGAGACCCATCACCCACAACCTTTATTTTTACCATCTTTTCCCCACTCGTCTTTCCAAAAGTGGCTGAGGAATATCTAGTTCCTTAGCTCTGGCTACCTCTTCTAGGGATTTATAGCCGTGAGTATATACATGTATGTATTCTATTTTTCACACTAACTTTAAACTCCAAGTTACTTCTAATACAGCCCTGTGTTTAAGCAAACTTAACAAAAGTTCGAACGACAAATGAAACTTGAAAACTTAAACGTTCTTGAACGTTATGCTGAAATATGGCTGACTGTAAACTTTTACAAGCTTTAGCGTTTTTGTGAATTATTTGTCTTGAAAACTTTTTAATGCTGCACTAATATTAATGGAGACCGAGTAGTGTCGGCTTAGAATAACAATACCCCATTTTTACCCGTGGGTGATCGTAAGAGGCGACTAAGGGTATAGGGGCTTCTTAAGTTATTTTTGGGCGATGTGGTTGGAGACCCGTCACCATAAACATTTATTTATTATTACCATCTTTTCCCCAATCAACTTCCAAAAGTGGCTGAGGAATTTCTAATTCCTTAGCTCTAGCTACCCCGTTAAGGGATTTACAGCCGTGAGTATGTGTGTGTGTGTGTGTAATATTAATGGAATATTGGTTGCCCTTTGGCTAAGTGCTATCAGATCTATCAGAATTTAATGGTTTTTGGGCGATACGGTTGGGACCCATCACCAATGATAGATACTTTACTTCTACCATCTTCTCCCCTATCAACTTCCAAATTTGGATAAGGAGTTTCTAGCTCTAAAGCTCTAGCTACCCCTTTTGGGATTTATGGGCGTGAGTATATGTATGTTTGATGTTTTAATATTTAAATGTCATGGACGTTGCTAATAATTATGATAATTTAATTTACAATTACAAAAAAAAACGACGTGATAGCTCAATGGGTAGTACACCGGTTATCGTGCAAACGACTAGTGTTCGAATCCCGGGTCGGGCCTACACCAATTTGTCTTTTCTAAAGACATATGTGTGGTTTATTTATCACGGTTGTTAACGGTGAGGGGAAAACATCGTGAGGAAACCCACGTGGCTGAGTTGTACTTAGTCATGTGACAGTGTATTCCTACAAAACGGCGATAGGCCTGCCCCCTATCACGTGAGTACACTGTCCATGCAAAACGTGGGTACTCTGAACACCAGGTGATAAAGTCACGTGATGTTCAGAAGTATTAGTAAATCTGCCAACCCCTTCGGGGATATACGGCGTGAACGTTTATGTTATGTTATATAATTACATAGTCGATTGACTGTTGATAAATTAATGACATGTTCTTTGATTTAATTTAGCGTCTAATTAATGCTCTTGATTGAGAAGAGAATGATCTGAATTACTGGTATATGCCAAAATTATTAATTACAGGTTAAGATTTTAATTTGTTATCTCCATATTAATAAATATACTTCATTAAATTTTCATATAAATCAAAAATAAATTACAGTTTATTATTCAGTTTTTAGTATATGTTCATCGTTATTATTGAAAAACTTAGAGATCTGTTTTAATAATGCTTATTTCATGTCAATTCGATGTAACCTTTTAAGTTTGACATTGTTTAAAACTTACGCACAGGGAGTTCGGAGTGCCGTGTAGTGTCGGCACTACCCCGCTTCTACCGATGGGTGTACGTAAATGGCGACTAACGGTATTGGGGCTTTTAAGGGATTCTTGGGCGATGCGGTTGGAGACCCATCACAAACAACTTTTACTTTACCATCTTTTCCCCACTCAACTTTCCAAAAGTGACTGAGGAAATTCTAATTCCTCAGCTCTGGCTACCCCTTCTTGGGATTTATAGCCGTGAGGATATGTATGTATGTATGTATGTAGTTCGGAAGAAAGAACCGCTATTTTATTATTGTCATTCTAGGTTTACAACTATTCATAGTACCTAGTCTATTTTGGTATTCAATTCAAACCCATTGATATGTTAATGTCTTTCAATGTTGAGGGCTTTGCGAAGAAAACGATGGAATTCACTAAGATATTGACTCGAACACATTGTACTATTACCATCAGAAACGAGTACTCCTAAAACACAAAAAGCTGAATACAGAATTAAAACACATACCTCACTTGCAGACGCCGAGATTTTTCTCAATAAGTCACTAAAGTCTGTTATAAATGATTCACTATTTACTTTAGTAAATTTTGCACAAGCCAAAAGCTGATTCAGTAAAATGTTCTCCAATAATACAGACTCAGCACTATAGAATACAGTTTGCTGATACTGACTCAGCATTTATATTTGCACCATCACAGTGTAATGCATTCTTCTTTTATTTATTAAAAAAACTTGATTTTATTTTTCGGTTGTACCGGAATTTCCTTGACGTATTAACACACAATCGCGAATTTCGGTATGCAAAGTTTTACAAAAGTGGTGCTGATTATGAAACCATTTCGAGATATTATGTTTTTAAAACATATTTTCTTGAAATGAAATCAAACAAAGCTAAGATGACCGTTATTTTAACAAAATACTGTTACAGTATTTGACCTTCAGCGTTATTTCAAAGACAATCGTTTTTGCAGTTTATAATTAAAATATCGAAAACGAAAAGTTTGCTTAGAATAATATTGTAATAATTTCATTTGAGATCACAAATTCGTGAAATGTTTTGCAACCAGCAACATTTTTACTAAACATTTCGCTTTATTTGCATGTCGCTACGTGATATTTTCAATCGATGACGTCATTAAGTACAAAAGTTGAACAATCTTTAAAAAATCATAACTTTGCAATTACTCATTTTAGATGAAAAATATTAAAATTAGTCTTTTATTTTCGTGTTTGCTATCGAATAAAAATATTTAATAAATACCAAAAAAAAACTTTGCATACCGAATTGAGATAAAACGGCAATAAGAACGAATTTGACAGTGTTGAGTGCTTTCTCCAGGCATATTTATTATAACAATAGTTATATATATTATATATTATAATAAATCAATTGGATTGTATTTTAATATTGTTTATATATGAAGAAGAGAAAAATAACAATGTATTATTTGATGTTCCGGGGCGGCGGTACTAAAACTAAGTATTCTTAGAGTAATATCATAGCTCATATGATACGTTCTATATGAGCTACCAAGAAACTGGTACTTTTTTAGTAACCAAGGACACCGGGGATTCAGAAATAAACACTTTAGTTCCCCATTGTAATAGGTTGAGGGCATCCTCTAGCTTAACAGATATCACACTCACTCTAACCTCAAATTAAATGAGAGTAACAGAGACCGAATAAACGCATTGTCTATTACTAATGCTATTTAAATAAAATCAGAATAACCAAAATTTAGATCATAAAATTGCACACAAATAAAAAAAAGGGTTTTTACCTTTTTTATGAAAGTGGACCTTTAACAGGTTATAAGAAAATATTTTGGGTTGGAAAACATAAATATATAACAAAATTTATTTTTTACAGTAAGGGTTAAACAACTACTTAAACAAAAAAAATACATACATACATATAATCACGGCTATGATTCCCTAGAAGGGGTAGCCAGAGCCAAGGAATTATAAATTCCTCAGCCACATTTGGAAGTTGAGTGGGGAAAAGGCGGTAAAATAAAGGTTTTTGAAGATGGGTCTCCAACCGCATCGCCCAAAAATCCAATAAAAAGCCCCGATACCCTTAGTCGCCTCTTACGACACCCGTGGGTAGAAAGGGGTAGCGACATTCTAAGCCGGCTCTACACGGCAAAAAAATAAACATTAAAATTTAATTTAATTGAGACATATCAAATCAACAACATCGAAACAGATATAACAGAGTTTGAAAACTTCAAAAATTACCTTTGATCGCGGAAATACACTTAAAATTAATTAAAACTGGTGAACCAAAGTTTACAGAGACATGTTTGGAAATAAGTGGTTTGCTAATTGATAAGTTCAATTTCTGCTTATACAAAATGACAAACAATATAGTCTTTACATTACCTAATGGTAATAAATGGAGAGATTTTCAGTTCATTATTCAGAGAGCTGTGTAGTGTAGGCTTAGAATAGCACTTCCCCATGTCTTTCCGTGGGTGTTCGTATGAGGCGGCTAAAGGTATTGGGACCCATCACCAAAACCCTTTGTACTACAATCATTTCCCCACTCATCTTTCGTATTCTGAAGCTCTGGCTACCCTTTCTAGGGAAATATATCCGTGAGTATATGAATGTATGTATTATCAGTTAATTTTGTAGAGCATTAGGGCCGGCGCCGACTGCCGGCATGGCACGGCGTGTCATGGCAAAGGATTTCAATACTGATATACCCATTTTTAATCTTATAACCATTAGTATAGAATTCATGTTACTTTACTTTGACACAACGATGCCGAGGGAGGCCGCGGTAGGACAGAACGTGCCTAAGCATGCCACGGGATGCCGCGGCGTACTGCTGCATCTCGCGAGACGCACGCGCATGACACGGGCCGCCAGTACGCGGCGCAGTCCGTTCGCCGCGCGGGGGAGGGCAAGGGTAGGAGTGTATATTATGATAAATACTAAATCCCAGTCAATCATAATGAACACAACTAACTTTGAACATGCGCGGAGTTATTTGCCGTGTCATGCCACGGATGCCGCGTCATGCCACGGCATGCCGCGGAAGGCCCTGTTATCCTTCGGAATGCTGCAGCAGAACTTACCATGCCATCCTGTGCCATGCCGGCAATCAGCGCCGGCCCTTAGTCGCTTGCACGTTAACCGGCGTTCTACTGATTGTCAGGTCTTGGGTCATTGGGTCGGGCCTAAACCAATTTGTCTTTTCTAAAGACATATGTGTGGTTAATTTATCATGGTTGTTAACGGTGAGGGAAAACATCGTGAGGAAACCCACATCCCCTGTCAAACCAATATCACGTGAGTACACTGTCCATGCAAAACGTGGGTACTCTGAACACCAAGTGACAAAGTCACGTGATGTTCAGAATTATTAGCACCTCTGCCAACCCCTTCGGGGATATTCGGCGTGAACGTTTATGTTTATTATGTTTGTAGAGCATATTTTATGATTGGTTAATTATAAGGCACTACGTTTTGTCAGTCATCTCATCAGCGCCAAACTATTTATTCCGTTATTTTTTCCGATCTCTGCTACCATTTTTTATAATAATAATAGCGTGAGTAAATGTATCTTCACAATAAAATTCTAGGTTTAGTTTGTAGCAGTACTCTCGGATCAGTTGCATCAATTTTGGCTCAAATATGTTTATGCTATCATATTCAATGCGTTTATTATGATTTTGCTCTCAGTTCTAGCATAAACCTGTTTGCTATCATTCGTTGCTTCGATTAGATAAGTTTTTACATACATACATAAACTAAACTAGCGGCTATAATTCCCGAAAAGGACTAGCTAGAACATCTTCATTATAATTAATTAAATTATTTAAGTAATGAGTCTTAAGTTACATCGCCCAACAATCACTTAAAATCCCAAAACTGTTAAGTTATCTCTAAGGATACATACATACATATACTTACGCTATTATTTCCCATTGGGGTAGGCAGAGACTATTGATCGCCACTTTGTACGATCCTGACAAACCTCTCTAGGTTCGTTTCCATCCATCAATCTTTTCATATTTGCTCTTTTATTATTCATACTTCGGACGCCTTTTTGCCCTTTTCAGCACACTCTCTATTTGGTCTAAGTTTGACCTTTACTCACATTACTTTCCACATTGGCTCTATAGATTTCTTTCACCAATTTACTGTTATCTATCCTCTCGATGTGCCCAAATCATGTCAACATTTCTTTTTTTATCATTTTTACCCCTTGGGATCAAGTATAACTATCTTTCGTTCCAGCTAATTTCTGAAACGGCTGCAGCGATTTTGATCAGACTTTTATTGTCAATTTTATCATCACTCTAACACTAGTACTCTATAAAGTTAATGAATTACATACATACACACATATACTCACGGCTATAAATTTCTAGATGGGGTAGCCAGAGCTAAGGAATCAGAAATTCCTCAGCCACTTTTGGAAAGTTAAGTGGGGAAAAGATGGTAAAATAATGGTTGTTGGTGATGGGTCTCCAAACGCATCGCCAAAAAATCCCTTTAAAGCCCCAATACCGTTAGTCGCCTCTTACGTACAGCCGCCGGAAGAATTTGGGTAGTGCTATTCTAAGCCGATACTACACAGCACAGTTAATGAATTCTTCCTTGTATATTCTATGTCACCTGTTAAAAGCCATAAAAGCAAAATAATCAATAAATAATATTGATTTATCAAGGCAAGGCTTTCTGCATATACAACGCCAATTAACTCTTTATTCTTGTTAATAAGTGATACCAGTGATGGTATTTCAAATAGAAATGTTAACTGTGGTTGGACATATGGTTGCGGCTGTTGTATTTGAAATTTGAATTGTTAATTTGCAATAACCGGGTAACCACCTGGCGTAGGTATCTTTTGAAGGACCTCCTTTAAGGGATATTTCAGTGCTTTAATAAGGAATACTGGTTTCTCCATATGTACTATTTATCACGTGTTTTTTTACATAACATAACATAACATAACATAAACGTTCACGCCGAATATCCCCGAAGGGGTTGGCAGAGGTACTAATACTTCTGAACATCACATGACTTTGTCACCTGGTGTTCAGAGTCCCACGTTTTGCATGGACAGTGTACTCACGTGATAGGGGGCAGGCCTATCGCCGTTTTGTACGAATACACTGTCACATGACTAAGTACAACTCAGCCATGTGGGTTTCCTCACGATGTTTCCGTGATAGCCCAGTGGGTAGAACACTCGGTTATCGTGCAAACGACTAGTGTTCAAATCCTGAGTCGGGCCTACACCAATTTGTCTTTTCTAAAGACATATGTGTGGTTAATTTATCATAGTTGTTAGCGGTGAGGGAAAACATCGTGAGGAAACCCACATGTCTGAGTTGTACTTAGTCATGTGACAGTGTATTCGTACAAAACGGCGATAGGCCTGCCCCCTATCACGTGAGTACACTGTCCATGCAAAACGTGGGTACTCTGAACACCAGGTGATAAAGTCACGTGATGTTCAGAAGTATTAGTACCTCTGCCAACCCCTTCGGGAATATTCGGCGTGAACGTTTATGTTATATATTATGTTATGTTTCCGTGATGAAGCAACCGTGATAGCTCAGTGGGTAGAACACTCGGTTCTCGTGCAAGCGACTAGTGTTCAAATCCCGGGTCGGGCCTACACCAATTTGTCTTTTCTAAAGACATATGTGTGGTTAATTTATCATGGTTGTGAACGGTGAAGGAAAACATCGTGAGGAAACCCACATGGCTGAGTGTTTTTTTCTGGTGCTAAAACTAAGCTATTCCACACCTGGACTAAAACACACGTAAAATTTATGACCTACTGTTTTAAAACAAAGTTGTTTATAATAACTTTTCTAAACGAACCAATTATGCGTTATAATTTAGGTAGTAATAAACCAAGAACACAGAGGATCCATTTTAAATTTTGATTAAATTGCAAAAAAAGGAGCTAATTCAGGGTGGAGCATTAAGAAATTCCGCTGGTTTAGTAGAATCAAGCTTTTTAAGGCTTATCTTGTCTTCTAAAGCCTTTCTGAACGTGAAAATAACGTGGCAGCTGGTAATGAGGTTTTTATAGCAGCTTCTTTTAAAAACATTTCAGTGTATCGTAATATCAAAAAGATGGCATGTCTGTTTTTTGTATTATATTATAAATATTTCAACCTGATACTAAGTGTTTAAACTAGATTTTGGATTATATATTTCACCATGCATACCACAACCATACATATACTCACGCCATTAGTTCCCATTGTGGTAGGCAGAGACTATTGATCGCCACTTCGCAAACCTCTCTAGCTTCGTTTACATCCATCAAACTTTTCATACATGCTCTTTTATATATTATGCTTTACCAATTCTAATCACATTTAGAATGCTCCAAGTGTTTCAACATATAATACATTCTAACGTTGTATTAACCATTACCATCGCTCACAGAGCATGTCATGAAAGATAGATTTATGTTGGAAACTTGGTCGGAACAAGCGATTTTCTAGCAATTAGCGCTTCCTGTCTCATTTTGTCCGGTAAGATATGGTCGTGCTTGTTCACTTATGCAATTCTCATGGCAACTTTATTTATTATTCTAACTACATACATATACTCACGCCGTTAATTCCCATTGGGGTAGGCAGAGACTATCGATCGCCACTTTGTACGATCCTGGCAAAACTCTCTGGCTTCGTTTACATCCATCAATTTTTTCATACATGCTCTTTTATTCATCATACTGCGGACACCTGCCTTTTTGAGCACATTTTCTATTTGATTCAAATGTGTCCTCCAAGGTCGTTTCTAACTAAAATACTAAACAAAATATAAGTCTGAAATGTACAAACGACCGTGATAGCTGAGTAGTTAGAACACATCGTGCAGACGACGCGGGTACAAATCCCAGGTCGGGCCTACACCAACTTGCCTTTTCTAGAGACATCCTCACAGCCCATATATGTCCCCACCAAGGGGCTCGAGCCTACCCTTTATAGGGCGATTTGGCCATAGTCTACCAGGCTGGCCAATTGCGGGTTGGCAGACTAATGACTACTACCGTAATAGTAGCCGGGACCGACGGCTTAACGTGCCCTCTGAAGCACGGAATCATCTTAATTTTCGGATAATCAGTTGATTCCTTTCAGACTGAAATAAATCTTACAAATTAAATTTGCAAGGTTACCACCCCCCGGCGATCGAACCCGAGACCTCCGTACTTGAAACCAAGCGCTTAACCGCGAGACCACGGAGGCAGTCGACATTTGACTGGTCAATTTATTATGGTTATTAATGGTGGTTGAAAGCAGCGTAAGGTAACCCAAATGCTGAGTTGTACTTAGTCATGTGACAGTGTATTCGTACAAAACGGCGATAGGCCTGCCCCCTATCACGTGAGTACACTGTCCCAGCAAAACGTGGGTACCTTCTCTAGACACTAGATGGCGCTGCCATGTGAGTTCAGAAGTATTGGTACCTCTGCCAACGGATAAACGGCTTGAACGTTCATGTTATGTTATATTTTGATAGACTTCACCTGGTTTATGCTTCGAACCCAGATCTTCTTGAGTTGGAAGCGTAGCTCTTTTCCACTGAGTTAACAAAGCCAAATTTAACGAGCCATATACAAACCAACAAGTACCCTAAATAACAAGGGTACTCTGAACTGAACACTAGGTGACAATGTCACGTGATGTTCAGAAGTATTAGTGCCTCCGCCAACTCAACCGACTAAGAATATTGGGCTTTTTCAGTGGTTTTTAGGCGATGCGGTTGGAGACTCATCACCAACGATACTTTATTTCTACCATCTTGTCCCCTATCAACTTCCGAATGAGGCTGAGGTGGTCCTAGCTCTAAAGCTCTGGCTACCTTTTTGTGGGATTTATGGCCGTGAGTATATGTATGTATGTATATTATATCAATTACTACAGATACATTGAGGTTTACACAATATTAAATAAAGCCTTTTATTTATAAGAAGATAGTTATCAACTGAGATTTCCCAGAAGATCTCTAGATAATATGTGTAGAGAAGCAATATAGTTGCGCTTATATTTCAATTAAACAACGTTTATACAGCTTTCACGACACTCCCAGGGGAGGCTTGGCTTTGGTAAGTTTAAAAACATTATTTGATAGAAGAGATGCTAGTGGTTTAAGACTGATTCATTGTTATACTATGTTTGTTATTTTATCGTGTAGTGTCGGTTTAGAATAGCACTACCCCATTTCTTCCGGTGGGTGTACGTAAGAGGCGACTAACGGTATCGGGGCTTTTAAGGGATTTTTGGGCGATGCGGTTGGAGACCCATCACCAACAACCTTTATTTTTACTTTATTTTCCCCACTCAAATTTCCAAAAGTGGTTGACGAATTTCTAATTCTTTAGCTCTGGCTACCCCTTCCTGGGATTTATAGCCGTGAGTATATGTTTGTATGTATGTATTTTGTATTCTGTTTAGCATTGACTTAAAATGAACTACCTTATTTATTCGCGGGCTATTTATATGAAGAAATTAAGGATTTGGAACCTTTTAAGTGTTCCGGAAAATCAATTACGAAGTAATTAAATTGTCAAAGAATACGGTATTGTGAAGCTTTGAATACTCTTTTTTGGGATTTACAGCATTGATTGGTATTGGCATGAGTATCCGTAAAAAGATTATTATCCCACAGATATACCATATATAGCTCTTGTCATCAATCAACATACATACATACATATAGTCACGCCATTAGTTCCCATTGGGGTAGGCAGAGACTATTGATCGCCTTTGCACGATCCTGACAAACCTCTCTAGCTTCGTTTACATCCATCAATCTTTTCATACATGCTCTTTTATTCTTCATACTGCCTTTTTGAGCACACTTTCAATTTGGTCCAAGTGTGTCTTTCGTGGCCGTTCTCTACTAACATTACCATCCACACTAGCTCTATAGATCCCTTTTACCAATATTCTATCATCCATTCTCTCTATGTGCCCAAACCATCTCAACATTTCTTTTTCTATCTTTCTTACAATATCATCTTTCACACCACACTTTTCACGAATAACACTATTTCTCACTTTAAAAAGATTATTATCCCACAGATATACCATATATAGATCTTGTCATCAATCAACTTAAAATTCATTTTTGTGAAACCTTAAAAAAACTTGTTTGATTCGGTTTCTACTTAAAAGCTTAACCAGCTTTTAACGTCTTCACAAAATATAAAAGCTTTTTTCAGACCGATATATTCACACAACCTTATATTACACATTTCAGTTTACGTCTTCAGAATTCATATCTCGCTTACACAATAGGCTTTCCGGCTTTGAACGCTTTCCATGTAAGAGCCTTCTGTCAAAGGGAAGTTTAGCTCCGAAGTAGTTTTGTAACTTCGCAGCAAAAATTTTATATGAATCGTTTTATTGTTTATTTGACTTATATGTACGCTACTAATTTGTATCAGGAAAAAAATATTGAATTTTTTAGGAAAAGTGTATGTTTGAAGTGTGATTGAAATTTGTTATCCCCGAAGGGGTTGGCAGAGGTAGTAATACTTCTCAACATCACGTGACGTCACCTGGTGTTCAGAGTATCCACGTTTTGCTTGTACAGTGTACTCACGTGATAGGCCTATCGCCGTTTTGTACAACCTAGCCATGTTGTTTTCCTCGCGACGTTTTTCTTCACCGTTAACAACCATGATAAATTAACCACACATACAAATAGAAAAGACCAAAGGCCCGACCCGGGGTTTGAACCCTCGTCGTATGCGCAATAAACGGTGTTCTACCCACTCAGCTATCATGGTTTCTTGATTTAACCTTATATATTTGAAAAATAACACATCTGGAAAACTGAAAAATTCTACGTTTTATTTATAAAAATGGATCATCGATTCGCAAAATATTTGAAATCCTCAGCATCTGTTGGAGTTCCCCCATAGATATTTGCACTTGACATATTGGAAAGTAGGTCAAACCAACAAGAGGATTTATTCAAATATGAAAGTCGTGCACTTTGTAGGCTGCCTCAAAAAAGGTATCGTCTTTTTCGTAGTACGAGAAAAAATAAATATAATAACTACTTCATACATACTAATAATAGTATAATAACTAGTGTAGTGTCGGCTTAGAATAGTTACTACCCTACTTCTTCCGGTGGGTGTACGTAAGAGGCGACTAACGGTATTGGGGCTTTTAAGGGATTTTTGGGCGATGCGGTTGGAGATCCATCCCCAACAACCTTTATTTTACCATCTTTTCCTCACTCAACTTTCCAAAAGTGGCTTAGGAATTTCTAATTCCTTAGCTCTGGCTACCCCTTCTCGGGATTTATAGCCGTGAGTATATGTATGTATATATATATGTACTTCATACATCATACACAAAAAAATATGCTCACGCAATTAGTTCGGATTTGGGGAGGCAGAGTCAGAGAGTCTTGGTAAAAATCTCGAACTTTATTTCGATTCAGCATTCTTTTTATACATGGCCGTTTATTATTCACATTTTGATAGACTTCACCTGGTTTATGCTTCGAACCCAGATCTTCTTAAGTTGGAAGCGTAGCTTTTTTCTGATGAGTTAACAAAGCCAAATTTAATTAATAATACAAACCAACAAGTACCCTAAATAAATGGTCAAGGTAATAATAAGGTCTGTGTAGTGTCGGCTTAGAATAGCACTACCTCATTTCTTCCGGTGGGTGTACGTAAGAGGCGACTAACGGTATTGGGGCTTTTAAGGGATTTTTGGGCGATGCGGTTGGAGACCCATCACCAACAACCTTTATTCCACCATCTTTTCCCCACGCAACTTCCAAAAGTGGCTGAGGAATTTCTGATTCCCCAGCTCTGGCTACCCCTTCAAGGGATTCATAGCCGTGAGTATATGTATGTATGTATGTATGTAATAACCTAATTTATAAAACGCGACACCTGAGATAAGATGGATTAGAGACTTTACACATCACGACTTTTTATCGCGCCGTCGACTCGCGTTCCTGTGTAAGGGCCGGCGCTCACTGCCGGCATGGCATGGCAAAGCATTTCGGTACAGATATAGCATTTTTAATCTTATTACCATGAGTATAGAATTCATTTTACTTTATTTTGACACAACGATGCCGACGTTCTGTCCTACCGCGGCCTCCCTCGGCATCGTTGTGTCAAAATTAATTCTATACGCATGGTAATAAGATTAAAAATGCTATATCTGTACCGGAATGCTTTGCCATGCCATGCCGGCAGTGAGCGCCGGCCCTTATGCGTCAACGGCGCGTTTTTTTGACCAATATGTATGGGCTGTTTCTGATTTGCCTATGAATTGCATTTTAAGGCGTCTTTTCTTTCCTTCCTCATTTCTGCCCGTGTGTATGTGTAAAAGGCGACTAAAAGTATTGGGGCTTTTTAAGTGATTTTTGAGCAATGCGGTTGAAGACCCATCACCAAAAAAACTTTTTCTTTACAATCTTTTACCCACTCAACTTCCAAAAATGGCTAAGGAATTTCTTATACTCAAAAAAAGTCAAAAAAAAGAACAAGGTCTGACTAAACCTTCTAGGAATTTCAAGCCATGATCATATGTGTGTATGTATGTTTCTTCCCTCTAAACAATGAAAGCAAAATTCAACCATCAATCAACATAGCTTTAATTAAACCCAGAGATAAAGAAAAAACTGCTTCATTTAACACAAAGCTGGCGATATATGGGGAGAGACGGATTAGTGTTATTAAGAGCCAACGAGTACCGTATGAACATCAATCGTAATAAATCACGGACTGCTAAATGGAGAGAGCCTGCCAGATTTAACAAACAGCGCCCCGGTCAGACTAAATTGTGTTTTAATTAATTTGTGTTGTTCAGAAAATGTTTTGTCGAGACCTGACAGCGTTCGTATGAAATATTGCGTTGGAAATTCGTCCCGATTCAGTGATGTTACGTTTTAGATTGATTTATATTAAAACATCTTTTACTGTAGCTGAGTAGCGCTAGGCAATTTTTTTTTTCGTTTGTTTTAAGGGCGATTAGGGGCTTTGGGGCTTTTAAAGTTATTTTGGGCAAAGAGAGAGAGGAGAAATTACTAATTATCCATTATTTTATGATCTTTTCCTAACTAAACTTATGAGATTGATAGCCATGCGTGGGTTTGTAAATCTAAGACAAAGATGTAAAATGTAGACAATAAGTCATAGAATAATTCAAATACAACTTCTTCTTAAGAACTCCGATGATATAAATTCGTTTAACTCTCTAAAGTGAGAATCTAATTTAACTTGCTGAAAGATACGAAAGCGCTGTGACTTTTACCTTGCAGACATATCATTTGGCGAATATCGCGTTTGGCAATCATTGGGAAAAGATTTGGTGATGGATTGCCAAGCGCATCGCCCAAATATATCTCAGCTTTTCAGTTACCATAATTGGTTTTTAATTTATATGTAAATATTCAAGAATATTCTGCTGTGTAGTGTCGGCTTAGAATAGCACTACCCCATTTCTTCCGGTGGGTGTACGTAAGAGGCGACTAACGGTATTGGGGCTTTTAAGGGATTTTTGGGCGATGCGGTTGGAGACCCATCACCAACAACCTTTATTTTACCATCTTTTCCCCACTCAACTTTCCAAACGTGGCTAAGGCATTTCGAATTCCTTAGCTCTGGCTACTCTTTCTAGGGATTTAAAGCCGTGAGTATATGTATGTATGTATTCAAGAAAAGAAATCCCCAAAATTCGGGGTAGCCTGAGCTAAAAAATTTAAAAAAATACAGCCACTTGTCATATTTGCGAGGTTAAAATGAAATGGATGTTTGGTGAGTTTCTGCCACATCAACCAAAATTAACATATATACATTATATACATAATCGATACGACAACTGCCAAAAATAAAATGGGTTAGTGCTAAGCAAATAATGCAATAATAATAATAATGCAAATAAAGCAAGCTCTATAATGCTTATTGAGTAATAATTTTATGTTCTTTTCTTTATCTATATTTTTAAACGGTGATAGGCCTGCCCCTTTCCACGTGAGTACACTGTCCAAGCCACACGTGGGTACTCTGAACACCAGGTGACAAAGTCACGTTATGTTCAAAAGTATTAGTACATCTGCCAACCCTTTTGGTGATACGCGGTGTGAGGGTTTGAATTGAGTTTGAGTTTTATATTGTTCGGAAGATTTGCCAAAAGCATTACAGGTTTCCCGAGTAAATGGTACGACTCAAATGAAAAACTGAATTAGGATGATTTAGATTCAAATTTGTTTCGGCTTTCAGTTTATTTTACTTTACTTTAGTCAGCAACATTGTAGTGGCACAAACATGAGGTAACAACACCACGTGACATTCTGTCACACGTGGTCAGATAAGATTTACCTGGCAAAAAGTAGAAATTTTCGCTACTTTGTACTAATATACTATCACATGACTAAGTACAACTCAGGTTTTCTTTAGGTATTTTTCCTCGTTAAATATATATATTGCCGTGTAGTGTCGCCTTAGAATAACACTACCCCATTTCTACCCGTGGGTGATCGTAAGAGGCGACTAAGGGTATAGGGGTTTTTTAAGTGATTTTTGGGCAAATGTGGTTGGAGACCCGTCACCAAAAACATTTATTATTACGATCTTTCCCCCAATCGACTTCCAAAAATGGCTGAGGAATTTCTCATTCCAAAGTATATGTATGTATATTATAAACTCAGATTCTAAATTAACGTCTCTCTGTCATAAAAGTGTTTTTTTTTCCCACTAAGTTGCAAATACTTTATTGCAATAAGTAAATTAAGTGTATTTAGAAATTGGTATGTAATACAAATACCTTATAACTTTTAAACCACAAATGTAAGTGCGTTTTATTATATAAATCGGTTTGACAGTCGGTCTTTTTAACACGCTTTTATTAGGTCGACCTGTATGTATTTAACTATGTAATCAAATCTAAGAAAACTAATTTAACCATCTTCTAAAGGTCATAGCGTTATGAAAATTGGTAGTTATATGTGATTTCGATGACAATACAATAATATGGTACTGTCGAGCTGATCTGATGATGGAGCCGGAAGATATGAACTGGAACTTCATGATGGATGATCGTATCATAGCCGTGTTTGGACTTGTTAGAAAGGTCTTGTAATGAACCTTGACCACGATTAGGTTTCAAGGTCTGAATACAATAATATGGTACTGTCGAGCTCATCTGATGATGGAGCCGGAAGATATTAACTGGAACTTAATGATGGATGATCGTATTATAGCCGTATTTGGACTTGTTAGAAAGGTCTTGTAATGAACTTTGACCACGAAATGAACTTTGACCACGATTAGGTTTCAAGGTCTGAATACAATAATATGGTACTATCGAACTGATCTGATGATGGAGCCGGAAGATTTGAACTGGAACTTCATTATGAATATTAGCATACGATGTATCGTTACTAACCCATAACGTCCCACTGCTGGGCCGGGTCTCTTCCGTGAGGAAGGTTTTAGCCATACTTCACCACGGGGGCCAGCCGGGGTGGGTGGAGGTTTGTAAGGCTAGTGGTCACCTTACCGTTAGATGTTATCAAGCCGCCCGTTTGGGTCTCTGACAAAGCTTGACGAATGCTATCTTACGATAACAACTGGCACCAACGGCTTTACGTGCCTTGCGAAACACGGTCGGTAGCGCCCGAGATAAATACCACTAGGCGGTTACCCATCCGTGGACGGACCGCAGCTCGCGTTGCTTAACTTGTAAATACGATCAAATCAGTCCAACTGAGCTACAGGCGCTACTACAATACGATGTATATTGAAGAGTAATAAACTGAATCTATGATGATAAATTAATAAATGTTTAAAATATGCCATTAGCAAAGACTAAAAAGCATAAAATAAATTAATAGTTTAAAAAACACTAAAAACACGCTTTTTTAAGTGCACTTAAAAGTCAAATATAAATTACAGGTCGTTCAAGTTGTCTCTATTTCTGGGCTGAAGTGTAAACTATGTGCTTTTAAATATAATATTTGATTGTAAAAGCGTGGGGCGCTGGAGCAGGAAAAACTTTCTTGTAAACAAATACACGAACAAGAACGCTACATTTTGCCACTGTTGACTAGTACTTTGAACAGACTGTTTAATATAGAGCCTCCAACTAGTGGTGCTGCAACTCTAGTTAGAGTGCCGATCTCTGTAACCTGCTTCCCGAAACATCGCTTAACTTGATTTCTTAGCAAGGTAAACAAAAAATCTTTCCTTTTCCAGCGCCCCACGCTTTTACAATCAAATATTATAATTAAAAGCACATAGTTTACACTTCAGTCCAGAAATAGAGACAACTTGAACGACCCGTAATTTATTTTTGACTTTTAAGTGCACTTATAAAAGCGTGTTTTTTAGTGTTTTTTAAACTATTAATTTATATCTACACAAGTTTTGTCAAGTCAAGGGACCTTAACTGTCTTAAATTATAATTACTAATGAATAAGACACATTCCATTTACTTATATTTAGTCTTTATTTGTAGTTTTTTTATATTGACTCATATATATGGTTGGTGCATCATTTACGGCAGTTTAAAGATTTACTGATATGTGAGAATATTGCAGTTTGCATTGCTTTATTATTCAAATTTAAAAGGCCACAAATTTAAGTCCCTGCTTGGATTATACTAAATAGTACTCTTTTGTCAGCTAATAGTAAACTATTTCTTAAGTCACCCTAGTCAGGGTAGGTCTGAGCCCCTTGGTGGGTCATTTACTTATCATACATACATACATATACTTACGGCTTTAAATTCCTAAAAGGGGTAACCAGAGCTAAGGAATAAAAAAATCCCTCAGCCACTTTTGGAAAGTTGAGTGGGGAAGAGATGGTGAATTGAAGTATGTTGGTGATGGGTCTCCAGCCGCATCGCCCAAAAATCCCTTAAAAGCCCTAATACCGTTTTGTCGCCTCTTACGACACCCACCAGAAGAAATGGGGTAGTGCTATTCTAAGCCGACACTACACAGCAAATTTATATTTACTTATCAATAATCAGTTTTGTGTTATGCTTTAAAGTTAAGTTTAAAAATTTGATAGCCCTACCTAGTTATATTAAAGTAGCAGAATGTAAAAACTAACTAAAGACCTAAATAATAAAAGACCTGAGGCAATCATTGTGTAATTAAGGTTAATTAAAGCTACAAAATTCTCAAATTACTCAACGGTCAATTAACATTATATTTATTAACAAAGACCACCTTTAGTAATCTAATTCAAAGCCAAAAATAGAGTTTAACTTTTCATTATTTTACTTCAGCGTCATTGTAAGCTCTGGTGGCAGGCAGACATGACATGACAGAAAAAAACATGTTCCGCACGGCAAAGGAGTAGACAAGATCATAGTTATTGAGGCCTTTAACCGCAGAGATTTCTCCTTATAACGTCCGCACCCGAGTGGGTGGGTGACTAGCTATTCTCGGTCCGGAGTTTGCGGGTTCGATCCCCGCTCAAATTCGAACTAGATATAAAAAAATATAATGTATAGAAAAAGAGCAAAGAAATTAACGTATGTTGTATTTGATCCTTTATAAATATTTAAAAAAGGTGCGTTGTGGTGCACAAAAATATAATTTCTGAGAATGAGATACAACCTGATGACAGACGGAGAGTGAGGCCCCAATAATACATACATACATACATATACTCACGGCTATAAATCCCTTAACGGGGTAGCCATAGCTTTGGAATGATAAATTCCTCAGCCACTTTTGGAAGTTGATTGGGGAAAAGATGATAATAATAAACGTTTTTGGTGATGGGTCTTCAACCGCATCGCCCAAAAATCACTTAAAAAGCCCCTATACCCTTAGTCGCCTCTTACGATCACCCACGGGTAGAAATGAGGTAGTGCTATGCTAAGCCGACACTACACGGCAAATATAATAATAGAATCCTATTTAACATTATCTACGGAATTCTGGAAAACGAGACCTTGTTCTATTCATTGTTAAATTAAAAAACAAACTTCATAATTTTCTTGCAAAAATGAGACGTGAAAGAGCAATCAAGTTTCTAGGATTTCTTTTTAATGAAGCTGGAGATTTTTAATATTCAACAGGTTATTACTATGAATGTATAATTTAAGAGCGATAATTTCTTAAGTATGTCATTGTTTTTTTTTTACATAACGCATAAATACATACATACATATACTCACGGCTGTAAATCCCTTGAAGGGGTAGCCAGAGCCAAGGAATCAAAAATTCCTCAACTACTTTTGGGACATTGAGTAGGGAAAAAATTGTTAAATAAAGGTTGTTGGTGATGGGTCTCCAACAGCATTGCCTAGAAATCTCTTGAAAGCCCCAATACCGATAGTAGCCTCTTACGTACACCCACCGGAAGAAATGGGGTAGCGCTATTCTAAGCCGGCACTACACAGCAAACGTGCACCCTCCGGAAGAAATGCATACATACACACATATACTCACGGCCATAAATCCCAAAAAGGGGAAGCCAGAAAGAATAGCTAGAAACTTCTCAGCCACATTTGGAAGCTCATAGGGAACTCAAATGGTAGAAATAAAGTATCGTTGGTAAAATAACCTCAAACCGTTAATCGCCTCTTACGAAACCCTTGGGTAGAAAGTGGTAGTGATATTCTAAACCGACCCTTCACGGCAATTTTACTATTAAGAATAGAATAGAATAACTCTTTATTGCACATCAAACACAAATTTGCAAAAAAATATATGATCAAACAGTTTACAATGAGATACGATTGGCGGTCCTGCATAGCAAGCACGAGCGCTATTTTATCGACACGATAACGGTTAGAATGAGATGGCAGTATACGATACTAAATAAGTGCGTAAGAGATGGCTGCTTTATCCCACGCGATAACTAGTTTAAACACCGCTCGTGCTTGTTCTTCAGTTCGCTAAAAACGATCTCTCCCAGACAACCTTGGGAAGGTGAGATCGGTAAATATTTTTTTGGGTAGATGTACAAAACAAAGACTTAAAAACAATAATAATTTATAGGTTGGTATAGATTTGATTAAATTAATAAGTTAGTTTGATTGATTAATAAGCTAGAGAGGTTTGCCAGGATCGTACAAAGTGGCGATCGATAGTCTCTGCCTACCCCAATAGGAACTAACGGTGTGAGAATATGTATGTTTGTATGTATGTTTGATTGATTCGGTAAACATTGTAAGAAAATAGGTGAATGTTCTGTACAAAAGTTATGGTAACATAACTATAAAATAAATTAAATTCAAAACTTTACTAAATATAAAATGGTATTACATACAATATGTGGGAGTCATGTTAGAGCGCACGCAGCGTCTCACTCATATTCCTACATCGCGGAGTGTAAATGTTTTTCGAGTTAAGCATAGGTACAAATTATAAGTTGGTACACAGCAGGGTGTACTGGCCAGTATATCTTTGCTGTTTCCACAAATACACATACTCACGGCTGTTAATCCCTACAAAGGATAGCCAGAGCTGAGGAACTAGAAGTTCCTCGGCCACTTTTGGAAAGTAGAGTGGGGAAAAGATGGTAAAAATAAAGGTTGTTGGTGATGGACGCCCAAAAATTCCTTAAAAGCCCTAATACCGTTAGTCGCCTCTTACGTACAACCACCGGAAGAAATGGGGTAGTGCTATTCTAAGCCGACACTACACAGCAAAAAATGGTATTAAAAGATTAAATAAAATTGTCAATATTATTATGTTCGTAAGGCTATACAATTATGTTTTTTTATTCTCTAACTTCACCTTATCAATAATACAGGCGTGAGATACTACCAATTTGATACAAAGTTACAAACCCAAGTTTACGTAAACAGAACGTAAAAGGTACATAAATAAGGTTTTTCAGGTCTTTGCTACCAGTTAAATTATTGCACATGAAAAGATATGACCATCTTTAACGACGTCACTCGTAGCTCCATACTACAAAGTTTGTGAGACTTGGTAGATAATAAGGTGTTATAGTACATACAAACATACATATACTCATGGCCATAAATCCCTTAACGGGGTAGCCAGAGCTTTGGAATGAGAAATTCCTCAGACACTTTTGGAAGTTGATTGGGGATAAGATGGTAACAATAAATGTTTTTGGTGACAGGTCTCCAACCACATCGCCCAAAATGTGAAAGTTTAGATGTTTGGATGCTAGATAATGACCCAAATTATCCTTACTTATATAATAAATGGGAAAGTGAGTTTGTTTGTTTGTTTATTTGTTCCGCTTTCACGCCGTAACTACTAAACCGATTGCTTTGAAATTTTGCAGAAGTATCGTTAGGAGTCCGAATTAAATAATAATATACTTTTTATTACGGAAAAAAATATATTTCCGAGGTAAATCGTGGGAATGAGAAGTTTTAGCAATTTAACCGAATATAACACGGGCGAAGCCGTGGGCGGAAAGCTAGTACTATATAATATACTTTTTATCCCGGAAAAATATTACTAACAAAATATTCACGCCTGATTGAACTAAGGGTACCGGAAAAAACGCCTTAAGCTTTGTCATAAGCAAATTTGACAGTACGAAGACGGTCGGGTCAGCTAGTATTAGATATATGAATAAAACTATAACATGCCGTGTAGTGTCGGCTTAGAATAACACTATCCAATTTCTACACGTGGGTGATCGTAAGAGGCGACTAAGGGTATAGGAGCTTTTATAAGTGGTTTTTGGGCGATGATATTAAAACCATGCTGCTTGCTTTGTTTGCGATGCTTTATTTCAACCATGTTCTCCCGTAAGAACTTCAAAATGTGGCTGAGGAGTTTCTAGCTCTGAATTTCTGACTACCCACTTCCATCTGCCACCTGAATATGCTCCAGAGGGATGGTAGAAGTACTAATACTTCTGAGCATCAGCGTCATTTTGTAACATTCGGTGTTCAGAGTACCGTCGGTAAGCTTGAATAGTGCATTAAAGTGCATGAATTAACGTTAAACGTCTTTCTTCTTTCTTTCTATCGTTCTTTCTAATTATAAATCTGAATCGCAATGCATTAGTCACAGTCGCATGACTGTGACTAATGCATTTCAGCCATGTAGGTTTGCTGGCGATGTTTTTACCAAACATGATTTATATTTTAAATCAATTTATTTAACTCATATATATACATACATACACATACATATACTCACGGATATAAATCCCAAAAAAGGGTAGCCAGAGCTTCAGAGATAGAAACTCCTCAGCCACATTTGGAAGTTAATATAATATTGGTCTCAAACTCATCCTCCAAAAACCACTTAAAGTGCCCCATACCATCAGTCGCCTCTTACGACACCCGTGGGTAGAAAGGGGTAGTGACATTCGAAGCCGGCACTACACGGCATTATATTTATTATAATAATCTTAACATACGTCTCTTATAAAAAGGATAGTCTCTCTCTCGAACTTACAATATCCAACAGCGTCTGTTATATATGCAATGACCTATAAATACACCGTAGCAACTTTTGTAGCATAGTTTGCACTCAAGAATCTAGAATTGAGGACAGAGAAATATCTGATTCAACGATTTATAGTAAGCAATATTTTTTGTATTGCTCCAATGAATAAATGTACGCAGTTTGTAGGAACAAAGCTAAACTAGTCAGAAGTGACAATTTTATACTTTGAGGGTGAAAGGGAATAATAGTGAATGTAAGAGACGCAAGAAATAATTGCTGTACTTGTTGGCGTCCAAAACTGTCTGTCTTGCTTACCCCACAAGAAATAATAAGTATAAATGAGAAGCGCGGGTTCGAATCTTGAGTGCGGCCTACACCCTTGTGTCTTTTCTTAAGTTATATGTATGTGTTGCTGTGTAGTGTCGGCTTAGAATAGCACTACCCCATTTCTTCCGGTGGGTGTACGTAAGAGGCGACTAACGGTATTGGGGCTTTTTAAGGGATTTTTGGGCGATGCGGTTGGAGACCCATCACCAACAACCTTTTTTACCATCTTTTCCCCACGCAGCTTCCAAAAAGTGGCTGAGGAATTTTTAATTCCTTAGCTCTGGCTACCCCTTCTAGGGATTTATAGCCGTAAGTATATGTATGTATGTACGTTATATGTATGTTTTATTTGTCATAGTGGTTAACGGTGAGTTAATTTTGAGGGATCTCACATGACTAAATTATACCGCATCATGAGAGTGTATTCTACAAAAATATATATATGGGCCGCCCCTATCGTGAAAGTTCATTGTCCAAACAAAACTTGAGACTCTGAACATAGGATATTCAAAAGTATTAGTACTTCTACTAACCCTTCGAAGATGTACCGCGTGATCGTTTGAGATCCAGAGGTAAAGAAAGGTAAACTTAAGAAGGGCTAAAAGAAACTTAAATTGTTTTTGTAAATATTTTTTTGTGTTTATTAGGTATAATTACTAACATAGATAATAAGTTTGCAATTGTACTAACAAAATGTATGGAACAAGTTTTCTGAAAATAAGCGTTTATAATTCTTACCTCTGGATTAACAGTCGGTGGCAAAACAACTTTCTTCTGCGGTGGCGACCGCAATATAACATTTTCATCTCTAATAATAATCTGCGGTTCATTGGCCAACAATTTCTTTTTGCACTCCTTCAGTTGTAGACTTTCCTTCTCCTTTCGAGATAGTATTGATTCAGACGAAGCGTGTTTTGATGATGTTACGGAGTTATGTTTGCTCGACAGTTTCAAACTGTCCACGGAGGCTGTCATCTTTGAACTTTCTTTGCCATTTGATGACGCCATTTTATAAATTTTTACTTGACTTAACAAAATTTTATGAAGTTCATTTAGTAATTACTCTTATTATTTACAAATTTTGGTTTCATTTTCTTTACCGAATAAATTTATTTAATATAAATAAGTCATTATTTATTATTACTAATTAATTTTAGCTCTAGTTGAATAATATAGAAATCAAGGTGTCTACCAAGGCAAAGTTTTAGGGCCCGTAATTAAAAACGTGCGAGTTTATTTAGAGAAACTTTTATGAGATTCATTTACGTAGCTAACACCGATATGCAATTCACGAAATTACAGACATATTTTACGATTTATTTATACAACTACCCGCTTTTAGGTTTTCAGTTTTATATGTTTACATTGTTCGTTGTGTAGTTTATATCATTCATTGATTTCTGTTCCGAGTTCTAAATATTCACCACAACACGTCGCTTTTAGTTTAGTACAAACACACAGAAAACCACAGCGAATATTCACTCAGCATCCTTTCATTACTATTAACAAGAGTCTATCTTTTCAACACATAACTGGAAAAATGTATACACTATTTGAAGGCAGAGGCACTATTTTTATAGAAGTTAATATACACTGTTATTTTGACACTAAATGTATGCAGTTCTACGTGTTATGTGAACATTAAAGGCTGTTATTTTTGTATAATTCACGATCTTTTGATAAAAATAACGCGCAAGGGTGCTACTCGCTCGAGGCTTGCCGAGTGACTGAAGCCGCCCTCGCCCAGAAATCCGCCCGCCCATTCTACCGTCAGCATCACCAGGGCATTAAATAAAGTTGGAATTTTAATCGTTTTTATTGTTGCTTTTTAAGGAGTTTAATCTTTACTTATTGATCATATAAACATTTCACAAGTTTTCACTTAATGTATAATAATATATAATGGAATTATTATCTAATAAATGAACAGGAGTAATGTAAAACAAAATAATACACAGGTGATTCAAACTATATAATACCACTCAGTTTAGATATCAATGATTATTAAAATGACGATATATAGGTACGTTAGTATGAACCGCCTTTTAACTAGATATCGCGTGGGTTAAAATAAAAGGTCGCTCTTACTATGCAGATGTGATACGTTGAATTATTTATTTGATAGTGATTTTGATGTTATTAGGCCATCTACTTTGCTATTGTGATTCCGATTTCAGCCTTAAAGGTACGCCTTAGGAGAAATGTAGGCTCCCCTTAAATGTAATGAAATCCGCAAGTTGTATAACACATCAATATTTTGATAAGTCTGAAGAACTAAGAATAAAACTTGATATCTTCATTCCTGTATACTAATTAGCTAAAAAAAGATGTAACGAAGATCTCACTTAATTTTTATTTGAATTATCTTATATATATTTTTTAAATGATATTGGTAACTTTTTCACAACACTGCCTGATTACATCAGTGAATAAAAGTACAATTGGCAGTCTTATCACTTAAAGCAATATCTTCCAGACAACCTCTTGGGATGGTTAACTTAACCCTTCCCCCCAGCGGCAGTGATTTTGAAAATATTTTTTATATTGTTTAAGTATTATTTCTATCTTTTGTATATATATTTAAAACTCATAGATTAAGGTTATTCTGTACAAATTTTAAACTTAGCATTATAATAAACTTTGTATCTACAAAATAAAATTCATAATTATTTTCTAGTTATTCAATTAAAAAAATACACTTAGTAAATAAATTCTATATCTTTTGTGAGTGTAGTTTTTGTACAAGATGTTTTTAATGTGCCCTTGGGGTAATGCGTTCAGGAACTCATTAATAGACGAGCCTAAAAAAACGACGATGTAATGACCATTGCATAACTGTAATACTATAAATTTATTTAGCAACAAATTGTTTAAAATGGAACGAGATAGGAGAAGCGAGTTCCACTCTAGACAGCATAAAATAGTAATAAATGAAATTACGAAGCCTTTGCCCAAAAACTTTTGCAAACCTTGCATTGGGTGAGTCCTTAAGGAATTCAAGCCTATTTAACGATAATACTCGTTTATTCGCGAATAACCTTGAATTCGGTGTAATAATCTACTAATATGAAAAATAAATTTAGCTGTAGTAAGCAAAAACTTTAAATTTTGGCATGAAGGCTTAATATACCTTTAATTGTAATCGGTATATCAATACTAATACGAACATAAGCCCTTAAAAGTGAGATATTCGAAATCATTAACCAGCTATCAATATGCCCCAAAAGTCATGATAATATGTACTGTACTAGTCATGATAATAAGTGAAACTAACAACAGCACTAACCCATCTTTTCTTGGTTGTCCTCAGAGGCGACTAAGTCTTTCGGGTCTTTTTAATTATAACTTACATACATACATACATATACTCACGGCTATAATTCCCTAGAAGGGATAGCCAGAGCTAAGGAACCACTTTTGGAAGGTGAGTGGGGAAAAGATCGTAAAATAAAGGTTTTTGGTGATGGGTCTCCAACCGCATCGCCCGAAAATCCAATAAAAAGCCCCAATACCCTCAGTCGCCTCTTACGACACCCGTGGGAAGAAAGGGGTAGCGACATTCTAAGCCGGCAGCTCACGGCATTTTTTAATTATAAAACGTTAAAAAAATTCAAGGCATAGTTTGGTTACATTAAGCCGTGACAGCTCAAGGTACAAGAATTCCCGTCCGTCATACAGACAGGCGAGGGTTTGAACCTCAAGTTGCGCCTATACCAATGTGTCCAGTCCACCAGGGTCTTCGGGCTTTTATGTGATTTCAGGGCGATATGGTTGGCGGCCCGCCTTTATTTATTTAACAATATTTTTTCCAACTCAATTTACATTACACGGCATTACAAGCAAGTAAGCAATTGCCGTGTAGTGTCGGTTTAGAATAGCATTACCCCATTTCTTCCGGTGGGTGTACGTAAGAGGCGACTAACGGTATGGGGCTATTAAGGGATTTTTGGGCGATGCGGTTGGAGACCCATCACCAACAACCTTTATTTTTACTATCTTTTCCCCACCCAAATTTCCAAAAGTGGCTGAATAATTTCTGATTCTTTAGCTCTGGCTACCCCTTCCTGGGATTTATAGCCGTGAGTATATGTATGTATGTATGTATAAGCAAAATACGATTAGTTTACTAATGTCCTTAACCTTTATAGAGATGACAAGATAATCGACGTAGAGTGAATCCCATTATCTGTTTTATTTGTCTGACGCTACAAATCACGAGGCGCGCCTCGCAGGCGACAGTTATGATATCACGAAGGTTTTGTGGGAGTTTTAATGGCTGGAATAATGATTGAGTTCTTTATTCTGTTGTTGTTCATCTTGTCTGTTTGGTTCGGTTCAATTATTAGTATTTACTCGTGTTTCGCTTTATATTAAGTGAGGAGTTGTTGCTGTGTGTTAGCTATGCAATATATACAGTATACATATTTATATACTCACGGCCATAAATCGCAAAAAGGGGTAGCCAGAGCTTCAGAGCTAGAACATCCTATTCAAATTATAAATGTGAAAGTTTTGATGTTTGTGTGTTTGAGGCGAAAAGGCTCCTCAAATACATAATGAATATTAATTAAATTTACCAGAATTCTAGACAATGACCGAAATTATAAAATAGGATACTTTTCATCCCGAAGAAATTTTACCAATTAAATTTTTTCGCCTGATTGAACTGAGAGTACCGGGAAAAACGCCTAAAGTTTTGTCATAAGGATATTTAACTTTATGAACAAAATTTGACTGTCGGGTCAGCTAGTATATAATATAATATATATATCACTTGGTAAATTATTACGAACCTTATTAAAAAAATAGTTTTTGTTAAAAAAACGGATATTCTTATTTTATTTTATATCATAGCAAGTTTTATTATTGGTATAATAAATATAAAAATCCATTGTCAAGAAACCCATATATAGTTAAGTTTCTTTCACTCAAATGTCTGTCTCTAATGTTATTAAAATTTGTTGCATAGATTTGAAATGCAGTTCGAAATTCAAATAATATACTTGGTTTGAAGCCAAGTTTTATGCACAGTAAAAACCATCACCAACGATACTTTATTTCTACCAAATCATCATCATATACTCACGGCTATAAATCCTTAGAAGGGGTAGCCAGAGCTAAGAAATTAGAAATTTCTTAGCCACTTTTGGAAATGTGAGTGGGGAAAAAATGGTGAAAATAAAGGTTGTTGGTCTCCAACCACATCGCCCAAAAATCCCTAAAAAGCCCCAATACTGTTAGTCGCCTCTTACGTACCCCCACCGGAAGAAATTCGATCTTACGGAACTTCGGATTTATTGCCGTAAGTAAATGTATGTTGTAAGAACTGGCGGAACATACAAAAATCAAAGACTTACTCTACTACGCACTACGTGGAACCCTTTAGGGTGTCAGTAAATTGTAATGGTATGATGGTTTGATGATTTTTTTATCCTAATAAATTGCTTTTTTTAATTATTTTTACTTGTCGCTTGTTTTACTGACATCATTCTTGTTATTCACGCCCTATATTTTAGCATTTTGAACTCCCACTGACGAGCACCAAAATGACGCAACCATGATAGTCCAGTGGATAAAACACCCGTCAAAACAGACATACATACATATACATATACTCGCGGAAATGGGATGTACACCACATACCCTAACGTGGTTCGCCAGCTACCTTAGCAACAGGCGGCAGTACGTTGATTACGGTGGGTGTGTGTCGAAAGAATACCTTACTCTTTCAGGAATTAGTCAGGGAAGCAACTTGGGTCCATTGGAGTTTTTGATAATGATAAATAATCTTCCGGAAGTAGTCAAACACTCAACATGTCTTATGTTCGCTGACGACTTGAAGTTGCTCCTACCAATTGAGACCGTCGAAGATTATAAAAGATTTCAAAGCGATATTGAGTCCATCCACCAATGGAGTCAAAAAAATAAACTAGAACTGAATATAAGTAAATGCGCTACAGTTACGTATACTAGACAACGCAGTCCTCACCACCACCATTACCAACTGGGTGGAGTAGCGCTAAAACGGGTACAAGAGATGCGGGATCTTGGCGTTAAGTTTAGCTCAGATTTAACTTTTCGCAATCACATTGTGGACGTTTGTAAGAAATCATTTAGAACGCTCGGGTTTGTGCTGCGCACGATAAGAGGGTTCACAAACATTCTTGCTATAAAAACCCTTTATAACACATTGGTGCGTAGTAAATTGGAATGCAACGCAGTCATCTGGGCTCCACATGAAGCGAAATATCGCCTCATGCTGGAGAAAATTCAAAACAAATTTGTTAGATTTTTATATTTTAAATTATATGGTGTTTATCCTTACTATCCCTTGATGTACCCTACACTATTCATTTTGGGTATGGTAGGGTACAACAAGTTGGAAGTGAGAAGGGATTTAACTTTGTTAGTTTACTTATTAAAGGTTTTAAGAGGGATAATTATTAACCCCACTATCCTGTTCAAACTAATATTAATGGTACCTAGTAATACATTAAGGCGGCGCTGGGGTCGTCTACTGGTAGTTCCATCTTCACGGACCAATCTCTTGTTTGAGAGTGCTTTTGCGCGAGCGGTACGATCTTTGAACCAGATTGCCGATCGCATAGATTTATTCTCATGTTCGCTGGCTGACTTTACAAAATCTTCATTGTTTTACTTATGTTATGAAAAAATTGATGTTTCAATGTGTAAAAG
Organism: Bedellia somnulentella; assembly: GCA_963576735.1. Lineage (NCBI taxonomy): Eukaryota > Metazoa > Arthropoda > Insecta > Lepidoptera > Bedelliidae > Bedellia > Bedellia somnulentella. The sequence goes on from OY755193.1 coordinate 11,462,303, forward strand.
AGGAAATGAGAAGATTTAGAAGATAACTATTTCATACTTAATAGGTTCAATAATAATAATAATGTTAATATATGTGATAGGTATTTTGTAGTAGATATTTAATAGATGTTTAAGTTTAATATAATCGCATTGGGCTATGCCTGTAATGGTTATGTTATGTAAATAAATAAATAAATAAATAAATATACTCACGGCTATAAATCCCTAGAAGGGGTAGCCAGAGCTAAGGAATTATAAGTTCCTCAGCCACTTTTGGAAGTTGAGTGGGGAAAAGATTGTAAAATAAAGGTTTCTGGTGGTGGGTCTCCAACCGCATCGCCCAAAAATCCAATAAAAAGCCCCAATACCCTTAGCCCCTCTTACGACACCCGTGAGTAGAAAGGAGTAGCGACATTCTACACCTACCCCATCCTACACTAATGTGTCTTTTTAAAAAGTTATATAGTGTGTTCAACTTTCATTAGTCATAGCAATCATGATTGTTAACGGTGAGGGAAAACATCGGAGGAAACCCACATGTCTAAGTTTTATTTAGAAATGTGACAGTGTTTTTGTTCAAAAAGCCTTTAGGCCTGCCCCCTTTCACGTGATTACACTGTACAAGCAAAACGTATTAGCACCTCTGTCAACCCCTTCGGGAATATACGGCGTGAGCGTTTGTGTTTGAGCTAAAATTTATTTTATCACTTGAAACGATCTCATCCAGACAGCTCTCACAGCGTACATGGCTAACAATACCACTTGTATTTACACATTAAATAAACTCGCTATCACAAGGTTTTTGTTATTTCGAAAGATCGAACTGATGAGAAAAGTCTTCGAAGAATGTAGCAAAGTTCGATAGAAAATATCGGAAAAGTTTTCAGCTTTTCTCAGCTCGCTCTCGATATCGTCAGCAATAAATTTACGTGAGGTGAATTAACAATAGCCTTTCTCACAGCCTTATATAGGTGAAAACTGACTAATATGGCGATAAGGAAAATATAAGGGTATTTATGGGTACAAGTACCTGTCAGTCTTAAGATATTCGATAGCTCAGTGGGTAGAACACCGTTTATCGTGCAGACGATTAGTGTTCAAATCCCGGGTCGGGCCAAACCAATTTGTCTTTGCTAAAGACATACGTGTGGTTAATTAATCATGGTTGTTAACGGTGAAGGAAAACATAGCGAGAAAACCATACACGATATACGAAACGGTACGAAACAGCGATGGTCTTGCCCCCTATCTCGTGAGTATACTTTCCAAACAAAACTTAGGTACTCTGAACAGCTGATGACGATGTCACGTGATGTTCAGTAGTATTGTAGTAGTAGTAGTAGTGGTGCCATCACCTTTGGTCGGCGATAAACAGCGTAAACGTTTGAGTTTGAGTATACTAAATTGTTTTAAATTAATTGCCGTGAAATCATACCTTTTTACTTACATGTTTTATAATTTATATTACTATTTATCTCATTACCTACATTACACCATTACATTACTTCTTGTAACAAAAAAACTATTATGTTTTTGCCAATGTGCATAATAAAGTATTATTATTTAATTTCCTATTTCCAACTAAACAGCTTTACACGGAATGCAAGTTACTAACTGTGCGCCAGCTTTTTATTCTGCATACATTACTGCGACAGCATTCTCTTACAACGCACACGAGCTCCCTTTCATCTCGGTCTACCAGGAACCCACTTATTGCCCCGCCAGCCCGGCTTAAAACACAATTTACAAACCACTTTTTCTGTTTCTTAGGCCCATTTTTGTATAACAAATTTAATCAAATAATCCCCATATTAGACCTGCACCTACAGTCTTAAGAAAAAAGTTACTGAATGGCTAAATATGCTTGATTATGACTCAACAGAACTTTTCCTAAAATATATAACGTAGTGTTTTAATTCTTCTTATGTATTACCCAACCACACTCATTCACCAACATCCACACACGCACATACTCACTCACAAACTTAAACACACACACACACACACACACACAATTAAATACATACACACACACACACACACACTCTCAAATACACAAAAAACGCATGTGTCAAAGGAGAGATTTTCTTTCACATATTTTCATTGTATAATTTTTATTTTTTTTTCCATTAGTCTTATATTTGTTTTTGTTTCCTGAGTTACAACTTGTTGATTTTGATTTTAATTTGTTTCAGTAAATTTTGTAAATTTTCCTTTGGAAATTGGCGTTGATAGCACAGGCTCGACCTATTATGGCGTCAATGACCCTACTTAAATATGCCTAGCCTGGAACTTTGCTTTTGTTGTAAATTTTATCTATAAAATGTATTAGGCATCTTGGAGAAATAAAAAAATATTATTATATTAAAAAAAAAGTCAGTAAAGGACGACCATAGAGGACACATTTAGATCAAATATTGAATATGCTAAAAAAGGCAGGCGTTCGAAATCTGAACAATATAATGATGATGAGATATGACTTTAGAAGAGACAAATTCGTCTAGGCTCTGACCTGGGATTTTATTCAATCGTCTATTTGCATTGATTATGATACAGATAAATTAGTATGTACATCACAAATATCACAATACATTCAGTCCAATATATTTAGCGCAGTTAATATGGGATACACGTTTTAATTTGGGATTATACAGTCAAATTACATTAAGTTTATGCACTAAGCTATGTCTGAATTGTTAAAAGTGGCGATCGATAGTCTGTACACCCTAATGGAAATTTATGGTAAAAGTATAACATATGTATAAGACCGCCAGTTGTACTTCTATTTTCGATTTCTATGTAAAATGGTTTTAACTGTGTTATATAATAAAGTGATTCTATATATATATATATATATATTGTATGTATATTCTATAAGTGCGAAAAGATTTCGAATTCCAATGCCATATAATTTTTTCTCGCAATTTAAATTTTAAGTATATGATGAGAAGACCAGTCTCTATTTTAAGGTCAAATACGTACATATGTATTTGACCTTAGGAAAGGATTTTACTGCTGTTATCAAAGTTCTAGTACCAACTTAATGAAAGTTTTGTGTAAGGAGAAAAGCATTTTATGAGCAAATAATTTTATCGACTAGCGTACTCTATGGGTGTTAAGTGAAACTTTTACATCAGTTTCATAATGTAAAACAAGGTTAGTCCTGAAGCTGAAATGATACGCCACTAGCGACATCTAGTTGCCTGTCAGCAATATTTGGTTTCCAAGCGCCATCTATGCCAGTTCAGTCGAAACGTGTGAAATATACGTTACCTCATTTTGTGTGAAGTTGTAGAACATTTTTGTTCTACTACTCGCCGCTAGGTGTCAAAAACACATTTATTAAGGTAACTTTAGCAAAATTATAATAATAAGTTGGTTTGGTACTTACACATTAACGAGATGGTAATAAATTAGAGACAACCTGTTAATTGTGAACCAACATTTAACAGAACGCTGATTTCTGTTAGTATTTAATAAACTGTTTAGTATAAGTTATTGAGTTTTTCTTTTTAATTCTTTTCTGTTTTTGTGAAACCAACTTTCATTTTTTTATCTTGTGACTTTTAACGAAAATTTGGTCCCATATAGATAACATCTATACTTATAATAAATCTGTAGAGAGGTCAATTCTGTACATGAAATATATTTTCAAAATAACTATCAGGTTGTGATTAGGGATCGATACTGATGCCAAAAATGCAATTAGTAAAATTTTTGTCTGTCTGTCTGTCTGTCGGTTTGTATGTTCCTTATGGAAACAAAAACTACTCGACGGATTTTAACGAAACTTGGTACAATTATTTTTCATACTCCTGGGCAGGTTTTTGTATACTTTCCAATCGAGTAGTAACGGGAAATTTTGGGAAATTTTGGGAAAACGGGAGAAGTTACTCCATTTTGTAAGCTTCCGTCGCGTGTGCAGCCTTAATGGTTAAACTTACATAGAAATCATGTATGACGGAAATATTCTTCATAAAATTATCTAAAAAAAAATCCCTAACAGTTAATGTCTATCTTTACGGTTGACTCACAATAACACGTGTAATTCCTGATAGCTTAGCAGTTCGGAACATTCTGATTATATTTGTTTACTCTTACGTTTGTAAACCTCTCACTCATCCCTAATTTAAATAAGGTAACATTATTACCTATTCAATAAAAAAAGAATCATAGAAATCGGTAGACAAACACCGAAATTATACATAAAATAAGCCATCGCGCCCGTGACCAAAACCAAATCTTTACTAATTTACATATAACATACTAGATGGCGCCAGTAGTTGCATCCTACATCACGTAATGATTTATTTTTTAGATTGTTATAAATACTTCATAGCGTTTTATTCCAAAATTTGCTATTAAACGGAAATACTGAACCGTTCATTAAAGCGCATTCAAAATCACCAAACTACACTGTTTAGGGAGTGCTATAAATTTAATAAATTGAAAACATTGCGCTGAATTTCACAATGCTTGAGCAGTGACTGAAGAAAGAAACCTCAGATATTTAAAAAAACAACGCTGCCCGTGCGAAGCTGGGACGATCCACTAGTTATTATAATAAATGTGTTTGAGAAACTAATTGGCAATTCCTACGATGCAGGGTTATAAAAAAATATTATTCTTATTGAACATATTAATTTATCATTCCTTAGCTACGTGTATGTATGTATGTTGCCTTTTGTATAGAAACATAAACATTCACTTTGTTATAATTCACCAACGCAAGAAATACATCAAATAGTTTTTGAGTTGTGACTTATAGAATTAATATGCTGAAAGGTTGAATGATTTCTAAATTAAGTGGGTTCAAAGTAAATACATAGCTGAGTCCCATCCTCGAATTCGGAAGGAATCAAAATATCCATTACGTATTGATACCGAACCAATGTCTTGTACGCGAATGATGTATATTGAAACTAAAGCCAGGGAATATGTTTTTTGGAAGAAGGAATGAAATATTAAGCTTGGTCATGGCGAAAAAAAAAGAAACAAATAGAAAAAAATATGTTGGCATTTTCACATTGTGGAATTTGATAGAGGTACACAAGGAGGTAGAAAAAAATAATCACGCCTTCAATTCACACTAAACTTTTTTCCACACTACTTTCAAGAGAAGCAGAGGAAGTTTAATTATATAGCGTTGGTTACCCCTTTTAGGAATATATAGCTTTAACTATATGTATATGTATGTATGACCAAATTTTAATATCTGCCGTACTGTATTATGTAATATATATATGCCTATATGACCAATCGAAACTATAAGGACGAGAATACGAAAGTTCAATGTAAATATTTCTAAGAATGTAAAGCCTGGAGCTAGCTTTGGAAACATGGCTACTCATTAAGATATAGCCTTGTAAGTTTTGGATTAACAATTTGGCTCCTAAACCAATTGTTTGTTTGAGAGCAACCGCGATAGCTCAGTGGGTGGTTCGAATCCCGGGTCGGGCCTGCACCAATTTGTCTTTTCTAAAGACATAAGTGTGGTTATTATATCATGGTTGGTAACGGTAAGGAACAACATCGAGAAGAAACCGTGACAGTGTTTTCATACAAAAACGTCGAAAGGCCTGCCCCCTATCACGTGAGTACACTTTCCAAGCAAAACGTAGGTACTGCGAACACCAGGTGACATAGTCACGTGATATTCAGAAATATAAGTACGTCTACTTACCCTTTCGAGGACATACGGCGTAAACGTTTGAGTTTGGTTTTAGAGAATAGCATTCAAATAAGGGTTCTTCAAACTTTTGGAATGTCATTAGGGGCATTCCTGCAATAAACAACAATTGCGCTCAAACTAAGTGACCCGCCAAGTTTTGTCGGCGTGAAATAAGACCTCATTATAACTTACACAATTCTATTACGCACTACATATCATATACTTACTACTGCCGTTATCACTTTGGAGTATAAAACCTGTTCTCAGACCTACCGAATGTTTATGCAAAATTTCATTGAAATCGATTCACGTTTCAGAGGAGATTGCTGACAAACTCTGTGACACGTAAAATTAATATTGCTTTATTTATTTTAGAACCATATTATTTACTAAAAATACATAAACATTAACGTTCACGCCAAATATCCTCGAAGGAGTTGGCAGAGGTACTAATACTTCTGAACATCGCGTGACTTTGTCACAATAAATTAACCACACATATGTCTTTGAAAAAGACAAATTGGTGCAGGCCCGACTCGGGATTTGAACACTAGTCGCTTGCATGTTAACCGGTGTTCTACCCATTGGGCTATCATGTCGTCTTACTAAAAATCTTTGTTATTTAAAACTTCCCAAATACTTTTATATTCAAGTATTTGAATCTAAATTATACAGTAACTTGGGACAGTTACATCACTTATAATTTGGAAACCACTGATCAATAGAATAAGGAAGAGAAGAATTGCATTATAATTTCGTGAAGAAATATATATTTGGTAATAAAAAACAATTCAATCGTTTTGTACTTAAAATACTTATTTAAAAGGAATGATATCCTGATAATTATGAGCCTTCAAAAATTAAATACTTACTTAAAAGCATATACTGTTTTGTGTCAACTTATATATATAATATATATAATTATATTATATATAATTATATATATTATATTAACGTCTACCATATTTTATGGTTCATAGCCTTTACAACATTGTGTTAGTAATGTACAACTGTCGCATTGCGGCTTCCACGGACATCAAATATCATGACATCTGTCAAAGAGATGCTGTTTGAACGTTTTTACGAGTCGACGAGAAAATTTGAGGGATTTTCCTCGAGTTCTCGGAATCGGAACGATGTAATAAATCCTCGAATTTAAGGTCAAATTTAAGTTTAACTTTGTTGGGAAAATATAAGGATACACTTTTTAAATGGTTCGTAGACAATATGCTTAAAAATCATAAAAATATTTCGTTGGTTCATTCCGGAAATTATTTATAAAACGTAAGGATTTTTGCGAGTTTTTAAATGACTGAGATTTTTTTGAAAGCATTATTTCATGTGTAATATACATATGAGTACTTTACTATTCAAAGTACTTAATATTACAATCCTGGCCATTGCTTACAATCTATGTCACTAAGCAGAATTTACTTACATACATACATATACTCACGGCTATAAATCCCTAGAAGGGGTAGCCAGAGCTAAGGAATTAGAAATTTCTCAGCCACTTTCGGAAAGTTGAGTGGGGAAAAGATGGTAAAATAAAGGTTTTTGGTGATGGGTCTCCAACCGCATCGCCCAAATATCCCTTATAGCCTCAATACCGTTAGTCGCCTCTTACGTACACCCACCGGAAGAAATGGGGTAGTGCTATTCTAAGCCGACACTACACGGCATAGACAGAGATATATAGACCCAATCTGGATGGTACTGTCATTCCGTAAACCACTGAGTATCATTTGAATCAAATAAATACTCAGAAACCAAGGAAAGGAGTCACCCCATGCATAAGTTAAAATAATCATAACATAACATAAACGTTCACGCCGTTTATCCCCGAAGGGGTTGGCAGAGGTACCAATACTTCTGAACTCACATGGCAGTGCCATCTAGTGTCCAGAAAAGGTACCCACGTTTTGCTTAGACAGTGTACTCACGTGATAGGGGGCAGGCCTATCGCCGTTTTGTACGAATACACTGTCACATGACTAAGTACAACTCAGCCATGTGGGTTTCCTCACGATGTTTTCCCTCACCGTTAACGACCATGATAAATTAACCACACATATAACTTTAGAAAAGACAAATTGGTGTAGGGCTGACCCAGGATTGGAACTCACGCCCTTCTGTTTTCGGGCGGGTGTTCTACCCACTGGACTATCATGTCGCTTCAAAGATGAAATCAATCAAAGAATCATATAAAAGTAAAAAAGATTATTTATATTAATATTTTCTAAAAAGTCCCATCATTTTAAGTCCAAGTATTTTAGACAGCTCGTTAAGCAGTCGGCTCAAGTTATGTGATAGAAATCATCGGTGTTTATTTACTCTTATCAAGCCGACATGATAAATTATGGCCTAATCATCCTATTGAAGGCTCGAGCCCCTCATTCAGGTAAAACGTAGGTACTCAGAACAATAAGTGACAAAAATCTGAGGTGATGTTCCGAAAATATAAAATCTCTGCCAATCCTTTGGAGATAGTGGTAGAGATAGAGTTGAATAGAATAGAATAGAATAACACTTTATTGCACATCAAACACAAATTTACAAAAATAATATTATGATCAAACAGTTTGCAGTGAGGTACAATTGGCGGTCTTATCGCTAAAAGCCAACAAACATCCAGACAACCTTTGGAAGGTGAGATCGATAAATTAATTATTTGGGTAGATGCACAAAACAAGGCCAAAAAAAAAAACATGATAATCTATTAAGCATACTTAAAACTAACTTATTTAATTTAAATAACAATATAAATATTAATCATACAAAATATTATAGATATTTAACGAATATGAACACATACATATATAACTACATACTTTTATATATACAAGCAATACAAATACCTAAATAAAATACACATATACGTTTGTATGTATGTAGAGTTATGTGACGTTACCAAGAGGCCTAGCACGAGCGCTATTTCATCGTCACGATATCAGTTAGAATGAGACGACAGTATACGATACTAAGTAAGTGCGTAAGAGATAGCTGTTGACTACGCGATATTTGGTTAAAAGGTCCCTCGTAGTAGCTATGCAACAAACGGAACGAATTTCGGGATTCTGATGCTAAAAGGTTTTGAAAATGTAATGAAAATTTATTACTAACATGGATTTCAACGTTTAGATGGAAATGTGAGTAAAGGACAACCACGGAAAACACACTTAGATCAAATAGATTATGAGCTTCAAAAGGCAGGCGTCAGAACAGCGAAGAAACAAATTGACATACATACATACATACATATACTCACGGCTATAATTCCCTAGAAGGGGTAGCCAGAGCCAAGGAATTATAAATTCCTCAGCCACTTTTGGAAGTTGAGTGGGGAAAAGGCGGTAAAATAAAGGTTTTTGGTGATGGGTCTCCAACCGCATCGCCCAAAAATCCAATAAAAAGCCCCGATACCCTTAGTCGCCTCTTACGACACCAGTGGGTAGAAAGGGGTAGCGACATTCTAAGCCGGCACTACACGGCAAACTAATTGAATGTATACACAATTAATAAATGCCAATGAGGCTCGGTAGGTTTGTCAGAATTGTACAAAGTAGCGATACATAGTCTCTGCTTACCCCAATGAGAACTAATGGCGTGAGTATATGTATGTTTATTTGTGTTTCTTTCAACCAGTGTTCTCCAGCGTTAAATACTTATACCGTGGTCAAACAGTTACAACATTAAGCTCAAATCTAAGAGGAGTCGGATTCGATTCCCAGGGGTATTCTTGAAATGTTAGATTTATCCCAGTTTAAATACGCATTGCCAACTAAATCTTCCTTGGGAGGACAATATGTCGACATTGCAATGTCGGTAAAAATATATCACCAACCCATTTAATACTAAGCTAAGGGTTTTGAAGTACGTGGTATTTTAACTGATATTTTGGCGACGTTGATTGAAATAAAAGATTTAAAAAAAAATTAAGGCTCTGGTTACTTCTTTTTTTTTGCTGTGTAGTGCCGGCTTAGAATAGCACTACCCCATTTCTTCCGGTGGGTGTTCGTAAGAGGCGACTTACGGTGTTGGGGGCTTTTAAGGGATTTTTGGGCGATGCGGTTGGAGACCCATCACCAACAACCTTTATTTTACCATCTTTTCCCACAGAAGTTTCCAAAATTGGCTGAGAAATTTCTTATTCTTTGGCTCTGGCTACCCCTTCTAGGGATTTCTAGCCGTGAGTATATGTATGTATGTATGTTACTTCTTTTTTCGAAATTTTAAAAGTAAGGGAGATTTCAACCCTACATCATATTCTGCCGAAGCTACAACGTTTATACTTATTCCGTAGAAATGGAAAGAACATTCAGCTTTACACTTCGAGGATTTAGATTTGACTCCCAGGTGTATTCTGTAGATATACTATTGGGGCATTTTAAGTGATTATTACGAAATGTGGCTGAGGACTCACCTCCAACAACCTTGTTTACAAACTTTTCCCCACTTAACTTTAAAAGTTCAAATAAATAAAAGGGAATGTATGAATAAAACAAAATACATAAATTTTTATTCCTACCGCGGCGGAGATGGTGGGACGATCTCGACAAGTTTTTGCCAGGGTGGCCGGAGGTGGATTCAACAGGGGGAGGCCTTTGCCCAGCAGTGGGACACTGCTGGGCAAAGGCCACAACCCAACACTAAATAGTCTACATACATACATACATATACTCACGGCTATAAATCCCTATAAAGGGGTAGCCAGAGCTAAGGAACTAGAAGTTCCTCAGCCACTTTTGGGAAATTGAGTGGGGAAAAGATGGCAAAATAAAGGTTGTTGGTGATGGGTCTCCAACCGCATCGCCCGAAAATCCCTTAATAAGCCCCAATACCGTTAGTCGCCTCTTACGTACACCCACCGGAAGAAATGGGGTAGTGTTATTCTATGCCGACACTACACAGCAAAACTTAACTTAAATCTAACCCAACACTAAATAGTCTAATATACTACAAAAGCCTGTAGTTTACATTTCTGGGTGCAGTTTCATGACAAAAGCCTATTATATATTTTCCGGTATCATCGAAATGTTTGGTTTCCGTGTGAAGCATATGGAATATACGAAATATATGGATGCATACTCTATAGATCTAGCTTCTAAAAGTATCGGTTAGTTGTTGTTAAATTTTATTATTTGTAGTAGTTATTGTTTCTTAAATAAAATCACGAAAATTGCCTTTACGGATAATTATGATTTTTTGCACCATTATTGTTCTATTGCAGATTCATGTACCAACGGCTGTATATTAATAAATTTATGCATTACATACATATACTCACGGCTATAAATCCCGAGAAGGGGTAGCAAGAGCTAAGGAATTAGAAATTCCTCAGCCACTTTTGGAAACTTGAGTGGGGAAAAAATGGTAAAGTAAAGGTTGTCGGTGATGGGTCTCCAACCGCATCGCCCAAAAATCCCTTAAAAGCCCCAATACCGTTAGTCGCCTCTTACGTACACCCACCGGAAGAAATGGAGTAGTGCTATTCTAAGCCGACACTACACAGCATACTAACTAACAAATACTCACAGCTTGAAATCTCAAAAAGCGGCAGCCAGAGCCTCAGAAACCGAAATCATGTATGGAACTCGATCATTCCTATCACTAACAAAATTTCGTTTGAAACTCGGAGTCCGCTTACAAAACGAGAAATCAGTCAACTAAAAGTTTTCATGAAATGCTGATTGAAAGCAAGCGCTAACATGACTTCCTGTACACGAGAGGACAGGAAACGGATATACCGCTGGAGAAGACCGGAAATGAAGGGAATCAACGAGTGGAACTGTGTTGAAGTTTTACACTCTTTGAGTTTAAGTTGGTTTTAAGTTTGAGGATGCCAATAAGAGTGTTTTTTCAAAGAAAGAAATAAAATAGAACTGTTAATATAATTTGCGTAAAAATGTACAAAATTAGAACGTGGTGAAAGAGATCTATAAAGCCAATGTGGAAGGTAATGTTAGCAGAGGGCGACCTCGGAGGACACATTTAGATCAAATAGAAAATGTGCTCAAAAAGGCAGGTGTCCGAAGTACGAAGAATAAAAGAGCATGTATGAAAAGATTGTTGGATGTGAATGAAGCTAGAGAGGTTTGCGAGGATCGTACAAAGTGGCGATCAATAGTCTCTGCCTACCCCAATGGGAACTAACGGCGTGAGAATATGTATGTATGTATGTATGTAGAACGTGTGATAATCCTTGAAAATATAGTGTTTTATAATAAAATGCTCTAAAAAAGTTACTGTCTTATCAGATTTCTGGTATTAATTAATCAATAGTAAATTAAAACAAATGATGGAATGGGTAACACAAGCCGCCGCATGAAACGGTGACTAAGCGAATTCCTTAGATGTAATAGATAAAAAAAATAAGTGAGGAAATAAAGAAGCAGAAATATTTGTGGTTTTGGTTTAGGCTTAGAATAGCACTACCTTGTTACTGTCCGTGGGTGTGGTAGTGAATGAGGGGTTTGGGGCTATTGAAGTATTAAGAGATGTGGCTGGAGCCAAGTCACAATAATTTTACATTATTTTCTTAATATCACTTCCAAAGGCTGCTGCGGACTTTCTATCTCTGAAATTCTGGTTACCTATCTCTGATATCTGTTTTTACATACATATATACATATACTCACGGCTATATTTCCCTATGAAGAATTAAAGATTGATGGATTTAAACGAAACCAGAGAGGTGTGCCAGGATCGTACAAACATAAGATAACATAAACGTTCACGCCGAATATCCCCGAAGGGGTTGGCAGAGGTACTAATACTTCTGAACATCACGTGACTTTGTCACCTGGTGTTCAGAGTACCCAAGTTTGGCATGGACAGTGTACTCACGTGACAGGGGGCAGGCCTATCGCCGTTTTGTACGAATACACTATCACATGACTAAGTTCAACTCAGTCATGTGGGTTTCCTCACGATGTTTTCCCTCACCGTTAACAACCATGATAAATTAACCACACATATGTCTTTAGAAAAGACAAATTGGTGTAGGCCCGACCCAGGATTTAAACACTAGTCGTTTGCACGATAACCGAGTGTTCTACCCACTGGGCTATCACGGTTGGTTATCTGTTTTTACTTGTAACAAAACTACTTTTCTAAGTACTTTCAAGTAAAATCCCTACTCGAAACTTACTAATCCAATAGAACGGAACCCTGACGACACACGGTTAGGGGACGCAATCTTACAGGCAAACTGATAGGTAAGAAATTTGTACGAGAAAAAGTTTTGTGATCATAATCTGCTTGCGTTGCGCACATGGATGTTGAACTTTTAGACTAGTCATTTATTTGCGGCGCGTAATCTTCGTATATTATTTCTGCTTAACTATATAAATTTATATATACTCTCATGCTCATAAATCCCAAAAAATAGCACCCAGAGCTTCAGAGCTAGAAACTCCTCAGACGCATTTGGAAGTTGATAGGAAACAAGATGGTAGAAATAAAGTATCATTGGTGACAGGTCTCCAACGGCATCGCCCAAAAACCACTTTGAAAAGCCCCATACCCTTAGTCGCCTCTCACGTCACCTGTGGGTAGAAATGGGAAGTGACATTTACTTACATAAATACTACGAAGTGACCATAATTTTAATGTTCCTGTTGTTTACCTTCAGGCAAAATGTTTCACTAATAACTTTGGGAGTTCGGAACTAACTTATTATATTTTATTACTCACATGATTTTATTTTGTTTAGAAAATATTTGTTGAAGAATCGATGGCTATTTTCAGAGGGTAAAATCTATTGATAAATAGCGCATGTTAAATTATAATAATTATGATTAATATTTCCAACTTTTAATGTATCGACAGGAGTGGTGATTATTCGAGATAAGTTTAATTTATCCGCGCTTTTCTTGAATTACAATATATTTTACTATAATATAAGTATTAAATAATGTAGTGTCGGCTTAGAATAACACTTCCCCATTTCTTCCCGTGGGTATTTGTAAGAGGCGGCTGAGGGTATTAGGTCTTTTTAAGTGATTTTTGGGCGATGCAATTTGAAATCTATCGGCCAAATACTTTCGTTTTACAATCTTATCCCAACACAACGCCTAAAATTGGCTGAGAAATTTAATATTCCGAAGCTTTAGCTACCCCTTCTAGGGATTTATAGCCGTGAGTATATGCATCTATGTATGTTTATTATGAAATAAGTTTGAATGTAGTGTCAGCTTCGAATAACATAAACATAACATAAACATAAACGTTCACGCTGAATATCCCCGAAGGGGTTGGCAGAGGTACTAATACTTGTCACCTGGTGTTCAGAGTACCCACGTTTTGCATGGACAGTGTACTCACGTGATAGGGGGCAGGCCTATCGCCGTTTTGTACGAATACACTGTCATATAACTAAGTACAACTCAGCCATGTGGGTTTCCTGACGATGTTTTCCCTCACCCTTAATAACCATGATAAATTAACCACACGTATTTAGAAAAGACAAATTGGTGTAGGCCCAACCCAGGATTTGTACACTAGTCGTTTGCACGATAACCGAGTGTTCTACCCACTGGGTATCACGGTTCGAATAACACTTCACCATTTCTTCCTGTGGGTGTTCGTGAAAGGCGGCTAAGAATTTTGAGGCTTATCAAATGATTTTTAAGCAATGCTGTTGGAGACCCATCACCAAAAAACCTTTGTTTTACAATGTTATCCCCACACAACTTCCAAAAAAGGCTGAGGAATTTATTATTCTAAGGTTTTGGCTACCCCTTCTAGGGATTTGTAGCCTTTAGTCTGTGTATGTATTTAATAAATAAATATCATTGAATCTCATCAAGGTGCTCTTCAGTTAACCTCATATTACATTTTGCGATTTGAATCTAGCATCAAAATAAATCACCTAGCTTTTAATGAAAATGTCGATTTTCGATACAAGATTGAACATAGAACCTTTCTTGCGATATAACTTACAACGACCAAATAGTATTTATATTTATAACATTTAGGCAATTTGCAATAAATCTTCGGTTAAGGTATGAAATATTTTTTCTTATATTCGTTCAGGTAAAACCTTTCGATACAGCACGATACGGCAAGAACCGTATATCAAAACAGTGTTATTGAAAAGATAGACCACTATTTTTTACACATACTATTTTTATTTTATTCTTGATTGCCTGGTCTATTCCGTAAAATAACGGAGACAGGCGTTTTTTATTTATAAATACAATTTTAGTGAACAATTTTTGATTCCAATGTTTTCTATATGTATAAAATAAATCTATGCTGATTCGTCGTAACAAAACAAGTTGCCAAAACAAAAACCCAAACACATAACTTGGGTGTAACGTAAAAATCCATACATACATATGCTCACGGCTATAAATCCCTAGAAGGGGTAGCCAGAGCTAAGGAATTGAAAATTCCTCAGCCACGTTTGAAAATTTTAGTGGGGAAAAGATGGTAAAATAAAGGTTTTCGGTGATGGGTCTCTAACCACATCGCCCAAAAATCCCTTAAAAGCTCCAAATCCGTTAGTCGCCTCTTGCGTACACCCACCGGAAGAAATGGGGTAGTGCTATTCTAAGCCGACACTACACAGCAATTATAGTTTTTACTAAAACAATTATTCTTAATAGAATTATCATGAAACTTTTTATGCGAGTAAATGTAGATCCTTGGGTTTTCATGCTTTAGTACACGTTGTTATAGTATTTAGTATACGCGTACAGTGCTATTTAGCCTAACACAACATCAGTCTGTTTTTAACATAACATTACATAAACGTTCACGCCGAATATCCCCGAAGGGGTTGGCAGAGGTACTAATACCAAGTGACAAAGTCACGTGATGTTCAGAGTTCCCACGTTTTGCATGGACAGTGTACTCACGTGATAGGGGGCTGACCTATCGCCGTTTTGTACGAATACACTGTCACATAACTAAGTACAACTCAACCATGTGGGTTTCCTAACGATGTTTTCACTCACCGTTAACAACCATGATAAATTAACCACACGTAGGTAGGCCCGACCCGGGATTTGAACACTAGTCGCTTGCACGATAACCGGTATTCTACCCATTGAGCTATCACATCGTCAGTCTGTTTTTGTATTCAGCAAAATCAATAGCCATTCGCGGCCATCACTAAAACACCAAGTCATCTAAGAAATGATAAAGCATGACTCGACTCGACAAAGTGATCATATCTAAACAAAAGCTCTTCAATTATGTTTCTAAAGTAAGTTGTTTTGCAAAATTCGCGCCTTTCAGTTGAGGCTTTAGAAAATAAGACTTGGATAAATTTTATTATATTTTGCTAAAACCTTAATCTCATACGTTTACGGAATAATTTCCTAAGGGGTTGGTTGAGTTACTAATAATTCTTCACATCACATGATATTAAATGTTACCTTATGTTAAGAAAACTTACATTTGGTTGGATAGCGCACTCACGTGGTCAAAAATAACAATGATAAATTAACCACATATGGCTTCAAAAAACATACATTTGTGATGACCCTACTCAAAATTCAAACCAACACAACTCTGCATTAGTAAATTTACTTGGATTAACAAATACTACTGTGTCGATAATTAGATTAGGCTTCTAACCACAACAGACATTAAAAAACTAACAGCCGGTTTCACAATTGAGCATTCTAGCTCTAATCAGTTGAGTTTTTATCAAACTCTAAGTAAGTACTTAAGTTTAAGGTGTTTCACAAAACAAACAATGCTCTTTGCTAGTATGTGATCAACAAAGCATCTATGTCAGTTTGTAATCAAGATTAATGAACATTTCAATTTACGCACAAAAACCGGTAACTTACCGATAAAGTTATATTTCTGTAATTATACTTTAATATAAATAGCAATTGAATCTAAGAACTCGATTCAATAATGTTTCGTTAGAAATTACGTTTATAAGAAGGTTTTGAGACCATTTGAATAAAAAATAAAAATAAACAAACAAAAAACTTCGGGAAACGGAACGTATATACGTCAATACCTCTATTCGTCAAGCCAATCACACTGATCAATCGTCAAAATTGTATCAAGTTCTGTTCTGTATGTTTGCTTTGTTTTTATTTATTTATGTGTGTGTGTTTAGATTTATATCATGTATGTTCCTGAATGAGAAAAGATATTCACGGATATACGCGGAATCTTTTGTAGTGCAGAACACCATGGAGGTGAAATAAAATGGAAAAAGAATCCAAAAACTTCGGCGTATTTTGCCTCCGAGGTATCTGCTGCGACTCCTCTAGTGATGATAATGATATATCTGAAGATATCTCCAGAAAATTCTCGAAAGCAATGTGTTTACTTCACAAATTTGAAGTTGAACACGGTTTAAGACGCCGAATTTGACAACTTAATTTCACCTTCTCAAATCAGCGATGATTACCGTTTGAGTATTGTCAAACGAGTTCAGAAACGCAAATTTCAACATTTATGTCGAATTATTGATTGATGCTCAACATTTTGAACATACAATCAAAATTTGATTAAATTACAATATTTGGTCAATTCAGAAACGTAATTTTGGTAAGTACGGTTTGAGATACTTTTATCGTTAAATTCTCAATTGTGAAATCGGCCGTTAGTCATCTACTTAGTCGTGAGTACCCACTATCCAAGCGAAACGTGGGTACACTGAACACCAGGCGACAATGTCACGTGGTGTTCAGAAGTGTTAGTACCTCTGCCAACCCCTTCGAGGATACACGACGTGATCATTTGAATTTGAGAAAGCTAACATAAACATAAAAAAAACTCCGTATGAATTATGATGCATTGGTTTTGAAACTGTGACGCCGCTTAAAGACTTTCGAGCTTAATAATTTGAGCTTGCAAAGCCGCAAGCTCTCCGCAAAGTTGGAAACTCTATTTCACAAGGTTCAGCGATACCTAACTTATATTTACACGAAGTTTCATCGTGATGATGCTAATGTATGTGCTCTATATACGTATGTATATATATACTATGGCAGTAAATCCCAAAAAGGGTAGCCAGAGCTTAAGAGCTAGAAACTTCTCAGCCCCATTTAGAATTTGTAGGGGATAAGATGATACATTGCTACAATTAAACACCTCAAACTAATCGCATAATATATTTTTCTTAATGTTTTATTTCCTTTATTATACATACATACATACATACATATACTCACGCCTATAAATCTCTAAAAGGTTTAGCCAGAGCTAAGGAATAAAAAAATTCTCAGTCACTTTTGGAAAGTTATGTGGGGAAAAGATGTTTAAATAAAGGTTTTTGGTGATGGGTCTCCAACCGCATCGCCCAAAATCCCTTAAAAGCCCCAATACCATTGATCGCCTTTTACGTACACCCACCGAAAGAAATGGGGTAGTGCTATTCTAAGCCGACGCTACACAGCTTAAAATAATATGTGTAATAAAAAATCATTGAAACAAAAACACTATATTCGTTTTCTGAGGCATATGATTTCTTTATAAAAATAAATTTAACAGTATTTATAAACAACAAGTAAAGTCCTCATAAAGTAACAAAGTTGACATCAACTTGGGAATACGCCAAGTCAACTTATTTGTAATTTAAATGAGGTATTTAGCTTAGTTTTTTTGGTGTTGCGTCAATCACTTTTAATATGATGACGAACTTATTTTGATGTATAAAATTTACCGCTTTACATTTTGTGGCGCCGAAATGAAGAGCAAAAATTATTTGCGTGCGATTTTTTGTAGAATGTAGCATTTACAGTGCGAGAGTTCGTATTGAACACAAATTTGATCATACATATATATACATACATACACATACTGTAACGTTACGTGTCTTAAGTCTTAATCCCCATATGGAAATAAAACCTAAGACACGAAACGCGGAGAGCAGAGACTAATAAAACAAAGAAAGAAATTACACCAGTCTATTAAAAAATTAGATGTACACAGTAAAACAGAAGACAAAAAGAATATATAAAATAAACAATAGTAATATTAACTGTTGGTCTGCCAGCGGTGATCATGTACATGCGAGGTAGAAGGGAACCAGTCCAGCGAAACACGGCGATGTCCAAAATTCAGCATCAAATAAGGCCAGATAAAATGATTTGTTTGTAAAACAGGGTATATCTCTTAGATAAAAATAAAAGAAGAAGATGCGGCGTGAGCGTACAAATTGTCAACTAAATATGGGCCTTATCGGTTTATCACAACACCGCACTACATCCATACGAACTGATACGAACACACACGACATGACGCAAAGATAAAGATAGAGCGATGGGCTCGTATAGTCTGTCTCTGTCACTTAAACATGTCAGATTTCAAGGATAAAATGGCCGAAATTAATAATATTTTGCTTGTAAATATATTTTTGGTGTATTTACGCATGAAACGTGATTCCCTGTGATTTGTTTTTACGCCTTGAATGATTTGTGCACTGAATAAAGGCACAGCCAGGCATTTTAAGCGCGAATTGTATGAAAATTTTAATTTCGATGTCAAAGATTATGTCAGCTCGTCGACTTGAAGTATCGTAGCGGACTAAACTCGACTGAAGCAAACCAAGTACATTGTACTCAGTTTAGTAGGACCACGCGCGGGCAGAGGTTGCCGCATCTTTCTTTTATTTTTATCTAAGGTATATCTCTGTGTCTTCCTCTGCTTTCGCCCTGGAAGAGACTATATGTAGATGTTGCCGGTAGGATTATTGCAATACCTCGCAGAAAGACCAGCTTAATCAAAGATACTATTCCAGATTTCTTCTTTAAGAATAACCTCTAGAATGATAGTTAGTTATATTTTTCAGAAGTTTCCTGTAGAATCCTCCATTCGTTCTCCTCTCCAAAAAAAAAAAACATCTTGACAATCAATAAAAAATCCTAATAGACAAATAAACTTAAAAGAAGGATTTTTTTAAAAAGAGTTTCAGTTAACATAAAAAGATGAAAACATATAAATTTGAATAAGTAAAATGTCCTAGCCTTACATTAAAAATAAAATTAATGCCTGCGCTATCATTTTAGACAACAAAAGTGTATTAAAATTGTATCATTTAACATAATAATATTTTAAAACTATCCTACCTTCGTACACAAACACATTGAAAATTGATAAACTAAAGAAAAGTTTAAGATAAAATAAAATTTGACAACTCTCAGCTCCGTCGTTGCCATAACAACAACAAAATAAAAACAATAACATAAACCAGAGAAATAAAAATATTATCGACAAATCGCAGAAAAATAATAAAAAGGAACTAAACAATGATATATAACCGCAGGAGACTAACATAAAAGGAAATAAATAATAATAAAACGGATTAAAAATATTTACAGGTAAGGTTTTTATATATTACAATACTCACGGCTATAGATCCCTAGAAGGGGTAGTCAGAGCTAAGGAATCAGAAATTCCTCAGCCACTTTTGGAAAGTTGAGTGAGGAAAGATGGTAAAATAAAGGTTTTTGGTGATGGGTCTCCAACCGCATCGCCCAAAAATCCCTTAAAAGCGCCAATACCGTTAGTTGCCTCTTACGATCACCCACCAGAAGAAATGGGGGTGGTGCTATTCTAAGCCGACACTACACGGCACTTTTGTACCAAATTTTTCAAAAAAGATGTAGATTGTTTGATTAACATCAAAAACATTGTTTAATAATAAAAACTACGTAGGTTTTGTTTAAACATAACATAACATAAACGTTCACGCCGTTTATCTCCAAAGGGGTTGGCAGAGGTACCAATACTTCTGAACTCACATAGCAGCGCCATCTAGTTTCCAGACTCACGATATATTGGCATAGGCTATCGAGACTATCGATCGCCACATTGTACAATTCTGGCAAACCTCTCTAGCTTATTTTGATATTAATTACACTTATCCAATAACATTCAAGTTATTAACTTACCTACCTAAGGGATGAGTAGATACAATTGATAGCCGATTTTTACGGTACGATCCTGACCAACTTCCTCGCTTCCCTCATTTTGTTTTCTTATATTCATACATAAATATTCTCACTGCAATAGATCCCTAAAAGGGGAAGACAGAGCTTCAGCACCAGAAAATTCTTTAGCCACTTTTGGAAGTAAAGTGGAGAAAATATTGTAAAATAATATATTTGGTGATAGGTCCCTTAAAAAATTCTTATACCCCGACTAAAGGCATAGGGTTACGATCACAAATGGGAAGAAATGGGGTAGTGCTATTCTAAGCCTTCATTTTATTCATGCTCATTTTCCATCCATTTCATTCACGCCCTTAGGTTAAACAGAGAGTATAGATTGTCAGTAGGCACGATCATTCCGCTCGATTCGGAAAAGGATTGTGATTCTTCAATGATTATTATAAACGAACTGACCAAGTGCCGTGTAGGGTCGGCTTAGAATGTCACTACCCCTATGGATGGCTAGGGGCTTTTTAAAGTAGTTTTTGGGCGATGCGGTTGGAGACCCATCATGAACGATACTTTGTTTCGACCATCTTTTCTCAACTGCCAAATTTGGCTGAGGAGTTTCTAGCTTTGAAGCTGTGGCTACCCCTTTTTGGGATTTATGGCCTTGAGTATATGTATGTATGTAAACAGACTTACTTCTTACCTACATTATGTTTCGTTATGTATTTCATTCGAAATCATTTCAAGACTCTTATTTTCATATATATTTTTTATCATAATTACGGATTATAAACATTTGTCACTAAAGAACAAAAAGAAAAGTAGTAGAACAGTTGCTCGGCTATTTTATTTTCGGAGAATGATAACCAGTATACAAAAACGTAGTTAATATCAGATTTCCAATTTAAGTTCAATCAAAATTCATACCGTTGAAAGCTTTCAACCACATGCATTAATTTGAATAAATAATAAAAACAGGGTCTCAGGGTTCATCGGATTTTTGCGACGAACCATATTGACTGATAAATAACATAAACATAAACACTCACGCCGAATATCCCCGAAGGGGTTGGCAGAGGTACTAATACTTCTGAACATCACGTGACTTTGTCACCTGGTGTTCAGAGTACCCACGTATTGCATGGACAGTGTACTCACGTGATAGGGGGCAAGCCTATCGCCGTTTTGTACGAATACACTGTCACATGACTAAGTACAACTCAGCCATGTGGGTTTCCTCACGATGTTTTCCCTCACCGTTAACAACCATGATAAATGATCGTGACTGATAAACTTTAAAACTATAATACACACATATACTCACGGCCATTAATCCCAAAAAGGGGCAGTCAAGCTTCAGAGCTAGAAACTGCTCAGCCACATTTGGAAGTTGATAGGGGACAACATGGTAGAAATAAATTATCGTTTCTGATGGGTTTCGAACCAAAACGCCATACTCTTAGTCGCGCCTTACGACACCCGTGGGTAGAGAGGGGCAGACATTCTAAGCCGGCACTACACGACAAAAAACAGTAATTAGTTTGTATATTTTAATTTATAAGTCCGCTGTATATTATTTTGTTTCTATGATACTTTCTGTGACCGAGTGAGAAATAGTGTTATTCGTGAAATGTGTGGTGTGAAAGATGATATTGTAAGAGAGATAGAAATAGGAATGTTGAGATGGTTTGGGAGCATAGATACGATGGATGATAGAAATTTGGTAAGAGGGATCTATAGAGCTAGTGTGGATGGTAATGCTAGTGGAGGACGACCACGGAGAACACACTTGGACCTAATTGGGAGTATGCTCAAAAAGGCTGGCGTCCGAAGTATAAAGAACAAAAGAGCATGTATGAAAAGATTAATGGATGTAAACGAAGCTAGATAGGTTTGTCGGGATCGTGCGAAGTGGCGATCAATAGTCTCTGCCTACCCCAATGGGAACGAATAGCGTGAGTATATGTATGTATGTATGTTTAGATGAGCTTTAAAAGTTCATTTTGATACAAGTAACCAAAGTTAGTCATTATAACTGCGGTGGATTCTAAAAGCGTAAGCGTAAGCGTTGTAAAGGCTACTTGCTCACGCATATCAACTACTATTTTCGACGCTTTGAAAAGGTGAACAGGATTGAAGAAACTTTCATTATTAGAAAAATTAAAACGATACTTTATTTGTACCATCTTGTTCCCTATAAATTCCCCTTTTCGGGATTAATACATACATATATATACTTACGGCTATAAATCCCAAGAAAGGGTAGTCAGAGCTAAGGAACTAGAAGTTCCTCAGCCGCTTTTGGAAAGTTGAGTGGGGAAAATAACGCAAAATAAAGGATGTCGGTGATGGGTCTCCAACCGCATCGCCCAATAATCCCTTAAAAGCCCCAATACCGTTAGTCGCCTCTTACGAACACCCACCGACAGAAATAGGGTAGTGTTATTCTAAGCCGACACCACACGGCATTTTTGGGATTAATGGCCGTGAATATATGTATATATGTTGAAAAATATCACTTTTCGTGTAATAATATAAATAAAATAAAAATAAATTCAATAATATAAATAGTGGTAACAAATTGGCTAATATATAAGCTTAATGTCTGCTTTGTAGTGAGAATACGACATTGGATTTTAACCTTTCTACTTTCATACACATACTCTAGGGTATAATGCTAAGATAAATTAATTACTACTTTCATATTGTGATCGATAGTATCTGCCTACCCCAATCATAACTAATATCATAAGCATATCGATATATGTATGAATCTCTTATGTTAAATCCACCTATTTCTATTTGTACTATGTTTTTTTGGTATGTGCGTGCCCGTGTGTATCTGTGTGCTTGAACAACTAAACTAAATCTTTCGTTCATATTTCGTACTTACGTATTGGAGTAAACTTATTTTGTATTTTCATACTTCCAGTTTAAGGAACTTACCTGAAAATAAAATAATATATTAGTGAACTGACTTTGAAGTACAAGATCATACAATAAAGGGTACATAAAAAGAAAGAATGATCATATATATAAAAAAAACTGAGATAGAAGTTTCGGTCCTATCGACATACTACTAGTTATAAATTTTCAAAGTCACAGTGATTGAAATATATTTCCGATGCCAGTAATCTCAGACAAATACTCGTATCTAGTGTAAGCTTATAATAATGAGTGTGCTATGATTGGCTATTATACTGTATAATTTATACTATTTATAATTGATAAACTGTATAGTTTTATTGTGTAATCATATTATTTACCTATTTAATAAGTATTAGTGATGTCGTGTATGAATAATGAGATACTAGTTTGACTTTACTTCAAAACAGCTCACGCTGATTAAAATAATGATTGTAATTAAATCCATAATTTTGGTAAATACTCATTTCTAAAATGTTATTATTTATTTATAAATGAGTTATAATAATGATTATGTAGATTTGAGTGGAGTATTATTGATGAGACTGTCAGTTGATTTAAATCAACTGACAGTCAACTGACTTAAGGTTAGGTAAGGTATAAGTATACGATCTCTGTTTTTGCGGGGGCAATTGTCAGTAGTCCGTTGTATCGGCAAGTGGTTGTGAAAGATGAAATTATACGAAGTGTACCGCTATTTTGGGTTTTATTTCAAAACCTCCACACTCCCTGAAGTTGACCCTACAACTCAGAAGTGAGGATAGGCGAAAAATATCACGTTTTTCGTACTGCGCCTACGTAAGTACCCTGTTCTTTTTTTTTGTGTTTGCGTAATTAGAATCCTTGGTATGGTGAAATTGCCTTCTTCTTTATAAAATAGCATCCATAAACAGTCGTAAATAATAAAGTCTATTTCAATTGAAGGCAAGAAAGTATTTTAAAAGAATTTTCATTTATTCTCAAAAACATAGGGGCGATACATAAGAGTGTTAATCTGTTACATACTTGAGCCTGATATCTAGTCCTTTTTTTCCCGATAGCCCAGATTGTTTTTTTTTTCAAAGCTATTATCGAATCTCTGATTATCGAATAATATTGAAATGTTGGATCGATATACAGTATAGTGAATTTTCTAAAACATTTTTCGTTTATGATTGTGAGTACACGTGCGAAAACAGTACACTTTGAAATTATGACATATGGCATTACAACATCTGTTTAAAGCATTACATGTGATGCTACGATCTAACAATTCCTACTATCAGGCGTGTGGTGTTGTGTAATTAATTAAATATTTCGTGTAATGGGAATATAAATATATCACATGAGGTAGAATAGCAGTGTTATAGGTAGTTATAGAATTACGTGAGCGAGTAAGACGGGATTAGAGAAGAAATGTATCCATTACTTTTTAAACATTTATACGTTTTTGAATAAAGTTATTTTGTCATCATACTTTTACTCGCGTTTATTTAACTCAAGTGTGGTCCAGGCTTAGGACTAGCAATGTGCATGGATTCATTTGATGTTTACAAAGATTCGAAATGTATGTCAAGATAACACGATTTTAAATATCAAACAATTATCAAAATCAATCGATAAATTATATTGAACTTGATTTTAGAAATAAATTGAATGTCCCGGTGCTAATCCAAAATTATGAAAACTTAATGCATTAATTGTAAACCTAGAAAACTACAATTTGATTTTAATGTAGTAAGAGTTTTAGTTACACTGAATTAAATAAAATACATGCCTGAGACGAATGTTGACGGGATTCATCGATGTTAACCGAACTCTTTGAATACAATTTAAAACTTTTTGCTATTATAATTAAAACAACTATTGACTTTAGGATATTTTTATTGCTATCGTTTTAAGTATCACTTTCATTTGCTTACCCATACGTTCGTTACCGATCAATCACGCAGCATCACACTGCAGTGCTCTATGGTAGTGTAATGGAATGAAATGTAAGGCCATGCTAAGTGTGATGTTTGGAACGGTCGAGTAATGTGTAATGTATCAGTACGCGTCCGAGCGATATTACGTGTGATGCATTGCTCGCATTGCTTACACCATGCCTGGTTGTGAGTATCCAGGTTGTTTTTTTATATTTTGTACAACTCAACTGCAAACTTACCATAGGTTTACTACAAATTACTACTACTACTGCTACTAAAATTTTAGCAAACCTGTAAGTTTAAAAAAATAAAATAGAAAAATATTGAGGCCTTTTATGTTTATAAATCTAGTTTTGGAACATAATAAGAAGGAACACATAGTTGTTTTAATACTCATCATGATGCATAATATCTTAATTATTTATTTTAAATTTGAGATAGTCACCCGCTTATTGTAGTGTCTTCATATTATTCACGTAAGAGGTAAAAACGTCAAAATCAAAATATTCTTTATTAAACCAAGTAGGTATTATACATTTTCTTCGGTCCCCTGTAAAGCTGTACAAAGC
The DNA here is from genome assembly GCA_963576735.1 of Bedellia somnulentella. Classification (NCBI taxonomy): domain Eukaryota; kingdom Metazoa; phylum Arthropoda; class Insecta; order Lepidoptera; family Bedelliidae; genus Bedellia; species Bedellia somnulentella. The sequence continues at coordinate 11,488,209 of OY755193.1, forward strand.
GTGTGTAAGATAATACCGTGAGTCCGTAAGAGAATTACATGACCAAGGATTAATAAAGTAACTGTTTAAATATTAGTTTGCAATACAAAGTAAGAATTAAACATTTTGAAACTTTTAACAACTACCTTCTAATAAAATAGTCAGCCGTACATTTGTTATCAGTGAAATATTTAAGTTACATTTGCGAAGGTCGCCTTACATTTCAATAAAAAAAAATTGGATTTGCGTTATACTAATTGTTAGGCCCATTGAGATCAAAGAAACTAAAGTATGTGTACTGAGGGTTGGCTTGATTGTTTACTAAGCTGAAATTTGTCAGTTTCAGTTCTCCACCATGGATCGAGAAGAGAGCAGGAGTCGTAGCCTCAGTTACGATAGATTGAGCGCAGAATTGGCATGGAGGTGCCAAAAAAAAAAAAGGGCCAGTCAACACGGAGGTGTTGGAGATGACAGGAAGCGCTATGCTGAACGACCGTGGGTATTACGGGAGCGTGGTACCGAGGTCAATCGACAACCGTGGGTATTACGGGAGCGTGATACCGAGGTAAATCGACCGTGGGTATTACGGGAGCGTGATACCGAGGTCAATCGAGGTGAACAGGTGAACAACGAATAGTCCAATAACAGCGGAGAGGTCTCTTCGTAAGCCGGTTCGGCGTACACGAGAGCGTTCGCCTAGCGCGAGGACGAGAAAATAGCAGGGAGCGATGTTCACAGCATTGTGCACGCAAACGCGAGGGTGGATACTATTCCCAAAATAAAATAGACAGTAACCGCAGCTCTTTGGTTGGGTCGCTTAGTTTGAAACGACGTAGGGTAAATGATAATGGATGAGCTATTGTTTATTTTGTCTGAGATGCTGGCTGAAAGAGTTCAGTACGGAGAATCGCTTGAACAATATTATTACGCCAAAAACAATCTACTAAATTAATGTAAAATTAATGGGCGCCAGGATGTAGATTGTCTGCTGCACGGTGTAGGGTAGGTGCGCAGGCAGCTGCTTAAACCCGAACAAGTTTTTAATTTCTTTAATGCGGTTAAAGTTGGTCAATATGGTGAACATCTTGAATGATTCTCAAGGCGAAAAATTGATCGCAAATGTACTCTGCTTTTGCGATGGACAAGATGCTTCAAATTCAAATTTATTTACCGAAAAGGGCAAAATACAACTTGTAATTATTTAACTATATAAACTCAATTAATGCTAGGTAGATTTACAAATTCTTAATGTAAGGTTTTACGAATGTGTTTAATTGTAGCTCAATCTAAAATAATAATAATAGAAAACGATTTGAATTTTCGGGTAATTTCAAAAAGTTTGTTATATTTGTGTCTCCGGACTGGGCGAACCTGTTGGGCAGATGCCGGAATTTTCACTTTGTCGCGGAGGCCTTATTGATGTAATGATATTGAAACCAATATTTAATATTTACATCAAATGGGGACTACTACTGATTTAATGAATTGAATATTCTGTTTCAAAAATTGATCATAGTTACAATTTGTGAATGTATTGTTCCTGTTTTGTATACATTTTATATTTTTTGCATTAATATTCAGTATTGCAAATTAATAAGATAGTGTATTTAAATATCAATAATAAAACTAAATTCCATTACTTAAATTAAATAATATCAACAATATCAAAGATAAATTATTATAATTATGACCGCCTTGTTCACCTGGTCTGGCTGGAAAAGTCTTCTCATTTGTCAGTTCATTGCAGCGAACAAAAAAAAAAATATATATACATACCAAGAAGGGTAATCCGAAGGATAAAAATGAAAAACAATGAAATAGCTCAAGTACAGCTTTAGACCTGGAACTTGATAAATACTTAACTGACATCAAAGTAAATGGGGTAGCACTAAATTGCTGTGTAGAGGTTGTAAGTCACGCTCTATCATAAAACCTACTAAAGCCAGAGAGCTCAACTTTGATATGATAGTTCCAAAGGGTATACCTCTACTCAGGGCTATAGGTAGGGCTCTGATAAATCCCGTGAGCATTACAACTACAACGTAGAAGTTCAGAACGTAAAACGAACGATAAAGACGTACATCGGTGGAGACTATGTTTTATTTGTCATATAAACCAAATCAGCATCAAACATTCAATACTTTTCTTCTGAAGTTTTCTTAAATCTTAAGTAATTTTTAGCCAAAATCTTTAGTAGCTTTGAGATATCTTAACCATAATAGATATGCTGGTGTATAGGTGCATGGGTTGGTAGAGAGTGATAAACATCATAGCATAAACGTCAACAAGGGTATACCTCCTGCATACCTGTGATCCTCTCGCGGACACGATAGCTGCCTACAACGACTTAGGCATCAAGATGAACTGTCTGTGTGAATTATAATTGTCTTATTTTCGTTAATTCTGGTATTTAAGTCATAATCATTAGCACAGAATCTAAATCCATTGCATATCCTTCGGGAAATATTAAATTTTTAGCCATTCATGTCCAAATTAAGACTGTAATTATCACCATCTTATATGCTTTGCTTTGGATCCGAAATAAAAGATTTCGATGCAAATATATTATAAAACAAATAATAACTTCTATCATCACAATATATCAATTACGATAAAGTGTACGATACGGGCTAAAATGTCAAATACGTGAATTTTTATAGGGCTAGTATAGAATCCGCCACACTAGGGTCACCCACTCACACTTATTTAAGCACACCGTGTATTATTTTTGGATATCGCTGTCATCTTTGTCTTGTCAATCTATATACATAAGTGAAGCACAATTAATATATAATCTTAACATTGTTTCTGTACTTTAAAAGTGCCGCTCATCATAACTGTCAAGACTATAACTGTAGATTTTACCTCAAATCTTCGCCCTGCTTCCATTTGTTAAAAATATAATTAGAACCACGAGCAGGGGAAGGTAAAAATAAATTAAAATGGTATAAATCAAAATTATGTACATTTTACCATAGCTTAATATTTATTAGAGAAACAAACTGTACACAATATTTCAAGCAAGGATGACCTCTAAAGTTTCTACCAATAGTTATAGTATAGTATACTAATTTTGAAGTTGATATAGAAAATTGCAAATTAAAATAAGTATTTAAAACAAAATAATTGTACATCGGCTATGATATGGATAGTTTATAGAGATGAATTCGTTTGAAGGCATCAGATTGTCATCCCCACCAGACCAAGCGAATATAACAAGATTTTAAAAACATGTACATGTATAATTAATTATGATATTATTATTATTAAGTATACCTAAATAAGATTCTTTGTCATATATGGTACTAATTTTGAAGTAGGTATATTTATATTTAAAAACTGGTAATAAACATCAAATACAAAAAGAAATATATATGTAAGATTGTATGATATATATGTAAGATAATATATAAAGTTATCCATATTGAGGGAATAAAAGGGTAATTTATGTTACAAAAGTTTATTCAGTAATAAATTCAGATGGTGTAATTTAAACACAAAAGTAACAATAATCAATCAGAGAATAAATCAGAAATCGCTCAGCGTAATAGTGTGCTATGCGCGCGATTTATTAATCTAGCAACTTAAGGTATCTGGTACGAAGTATATTGACTAGGTACAAGTCAGCATAGGTACTAAGACCAAGAGTGGACGGACAGTTTTTCCGGGAGCAGAATGCTCTTGAGTCAAATCAGAAACGGGAAACTCCTTTCTATTGGCCATATGAGTTAGTTATAGCAAATCCCCGTGCAACTATTATTTTCCAAGGAAATTATTATTTTCGGTACACAATCAATAAGAGCTTATTTAGAACTAGCCTACCATTATCATAAAGCTTACTAAATAAAAGTCAAGGTAGGAAAAATTAATAAACCCTGTACATTAAATTATCATGGTCAGGCATATATAAATTTAAAAAAAGAAAAATTTTATATTATTAAAAAAAAAAAAAAAACCTAACTTAAAATCTAAAAACTTCTTCCAGTTCCTCTTATCGGGAAAGGGTACCTAAGATGCTGGAAGCGTTACCGCGTTGTATGGCAAGATAAGATACATATATTGATGGATAAAAGTACTTAAAATACATACTTTAAAATAAATAAATTCATAATCTAAATAATTATATCATGAGAAAGTTTTAGGACTCGAACATTAAAGGTTGATCGGCTGATTCAACAAAGTCCAACTGTTTACAAAAGTATTTAAAATGAATAAATGCTCAATAAAAAAAGAAAAAATGTCATATTCGGAAAATGGGGTGCGGAATGTGAATCGGATTCTAGTATTGTAGGACGAACAGCTGAAGTTTAACCTTGATTACAAGTCCTTTTTATGGATGGTTTTCAATAAAATTAGTTGATCCCTAGTGTCCTTTGTACATCTTAAGGGTTTTAAAGTTAGAACGTCCAGTGGCTGATGATGATGATGATGATGATGATGATGAAGTTAGGAAGGTTGTCTAAATATGGAAATCTATAGTGAGGTGTTTAATACACTTATTTCGATTTTGTTGAAGCATTTTTATATAAACTTGATACATGGGGTCCCATACAGTATAATATATTTCCATAGCAACCACCATAGTAGTTCTGATTGTGACATTAAGGCTCGTACCGCGTCTTAAAAGCACTCCCTAATGACAGTCATACCTAGAAGGCAGTAATGATCTAAGCGATTTAAATAGTGAATAAATAAAAAAATATATATAAGAAAATCACATAAGTACGATATAATATATAAACAAATAATTAATAATTAAGTTATAACCTCACGAGTATGTGAGTTGTGAATCTGCCTATTCTTTTTACTAACGTATTGATCTCTCCATTGAAGAGTTGTCTGGAAGAGATAGTTTTAAGCCACCAATTGTGCTTCTGTTTAGCAGTGTAATCTTTGTAAAATGTTTTAACTGTGATGACTGCCTCCATGGCCTCGCGGTTGAGCGCTTGGTTTCGGGTGCGGAGGTCTCGAGTTCGATCCCCGGGGGGGTGATCACCTTACAAATTTGATTTGTAAGATTTGACCGAGTTTGGAGGGATATTGCAGGCTTGAATCACCTGACTATCCGAGAATTAAGATGATTCCGTGCTTCCGAGGGCACGTTGGGCCGTCGCTCCCGGCTACTGTTGCGGTGGTGGTCGTTGGTCTGCCAGCCCGCAATTGGCCGACGTGGTGGACTGTGGCCAGATCGCCCTATGTAGGGTGGGCTGGAGCCCCTTGGTGGGGACATATATGGACTGTGAGGAGGAGGTACGTGATGAGTACCATTATGAGTTCTATTCTATTCTATATTTATGTGCTTAATATTACAATTCGTATAAATAAAAAATAAAAAAATACATTGTTAGTGTGTAATGTGTAGAATATGTAAATAAAAATATATATGTATATTGAATGTGTAAATAATATGTAAATGTCTGTAAAGCTATGTGTATGATATGTGTGTGCATATATATGTATAAAAAGTTAATGCAATCGCAATTATGAAACATTAGTACGGATTAACACATTAGGACCTGTTAATTTTGAATCACTTGTTACCAGGATTTACAAGTTATTTCAAGAACTTACCTATGTATAAAAAAATATATAATATAATAAAGTTTTATTAATTCTTTAAAAATATTTCCAAAAGCGAAGGGACTCGCTTATAACAGGAAGGCCGAGCTGTAAGCTTATAATAATGAGTGTGCTATGATTGGCTATTATACTGTATAATTTATACTATTTATAATTGATAAACTGTATAGTTTTATTGTGTAATCATATTATTTACCTATTTAATAAGTATTAGTGATGTCGTGTATGAATAATGAGATACTAGTTTGACTTTACTTCAAAACAGCTCACGCTGATTAAAATAATGATTGTAATTAAATCCATAATTTTGGTAAATACTCATTTCTAAAATGTTATTATTTATTTATAAATGAGTTATAATAATGATTATGTAGATTTGAGTGGAGTATTATTGATGAGACTGTCAGTTGATTTAAATCAACTGACAGTCAACTGACTTAAGGTTAGGTAAGGTATAAGTATACGATCTCTGTTTTTGCGGGGGCAATTGTCAGTAGTCCGTTGTATCGGCAAGTGGTTGTGAAAGATGAAATTATACGAAGTGTACCGCTATTTTGGGTTTTATTTCAAAACCTCCACACTCCCTGAAGTTGACCCTACACTAGGGTTACCAGATAAAAATCAAAAGTCCGGAGAAAAGGCCTGATTTCCATGGAAAAGTCCTGAGATTTTCTACAGATGAGAGCGCCCAGCGCACATACTACACAACTGTATTAAACATGGCACTGATGATTATGATTATTTTTAGTTAGTTTTACATACATACATATACTCACGGCTATAAATCCCTTACGGGGTAGCCAGAGCTTTGGAATGAAATTCCTCAGCCACTTTTGGAAGTTGATTGGGGAAAAGATGGTAATAAAAAATAAATTTTTTTGGTGACGGGTCTCTAACCACATAGCCCAAAAATCATTTATGAAGCCCCTATACCCTTAGTCGCCTCTTACAATCACCCATGGGTAGAAATGGGGTAGTGTTTTTCTAAGCCGACACTACACGGCACGTTTTACTTTGATAAATAAGGATTGATTTTAACTGCAACTGCAATTGTTACCAAAAGAAGATTGTTTTGAGTTCGTTTTACTTCGATAAATAAGTATTGATTTTAACTGCAATTGTTACCAAAAGAAGATTATTTTAAGTTTGTTTTAAATTAATACATAAGTATTCAAAATCCTGAGCTATCACTAGATTTGCTAAATCCGGCCGCAATCCTGAGAAGAGTCGAAAAATCCTGAAATCTCAGGACAAATCCTAAGATATGGTAACCCTACTCGTATCGGTCTACATTTTGGAAGTCCTACCTACACTGCATTTGTGTACGTGACCACAATGCCAGAACAAAGCCACTTTATTTTCTCAAATAAAGAATACCTCGGCAAACTCCATTGGGAAATAAAATATGGAATATGACTTCAAAACATAAAGTAACATGAAATGTACATAACAATATTTTAGTTTATGTAAATTTGTATATATTAAGGCCGTTATCTCTCATTAGGGTGGGCTGAAACATTGAATGCCACTAGGTTCGATCTTGCCAAGGCAAAGCTTTCGTGCTTTATTTACATACATACATATACTCACGGCTATAAATCCCTAAATGGGGTAGCCAGAGCTAAGGAATTAAAAATTCCTCGGCCACTTTTGGAAAGTTAAATTCATTTACATTATTTAGTAATTTCATCCATACCCTTTTATTCTTCACACTCTTTATTTATTTTTTGTGGTTGCATCTGTAGTAATTCCCTGTTCCCTTTTTGGTAATGTTTTTTTATTTAACCGACTTCAAAAAAAGGAGGTTCTCAGTTTGATTGTTTGTATGTATGTATGTATATATGTATGTATGTATAATTGTCCGCGATTATGTATATATATATATTTGTCTTGTGTTAATTACCAAATAAACATTATTTCTTTCTTTCTTTATTTTACCACCTAGTGGACTGCCAAGTTAATTGTAAAACAAAGAAGTACTTCATAACTATGCGTCATACATATGTACATACATACATACATATACTCACGACTATTAATCCCTGAAAAGGGTAGCCAGAGCTTCGGAATACGAAATTCCTCAGCCATTTTGAAAGTTAAGTGGGGAAAAAGTTGTTAAATAAAGGTACTTGATAATGGGTCTCCAACCGCATCGCCCAAATATTACTTAAAAAACCCCAATTTCCTTAGCCGCATCTTACGAACACGCACGGGAAGAAATGGCGTAGTGCTATTCTAAGCCGACACTTCACAGCTAATGCACTAGTAATACCACCCAGTTAATTATAAAATAAAGAAGTATTTCATAACTAAGCGTTCTATTCACTATTTTGGCATCGTTCCAACATATGGCTTATTTCCATAACCGATAACGATATTGCATTGCCCGAGGAGTTTACCGCAATTTATAATAAAGACCGTTTAGTTACTTTAAATATTTCTCTTTGTATTGACAAAAATATTTAAGATACTATCTAGGAGATATGTCAAAAACGTCTTAGAGATATTATTCATCCATGATATAATTATGTAAAAGATACATATTACAGCCGTGGTAGCTCAATAGGTGGAACCGCTTCTATATCATGGGATAAGACTTGGTTCAAATCTCAGGTAGGGCCTACATCAATTTGTCTTTTCTAAAGTGTTATGTGTGGTTAATTTATCATGGTTGTTAACAGTGAGAGAAAAAATTGAGAGGAAACCCACATAATAAAGTTGCATTTACCATTGTGATAGTGTATTCATACAAAACACAATCCGAGTTTTTTTTTTGCCAAACCGTGTTATGGACGTGTGGAACAAACTACCAGAAACAGTGATCAGTGCTCCCTCAGTGAACTCTTTTAAAATAAGACTTTATAAATATTTAAAACAAGTGCAGTGATATACACGCATCAGAAAAATATTGCTGCTAGTGAATTATCTTGAACAATAATAAAACGTTGACAGGCCGGCTTCCTATCGCGTGAGTACACTGTCCAAGCAAACTATGGGAGCTCTGAACACCAGGTGACAATGTCACGTGATGTTTTGAAGTATTAGTACCTCTACCACTTCTTCGGGGATAAACGGCATGAACGTTACAGTCTTGGGGTTTAAATAGTTAAATATTGAAACGTATTATTTTAGATATCATTACTTAATAATTAACAAAATAACAATTTTATTAAACTAAATTTAAATTCTTTAACTTTAAATTCAAATTTTAATTTGTAAGATTTAACCCAGTTTGGAAGGATATTGCAGGCTTGAATCACCAATATCCGAAAATTAAGATGATTCCGTGATTCGGAGGGCACGTTAAGCCGTCGGTCCCGGCTACTATTACGGTAGTAGTCGTTAGTCTACCAACCCGCAATTGGCCAGCGTGGTGGACTATGGCCAAATCGCCCTATATAGGGTAGGCTCGAGCCCCTTGGTGGGGACATATATGGGCTGTGAGAAAAAAATAATAATTAAACAAACAACTCATGATATTATAAAGATGAATTTAACACTCTAACGTTCGCTGTCAATGCGGTTTAGAAGTTTTGTTTCACGAACGGATGAGCATCGTACTTGTAGATTATACGGTGAAAGAAAACTTCACATAGACGTTCTACTTTGTCATGTGATAGTCTCGTCGCACAAAGCAGGAATAGACCAAATTTAAAATATACATTTTTAATACTAACACTTATAAAATTAGAAAGGACGCTATATATAAACTGTACTTACACTGTATATGAATATGAAGATACCAAATAATGTAACCTTAATGAAATGTATATAAATTACTTATTTATTTAATGAAACCATGCAGCCATGGCAATTTTCATTACTCTCTCTGATTCTTAAAATTTTAATGATAGGATAAAGATCTCATTTGAAAGTTTTTGAGAATATTTTGTGATAAAGAATACAATCTGTAGTTCTGGTAACCTTTATTTCTGGCTTCTTGACCTGTTAACATTCCGGTCGGTAGCAATACGAATAAATTTGACTAAGTAAAATCTCCAGATCACCATTAAATTATATTGAAGGCTTAGTTTTATGTGTAAGTAAGACATCAGTGTTTATGTTTGTAAAAAAAACAGTTCTTAAGCTGATATCAGCTTATTTTGTCTGGCAAAATTTCTAGAATAAAATTGTAAAGTTGATATGGACATTTTCGTTGATTTAACAGTGCACCCAATGGCTAAGGTTTAGTTCTTTTCTCACGGCTTTAATTCCAAAAAAAGGTAGCCATTTATTTAACAAGAATTTTCACAGGAGCTTTTGGAAGAAGAGTTGGGGAAGGAGGTCAAATTTAAAGGTTTTTAGTGGATATACAGCTGCATGAACCTAACCTTTCCTTTAAAAACCCCGAAACCTTTCGTCAACTCTTACAACACCGTGTCCACCGTGTTGTCAACACCTGTGTTAAGAAACTGATAATTGATTTCTGACTGCCGTGTATTGTCGGCTTAGAATAACACTACCCCATTTCTACCCGTGGGTGATCGTAAGAGGCGACTAAGGGTATAGGGGGCTTTTTAAGTGATTTTTGGGCGATGTGGTTGGAGACCCGTCAGCAAGAATATTTATTATAACCATCTTTACCCAATCAACTTCCAAAAGTGGCTGAGGAATTTTTCATTCCAAAGCTCTGGCTACCCCGTTAAGGGATTTATAGCCGTGAGTATATGTATGTATGATTCCTAATCAAACGCACTATACTACAAGTAAGTTTCAAATAATAAGACCAAACGTTTACACAGTTTTACCTAAAAAAAAGGTGGTAAGCTTTTATTAGCAGAGCCCAAAAGCTAGAGTAAGGGAATAAGGTGAAACGTATCAAACAGTAAGTACACTATTTTACTAATGATAACTTACGTCTACTGCTAGACTTAGGTATTTCGTAAGGATTATCAAAATAAAAGGCATTATTTATTATATTGCCGTGTAGTGCCGGTTTAGAATGTCACTACCCCTTTTTACTCACGGGTGTCGTAAGAGGCGACTATGTATAGGTAAAGGTATATGAGGTATACGGCTTTACAAAGTTGTTTTCGGGTGATGCAGTTGGAAACTCATCACCAATGACACTTTATTTATGCCCTCTTGTCCCCTATCACCTTCCAAATGTGGTTGAGGAGCTCTAACACTCCGGCTACCCCTTTTTGGGATTTATGGCCGTGAGTATATGTATGTATGTACGAGAAAAGTATTTGTTATAAGTAAACAGGCACGCGGGGAGTGAATTTATTTTATTTATATATTTATTTATTTATTTACGGAAAACAAACAGCTTTAACACAACAATCAGCAAAAAACAATAAAAATTAAAACATAGCCAGAAACAGTTTTCAGTTTTCAGTGAAGCCTTTTTAAATTAATAAGTTGGTATCGGATCATTCTCTGTAAAACTTTATAAATGTACATAATAGCTCTATATAAGTATTTCACCCACAGATTGTTAATAAAAATAAACATACATATATAAATATACTCACGACTATAAATCCCTTAACGGGGTAAACAGAGCTTTGGAATGAGAAATTCCTCAGCCACTTTTGGAAGTTGATTGGGGAAAGGATGGTAATAATAAATAATGTTTTTGGTGACTGATCTCCAACCACATCGCCCAAAAATCACTGAAAAAGCCCCTATACCCTTAGTCGCCTTTTACGATCACCCACGGGTAGAAATGGAGTAGTGTTTTTCTAAACCGACACTACACGGCACTACTAATACAGCACTTCTAAAAAAAAACTACTTAGCACAAAACCGAGACGATCTCACTAATCGGATCCCAGTCACGGTGGCCGAAATCGGTCAGGATCGACATTTTATAACAAAAATAAATGGTTTCTTCACTGTACTCACAATTGGACTCCATTATTAGGAAGGCACTGAAAGTGGAGATATCAATGTCGGATATTTTAGACCTCAGTGGAAAGGGTCTGGATCAAATTATGTGCCTTACGAAAATATCGTAGGGTTTATTCGTATCATATTTTTAACCGACTTCAAAAAAAGGAGTGTTCTCAATTCGACCGGTATATATATATATTTTTTTTTTATTTCTTATACAATAATCTTAGTAGCAAAGTGGGGCAGAGTTTAAAGTTAATGCGGGGGTTGTAATCTAGACATACATACATATACTCACGTCCATATTTCCCTAGAAGGGGTAACCAGAGCTAAGGAATTATAAATTCCTCAGCCACTTTTGGAAGTTGAGTGGGGAAAAGATGGTAAAAATAAAGCTTTTTAGTAATGGTTCTCCAACCGCATCGTCCAAAAATCCAATAAAAAGCTCCAATACCCTTAGTCGCCTCTTACGACACCCAAGGGGTAGCGACATTCTAAGCTGGCACTACACGACAAATAAAAAAAATTGTAATCTAGAATAGGATTAATACTTCTGCTTCGATGATTAAGGTTTATTAGAAGAATTTAAACGTCTTCAAGTCATTTATATTATATTCTTTATATTTGTATATAGTAACATAACATAACATACAAAAAAATATCCTCGAAGGGGTTGGCAGGGGTACTAATACTTGTGAACATCACGTGACTTTGTCACCTGGTGTTCAGAGTACCCACGTTTTGCATGGACAGTGTACTCACGTGATAGGGGGCAGGCCTATCGCCGTTTTGTACGAATACACTGTCACATGACTAAGCCATGTGGGTTTCCTCACGATGTTTTCCCTCACCGTTAACAATATATAATTACAACTATTAATCCCAAAGAAGGTTAGCCAGTGCTTCAGAATAAGAAATACATTTTTTTATGTAAATAATAATAGTTGTCAGAAAGTCAATAGTTGATATAATTATAAAATAATATACTTTCCAATTTAAAACTTGGAAGGTTTTTGCTGTAATTAACACTTGATTAATTGTTTGATGACATTTGCTATTTAAATAATAACATTTTCTTGGGTGTTAATTTAAAACAATAAACAAAGTGATGGGTCTCCAACCAGATATTATAAGACATACATACATATATACATATACTCACGGCTATAAATCCCAGGCAGGGGTAGCCAGAGCTAAAGAATTAGAAATTCCTCAGCCACTTTTGGAAATTTGAGTCGGAAAAAGATAGTAAAAATAAAGGTTGTTGGTGATGGGTCTCCAATCGCATCGCCCAAAAATCCCTTAATAGCCCCAATACCGTTAGTCGCTTCTTACGTACACCCACCGGAAGAAATAGGGTAGTGCTATTCTAAACCGACACTACACGGCAATAGTATAAGAACATAACATAACATAACATAAACGTACACGCCGAATATCCCCGAAGGGGTTGGCAGAGGTACTAATACTTCTGAACATCACGTGACTTTGTCACCTGGTGTTCAGAGTACCCACGTTTTGCATGGACAGTGTACTCACGTGATAGGGGGCAGGCCTATCGCCGTTTTGTACGAATATACTGTCACATGACTAAGTACAAACTCAGCCATATGGGTTTCCTTACGATGTTTTCCCTCACCGTTAACAACCATGATAAATTAACCACACATATGACTTTAGAAAAGACAAATTGGTGTAGGCCCGACCCAGGATTGGAACTCACGCCCTTCTGTGTTTTGTTTCGGGTAGTATAAGAACAACTTAAAAAATGAGGTAGTGCTAATCTTAGCCTAATTTATGTTTGATAAATAAATACTTATCCTTCCTTTCTTTATTCTTTCGTTATATTTGTGGATTAAAGCCGAGAAATAATGCGTGTACTTTTATATTATTAATATGAGGACATCAAGAAAACATCTCCTTTTTTACTATCTCAACTGACTTCGTGTAGAAAGATTAATGTAGCGTTAGGTGAAATGTGTTGAAAAGGTTGTGAAGGAAAGAAAAATTACGAATTTCCTTTCAATAGAGGTCAGTTGGGCTGCATTAATAATTTATTAAGTCGCATAAACGAATGGAGTTTTAGGCCATACATTTTTGATGTTATTTTGGGCAGGATAATTATTTTTCCCTGTATTTTTGGATGATAAACGAAATATTTACACAGAGATATATTTATGGTGTAAAGGATTTTCCCAGCTGCACAGAGGGAAAACATATGGTGCTTTTGCATCAAATCTCTTCTGGATTAATACGTATTTTAATTCTTAAATAAATATAAATTTATTGTTAATATTATTTCTACTTTTTGTTGTTACATATATTTTTTCATTAACACAATCTCGACTGGCATGTAAAAACTCATTTTATGTAAATATGCCAAAAATACACACTATATAGCGAAGCATACTGATAAATGATAAATGATACACATAAATACATTCACACACACACACCCACACATACACAAACACACACACACGCATAAACTTTTACAAACACAATCCTATCTAATAGATGTATTAGTAATAAGCTTTATAATGTTTAAATGCTGATTATATATTTTGTACAAAGTGCAGTTTCATATAAGTTTTAAAATATGTTTATAATGATAAGATTATAGAATAATAATAGAAATGTAAATATTCTGTGATAAACAGTGCTGGATACAGACTGATTTCACCATGTAATTTAATTAGAAATAATGTATTTAGTCTGTGTCTGTTGTTTGTCCAAAATGAATGTAAATAAAAATAAATAAATATATTGGGTAATGCTATTTAAAATAAACATACTTACATCATGTTTGTGATCCTTTTTCATGGAACTATGTCCACCACCGCTACTTTGCACAGTATTCATTTTGACGAATTTTGCACAGTTTAAATTTATGCACACTTCTTAAAAACGGTCCTTAAATTGAACACAATATTTAACAATAACAGTTAAAATATTTCTACGTAAAATGGACTTTGTTTTAGGCACTGATTTGAAGTTCACAGCATTGTATAATCGTCTTAGGCCTGAATTCATGATATTGAATATTCTGTAGGGAAAAGTTTCATGTCAGAAATCATATAGATCAAAATACTACTTATAATTTTCAATCCTTGCAAACCATTTGTTAGACGTATACTTTTTCAAGAGTTGTTTTTCTTAAATTAGAAGATAAGTAAGCGATTGCTGCTTTCATATAATGATGCAATGTTCCGCGAGCAAAAGGGTAAAAGTCAAAAAAAAGGTAAAAAAAAAAAGACAAATAGTTTATTTTTCAAGATAAAGTTAAATACTAACATTTTTTTAACGTCAAAAATTTAAATTAATCGCTAATCCGTTGCTTCGAAAGGTGTTCGTAAAAAGAAGAAGCAACAAAGAAACACTTTACATTCACATTTTTTCATTTTTTCGAAATATGGAGTGATGCTATCAATTGAGGCTGCTGCTGCCATATCGGAACATCAAATTGTTTAAATTCTTTACTATATGAGGTAGTATATATAGCTCTGCTTTTTTATATTATGTGTGCTACTCCTGGTAATTTTTCCTTATGTGACGTTATTATAATATGTTATCTAGTAAAACTATGGTATATACATAAATGCGGTTTCTAAATAATGCGCGAAGGAAATTTGTTAAAGAACCAATAGAATACCCGCATCACTTGCGATAGGTAAAGCAGTTTTCTTACATTCATACCCACGTCCATATATCCAAAAAAGGGGTAGCCAGAGCTTCACAGCTAGAAACTCCTCAGCATAATTTGTAAGTTAATAGGAGTGATACTTTATTTCTACCATCTTCAATTTTGTTTGTTCTCTAATACACTTTTTCTATGCACATCTTTGGTGGAAATTTTAAATACGTTTTCAGGATCCTAAATAAAGACAGGAGTTTTCATTATATATATATAAAGTATAGCGTAAGCACTAATTTAATGGATTAAAAATAATTCCGCCTTACAATTTCCCTTTTAAAACTAAGACTTGTCATTATCAGTCATAATCCATCACTGAAAGCTCTTGCAAGCTTCCGGCCAAGTGGAAAATTTTCAAGGTATTTTTACTTATGTTTCCTTGAACTATCGCTTTAAAGAAATAAAAATTTGATACATCAGTAGGAATATTACCGTCTCTTACGTTGGAGAAAGAATGTGAATCTTGAGTTGGGCCTAACCCTTGTGTCCTTTATGTTATTAATTTATCAAGGTGTGTTGACAGTGAATCATCATGAAAACTTATTTTTGGACTTTTTTGTTGTTGATGATCTTTTCAGCATCATATTTTGCTCGCCTATTCGGTCTTTAGCCGCCACATTTTATCGGACTGTTAAACACTTGCATCCTTATGACAGCTCAGCCTGCCCGAATAAGTGCGTGCGCTGCGTTTGACGGATGTCCGTCACGGGTCGGATCAGATTACGCTGGTCATTTCATAGCTAAATGGGCACTGACTGACCAATATCACTAGACCGCACACCCATTGTGTGCGCGTGGATAGAGACGAGCGGTCAATTCACATTGGTCAGTGCTTATTTAGCTATGAAGCGATCAGCGTAATCTGAACTAACCAGCTCCGTGCATATGTTTATAACAGCGAAGGCCCTTAGAATATACGTGTAGACTGGCAAGATTGGCGCCTTCAAGCATTTAGTTTGTGGCAACCTTGGCATGAAATGACAAATCATTTCATGCAGAAAAGAAGTGGCTGAAGATACAAAATCATTATTTTGGTGGAATTGAAACTATCACAAGGTTGTGTGGGATGATAAGTAATTAAAAACAAAAAAAACTTACGTTGGTTCTCAAAACTTTGAATACTTAAATAAATAATAGACCAAAAACGAAATTATAAAAAATAAAGCAATAAAGAATATTTTACTTATTCACATTTCTTCAAAAACGTCGCATTTTGGCAAGATTGCAAATCGTATTTGGTTCTCAATTACTTCGCAACTCAGAGTAAAATGTTTTGTTGTCAATATATCAGTGTCGAATGAAATACACAAAAATAAAATACGTTTAGTTGAAGTAAGAGATGGGCTTGTTTCAGAGCTAAGCGTTTTTAGATTGAACTATAGAAACATAATTTAGATCTTTTTGTTCATGAAAACCTCATGTGGAGATTATTATTAATAAATAAAGAATAAATAAAGGAAAGAAAAATTTCCAAGAGTATGTAATGGAAATTGGTCTAAACAAGTTGAGATTTAGTATCAACAATTATTTAGCTATGTGCCCCTACTTCTTATTTTTGGTGCGTATATGTAAAAACATTCAAACATGCATAAATTCACGCCATTATTTCCCATTGGGATAGGCAGAGGCTATCGCTACTTTGTACGATCTTTGCAAAACTTTCTAGCTTCATACATACATACACATACTCACGGCCATAAATCCCAAAAAGGAGTAGCCAGAGCTTCAGAGCTAGAAACTTCTCAGCCATATTTGGAAGTTGATAGGGGACAAGATGGTAGAAATAAAGAATCGTTGGTGATTGGTCTCCAACCGCATCGTACAAAAATCATTTAAAAAAAACCGATACTTTTACGCCCGATTTTTGAATTGAGTATTCAAGCTGAGAATCGTTTTGTCTCATTCAGTAGTTAAGAGATCAATGCACAGAACGATACTTAAGTTGTTCTCAGCTGGAATACTCAATTCAGAAATCGGTCGTTAGTCGCCCCTTATGAAACCTGGGAGTAGAAAGGCAAAGTGACATTCCAAGCCGGTACTACACGACGAAATATAATATCAATAAATATAGACATAATAAGTCTTATTATATCATGGTAATACTATTATTATTTGCTGTGTAGTGTCGGCTTAGAATAGCACTACCCCATTTCTTCGGGTGGGTGTACGTAAGAGGCGACTAACAGTATTGGGGCTAACAGGCTTGGGCGATGCGGTTGGACACCCATTACCATCAACCTTTATTTTACCATATTTTTCTTACGCAACTTCCAAAAGTGGCTGAGGAATTTTTAATTCCTTAGCTCTGGCTACCTCTTCTAGGGATTTATAGCCGTGAGTATATGTATGTATGTATATATGTAATACTATTAAATTCCATACAACCGTGATAGCCTAGTGGGTAGAACACTCGGTTATCGTGCAAACGACTAGTGTTCAAATCCTGGGTCGGGCCTACACCAATTTGTCTTTTCTAAAGACATATGTGTGGTTAATTTATCATGGTTGTTAACGGTGAGGGAAAACGTCGTGAGGAAACCCACATGGCTGAGTTGTACTTAGTCATGTGACAGTGTATTCGTACAAAGCGGCGATAGGCCTGCCCCCTATCACGTGAGTACACTGTCCATGCAAAACGTGGGTACTCTGAACACCAGGTGACAAAGTCATGTGATGTTCAGAAGTATTAGTACCACTGCCAACCCCTTCGGGGATATTCGGCGTGAACGTTTATGTTATGTTATGTTATTAAATTCCATCGACCAAAGTTACCTGCTAGTTTTTCGCATATATATGACGGCGCTTAGTCCGCTTTAAAAATAAACCCTCCATTTTCTCATCGTATCCTTAAGCCCGCTTGAATCTAAAATATTCTTGAAAAGTACTTCTACCGTCTTTTCCACAATTATATTAGTCGCTCTGTCTGCACTCATTCCCAATTTGCTGGATGCTAAATCGTTGTGACAGCACCAGACTTTCTCTAATGGACTGCTGAGACTTAAGCAAGAAATAAATGTATATTTGTAAAAGAAGAACAGCTTTAAGCCCAGCTTTATTAGACATATAACTTAAACACTACCCTGTATTTACACAGGGAGTTTTTTGTGTCATTTTAATAAATGTGTTTTTTCTTTCTTTCTTTATAGTTATAGAGAGGATGGATGATAGAAAATTGGTAAAAGGGATCTATAGAGCTAGTGTGGATGGTAATGTTAGTAGAGGGCGACCACGGAGAACACACTTGGACCAAATTGAGAGTGTGCTCAAAAAGGCTGGCGTCCGAAGTATGAAGAATAAAAGAGCATGTATGAAAAGATTGATGGATGTAAATGAAGCTAGAGAGGTTTGTCAGGATCGTACGAAGTGGCGATCAATAGTCTCTGCCTACCCCAATGGGAACTAATGAAGTGAGTATATGTATGTATGTATGTTTATAGTTAGATTGTTGATGATAGCTTAGCGGGATAAAAACCGCTACTCATAGGAGATGTGAGTTCAAATTCTGAGTCAGGCAAACACCAATGTCTTTTTTTATTTTTCATGGTTGTCAACAAAAACGAAAAACATCGTGAGGAAGGCTGAATTCGTACAAACAAAAGCGACATGCCTGCCCCTATAACGTCAGTGAACTGTCCGAGTAGAACATTGGAACTCTGAAAGCCAGTTGACAATAATATTACATGGTGTTCAGAGGATTGCCGTGTAGTGTCGGCTTTGCCGTGTAGTGTCGGCTTAGAATACTACTACCCCATTTCTACCCGTGGGTGATCGTAAGAGGCGACTAACGGTATTGGGGCTTTTAAGGGATTTATGGGCGATGCGGCTGGAGACCCATCACCAAAAACCTTTATTTCACCATCTTTTCCCCACGTAACTTCCAAAAGTGGCTGAGGAATTTATAATTCCTTGGCTCTGGCTATCCCTTCTAGGGAATTACAGCCGTGAGTATATGTATGTATGTATGTATGTTCAGAGGTATAAATACCTCTGCCACCACCTCACGGATAAACGGCGTAAGCATAATAAGGAATGATTTGTATGTAGATTGTTTGCAATGAATAGACAAAAAAAACTGCTAAAACATTGTAGGATTTACTCAAACAAAAGTAACATCTGACATTTAAATAACATTTATATTCGCTCATAAATATTTCGAAATCCTAAATTGAAAGCGGTTAAGCCGTGACCAGAAATAAAAACATGGTAAATTCGTATTTTTCGTCCGGTCATTCGTATTAGGGAAGCAAGCGGCCATTTTGTATATTCTTCGCTTATCTTAATTGGGGAATCTTTATTTACAGAATTAAGGGTTTGAATTTTACTGACGTTGCTAAATTACTTCTGGGCTAATAAATTTTGCACTGTGCATTCACATCTTAGGCATGTAGCAGGTCTTCTTCCGTTTTGTAGAGATATACTGTCACAGTACTAAGTGCTACTTAGCCTTGTAACCATATTTTAATATTTTCTACAAACATACATACATTACTCACAACAATACAATACTCACGGCTATAAATCCCTAGAAGGGGTAGCCAGAGCTAAGGAATGAGAAATTCTTCAGCCACTTGGAAAGTTGAGTGGGGAAAGGATGGTAAAATAAAGGTTTTTGGTGATGGGTCTCCAACCGCATCGCCCAAAAATCCAATAAAAAGCCCCGATACCCTTAGTCGCCTCTTACGACACCCGTGGGTAGAAAGGGGTAGCGACATTCTAAGCCGGCACTACACAGCAAGAACCTTCATCTCTTTCTAACCAACCAATTCATGATATGTTAACGAGCATGTCAGGACCTCTTGTCATTGTTGACTATAAAATTCCGCTGGATGTAGCCAGTGAAACTAATAAACATGAAACACAAATTTATTTTGCAGACTATTTTAAATCTTTGCTACAATTTTAAGTTTTATTATGAAAATCTGAGCATAAAATTATTTGACTGCACCTCCAGTATGGCCTCAATAGTGAAATTCATTAGCATACAAACACGCAATATAAAACATAGTCTCACACTACAGCTACTTAATGTGCTAAATATACAAAGCATGTCTGAAATGGGTTATTAGGAAAATACCGGAACAGTTTTTGTAGCAAAATAAGTAAAGGCTGGGCTTTTAATGCAAATGTTTTGAATGAAGCCGTGAAGTGTCGGTTTAGAATAGCACTACCCCGTTTCTTCCGGTGGGTGTACGTAAGAGGCGACTAACGGTATGAGGATATTAAGGGATTTTTGGGCGATGCGGTTGGAGACCCATCACCAACAACCTTTATTTTTACTATCTTTTCATACATACATATACTTACGGCTATATTTCCCTAGAAGGGGTAGCCAGAGCTAAGGAATTATAAATTCCTCAGCCACTTTTGGAAGTTGAGTGGGGAAAAGATGGTAAAAATAAAGGTTTTTGGTGATGGGTCTCCAACCGCATCGCCCGAAAATCCGATAAAAACCCCAATACCCTTAGTCGCCTCTTACGACACCCGTGGGTAGAAAGGGGTAGCGACATTCTAAGCCGGCACTACACGGCACGACTATCTTTTCCCCACTCAAATTTCTAAAAGTGGCTGAGGAATTTCTAATTCTTTAGCTCTGGCTACCCCTTCCTGGGATTTATAGCCGTGAGTATATGTATGTATGTTTTGAATAAAATGTTAATATAGATTGCTTTTTTGCTTCAGAAACATAGAAATACAAAGATGAAGACTTTAAAAATAGAATAAGTGGTTTGGAAAGTTGGTGAAGGGACGATAATTTTACGTAATGAAAACACAGGGTACAAGAAATTAGAACCAACAGAACGTATAGGTTGTAAATTGCGTCTATTGCCTCTGCCCCCTCTTCAGTATTCACCAATGAAATTGAATGTTATGATTCTTTTTATTTCTTAGTTTAATATTGTAGCTATATATATTGTAGAATATTTAAAAGTTTTAAGACATTTTCACCATACAAAAATTTAAACGTCAGAACTTCATGGCTTGAAACTCCTCAGCCATATTTGGAAGTTAATAGGAGGCAAGATGGTAAAAATAAAGTATCGTTGGTGATGGGTCTCCAACCGCATCGCCCAAAGACTACTTGAAAAACCCTCTGGTCGCCTCTTTCGATACCTTCGGGTAGAAAAGGGTAGTGACGTTCTAGGCCGACATTTAAATAACATGTAAATACAAAAAAGTTAGTATCAAAAATGCTGGCGTCCGAAGTATGAAGAATAAAAGAGCATGTATGAAAAGATTGACGGATGTAAACGAAGCTAGAGAGGTTTGTCAGGATCGTACGAAGTGGCGATCGATAGTTTTTCTGCCTACCCCAATGGGAATTAATGGCGTGAGTATATGTATGTATGTATGTTAGTATCAAAAAAAGCAAACCTCTCTCATGCCTTATCTCTTCTTATTTAGTAGTTTATTTTGTTACTACAGTTTGTAACAAATTTCACAACTAGCCTTAATAAAGAAAATTATACAAGACTATTACGAAAGTGGGTGTTTCCACCAACCTAACTTAATTAGGCACACACCGGCTCGTAAACAAAACAGAACTGACGATAAACTGTTTTAATAGGAAAATGAAGAGCACGTTGTTAATGATCTTTTGTCTAGTCAAAGAAGGAAGGGATGAATATATTCCCTGGAGATTGGTAGAGGTACTAATAATTCTTTTTTTTTGCTTGGAGAATTAATATCACATTACTCTGTAAGAATAAGCCATGTGATTTGTTTGTTAACTATTATTTCTCTCCCCTTAACAAGCTTCATAAATTAACTATAATCATGTCTTTAAAAAAAACATACGTACATATTCTCACGGCTTCAAATCCCTAGAACGGGTAGCCAGAGCTTCAGAATGACAAATTACTCAAGGAGTAAAAAATTGTAAAATAAAGGTTGTTGGTGATGGGTCTCCAACCGCATCCTCCAAAAACCCTTTAAAAAGTCCCAACATCCTTATTTGCCTCATGCGATCACCATGGGAAGAAATGGGGTAGTGCTGTTGTAAGCCAACACTACACAGTGAAAAAACACTAGTTCCAATTCAAGATTTGATTTATCTCCAAAATATTATAGAAGATAAAAAAATATTCAAGCCAGACAAAAACCTAAGTTACACTTTGCGAAACCAACGGAAAGTGCTATTCTAAGCCGACACTTAACAATTTACATAATAAATATACGTAACAAAACCAAAACAAAATAGGTGCTCATCAGATCCAATAAGGTTTTATGTCCCGCGAAACCTTAATAAACTGTCATCACCACTAAATACCTAATCCGTTATATTCCGCTAATCTCTTCATTCAATTAACGGCCTACCGAACGCGCTGGCAGTTCAGGTTTTAGTTAGGATTTACCAATTATTAGCTTTCTGGTGCTAGGTGATAATACCTATAAAAGGATTACTTACTTATAAATTTTCGAGACCTCAATCATTATGATATAAATAATTTCTTTTCTAACGTTCATCAATTTAAATTTAATTTGAGTAATGCTCTTGTATTCTTCTCACTTAGGATTTATTCATACATATCGCACGCTTTATACTACAGTGACCTATCGCACACTCAGAACGAAAGAGGCACAAGTCCGAAAATAGTGATATTGAGTTACAATCATAGAGAGACATAAAAAAGTATGCTCTATCCGATAGTAAAACAGAAGCACTTATTGTTAAAAAAACAGGATAGCGAATTTTTCGTCCCTATAACAATAATTGCCTTTGTTTTAGAACATACTTTTTTATGTCTCTTAGTGATTGTAACCCAATTTCACAATTTTTGGACTTAAGCCTCTTTCGTTCTCAGAGTGCGCTATGTCAAAATTTTGGTGAATTGAATTACAATACTTCACAGACCTTAAATAAAAAAAAATAAAAAAATATACGGTCGACTTGAGAACACTCCTTTTTTTGAAGTCGGTTAAAAAAGCGTGCTCTACTGCATAGGCACGAGAAAACACCCGAATTCTTAACACAAAAAAGTTCAATTTCACTTGGGTCTTAATCGTCTCGTATTCATAATGTTGCAGAGCATGCTTTTTAAGGTCTGTGTAGTATTGTAACTCAATTCATCAATTTTGACATAGGTCACTGTAGTATTAAGCGTGCGATATACTCACGATCACAAAAATGCTAAAAGAGGAAAGCCAAAGCATCAGAACCAGAAATTAAACAGCCACTTTTGAAAGATACATACATATACTCACAGCTATAGATCCCTAGAAGGGGTAGCCAGAGCTAGGGCATTGAAAATTCCTCAGCCACTTTTGGAAAGTTGCGTGGGGAAAAGATGGTAAAAATAAAGGTTGTTGGTAAAAAATATACAAATAGTTATATAATATTAAAAAATACATTCGAAAATAGTACGCAGACTGTGCTAGTTCCAAAAAGGTTTATTGAAAGATGCGATCTGCTGGCCAAGCACGAGCACTATTTTATCGACACGATAACGGTTAGAATGAGATGGCAGTATACGATACTAAGTAAGTGCGTAAGAGATTGCTGCATTTATCCCACGCGATAACTAGTTTAAACACGGCTCGTGCTTGCCCTTCTGAACATTTATTTATGCATAGGATATGTTAGCCCCATATTTTTCAAACAGGCTTTTATTATAAACGAGCTTAATAAATCGACGAACATTTCTCGTGTAAAAGAGGCATCATTTTTGTAACTTGCTGAGTTCGGTACTAAATAACGTCTACCATTTGAGCTTTGAATGATTGAAGCAACAAAACATATGATTTGTGTTCTGTATTACCGGATTTTATTTTTGCCTACATCTCTACAATTTTGCCACAGAGATAGGGTGAATCTACTCAAAGCACATTGTTACCGTTATTTATAGAAATTGTTTTAATATAATACATAGTTTGGAGCTTATTTAGAATAGAATAAAATAGAATGGAATAACTATTTATTGTACATCAAATACAAATTTACAAAAGAAATTATCATACAGTTTACAGTGAGGTACAATCGGCGGTCTTATCCCTTAAAGCGATCTCTTCCAGACAACCTTTGGAAGGTGAGATCGTTAAACTAGTTATCTGTAATTTAATCTGTATAATAATATAACAACCGTGAAAGCCTAGTGGGTAGAACACTCGGTTAACGTGCAAACGACTAGTGTTCAAATCCTGGGTCGGGCCTACACCAATTTGTCTTTTCTAAAGACATATGTGTGGTTAATTTATCATGGTTGTTAACGGTGAGGGAAAACAACGTGAGGAAACCCACATGGCTGAGTTGTACTTAGTCATGTGACAGTGTATTCGTACAAAACGGCGATGGGCTTGCCCCCTATCACGTGAGTACACTGTCCATGCAAAACGTGGGTACTCTGAACACCAGGTGACAAAGTCACATGCTGTTCGGAAGTATTAGTACCTCTGCCAACCCCTTCGGGGATATTCGGCGTGAACTCAAAGTTTTACACCGTATATTTCCGAAGGGAAGGTTCATTGTCACCTGGTGTTCAGAGTACCCACGATTTACTTGGATAGTGTACTCATATGATAGGGGGCGGGCATATCGCCGTTTTGAACGATACACTATTTCATGGTTTTTGGGTTTCCTCATGGTTTTTGGGTTTCCTCACGATGTTTTTCCTCATTTCACAATTAACAACTCATATTTGTTTAGAAAAGAAAAATTGGTGAAGGCTCGACCTGGGATTTGAACCATCATCGTCCGCAGAATAAGTGTTTTCTACCTACTGAGCCATTACGGTTTAGAAGCTCATTTTAGTATGCTAAATAAAATTTTATGTTATTTTATTATCATTTGTGTTAAAGGCAGGTGTCCGCAGTATGAAAGAGCATGTATGAAAAGATTGATGGATGTATACGAAGCTAGAGAGGTTTGTCAGGATCGTACAAAGTGGCGATCGATAGTCTCTGCCTACCCCAATGGGAACTAACGGTGTGAGAATATGTATGTATGTATGTTAAATACAGCAAATTGAATATTCGCGTCTATATTTGGATAATAAAATAGCAATATGTTCGGTATTTTATCATCAATATTGAATATTCTTGAGACAGGTCACACTTAAGTCTTTTTGCTCGTTAAGTTCTTAAGGACCATCCATACAAATATAACCATACTTGAAATTTCTTTACAAATTGGAGTATTCGTTTGATTTGTTCAAGATCTAATTCTGATACAGATAAATATAGCTTCCTGTGTAGTGCCGGCTTAGAATAGCACTACCCCATTTCTTCCAGTGGGTGCTTGTAAGAGGCGACTAACGGTATTGGGGCTTTTAAGGGATTTTGGAGCGATGCGGTTGGAGACCCATCACCAACAACCTTTATTTCACCATCTTTTCCCCACGCAACACGCAACAAAAGTGGCTGAGAAATTTCTAATTCCCTAGCTCTGGCTACCCCCTCATGGGATTTACAGCCGTGAGTATATGTATGTATAAATTTATATAGCTTGCTGTGTAGTGCTGGCTTAGAATAATTCTACCACATTGATAAGAGACGACATAAGATATCAGGGTTTCTTAATTTTTGGGCGGTGTGGTTGAAGAGCCATCACCAACAAAATTTTATAATATTCGATCGACTCAACTTCCATTGAGTGAATTTCATATGAACTTGGAACTAATGGCATTACTATACGTTTATATGTGTGTATGTATGGATTTCAAATTCTAAAGTTCTGGCTACCCCTTCTAGGGATTCATAGCCGTTAGTATATTCTAAGCCTTCACAAGTTAAATCGTTGCAAATATTATGTATCTGCATCAAAACAACTGTTTGATATTAATGCTGTTACGCCGTCAATATTTATCTGGTCCTGTCACATTGGTAGTATAGATAAACTTTAACAGGTGACATTGATTTAAACATTATTTATGAATTAATAAGTCTTTTTGTGTCCTATTCCAATAAAATTAAACAGACAGCTATTGACTTGTGAGGCCTTTGCCTAGCAGTCGGAAAAGAATAAGGCTATAATTAAAGAAATACTCTTAATGTTGTTCATAATTACGTTATTGTTATTTCGTTAATATATCGCATATTTGCTGTGTATTGGTGGCTTAGAATAGCACTACCGGTATTACATACTAACACGTAAGAGGCAACTAACGGTATTGGGTCTTTTAAGGGATTTTTGGGCGATACGAATGGAGACCTATCACCAACAACCTTTATTTTGCCATCTTTTCCCCACTCACATTTCCAAAAGTGGTTGTTTAATTTCCAATACCTTAGCTGTGGCTACCCCATCTAGGGATTTATAGTCGTGAGTATATGTCTATCGCATATAAAGTAATTGTACAGTTATGTAGAAATTTAGCTGTGCATTCATTTTGCTCGTGGGTGTAGTTAGAGGCAATACAGGGTATTAAGGACTTTTAGGTGATTGTTGGACGATTGGCCATCGTGTTTTTATTTTAAAATCTTTTCCCAACTCAACTTTTAATAAAGTTTCTATGTAAAAAAATCTGTTACTAAATTTGAAATAATTAGGCATGTATGAAAAGATATTTGTAATGATAAGATAAATAGAATAATAATAGAAATGTATATATTCTGTGATGAACAGTTCTGGTTAAACACTGATTTCACCATGTAATTTAATTAGAAATAATGTATTTAGTCTGTGTCTGTCCAAAGTACATAAATAAATAATATTAATGGATGTTAACAAAGCGATCGATAGTCTCTGCCTTACCCAATAGGAAATGATGGCGTAAGCGTATTACTTCAAATATAACCTCAACAAACCGAAACTTACGGAAGGTGCGAGAGTATCAACTATAGCAATGGCATGTTTGGATAAATCTATGTCTTCGGTAATTGGTTCTAAAATGTGGCGCTACGAATGACATATACTAACCAATACATAAACGAACGACTATTAATCCCAAAAAGAGATATGCAGAGCTTCAGAATCAGAAAAGGGTTACATACTGTATATCCGAAACTTTTAAACCCGAATATTATATTACCGAATATTACATAACATAACATAAACGTTCACGCCGAATATCCCCGAAGGGGTTGGCAGAGGTACTTATACTTCTGAACATCACGTGAGATTGTCACCTGGTGTTCAGAGTACCCACGTTTTGCATGGACAGTGTACTCACGTGATAGGGGGCAGGCCTATCGCCGTTTTGTACGAATACACTGTCACATGACTAAGTACAACTCAGCCATGTGGGTTTCCTCACGATGTTTTCCCTCACCGTTAACAACCATGATAAATTAACCACACATATGTCTTTAGAAAAGACAAATTGGTGTAGGCCCGACCCAGGATTTGAACACTAGTCGTTTGCACGATAACCGAGTGTTCTACCCACTGGGCTATCACGGTCACCGAATATTGTTTCACAAAAATTTCAAATACCATATTCTTACATTCCAGATTATCGATTGACTTTTTTTTTCTTTACTATCATTATGAGTAACTACTAGAACGGATTCCCACAGACTCAAAAACCAGATATACCTTCTGCAAACAGATATTAATTCCGCAATTATTGCTTTTCCGAATAATTACTATTCCAAAAAATCACTTTCCATACATTTGAAATACAGATGTATGGAATGATACCTACTGCTATGAATAATTTTGCAGGCTTATTTTATGTAAGTAGTATACCCCGCCCCCCTTCCCCTATATGTAACAAGCATGCAAGCAAGCTGCAAGGAAGCAAGTTTGCATATAGGCATGCATTTGGCATTTAGGTGCTCGCTCTGCTGCGCTACGCTCGCTCGTTTTATACATGATATAACCTAACCTAACTAAATGTGACCTAACTTTTCCTCCCCTAGCGGGGGGAGGGTCTGCCCCTCTGCAACCCCCCGACATGCAACCAAGCATACAAACAAGCAAGCAAGTATACATACAAACAGGCATGCATCCGCGTTTTATATATACAATTTTTCTATCATAAATAATATCTAGTTAAAGAGATTTACGATTTGTAAGACTATTAGATAAAGTTACTTCGGTCTTTTAAACCATTGGAATAATGAGATTATAGTAAAAAATATAGTTGGTAAAAGCAAGAAAGTCATTTTAATGATCTGGTTTAAGTTTTTCAGGGAAGTGATACTTCTAGAAAATGTATTTATGTACTAATGAAGTTGTGGAAATATAGCATCTGTGATACGTGAATTCTGTGAACCGTTTTCTGAATATTGAAATTTGGATTTAAAATATTCGAATATTCGAAATGTTACCTTTGAAAAGAGGGAGTAGAAAGGGAAAAGTTAGTAAAACGAGAGTTGGTGATGGGTTTCCAGTCACATCTCTCTAAAGCCCTGATACCCTAACTCGCCTCCTGAGACACCTGCGGGAAGAAATAGGTTAGTGCTCTTCTAAGTATGTATGTATGTCTAGTTAAACTTTATTTGCTTAAACTGCAACTATTATATTATATAAATGTTTTGAGGACCAGATCTGTTATTCAAACAATACGATCAAAAATAAGCCAAGAGCATGTCTTGCCTTCAGAATCATCTTGGCTTCATAATTTTGTATACCTTCACAAATTCACAAATTTCTAGGCCCAAGTCATACAAACATACAGACAGACATAGTGAAACTGTATAGGGTATTTGGTAGACTACAAAATCCACAAAAAAAATCGTTGACTATAAAACCCAAAAAACACAGCTGACCAACCCACTTTGATTTGTGACCTGCTCATATGTAACTGTCAAGTCATTAATTCTATTGCCTTAATCGTTAATTTTGCCGCCAAAAAATGTTTCTACTTTATTTGAATAAAATTTGGTACGTTTCTTTTTTGCTCAACTTAATTTTTTATTTATAATTGCATACTAACGTTCATTTAATACATACATACATATACTCACGGCTATAAATCCCTATAAGGGGTAGCCAGAGCTGCGAAATTAGAAATTCCCCAGCCACTTTTGGAAGTTGAGTGGTAAAAAGATGGTAGAATAAAGGTTGTTGGTGATGGGTCTCCAACCGCATCGCCCGAAAATCCCTTAAAAGCCCCAATACCGTTAGTCACCTCTTACGTACACCCACCGGAAGAAATGGGGTAGTGCTATTCTAAGAGTCAGCTAAAATAATTTATTTATTTTTTTCAGTTCATTTAATAATGGTTAAACATCCCTAAAAGGATCGCCAGAGCTTCAGAAAAAGAATTTTTTCAGCCACTTTTAGCAGTTGAGTTGGAAAAATATAGTAAAATAGAAGGTTTTTTGAGATGGATCTCAAACCTTAAAAACACCCAATACTCTTTTATAAACACCCACGGAAATGGGTGTTGCTATTCTTAGCCTACACAACACAGGTAAATTCTTTTTTTTCTTAATTATTTATATCAGACGTTACAACATCCATATATTTGTTAGTAGACAGTGAAAATTTCTTAAACCTATTGTTAGTATTATTATTGTATTTTATACTAGTAAAATTTATATTATATTGTAATTTATTGCAACGATCACATTACGATATGAAGTGTTTTTTCAATTTGTAGATTAATTTACAAATGCTCTTGCCATAGTTTGTAAATTGAAACTTTACTCTTTAATATTTTTTTAAAAGCTTTATAAAGCTGATACCCCATTTTATTAATTGGATTCAAGTTGAAGTATAAAATTCTTTTTTATCTATACTTAGGACTTGAAATCCAAT
The DNA here is from genome assembly GCA_963576735.1 of Bedellia somnulentella. Taxonomy (NCBI): domain Eukaryota; kingdom Metazoa; phylum Arthropoda; class Insecta; order Lepidoptera; family Bedelliidae; genus Bedellia; species Bedellia somnulentella. The sequence continues at coordinate 11,517,941 of OY755193.1, forward strand.
AAGGATATTTTGAACAAATATAAAAATCCTTAGAGAGGGTGGATGACAGTAAATGGGTGACTGAGACCTATAGAGCCAATGTGGAAGGTAATGTTAGTGGAGGACGACTTCGGAGGACACATTTGGACCAAAGAAAAACAAACTATTGTAGCACTCAAACTCAACGTTTACTCTTTATAATTCTAGAGGAGTGGCAGTGGTAATAATATTTTCAAAAATCATGTGTCATATTTATCACCTGCTTTTCAGTAATCAGGTTAGTGTGTGCTATCACGTGATAGGACCGAAAATTCCTGGTTTTTAAGAATACACTGTCACATGACTAAGTCCAAATAAGGGATGTTGGTTTTCTTACGATGGTTTTACTCACCATCAACAAATTAAATGAATCATATGAAAACTTTCATTATATGCTGTGTAGTGTCGGCTTAGAATAGCACTACCCCATTTCTTCCGGTGGGTGTACGTAAGAGGCGACTAACAGTATTGGGGCTTTTTAAGGGATTTTTGGACGATGCGGTTGGAGACCCATCACCAAAAACCTTTATTTTACCATCATTTCCCCACTCAACTTTCCAAAAGTGGATGAGGAATTTTTAATTCCTTAGCTCTGGCTACCCCTTTAACGGATTTATAGCCGTGAGTATATGTATGTATGTATGTTTTATTATATGAAACAACAACTTTGATTATATGAAAAAATATATAATTTAAGTAATATGTATGATATTGGTGTGAGCCCGACTTAGAATTCGAACCCACGCCTCACTGTATGGCTCGGTGAAGAAATGAGCAATCATAGTTTTCAATATGTAAATAAATAGATTATGCAAAAGTAAAATTGTAGTCCACACATGATAGTCCAGTGGGTAGAACACCCGCCCGAAAAACAGAAGGGCGTGAGTTCCAATCCTGGGACGGGCCTACACCAATTTGTCTTTTCTAAAGTCATATGTGTGGTTAATTTATCATGGTTGTTAACGGTGAGGGAAAACATCGTGAGGAAACCCTAATAATACTATGTAAATTGTATTTGTGTATAATATGTAAATACTATGTAATAAAACTATGTAATATTGTAGTATTTCAGCACCTAAAAAATACTAAGTTATGACAAAGCATAAATATCATTGATAAAGTAAAATTTAACTATTATATTATGCAACAAAAGGTTTGCAAGGATCAGATTAATTTCCAATATTGAGTAAATTTAATTAAACTTATTTCTTACTCATAATTCCCCCAAATAAAGGTTCATAAAGACAATTCAAATTCAAAAATATTCCACCAAAGCGCGGGAAAACACACCTGTGGATTCTAGTTTAGTTCCATATTTAAAAAAAAACATTTATCACGATTTCATTCACCAAAACGGTTTCATTACACTCTAATTAAACTTTTTAGATTCACTTCACATTTATATTCAAATTGAGAAAATATTTATTTTAAACCAATACAGACGGCTGTTTCTCATCGCGGTCACAAAGATACTGTCCCTAGCAACTGAAAATCTGTATTCAGAGAATATTGCAGACCAGTTGGCAAACAAATCGGCCGACTGATTCAGCTTCTAATGTTTTTATACGAATTCTCGCTTCTTTTATGAATTAATTAAAGAAGTTTTAAAATAAGAACATGAATATTGGATTTGTTTTATCTATGCGTTGCGTTGAGTTCCTTTGATATGCCAAAATAACAAAGAGTTTGTTTGCTTTTAATTGTGCTGTTAGTTTGATTCATTAGCATATTTAAATGGCGTTTATAATGAACTGGTTGTTAACTGCTGTGTAGTGTCGGCTTAGAATAGCACTACCCCATTTCTTCCGGTGGGTGAACGTAAGAGGCGACTAACGGTATTGGGGCTTTTAAGGGAGTTTTGGGCGATGCGGTTGGAGACCCATCACCAACAACCTTTATTTTACCATCATTTCCCCACTCAACTTTCGAAAAGTGGCTGAGGAATTTTTAATTCCTTAGCTCTGGCTACCCCTTTTAGGGATTTATAGCCGTGAGTATATGTATGTATGTATGTATGTTGTTAACTGTATAACTAAGTTATGTTTCATTTGTTTCACTATCGTGTAAGTTTAATTAAGTTGGAAAACTGAAATAGGGGTGATATAAAAATATCGGTTAAGCCGTGTAGTGCCGGCTTGGAATATCACTGTAAGAGGCATCTAAGGGTAAGGAGCTTAGCCGATTGCCCATCAACAATACTTTATTTTACCACCTCTTTTCCATTAATATTCAAAAAGGACATATATACATACATACATATACTCACGGCTATAAATCCCTTGAAGGGGTAGCCAGAGCTAGGGAATGAGACATTCCTCAGCCACCTTTGGAAGTTGCGTGGGGAAAAGATGGTGAAATAAAGGTTGTTGGTGATGGGTCTTTAACCGCATCGCCCAAAAATCCCTTAAGAGCCCCAATACGGTTAGTCGCCTCTTACGTACACCCACCGGAAGAAATGGGGTAGTGCTATTCTAATCCGACACTACACATCAACAACAATACTTTATTTTACCACCTCTTTTCCATTAATATTCAAAAATTGACTGAAAAATTTCTTACTTCAAAGCTCAGTAGCTAATTTTTGGCCTTTTTATATGCATATTTGTATATCCTACCTATACCTTTTATAAATCCCTGGAAGGGGTAGCCAGAGCTTTGAAACAAGAAATACCTCAGCTACTTTTGAAAGTTGAGTGGGGAAAATAATGTATAGAAAATATTTTTAGTTATGCATCTCGTACCGCATCACCCAAAAATCACTTAAAAAGCTCCAATACCCTTAGCCGCCTCTTATGAACATCCACGGGAAGAAATCGGGTAGTGCTATTCTAAGCCACTACACAGGTTATTGCTTATTTTATTCTATGGTAACCAAATTTCGGGCTTTATACATTTATGTTTGTAATGACATCAATGCTCATTGCAGATCATCACAAATATACACAACCGGAACGGAATTACAACATAATATCTTGATTACCGTGATAGCCCAGTGGGTAGAACACTCGGTTATCGTGCAAACGACTAGTGTTCAAATCCTGGGTCGGGCCTACACCAATTTGTCTTTTCTAAAGACATATGTGTGGTTAATTTATCATGGTTGTTAACGGTGAGGGAAAGCATCGCGAGAAAACCCACATGGCTGAGTTGTACTTAGTCATGTGACAGTGTATTCGTACAAAACGGCGATAGGCCTGCCCCCTATCACGTGAGTACACTGTCCATGCAAAACGTGGGTACTCTGAACAATAGGTGACAAAGTCACGTGATGTTCAGAAGTATTAGTACCTCTGCCAACCCCTTCGGGGATATTCGGCGTGAACGTTTATGTTTATATATGTTATGTTATTATCTTGATTACATGTGCATCTGTACGTAGCATTTAATAGGAATGGAACGGATTACAAGTAGTCAATTGAAATTTCCAATTAACTGCCGTTGCGCTGTTAAAACATACATACATGAAGGAGAAGGGGTAGCCAGAACAGCAGAATAAGAAATTCTATAGTAACTTTTGGAAATTGAGTAGGAATAAGATTGTAGAATAAAGTTGAATAATTGACCATTTTGCCTCATACGAGGGCTGCTATTTATGTATCCGGAACTGGCCACTTACAGAACAATAATTTAAAAAGTAATTACATCATTTAAAAATAGAACTCTTTAGCTTTAGAATACATTTATTTTTATGTGACTGTCAATTGTTTTCACATCGTAGCGTCATTTTGAAAATTGCGTGTCTTCACCACCATGGATTTAACTCGTGAACATTTTCGTGCCATGATTTTTTACGATTTTCGGCGTGGTCTAACTCAAAAACAGTGCATCGATCAGCTTACTTCGACTTTTGGGGATGAAGCACCCTCAAAGACCACTGTGTATCACTGGTTTAGCGAGTTTAATCGTGGACGATCTAAGCTTACTGATGAAATTAAAGAAGGTCGCCCTAAAACGGTCGTTGTACCTCAAAACATCGATGCTGTCCGGGAACTAATAACTCAAGATCGTCATGTTACATATCGTGAGATAGAGGCATCTCTGGGCATTAGTATGACGAGCATACATAAGATACTTCATGAACATTTAGCTGTAAAAAAAATTTGCTCCCGTTGGATTCCGCACAACTTGAGTATTGATCAAAAACAGGCTCGTGTCGATTGGTGCAAAGAAATGTTAAAAAAATACAACCGTGGTGCGTCAAAAGCTGTTTATAATATCTACACAGGTGACGAATCTTGGATCTACGCTTACGACCCCGAAACTAAGCAGCAGTCCACGGTGTGGGTGTTCCAAGATGAGCCGAACCCAACAAAAGTTATTCGTGCAAAAAGCACATTGAAGCAAATGGTCGCTTGTTTTTTTGGTATAAATGGCCATGTAGCTACAGTGCCTTTAGAGAATCGTAAAACTGTTAATTCGGAGTGGTATACGACCATTTGTTTGCCGGAAGTCTTTGAACAAATAAGAAAGACTAACCGACAACGTAGAATCATTCTGCATCACGACAATGCTAGCTGTCACAGGTCGGCCGTCACAACTCAGTTTTTAGAAGCTCAAAAGATCGAATTGACAGGTCATCCGCCGTACAGCCCTGATTTGGCACCCAATGATTTTTATTTATTTCCAAATGTGAAGAAAAAATTACGTGGTCAACGTTTTTCGAGCCGCGAAGAGGCAGTCGATGCGTTCAAAATGCACGTTTTGGAGATACCTCAGTCTGAGTGGAAAAAGTGCTATGAAAATTGGTTTCAACGCATGCAAAAGTGTATAGATCTGAGCGGCGAATATTTTGAGAAGCAATAAAACCATATTAATTGATATATGTTTGTTTCTTTTTTTTATTCCGGATACATAAATAGCAGCCCTCGTAGTATTAGTTTATGATTTATCTTTTTAAATTTGTGTTTCTTTTATTTTAATAGGGGTTAGGCCTATCGTCGTTTTGTACGAATACACTGTCACATGACTAAGTACAACTCAGCCATGTGGGTTTCCTCACGATTTTTTCCCGCTCCGTTAACAACCATGATAAATGCACCACACATATGTCTTTAGAAAAGACAAAAGGTGTAAGCCCGACCCAGGATTTGAACACTAGTCGTTTGCACGATAACCGAGTGTTCTACCCACTGGGCTATCACGGTTGGCTGTCCATGCAAAACGTGGGTACTCTGAACACCAGGTGACAAAGTCACGTGATGTTCAGAAGTATTAATACCTCTGCCAACCCTTCCGGGGATATTCGGCGTGAACGTTTATGTTATGTTTATTTTAATATAGAAAACAATATCACCGTTGTCTAATTATCAATGTTTTTGAAAAACATCAAATCATCCTACAACATATATAATCCTGGCTACTGATAACAATAAAATGGATCAGTGCTATTCTCATTGATGTAGCTGTGAAGTCGTTTTACCAAACTAGGATATACATAAAAAAATAACATACCTGATTCATCTAAGGAACATACCTTGAAAATTTGTGAAGTAACACCAGAAAAATAATGATGCTTATAAGAAATAACTTAAGTTGCACTGTAATATACCTTTCACTACTGGCTCTATCTAGCTTATTGCTTCGACTCATCTTTTATATATTGGTTGGAAGCAAATACCTTAGGGCTGTACTCTTTAATATTGCTTATGAAAGTTCAGCTGCTTCATTGCTATTTTATAACTTTACTTTCCGTTGCTTGAGCGTTTTTATTCATTAAAAGTTCAGTTTTGTTTTTATTTTGTATTGAGCACCATAAGTCTATACTTTATACCTCTATAAGTAGATTAGATTATAGAATATCTCTTTTTACATTGTTTATATTGTTGCAAAACATAACAGACAAAAACGTTATATTTGTGTAGTAAAGATTGTTTAATATCTTTTTGTAGCGCACTTATAGTGAATGCGCAGGAAATAAATGTTTGAAATATAATTTATTACGTTTTTCATAAAACTTTATTTTTAAATATGTTAAATGTATTTATTTTAATCTTTAACATGATTTTTTTGTCGATGTCCAACTATACTCTCACCTATCCCATTTAGAGCTCGCTAAAGTTACAGAATCGACAATTCTAAACAGCATCAGATGAAGTTTATGTTAAATGTTCATACTGCTCTTTCCTTCTAAACAATCTCGTGAAGTACGCTGAAAGGCTTAAGAATGGAGTAAGTATCACATTTTGCTTTAAAACAAATCTAAAAAGTAATGTTCCATACACAGCGAGAACTTAGGAGAGAAATATGTGTAAAAGCTAAGAAGACTTTTAATGGCTACCCATCTATAAGCTCTAATGTATTAAAGTAGTACTAAAAGTTTTATAGCGCAATTACAAAAGGCTTTATAAAACTTTTGCTGTTTAAATTTAATGTTATTTGGTTGGTTATGCTATATGACACAATACTAACGGTTTGGATATAAAAGTCAAGTTCCCTTAAAAATCTTTACAACACTTTTCCCACTTCATTTTTATAGGGAAAAATGGTTGAGTAATATTTGGTACTAAAGTTTTACATACCTAATGCGAGTTAATGTACTTTTGTTCCAGAATGTTTTCTTAGATAGATGGTTTTGCAATTTTTGAAAGTTTTCAGGTTCGTACAAAAGTTGGTTAAAATCACACAGTTTTATAACATACATACATACATATATTCACGGCTAAAAATCCTCAGCCACTTTTGAGATGGGAAAATATTTTGAAATAAAGATTGTTGGTGATGATTCTCCAACTGCATCGCCCGAAAATTGCTTGAAAGCTCGAATTCCGTAAGTCGCCTCTGACGTACACCCACCGGAAGAAATGGGGTAGTACTTTACTAAGCCGACACTACATAGTAATTTTATGAGAATCTACAATATTTATTGATACTTCTATTAAGTCAGTTATTCTATCGTTAACAATACTATATTTATGTTTTTTACTTTTGCCTTTGATTAATTAATTGATAGAAATGTATATAAAATGCAAGATCGTTCAAAAATAAAAGAATAAACCAATTACAAAATAATCTATTCATAATAAATAAAGACTAAACAAAGTCGAAATTTTACTTTCCTTTGTTTATCCTTTATTTATTAGTAATAATACCCACATGAAAATTTCATGAACATACATATATATACTCACGGCTATAAATTCCTTGAAGGGGTAGCCAGAGCTAGGGAAATAGAAATTCCTCAGCCACTTTTGGAAGTTGCATTTTTGAAATAAAGGTTTTTGGTGATGGGTCTCTCTCTAACCGCACCGCCCGAAAATTCCTTAGAAGCCCCAATGCCAATAGTCACCTTTTACGTACACCCACTGGAAGAAATGGGGTAGTGCAATTCTAAGCCAACACTAAGCAGCAAGTGTTCTCATGAACAAAAACATTCAAATAATCTATTCATTTTGGGAATCCAACCTTCCAATTAAAATTGTGATATTATGTAAATGTTACGTACATACATACATACATATAATCACGTTCAAAAATCCCAAAAAGGGGTAGCCAGAACTTCAGAGCTAGAAACTCTTCAGCCACATTTGGAAGTTGACAGGGGACAAGATGGTAGAAATAAAGTATCCTTGGTGATGGGTCTCCAACCGCATCGCTCAAAAACCACTTAAAATAGCCCCATACCCTTAGTTCCCTCTTACAGCACCCGTGGGTAGAAAGGGGTAGTGACATTCTAAGCCGGCACTACACGGCAAACTTAACGTAAAGTGGCAAAATAGATGTATAGAGGCAATGTAGACGGTGTTCTTAGTAGAAACGGCCGCCTTTGAAAACCTTATCGAAAAATTTCTTACGAGGGCGAAAGACTGAGAAAATAAATATGAAATAGTGAAAAGAATAAAAGAGCATGTATCAGAAGAATGATGAATGTGACAGAAGCTAGAGAGCTTTGTCAGGATCGTACGAAGTACGCATAATAATAATGGGCGTAAGTATTAGAAAGTAAGTAATAAATAAATACGCCTTTCGAGTTTTATGAACGAAGTAGAGAGTAAGTAAATTTTAATCCATTTTCAATGAATTTTAAAAATTTATTACCTAAAAACTAAATACTTGTTGATTAAAAAGTTGTACATTTATTTGTCGCTATTTTGTAAATAACTGCCGTAATAAAAGATTTCTAGGGGAATTTAATATGATAAGCCCTAGAATAAGTCACATATAGTAAAATATTGCAAAACATAGTTTACAGTAAAGGAATTTCATGCTACGAAAATCAGCATAAAATATGCTACGCCGCGTCGTAGAAATGACTGCACATTACATTACCTTCGAATAACGTCTACGCCGTAGCGTGATCATGCAATTTATTTACATACATTCCGAGTACTAGTTTGAATTGTAAAGTTGGTTGAAAACATGTGTGAAGATTTTTTCTGACTTGACGACGAATATAAATTAAGGTTTAAATTATAAACCATTTTTTTATTTTTTTCATTAAATTTTGTTAAGAAGTGTGGATATACACGTAACTATTATTTACAAGCTATGATTTCACTACCATATCGGTATATACCAATGAAATTAGAAACATTTTTGTCTCGAACTTTTTTTTCCAAAGAAATCATGTATTATTTAACTCCTATATCTTCGGGGGTATATCCCAAAAAATATAGCCAGAGCTTCGTAATAGACAATGCGCAGAATATGGGTTACTGCTATTCTGAGCCAACACTAAACAGCACATGAGCTAATAACTTTATCAAAAAATATAAGCACAAAAGGGTAATGCAGCCAGCCACTTGGGAACCCTTCCCCTTAGCGGCAGTGATTTTGAAAATGTTTTTATATTGTTTATTTATTATTTCTTATTATTTCTATCTTTTGTATATATTCAAAAGTCATAGAAAAATTCAATTATTTATAAAAATTAGATGTTTATTCAACGATCGACCAAATCTTTCAGCAAGAAACAATGAAACAATGTGTCTTTAACTTTGAGAAAAAAAAAATATCATGATAAATAAGTGCCCGTGAATTTGTACAGCTACAGGTTTGCTCTCTAATTAGGGTAAGTTCGAAGAAAAGTGGGAACAATGAATACTAAGTAATTGACAATCTGTGTTCAAAAGAATTAACTAACACTGCCACTCCCTTGGGGAAGAATTGCGGAAACAATATGCCGATATAAAAACAACAAGAAAGAGATTTTAGTCTTATATTGTTTTCATTGACTGAAATGATGATAAAATTAAGAATAGACGTGATAGCTCAATGGGTAGAACACCGGTTATCGTGCAAACGACTAGTGTTCAAATCCCGAGTCGGGCCTACACTAATTTGTCTTTTCTAAAGACATATGTGTGGTTAATTTATCATGGTTTTTAACGGTGAGGGAAAACATCGTAGGGAAACCCACATGTCTGAGTTGTACTTAGTCATGTGACAGTGTATTCGTACAAAACGGCGATAGGCCTGCCCCCTATCACGTGAGTACACTATTCATGCAAAATGTGGGTACTCTGAACACCAGGTTACAAAGTCACGTGATGTTCAGAAGTATTAGTACCTCTGCCAACCCCTTCGGGGATATTCGGCTTGAACGTTTATGTTTTATTATTATGTTTTCATTAACTTTTGCGATTGCACATGTTAATAAAAATATGTATTGATTTTAAGATATTTAAAAACCATGTAATGACACGCGATTAAGTATCCGAATATCAATAGTTGTTTTGTTTGTAGGTTTTAGTCTCGTTATACAGCAGTAAGAAACGATGAAATTAAATCTGTTTTTCGAATCCAAACCTGATAGCGTGACCAACCAAACAGAACTGAAATACAGCCGCCATTGTGGTAGTAATGACGTGTTTCCGGTCCTCACCGGAAGTCCAAGTTGTAGCTTGTGATATTATAACCTAGATTCGAATGTGTAGGTGAACTTGGATTCAACATAAAAAGGATATTGCGGAACAATTTTTTTCATATTTTCATTCTAACATTATTGAAAGTTGAGTACCAAATTTTTCAAAAAAGATGTAAATTGTTTAGTTAACATTAAAAACATTGTTTGTTAATAAAAAATATGAAGGTTTTGTTTAAATTCCCGATTGTTTCATTGTCTTCATCCCAAATTTGTAATTCTTTAGATTTAACTAAAGGTTACATACTGTATTTCTGAAATTTTTAAAGCAGAATATGATAGTACCGAAAACTAATCAACTTTTTTTTAATTGCCATAATATTGTTTCACCGAAATTTCAAATACCATATACTCACATTATATTATGATTAACCACTAGAACGGATTCACACAGAATCAAAAACCAGATATACCCTTATTCCGCAATATTGCTTTTCCGAATAATTACTATTCCATAAAATCATTTTCCATACATTTAAAATACAGATGTATTGAATGATACCTACTGCTATGAATAATTTTACAGGCATATTTTATGTAAGTAGTATACCCCCTGTTCCCTACATGCAGCAAGCATGCAAGCAAGCTCCAAACAAGCAAGTATGCATGCAAGCAAGCAGGCAAGCATGGAAGCATGCATGCATTTAAGGTGCTCGCTTCGCTGCGCTCCGCTCGCTCGTTTTATACATAATCTAACCTAAACTAACCTAACTAAATGTGACCTAACGTTTCCTTGCCTGCAGCGGGCTTTCGCCCCCCGACCCCCCCAAACAAGGGGGCGCTGCCCCCTCGCACCCCCCTTACATGCAACCAAGCAAGCAAGCATGCAAACAATCCATCAAATATGCATACAAACAGGCATGCACCCGCGTTTTATTTATAAAAATTATCTAACATAAATAATATCTAGTTAATGAGATTTACGATTTGTAAGACTATAGATAAAGTTACTTCGGTCTTTTAAACCTTTAGAATAATGAGATTATAGTAAAAGATATGGTTGGTAAAAGCAAAAAATTCATTATAATATTCTGGTTTTAGTTTTTCTGGGAAGTGATACTTCTAGAAAATGTATTTATGTACTAATGAAGTTGTGGAAATAAAGCATCTGTGATACGTGAATTCTGTGAACAGTTTTCAAAATGTTGAAATTCGGATTTAAAATATTCGAATTTCGAAATGTTACCCTAACTAAGCTATTACATTTGATAGTAGAAAATCAATGATCTGACAAATAAAATAATTTATTGAATCATCTTTTTAATTTCCATAATTTTCTCATAAATAAAAGATGTTATTAAAGGAAAGAAAAATTTCGACACTGGCGGGGTTCGAACCCGCGACCTTCGGGTATACGCCCCCGTCGCTCTGCCAACTGAGCTACAGTGTCAGTTGGCATCCAGCGCGAAATTTCTCTATCCTTTGTTTCTTTTTTACACGTTCAAGTAGTGTTTGCGTTTCCTACCTCCGAATTTTAACTAATTCGGACGGCCACTTGTCTACCTTTTCAGATAGAATGCAAATGTTGGAAACGCCTAACTATCACATAATTTAATGTTTTTTGACATGAATTCCTCATGTGGGGATTATTACTCATAAATAAAAGATGTTATTAAAGGAAAGAAAAATTTCGACACTGGCGGGGTTCGAACCCGCGACCTTCGGGTATACGCCCCCGTCGCTCTGCCAACTGAGCTACAGTGTCAGTTGGCATCCAGCGCGAAATTTCTCTATCCTTTGTTTCTTTTTTACACGTTCAAGTAGTGTTTGCGTTTCCTACCTCCGAATTTTAACTAATTCGGACGGCCACTTGTCTACCTTTTCAGATAGAATGCAAATGTTGGAAACGCCTAACTATCACATAATTTAATGTTTTTTGACATGAATTCCTCATGTGGGGATTATTACTCATAAATAAAAGATGTTATTAAAGGAAAGAAAAATTTCGACACTGGCGGGGTTCGAACCCGCGACCTTCGGGTATACGCCCCCGTCGCTCTGCCAACTGAGCTACAGTGTCAGTTGGCATCCAGCGCGAAATTTCTCTATCCTTTGTTTCTTTTTTACACGTTCAAGTAGTGTTTGCGTTTCCTACCTCCGAATTTTAACTAATTCGGACGGCCACTTGTCTACCTTTTCAGATAGAATGCAAATGTTGGAAACGCCTAACTATCACATAATTTAATGTTTTTTGACATGAATTCCTCATGTGGGGATTATTACTCATAAATAAAAGATGTTATTAAAGGAAAGAAAAATTTCGACACTGGCGGGGTTCGAACCCGCGACCTTCGGGTATACGCCCCCGTCGCTCTGCCAACTGAGCTACAGTGTCAGTTGGCATCCAGCGCGAAATTTCTCTATCCTTTGTTTCTTTTTTACACGTTCAAGTAGTGTTTGCGTTTCCTACCTCCGAATTTTAACTAATTCGGACGGCCACTTGTCTACCTTTTCAGATAGAATGCAAATGTTGGAAATTGTCATTGTCGAAACCGCCAGTGTCGAAATTTTTCTTTCCTTTAATAACATCTTTTATTTATGAGTAATAATCCCCACATGAGGAATTCATGTCAAAAAACATTAAATTCCATAATTTTGCCGTTGTATGTTTGTTTCGTGGTTTTGTCAAATAAATATACCTGTATTTGGTTTTATTATCAATAGGAATGTTAGCCAAGGTAATAAAGATTACATAACGTGTCATAAAACTAATTTATATAACTTAACCATGTCGTTTTAACACAGTTTCTAAATATGATACAGTTTTGTAAGTTCTTATGATATAATAAGTTTATTTTCTTCAATAATATTTTATAACCAGTGTATGTGTAGTCAAGATATTTTTTAATAAAGTTACCTTTTTTGTACTTAAATAATTTGCGAACTTGGTTAAAATAGATGATGTTTAATTTTCATTGCGATACATTCAAAACTCTTTCAACTAAATGTGATGTTTAGTATCACTAATATGAGTAAATAATACATTAATCGGTAAAAATCCGTCAAAGATATGTATTTAAAAATAGATATCACAATTATCATTATCAACACTGCTATCAAAGTCCCACTACTAGATAGAATCGACCAAGAATCTTTTCAGCTATCGAACGCCCAATACGTGGCCGCCCCCTTAGCATGTGTATGAGGGAATATGTAAATATTTAAAATAATAAATAAATATATACGGACAATATTATATACAGATCAAGTCAGCCCCAAACTAAGTATAACTTGTAATATGAGATACTAACTCAACGATATACTTAATATTATATAATACACATAAATAACATCCAAGACTAAGAAACAATAATTTCTGCTCATCACATAAATGTTGCCCTCACCGGGAATCGAACCCGCAACCTCTGGACCGAGAAGCTAGTCACTATCCACCCGGCCACGGTTGTCTTCAAAGTGACACGTGAGAAGTGACATATTCAGTACAAGTGATTTGCCAATTTATTCCTTGTCCTGTGACATACTCACTTTCACACGTCTCATGCTAACAATATAGATATTATTTTACATAATACATAAACATAATATAATACATATAAAACATAAACGTTCACGCCGAATATCTCCGAAGGGGTTGGCAGAGGTACTAATACTTCTGAACAACACGTGACTTTGTCACCTGGTGTTCAGAGTACCCACGTTTTGCATGGACAGTGTACTCACGTGATAGGGGGCAGGCCTATCGCCGTTATGTACGAATACACTGTCACATGACTAAGTACAACTCAGCCATGTGGGTTTCCTCACGATTTTTAATGCTATTTTAATATTATTACTCTAGGACACTGTTTTATGTGCCTATTTTAATTGATGTTACACGAATACACTGTCACATGACTAAGTACAACTCAGCCATGTGGGTTTCCTCACGATGTTTTCCCTCACCGTTAACAACCATGATAAATTAACCACACATATGTCTTTAGAAAAGACGAATTGGTGTAGGCCCGACCCAGGATTTGAACACTAGTCGTTTGCACGATAACCGAGTGTTCTACCCACTGGGCTATCACGGTTGCCTAGCCAGACCTAGGGAATTAGAATTTCCTCAGCCACTTTTGATTGAGTTGAAAGTTGTTTTGGTAGGTATCGTTGCTGTGTATTGTCGGATGAGTATAACACTAACCCATTTCATCCGTGGATATTGTATTATTGTATAATTATAATCTCAACAGCTAACAAAAGAACTTCTAATTAAAATTATAACTCTAGGTCACTTTTTTTTAAGTGATATTTTACTTGATCTCAAATATTCATTTAATCATGAAAAAGCTTCGAAAACAGTATTCTCTGTCAATTTCACCGTCTTATATGTAACGTATAATGGGCTACAAACTTAATACATCTGAAATCCTGCCAACAACACATCAGTCAAAGCCTATCCATGCCCGAACAGAAACAGAGGTAATTAAACGTAAACACTGAACAGGCCGTTAGATGCACAACACTAATTGTTAGGCCTAATTGGTAGATTGAATTGAAGGCTGTTTTGGTAGGTATCGTTGCTATGTTTTGTCGGTTAAATATAGCACTAACACATTTTTTTCGTAGGTCAAGTATAAGGGGAAGGTAGAGTATTTTTAGCTTTTTAAGTGATTGTAAGGAAATATGGCTGGAGGCCCTTCGCCAACCATACCTTATTTTACAATATGTAATTTTATATTCAGAAGTATTAGTACCTCTGCCAACCCCTTCGGGGATATTCGGCGTGAACGTTTATATTATGTTATGTTATGTTATGTAATTTTATAGCAAGGTTGTAATGTATTTTTGTTACGGTTTGTTAATAAGCTTTGTGTATAAATCGCACAGCAAAGTAAGCATAAAAAAATAAACGTAAAGTTTTAAGTTAAATAGTTGGTAAATAGCTGATTTATCAAATGAAAACTTCGAATCAACCATCAAAGAAAAATAGTTTCTCAAAAACGTATTTTATTCAAAGCAAATTGCAACGTTTCAAGCATTCCCTTGTTGCATGCTGTTTGTGCAAAGTTTCTACAAAAAGAGAATTAAATGCAAATGAAAGCCTTTGTGAATATTCAACACATTTCCATGAATTTTGAAACGTTAGCGCCATCTATACTAATATTATAAAGAGGAAAGGTTTGATTTTTTGTTTGTTTGTTTGTTTGAATTGAATAGGCTCCAAAACTACTGGACGGATTTGAAAAATTCTTTCACTGTTTTGATGCTACACTATTCCCGAGTGACATAGGCTATATCTCATTTTCAAAAAAAATAGGGATCCTTACGTAAACTTCAAAAATGTTACCCAAGGTGTTAAAGAAATACCAAAAAAAATCCTTTTATCGCGTGCGCTGCGAAAACTATTGACAATAGAATAAAATTATGTACTACAATTTTATAGAACACATCATCATCTAAAAAAAATGCCCCGAAAGCATGTCTCTAACTATTATAGTTATCTCACAACAAGCGTCATTATATAAAATTATTTAAAAATTAAATTAAAATCCTGCTTTCGAAAAGGCTCTTTATATGGACCTATCTAATCCTTATAAAATAAACGTATATATTATTTCAGACTACTTCAATACCCTTATATTACTTTTTGAATTATGCGATTCGAACATTCCATTCGAAAGTTATCTCGAATTAAAAAAAAAAAAAAAACTCCGCTCGATTAGCTATGCATAGTAAGTTGTTGCAGGCGTCACGAAGGGGTACGGGAGGCTGCTTATCAAAGAGTTAAAGCAAAATTTAATTGTAGCGACTATTATCACTGGCCCAGCAGCCGGTCAATTAGCTCATATACCGATGATCCCAACTGATCTGCCAATTCCATTTAAACGGCTACAATTTCCGGTTAAAACATCTTTTGCTTTAACAATTAATAAGTCCCAAGGCCAAACCTTCAAATTAGTAGGGATTGACCTGCGAAAGAATTGTTTTACTCACGGTCAACTGTACGTTGGCATGTCGCGGGTGGGAGCTCCTGAACATCAATTTATTTTGCTGCCCCAAAATACAACAACGTCAAATATTGTTTACAGGGAAGCTCTAACTCTATAAATTGAATGGCTTTTGATGTAATTACTCATTATGAAAAATAAAAAAAATAAAAAAATATATCTAAATATAAATACAAAAAAATATAACATACATACATACATATACTCACGGCTATAAATCCCTAGAAGGGGTAGCCAGAGCTAAGGAATCAGAAATTCCTCAGCCACTTTTGGAAGTTGTGTGGGGAAAAGATGGTGAAATAAAGGTTGTTGGTGATGGGTCACCAACCGCATCGCCCAAAAATCCCTCAAAAGCCCCAAAACCGTTAGTCGCCTCTTACGTACACCCACCGGAAGAAATGGGGTAGTGCTATTCTAAGACGACACTACACAGCAAAAAAATATAACATAACTTAAAACTTAAAAAAAATATATTAAAACAATAATACATGTAATAAAATAAAAAACAAAATGTTAATGATAATTTATGCCCGAGCGAAGCCGGGACGGGCTCCTAGTCTATACATATAACTGAAAACGATGTAGTCGTTTACTAGTTCGACTACTCGGTACTAGATGGCGGATACAATCAAAATTAGATATATACAGTATATGTGCGACAGTAACTGTCGCTACCTATATTTACTTGTCTTTTAGTGACCTACTAAACCTATTTACTTACCACAATAAATTTTATAGACAATACAGTTCGTTATATTGATAGCAACAATTTCGCAAAATGAAAGATCAATTATGTAGAGATGAAACAATAAATGTTTCAAACAAAAAATTATCTTATCCTAGCCAGACTCATCCTCATAGATAATCTAATATTTTATCTGTGCACTTCTTTTTTTCTTTTCTTCTTTCTATAATTAAATAATTGCGTAAATGGTAATGTTAGTAGAGGCCGATCACCGGCAGAGAGCTCTTTTCGATTACAAAAAAACAGGTGACCGTAGTTTAAATAAAAGGGCACTTATTATTACAAGATTGATTATTTTAAATTTAAGTTTTTCCTGGATCGTTCAATGTGGTGATCGATAGTCTCTGTTTACCCTTACAAGTAATATTTTTATTAGTTTATCAGTAGACTTATATACGTATAGTGCACGTGTTAATAATTGCCGTGTAGTGCCAGCTTAGAATGTTGCTACCCCTTTCTACCCACGGGTGTCGTAAGAGGCGACTGAGGGTATTGGGGATTTTTATTGGATTTTTGGGCGATGCGGTTGGAGACCCGTCACCAACAACCTTTACTTTACCATCTTTTCCCCATTCAATTTTCCAAAAGTGGCTGAGGAATTTCTAATTCCTGAGCTCTGGCTACCCCTTCTAGGGATTTATAGCCGTGAGTATATGTATGTATGTATGTATGTCTTCTATATGAGATACAGTGTTAAGTATCCATAAATAAAACGATTATAAAACAGATCATGAAGAACGAACATCTTGTTCTCGAGAACTCGTAGAAAAGTCAGCACAGCTCACACAAGTGAGACAGATTGTTGAGAAGAGGTCAACGTAAGCTTTCCTTAGCTTCTTGATAATCTCTTTTACCGAGTCAATGGCGCTTGAAAATCGTCTTATTGGTACTATTGTAGGTGTTTTTTTCCTTGTTCTTCATATCATTTATACATACTTATACATACATACATATACTCACGGCTATAAATCCCTAGAAGGGGTAGCCAGAGCTAAGGAATTAGAAATTCCTCAGCCACTTTTGGAAAGATGAGTAAGGAAAAAATGGTAAAATAAAGGTTGTTGGTGATGGGTCTCCAACCGCATCGCTCAAAAAACCCTTAAATCCGCGATACCGTTAGTCGCCTCTTATGTACACCCACCGGAAGAAAGCCTTATTCTAAGCCGACACTACACAGCAATGCAATATATCATTTATATATGTATATGGACTGATGATGAACCGGTCGAAGACGAAAGTTATGACCAATAGCACAAAACGTAGGGTTGAGGTAGATGGGCAGGAAATACAATACGTCGATGAGTACATTTACTTGGGCCAGATAGCGTCCTTCGAATCCAGACAGGACAAGGAGATCGATCGAAGGATTGAAAACGCCTGGAAGAGCTTCTGGTCCATGAAGTCGCTAATGAAGGGCGACTTACCTTTGTCCCTGAAGCGTAAACTCATTGATATGTGTATCCTGCCTGTTCTAACTTACGGTGCACAGACATGGTCACTAACTGAGTCTCAGAAGTCCAAACTCAAGGTGTGCCAGAGAGCGATTGAGCGCAGTATTTTGGGTGTGAAGCGAACAGACCGCATTCGTAACACCGACCTGCGCTCCAAAACTCAAATAGCCGACGTGGGTGCTAAGACAGCCAAATTGAAGTGGGACTGGGCGGGGCATGTCTGCCGTATGCCGCCGGACAGGTGGGCTAAAAATGTAACCCAATGGGTTCCTAGCAACGGCCGCCGGCGGCGCAGAGGCAGACCAAGAAGGAGATGGCGGGATGACCTGGACTCTTTTCGAAAAGATTGGAGAGAGCAGGCCCAAAGCAGGGATGAATGGAAAATCCAGGGAGAGACCTTTGCCCAGCAGTGGGACACAATAGGTTAATAAAAAAAAAAAAAATGTATATATTCATACATTCGATGCTATTAGTCTCGAAAAGAGTTAGCCAAACCTTCAGGTTTACAAAAAGTCACCCTGGTGTGCAGGTTACCCACGTTTTACTTAGACAGTGAACTCACGTGATATGAGGCAGACCTATTGCCGTTTGTGAACGAAACAAAGTACAATTTATCTATATGGGTTTCCTCAAAAAGTTTTCCCTCACTGTTTACAACCATGATAGATTAACCACACATATGATTTTAGATTTGCTGAGTAGTGTCGGCTTAGAATAACACTACCCCATTTCTGCCGGTGGGTGTACGTAAGAGGCGACTTACGGTGTTGGGGCTTTTAAGGGATTTTTGGGCGATGCGGTTGGAGACCCATCACCAACAACCTTTATTTTGCCATCTTTTCCCCACTCAATTTTCCAAAAGTGGCTGAGGAACTTCTAGTTCCTTAGCTCTGGCTACCCCTTTATAGGGATATATAGCCGTGAGTATATGTATCTATGTATGATTTTAGAAAAGACAAATTAGTAAAGGCCACACCCGAGATTTGAACTCTCATCGTCTGCGCGATAAGAGGTGTATTACCCACTGAACTATCACGGTTACTATGCGGTATCTAAAAAGATAAAAGATAAAGATAAAAGATATTTATTTGTTACCAAACACAATAACAACATATACAAACATTACAATTTAAAAAGAAAAGATGGCAACAAAAAGGCAAAGTACCTCAGCTAGGTTCCCAACATTATCCGCAGGACACTGCTGGGGAGCTGGTTTTCTGGTACCGCCTGTAACTTACATACTAAGTCCGACATAAACAGTTAGTTTACCTAACCTTAAACCACTCGTTGTAACTGTGCTACTGGGAGTTAAGAAAAAAATAACTCAACACTTAAAAGAACAAAAAGAAATTACATTTCAGTGAGCAATCATTAATGAGCAGCCAGCCTTAAATCAATAGTAAATAAATAAACAAATCGTACCAATCGTATCTCTTATACATGCTCTCTTATTCCTTATGTTTCAGACGCCTGCCTTTTTGAGCTCATTTTGTTTGATACAAATATTATACATACATACATACGTATATATACTCACGGCTATAAATCCCAAGAAAGGGGTAGCCAGAGCTAAGGAATTAGAAATTCCTCAGCCACTTTTGAAGGGTGCGTGGGGAATAGATGGTGAAATAAAGGTTCTTGGTGATGGGTCTCCAACCGCATCGCCTTTTACGTACACCCACCGGAAGAAATGGGGTAGTGCTATTCTAAGCCGACACTACACAGCAACTATTATCTGTATAAGTAACAGAAGCTTATCCACCATAACTCGCATTTCATATGTAATTTATGTTATTTATGCTGATAGTTGTAAGTGATATGTAAACTTATATTATGTTGAAGCTGGTTTACTATAGCGGTGCTTAATAATGTATCACGAACACGGCTGATTTTACGCGTAACTTATTTTGCATGATAGCTTTGTTCATCAAAATTGCGGACTGAAAGGGCTTAATTGCATTTTCATTGGATTTATTAACTAGTTAGTTTTTAGTTATTTATGTGTTCTTCTCTATATACATACATATACTCACGGCCATAAATCCCAAAAAGGGGTAGACAGAGCTTCAGAGCTAGAAATTCCACAGCCACATTTGGAAGTTGATAGGGGACAAGATGGTAGAAATAAAGTATCATAGCATCGCCAAAACACCACTTAAAAATCCCCATAACCTTAGTCGCCTCTTATGACACCTGTGGGTAAAAGAGGTGGTGACATTCTAAACTACAGGGTTGATAATGATATTTATCTTCGCTGATATCAATGTTTAACTACAAGTATCACTTAAAACAAACACCTTAATGTAGGGCTGACTCAGGAGTCGTAACCACACCTCCCTGCTTTAGTAATACTTGGTTTTCCAACTAAGCTTTTACATACATACATACATACATATGCTCACAGCTATAAATGCCATGAACGGGTAGCCAGAGCTAGGGAATTAAAAATTCCTCAGCCACTTTTGAAAGTTGCGTGGGGAAAAGATGGTGAAATAAAGGTTCTTGGTGATGAGTCTCCAACCGCATCGCCCAAAAATCCCTTAAAAGCCCCAATACCGTTAGTCGCCCCTTACGTACACCCACTGGAAGAACTGGGGTAGTGCTATTTAAAAAAATCAAAGTGCTGCGATAAGCTTTTCATACGTTTTTATTATCATACATTCTAGATCTATGTAGTGCCGGCTTAGAATAGCACTCGATCGTATCTTCCCGTGGGTGTACGTAAGAGGCGACTCAGTGTATTGGGGCTTTTAAATGGATATTTGGGCGATGCGGCGAGATTAATCACCAACTCAACTTTCGAAAGTGGCTGAGGAATTTATAATTACTTAGCTCTGGCTACCCCTTCTAGGGATCTTTAGCTGTGTATGTATGTGTATGTATGTATGTCCTTAATCAACTATAAAATATCAATTATGAACCAATCTTCCTCCACATTCCAGAACATTCCTCAAACAAATTCTGTCTAGAAAACCTATCTTTATAAATGTACAGGCCCCGCGCCATCAATTAGGAAATAATCCGAAATCAACCAGAAAAAACCGAGACGCCAAGACATTCACTTTCGCTCGCAAATTAGAACTCATCAATCACAAAGTTTTTACAGCACTTACCAAGATTTATAGATATATCGTTATACACCACTTTTGTACGGAGTTTACAAAATGGGGTGCGATTTGGTTTCCTATGGCAACATGTAGTATGGTGGTTGGAGGGAATTGTGCTTTTGAATTAAATATATACATTTCAATATAGAGATCGTTATATACCGTAATAGCTTAGTAAAGCTGTGTAGTGTCGACATAGAATAGCACTACCCCATGTCTTCCGGTGGGTGTACGTAAGAGGCGACTAACGGTATTGGGGCTTTTAAGAGATTTTTGGGCGATGCGGTTGGAGACCCATCACCAACAACCTTTATTTTACCATCTTTTCCCCACTCAGCTTTTCAAAATTGACTGAGGAATTTCGAATTCCTTAGCTCTGGCTACCCCTTCTAGGGATTTATAGCCGTGTGTATATGTATGTAGCTTAGTAAGTATAACACCACTCGTAAAAAATATATTACGAGAACAAGATCTACAGTAATTCATATGCACTTTGCCTAGTCTGCCGTTAGGCGTGTAAATACTTAAGTAAATAATTGAATTTAAAAACTTACAGTTATAGTTAGTACTCGTAATACTGATTATATACCTATACAGTTATTAAAAAACAGCATTCTTGCATTTTCGACTATGACTGATAGATAATACACATCCTTAATGAAACAACATTATATTCTCACATTGTTTTGACACAGATTAAGCCATTAAAAATTGAAAATATATAAAATGTGTGCATTATATATAACCTAGAACAATGTCTGCACTTTACTTAGAAAACATTACAACGTAGCCTATATGGGTGCACACCAAGGAGCTAAAGATTACCTTGTATAGCTTTTTATCGAAAATCGCCACTATTTTCCTGGTAAGCATCGCGTAAACGTGTTACCAGGGACAAATAATATATTATCCTCTTCTTGCTTGAGGGGACTTGAGGGGCTGTGTTCTATGGAAGAAATGTCGCGTGATTAATTATGAGACAAATGGCTAAAATGGATAGAAGTAAGAAGTTTTATTTTCCTTTATTTAATCAAGAAATTTGCTTATTTATTGGTTTGAGTTGTGTTCTTGTTATTTTTGACAATCATATTTTATCCGTAACATTTTCGTTAAAGTTATAAATATTCACAACATCTTGCGAGATATTTAAAACGGTAAAATTTGAGTTTCAGTATAAATAATCAAACTTCATAAAAAAAGTTTATCCTAATTAACCTTTGGAACTATACCTTTGTAAGAAGCTTCCCTCAAATTCATTTTTCTTCTCATACACGCTCTTTTATTCTCCTCACTTTGGACCCCCGCCATATAACCATAAAAACGCTTAAGAAAAACAAAGTTAAGTTAGAGCGTGGTTAGGGCTGAACTATTTACAACCACATACATAAACGAAGCAAAGAGGAGCGAGGTACCTATAAACATACATACGGCTATAAATCCCTTGAAGGCGTAGCCAGAGCTAAGGAGTTAAAAATTCCTCAGCCACTTTTGGAAAGTTTAGTGGGGGAATGATGGTAAAATAAAGGTTGTTAGGGATGGGTCTCCAATCGCATCGCCGGAAAATCCCTTAAAAGCCCCAATAACGTTAGTCGCCTCTTACGTACACCCACCGGGATGAAATAGTGTAGTGCTATTCTAAGCCAACACTACACGGCGTACCTATAAAATTGAGTTGCAACATATAACAGAAGTTTGCAAAAAGGTTGTTAGTAATTACAATTTATAAAACAGTGTTTATTATAAAAACAAAAATCAGTGATTGAACCATTAATAGGATTTTACAACCTATCAAAATGAAAGTATCATGAAATGTAATTTAACTTGTATAAATATTCATAAGTTAACAAAGCTATGTTCAAACTGAAAGTTGGAGCTTTGAGTTCTATTTGCAGTACGTGTTGATACTAGAAAATTGATTATTCCAAATGTTTACATTTCAAAGACGGTCCCAGACATTGCCAACGTCTAGTTCGACTTATCTACTGAAATATATATTATTTCCACAAGCATAATACCAATTGAAGTAATCTTTTATTATTTAAGACATATTATTGAGTCCCTAAACAAATCTGGTATTTAACATTAAAACATTGGCAGCCTTAAGCTGTGCAGAAAGATCAACACTTCTAATGCAAGAGATTCAGGCCTATTATACTCGTGTATGCTTATTTTAACAAGGTTTTATAGCTGAGAAAAAACATGATGAACAAATGGCTGAATTGTACTTAATTATATGACAGCTTATTTATGGCCAACGGCGATAGGCCTACCCTCTATCACGTGAGTACACTGTCAAAGCAAAACCGTGGGTCCTCTGAATATCAGATGATGATAGATCACGTAATGTTGAGAAGTAGTACATCTGCCAAAGGTAACCAAGAATGTTTGATAGAATCCTGCAAAGTAGCCATTAACAGTCTCTGCCATCCCCAATGGGAACTAATGGCGTAATTTCTATGTGTATGTAGACATTTCTGCCACTTCGTAGATAATCGGCGTGACTGTTGAGTTTGAGTTTAATATGGCCAATTAGAGCTTTAGGATTCATGTTGGAATATTATTATTCTTAAGAAATCCGGATCATAATTTGCCGCGAACAAGAATAACCGGTCGTATCCACTAACAACCGGATATTAAGGTGTAACTCGCAGCTTTACTACCGCCCATAACCGGGTAAAACCGGATACATTGTAGTGTAGAAAGCTTGTTACACTTTACCATGTCCTGTTGTAACAAAAGCTTTTACTGTGGACGTAAAGAGTTGAGTAGGGCCGTAAATGTAATGTATTTTTACGAAAATAAAATGTTAATTACAAATGGTTTGCAAGTAAAGAGTGATAACCAGTTTCTTATCCCACTCTCAAAGACTCAAACGTTCATGCCGTACATCCCCAAAGGGGTCGGCAGCGATACTAATACCTACTTCTCAACATCACATCACATCTTCTGAACATCACCTGGTGTTCAGAGTACCCACGTTTTGTTTGGACAGTGTACTCACGAGATAGGGGGCAGGCCTATCGCCGTTTTGTTCGAATACACTGTCACATGACTAAGTACAACTCAGCCATGCGGATCTCCTCACGATGTTTATCCTCAACTTTAACAACCATGATTAATTAACCACACAATTGTCTTCAGAAAAGACAAATTGGTGTAGGCACGACCCAGGATATGAACTCATGCCTGACTGCCTGCCTGATTATCACAGTTATTTTTATACATAGGATATCATAACATATAATAACATAAACGTTCACGCCGAATATCCCCGAAGGGGTTGGCAGAGGTACGAATTCTTCTGAACATCACGTGACTTTGTCACCTGGTGTTTAGAGTACCCACGTTTTGCATGGACAAATCAAATCCCGGGTCGGGCCTACACGAATTTGTCTTTTCTAAAGACATATGTGTGGTTAATTTATCATGGTTGTTAACGGTGAGGGAAAACATCGTGAGGAAACCCATATGACTGAGTTGTACTTAGTCATGTGACAGTGTATTCGTACAAAACGGCGATAGGCCTGCCCCCTATCACGTGAGTACACTATCCATGCAAAACGTGGGTACTCTGGGTACATAGGATATCCTCTTAAAAATAAAATAGATCGATTTGGCAGTATTGGGAAACAGGTACATTATCTTGGTTTCCAAATAATAAAGTTATTCAAGCCTACCATATCCTACCAAACTGTGGTAAATCATTAAATTTAATTTGTGAGTCAACTACTTGGGCATCGAATCTTGAGTCCAACGGATTGTGGGCCGAAGGTACTAACGCAAGGCCACGGGGGCAGTTTATATACATACATACATATTTTCACGGCCATAAATCCCTAAAAGGGGTAGCCAGAGCTACATAGCTGGAAACTACTCAGCCACATTTGGAAGTTGATAGGGGGACAAGTATAAATAAATTATCGCTGGTGAACTGCATCGCCCAAAAACCACTTAAAAAAGCCCAATACCCTTAGAAGCATCTTTCAACACCCAACACGGCACGATATATACATAACATAAACGTTCACGCCGAATATCCCCGAAGGGGTTGGCAGAGGTACTAATACTTCTGAACATCACGTGACTTTGTCACCTGGTGTTCAGAGTACCCACGTTTTGCAAGGACCGTTTAGAATAAATAGAAAGGATTTATTAATTTACGGGTCACACAATCACATTATCAGAATTTGGTAATAAAGATACAATTTTATACAGTCAAGTTATACATTTTCATATTTATAATGTAAAAAAGCATATACGAAACTTATTTCTTGGCATAAATAAAGTCGCACATAAACGGAATCCAACGCAACCGCTAAAAATAAACCTCAACAAAACAAAATTAAGCCCTCAATAATTAATCCTAAGCAGTAAAGCCTTGGAATAAAAGCCTGATGAAAAAGATAATAATCAAATAAAGCAAGCTCAGTAATATGAAGAGATTTGCAAGTTGAATTCATTTTGCAGCGGCGTGACAAAATGGCGTCGCTACTTCCGGTTTGTAATGACGTACTTCCTGTCACAGCGCCATCTAGTTAAACTTTGTCTAAATAATGCCCTATTTTCCTTTGTGTTTACTGTTATGGCACATTCATCTAAGAATTGGTATTAATTTAAGAAACATTGTTTGAATAAGTTTTTTTTTATAGTAATTGATATTTGATGGCATCAGTTATTGAAAAGAAAATAATGTAATATGAGATTATTTTTTAAATAAATGTAGCAGTCAGATAAAGCTTATACAATATGTTTACCATTATTTGCCATCATTCGCCTCTGAAAAATTCGAATATTTTTTTACACTTTCCTTGCTGTGTAGTGCCATTTTCATAATATTGTGTCGTAAGAGGCGATTAAGGGGTGATTAAGGGGGATTTTTAAGTGGTTTCTGGGCAATGCCATTGGAGACCCATCACCTACGATACTTTATTTCTACCACCTTGTCCCCTATCAACATCCGAATTTGGCTGATTTGCGAGCTCTGAAGCTGTCGCTAACCCCGTATGTATAAATGGATACCCAGTTCAGAGTACCCACGTTTTGCTTGGACAGTGTATTCACGTAATATGAGGCAGGTTCTATCGCCATTTTGTACGAATACACTGTCATAAGACTAGGTTCAACTTAGACGTGTGGGTTTTCTCACGATGTTTTCTCTCACCGTTAACAACCATGATAAACTAACCACACATATGTCTCTAGAAAAACAAATTGGTGTAGGCCTGACCCGGGATTCGAACCTTCAGCGTCTGCACGATAGGCGGGTTTGTACCCACTGAGCTATGAAGGTACTTCAAGAAAAGATAATCAAAATCGTGGAATAGATTGCAAATATGATGAAATGCAATAATCTGATCCAGGCAGGCTTCCAATAGTATAGAATTTCCTAGTTCTGAGGTCGGGTTTATTTTAATATTATTTTTCAGTTTCTTCGTCTTCCTAAAGGATTATGCAAGTTGGTACTGAGAATTTATGACGTTATTCATAGATATGTGTGTTTGAAAGCAATTTATTTAAAATTAAAAAAAATGAAAACATTTGTTTCGGACTGTGTCCATATCTTAGTAGGTTAGGTTCGAAAAATATTATACTTCAGTACTATGTTAGAGGCAGCTAAGTGCGTTTTTTTTTTGTTGTGTGTTCTGTGTAATGTCCTGAAAAAGCACTAACCCTTGTCTTCCCGTGGCTGTTGTAGCAAATGACTTAGGATTCACCGTTTTTCAAATGATTGTTCGATGATATGGCTGGAGACCCTTCCCTTTTTGTAGGATTTATATCTAGAAGTACATACATACATACATATACTCACGGCTATAAATCCCTAGATGGGGTAGCCAGAGCTAAGGAATGAGAAATTCCTCAGCCACGTTTGGAAATTTTAATGGGGAAAAGATGGTAAAATAAAGGTTTTCGGTGATGGGTCTACAACCACATCGCCCAAAAATCCCTTAATAGCCCCAATACAGTTAGTTGCCTCTTACGTACACCCACCGGAAGAAATGGGGTAGTGTTATTATATGCCGACACTACACAGCAATTATAATACACACAATATTTATAAACATATTTATTGATATTTGATATTTTTTGGATATTTTGTAAACTAGTCATGTCAAAAGCACTTATCTTTATATGGGTACTTTTATACACTTAACATTGGTTTAAAGACCCTTTTAAGATAGGCTTTGACTTCCGATTGGTATATTGTACGACTCTGGTGATTAACTCAAACTTCGTTTAAATTTCTTTTACATCTACAACAATTTAGCTGACACACATTATTATTTAGCTGTGTAGAATATAATAGAATAGAAAACTCTTTATTGTATTTCGCTTTGAATAGCACTACCCCATTCCTTCCCAGGGGATGTTCGTAAGAGGTGACTTAGGGTATTGGGGATTTTAAATATTTTAAATATTTTATACTGTTGAGGATTTTACAACCTTAAGTTTACAGTCCTTTTCACGCTCAACATCCAAATGAGGCAAAAAATATCTTACTCTGAAGATTTGGCTAGCCCTTCTAGGGATTTTTATCCGTAAGTTTGTACGTGATAGTCCAGTGGGTAGAACACTCGGTTATCGTGCAAACGACTAGTGTCCAAATCCTGGGTCGGGCCTACACCAATTTGTCGTTTCTAAAGACATATGTGTGGTTAATTTATCATGGTTGTTAACGGTGAGGGAAAACATCGTGAGGAAACCCACATGGCTGAGTTGTACTTAGTCATGTGACAGTGTA
The DNA here is from genome assembly GCA_963576735.1 of Bedellia somnulentella. Taxonomy (NCBI): domain Eukaryota; kingdom Metazoa; phylum Arthropoda; class Insecta; order Lepidoptera; family Bedelliidae; genus Bedellia; species Bedellia somnulentella. The sequence goes on from OY755193.1 coordinate 11,545,814, forward strand.
TTCGTACAAAACGGCGATAGGTCTGCCCACTATCACGTGAGTACACTGTCCATGCAAAACGTGGGTACTCTGAACACCAGGTGACAAAGTCACGTGATGTTCAGAAGTATTAGTACCTCTGCCAACCCCCTCGGGGATATTCGGCGTGAACGTTTATGTTATGTTTTATAAGTATGTATGTATCACTATTTACAATAAGTCTTATCTTTTACTTATTTCATTACTCAAATCCTGTCATAAATTGTTAGCAGCACAGTATGACATAATACCATCCTCATAACAAAACGTTGGGTTCTCTGATATTACATTATGCGAAAGGGAGCTATAGAGAGGGTGACCACAATTTATTAAAAATAAAATATCTTTGCGGCCATTTTATTGCAAATTTACTTATTTATTTAATATAATTTTAACAAGGGTGACATGTCAGTTTTGACCCAAAGCCAAAGCTTAGTTAGGCAGTCATGGTGATTTTCTAAGATATTTTATTTCGAACACACTTACATAAGTATACTAACGGCTAAAAATCTCGAAAAGAGTAGCCAGAGCTTGAGAATAAGAAAATTTTCAACCGAGATGGATATATATTTTATGATGGTATAGCAGTTCAATAAGCATTAATTAGATAATCTGTAAATTAAGTACGACGGATTAACCAAGAAACACTAGAATTCAATATAGTTTAATATTCCTATGATATTTATGTTTTTTTTTTCTATACTGATGTATCTTGACTTATGACTAATTTCGTTGCCCATATAACCAATATCCTATTTGCAGCTTAATACGCTATAATAAATTTAGTCTCAATAAATTTTTATCCAATCCAATTAATTGCGAACTAAAAATATACGTCAGATCATAAATTGTGGTCACCGGACACTACCTGGTAGAAACGTAGGTAATAATTAAATATGGTATCCGCCAGAGCGCACTCGGAACAGCTATTTGGGAAGCCAGAAATATGATATATTACAGTTAACCATTGCAGCTTCAATTAAGCTTTCTACATTCATATTGGACGCTTACATTCAAGGGACTTTGCACATATTTTTTGCATACGCGCATAAGAAACGCTTTTTTTACGAAAGTTATTTTTATAGTTTGATTCAACATCTCTTAAATGTCAGATCATAAATTGTGGTCACCCGACACTACCTGGTGGAAACGTAGATAATAATTAAATATGGTATCCGCCAGACTGCACTTGGAACTGCTATTTGGGAAGCCAGAAATATGACCAACTACAGGAAACCGTTCCGGCTTCAATTGAGCTTTCTAGATTCATATTGCACGCTTATATTTGCATGTAAGGGACTTCGCGTTTTGTTTTTGTAAACGTACAATTGATGTCAGCTTTGAAAACTCTTTTTTGCCGTAGAATAAGGGAGCGCAGAACCTTTGTGTGTTGTGGAGATCTTTGTAGGAGGCCTATGTCTAGCAGAGGACGTCTATAGGCTGATGATGATGATGACATCATTTACAGTATCAATTTTATTATGTTTTACAAATATCAAATTTGTTTTGGTTAGTTTTGTCGGATCTATTAACTTATTGCTGAGCTATCATATTGTATAAAATACACAAAATCACTTTTATCATCAATCAAACAAAAACATATTTATAGTCCTTTTTGTTGCACATCTCAAAACATACATACATACATACATACACTCACGGCTATAAATCCTTAGAAGGGGTAGCCAGAGCTAAGGAATTAGAAATTCCTCAGCCACATTTGGAAAATTGAGTGGGGAAAGGATGGTAAAGTAAAGGTTGTTGGTGATGGGTCTCCAGCCGCATCGGCCAAAAATCCCTTAAAAGCCCCAATACCGTTAGTCGCCTCTTACGTACACCCATCGGTAGAAACGGGGTAGTGCTATTCTAAGCCGACACTACAGGGCAAACACTCAAAAATGACAATAATTTAACACAATATAATTAAATAAGGCTCAATCAGAAACTCGACTTTATCAAGCCTAATGTTATTAGTAGAAGTTAACGTTTGAAGTTGAGATTATTAATTTACTTTAGGACAAAGTTATTTAGTACTGTCTCGGACATTTTAATGTTTTTACACAAGGACAAGTTAAATTTACATATACTCAAGGCTTTAAATCTCAAAACTGAATATCCAGAGCTTCGAAGGAAAAGTGCGTGTTTGTCCAAAGTTTGGATGGGAAAATAGTTGTATAAAATATAGGACAGGTGGTGATTAGTCTCCAACCTTTAATGCCAAACTAATACTTAAAAAATTCTAGAATTAGTGACCTCATATTAAAACCGTGGCTAGGAATGAAATAGTGTTATTCTAAACCGAAAATAATATTTTTGAGAATATCGTACGCTAACGTCATATTATATATGCGGTGTCCATAAATTAAACAGTTTGAGAACTTGTTAAACGCTTCAGTTCATCAATTTTACAAGAAGTGAAATGATTCGATAAATCTTTTTTAATCCCCATTGTTTAATTTGAATATTGAATAATTTATTTACATAAGCATAAACTTTCACGCCGAATATCCCCGAAGGGGTTGGCAGAGGTACTAATACTTCTGAACATCACGTGACTTTGTCACCTGGTGTTCAGAGTACCCACGTTTTGCAATAATTTATTTGAGTGCGTTTTTCGATACTACTTATTCCAATTGGGAGATATAACCAATTGGCAGGAATTAGGTTTTTTTTATATATAATTTAATATTCTATCTTATACAACGTCATTAATTCCCATGTTGCCGTGAAGTGCCGGCTTAAAATATCACTACTCCTTTCTACCCACGCGTGTCGTACGAGGCGACTAAGGCTACGGGGCTTTTTTAAGTGGTTTTTGGGCGATGCGGTTGGAGACCAACAATTATACTTTATTTTTACTATCTTGCCCCCTATCAACTTCCAAATGTGGCCAAAAAGTTTCTAGCTCTAAAGCTCTGGCTACCCCTTTTGGGGATTTATGGCCGCGAATATATGTATGTAGTGCCCATAGAGATAACTACATTGCACAATCATTAAAGTGCCTTTTTATTTCCATATTTTGAAAGCCTTTTCCCTTTTTTATCGAACTGTGTAATAATTAAATCTAAGCATTCAATGAAAAACCTTTTTATATGCAGCGTATTAAAAAAGTCTTATTTCTATATTATAAAAAACCTAAAACATAGTGAACTTAACTAAATAGAGAAGATGCGAAGAATGTTAATTTCGATAAATGATTCATATATACATATACTCACGGCTATAAATCCCTAGAAGAGATAGCCAGAGCTACGGAATTCGAAATTCCGCAGCCACGTTTGGAAAGTTGAGTGGGTAAAAGATGGTACAATAAAGGTTGTTGGTGAAGGGTCTCCAACCACATCGCCCAAAAATCCCTGAAAAGCCCCAATACCATTAGTCGCGTCTTACGTACACCCACCGGAAGAAATGGGGTAGTGCTATTCTAAGACGACACTACACAGCAAACGATTCAGTGCATTTCAATTGACTTAAGCGAAGCAGGTGTATGGACAATAGAAGTCAGAACATTCATCCAACCTATCACGGACAACAGCATAGCATAATAAATCTATAAGGACTACTTATTTTGACAGTTGGTACTGAATTTATCATGGTTGTTAACGGTGAGGGAAAACATCGTGAGGAAACCCACATGGCTGAGTTGTACTTAGTCATGTGACAGTGTATTCGTACAAAACGGCGATTGGCCTGCCCCCTATCACGTGAGTACACTGTCTAAGCAAAACGTGGGTACCTTCTCTGTACACTAGATGGCGCTGCCATGTGAGTTTAGAAGTATTGGTAACTTTGCCAACCCCTTCGGGGATAAACGGCGTGAACGTTTATGTTATGTTACGTTTTATGTGATGATGATGTCCAACCGATTTCGGTCACGGCGACTGCTTCAACGTGTCCTCTATGGACGCCGGTCGTGGGCTCGCATGTGGCTGACATAGCCAATCTTCTTTGTGAAGATCCTCGCACACTGCGGGCATGTGAGCACCCCATTATTATAATTATATAGTATTAGCGCAGGTGGTCGGGCTTTTAATTCGTCGCGTTTGGCATCACTCTCAGCGCGCCGAAGAATTTCAAAGTCACGGACTTTGGTATGAACCAAAGTCCTCCACTCCACGTTTTATGTATTTTAGTACTGAACTATGTTTGGTTTCCGCTCAATTTCAGTTAAATTCTCTATGTATAAACAATTCCAAATTCGTAAATACAAACCTGAATTCATTCTGAGCTACTGTGGATGTAGATGTAACTTACCTGTAATAAAAAAAATGTATAAGTTAGTAATTTGTGAATCTAGTTATAAAGGATGAATTCAAACGTTCACGCCGTATATTCCCAACGGGGTTGGCAGAGGTACTAATACTTCTGAACATCACGTGACATTGTCATCTAGTGTTCAGATGACTCACGTTTTGCTTTAAACAGTGTACTCACGTGATAAGGGCAAGCCTATCGCCGTTTTGTAAAAATACACTATACGTCTTAGTCATGTGAGTTTCCTCACGATGTTCTTACTCACCGTTAACAACCATCATAAATTAACCACACAAACGTTAGGGGTTTTTAAGGGATTTTTGGGCAATTTGGTTTACACCAACTACCTTTATTTCAACATCTTTTCCCCACGCAACTTTCAAAAGTGGCTGAGGAATTTCTAATTCCCTAGCTCTGGCTACCTTTTCAAGGGATTTACAGCCGTGATTATATATAATGTATGTATGTAGATAAATAAATAATCACGAAAGTTGAGTGGGGAAAAGATGGTAAGATAAAGGTTTTTGGTGATGGGTCTCCAACCAAATCGCCAAAATATCCCTTAAAAGCCCCAATACCGTTAGTCGCCTCTTACGTACACCCACCGGCAGAAATGGGGTAGTGTTATTCTAAGCCAACACTACACAGCATTAAATAAACATATACGGATATATAACACAGATCAAGTAAGCCTCAAAGTAAGTACAACATAATGACTTCAATGTGACCTGTTACCGCAGAAGCGCATTTGCAGCGTTATTAATGCCTGCATTCCATTTCATATTAAACCTGCAGGCTGTACTTGTACGGAAAGTTTTTGCTAAGCTTACAAAGCAATGCAGTTTTGGTGTCAATGCGTTACTAGCTCAGAGCAAACTTTATGAAATAGATGTAATAGTATAAGATTCCGCTGCTAAATCTCTACGTTCATTACGCATTGAGTCAAACACACATTTTAACGCGGGTAGAAATGGGGTAGTGTTATTCTAAGCCGACACTACACGGCCAATCTTTGTAAGATCCTGGAAAACCTCACGCACTTTACCTGCATTCATCAATATTTTCATACATACCCATTTATTTTTCACAACATTATCATCCACATTATATACTTTTATCAATGCCGTAACAAACCTTTCAAATTAGGATCTACTCAGCCAAAGTTACTCATTCCAAATCACCCATTAAACTCCCAGTTATTTAGCCCGCTTAACATTAAACGTTAAAAAAAGTTAATATAAAAAGCAATTGTCCAAAAAACGATCTCGTAAATTTACTAATTAAAACCGTAAATGGCTTTCGGTTCATTATCTGCCGTAATAACTTCGGACGACACAGCTGACCTCGCAATTACTCCACGTTAGACATTTAACGTCATTTTGAGGATGTAATACAACATATTAATAGCTTTGTGACTGTGACATTCTCTGCTATATATCGTACGTTTTGATTGAAGTTAAAATAACCTACCTATCTTTAACATGAATTCTATAAAAAGGGGTAGACAGAGATTTAGAATTAGGAATGTTTAGACTGTACAAACGCTAGCATTTTAATAAACAAAAATACATGCAAACCGACAAATACCCACGCCATTATTTCCTATTGGGGTAGGCAGAGACTATCGATCGTCACTTTGTACGATCCTAGTAAAACATTTTCAACTTATTTCGTATGCATAAATATTTTCATGTATATTCTTCATACTTTGGAAGCCTGCCATTTTGAGTACTCTGTTAAACAAAAATAAAAACAAATTAACTCAAACACTAATTAATCATATTAATTTCATTGTTTATGAAACTAATATACAAACATACATACATATTTTCACGGCTATATTTCCCTAGAAAGGGTAGCCAGAGCTAAGGAATTATACATTTCTCAACCACTTTTGGAAGTTGAGTGGGGAAAAGATGATAAAATAAAGGTTTTTGTTGATGGGTCTCCAACAGCATCGCCCAAAAATCCAATAAAAAGCCTCAATACCCTGAGTCGCCTCTTACGACACCCGTGGGTAGAAAGGGGTAGCGACATTCTAAGCCGGCACTACTCGGCATAAACTAATATATAAATTAGTAATAGGATTAATTATTAGGTCCCTGTGGCCCGTGCGTCACAACGATATACAAGCTTAAAAATATATTTTTGGACAACATCTTTATCCCATTTATCCTAAAATAGCCAAACTCGTAAACAAACTGATGTCGAGCCAGTCGTTGTCAGAAAAGGCTCTAGGCTAGGTTTGAAAGATGACGTAGTATGCAAAATAGAAAAAGGAATTTAAATCTTTTTGTTCATGAAAACCTCATGTGGGGATTATTACTAATAAATAAAGAATAAATAAAGGAAAGAAAAATTTCGACACAGGCGGGAATCGAACCCGCGACCTCGGGTATACGCCCCGACGCTCTGCCAACTGAGCCACCGTGTCAATTGGCTGCCAATGCGAAATTCTTCTATCCTTTATTTTACACGTTTAAGTAGTGTTTGCGTTTCCTACCTCCGAATTTGATTTAATTCGGAAGGCCATTTGTCTACCTTTTCAGATAGAATGCAAATGTTGAAAACGCCTATCTATCACATAATTTAAATCTTTTCGTTCATGAAAACCTCATGTGGGGATTATTACTAATAAATAAAGAATAAATAAAGGACAGAAAAATTTCGACACAGGCGGGAATCGAACCCGCGACCTCGGGTATACGCCCCGACGCACTGTGGAAAACGGTAGAACAAGAGCATATCGAAAATACTTTTTACGAATATCATAATTTGTCTAATATGGTTATTTTATTTGGTTCTCTAATAATTGTTATATAATATTCATTACGTTTTTTCACAAAATTGCACAAAATGACATTATTTTTGACGTGTAGAAAGTATATACAACATAGGAGTACCAAACTTATATCTTTGTGTACACGTATTTCAAAACCATATTGTGAAAGAAATATTTGCTACAGATATGCAGTACTCGTATCATACATTTTTGGAAAGCTTATTTCATGTTTATTAGAATACATGTCTTTGATTTCTAAAAAGCGACAAATGTATCAGTAGGTACTTAAAAAGTGACATACCATATTTTTCACTGATTTATTTTTTTCGTCGAAGGTTTTCATTATTACCCACGTCTCTCCACGCGCTACATTTTGTGTTAATTGATAGTCTAACTATTCTATAACACAAGAAAAAAAAAATCAGCTGCGGATGTTTGCGGTTTTGGAAAATATCAGCAAGAATGTTATAAAGGACGGAACAGAAAATCGGTATCTTTTGCGGTTTACCACCGTTCAAAATTAATTAATATTCCTTGATAACGAGGGCATATTATCAAGTTTGCACTTATTTTGCGTAAGAATAAAAAAAAAAACAAAAAAAAATATTATTTTTTTTTAAATTTGAAATTATACATTATTTGAATATCCACACCTTACTGCATAAAAGTACCAAATTTCATCACTTTAGGACAAAAACTCATGAAGTTATATATTTTCGATCCGATACCGACCTGTCTTGCCCACAGTGCGACGCTCTGCCAACTGAGCCACCGTGTCAATTGGCTGCCAGTGCGAAATTCTTCTATCCTTTATTTTACACGTTTAAGTAGTGTTTGCGTTTCCTACCTCCGAATTTGAACTAATTCGGAAGGCCATTTATTCTTTATTTATCAGTAATAATCCCCACATGAGGTTTTCATGAACAAAAAGATTTAAATTATGTGATAGTTAGGCGTTTTCAACTTTGCATTCTATCTGAAAAGGTAGACAAATGGCCTTCCAAATTAGTTCAAATTCGGAGGTAGGAAACGCAAACACTACTTGAACGTGTAAAAAGAAATTAAGGATAGAAGAATTTCGCACTGGCAGCCAATTGACACGGTGGCTCAGTTGGCAGAGCGTCGGGGCGTATACCCGAGGTCGCGGGTTCGATTCCCGCCTGTGTCAAAATTTTTCTTTCCTTTATTTATTCTTCATTTATTAGTAATAATCCCCACAAGAGGTTTTCATGAACAAAAAGACTTAAATTATGTGATAGTTAGGTGTTTTCAACATTTGCATTCTATCTGAAAAGGTAGACAAATGGCCTTCCGAATTAGTTCAAATTCGAAGGTAGGAAACGCAAACACTACTTAAACGTGTAAAAAGAAATAAAGGATAGAAAAATTTCGCACTGGCAGCCAATTGACACGGTGGCTCAGTTGGCAGAGCGTCGGGGCGTATACCCGAGGTCGCGGGTTCGATTCCCGCCTGTGTCGAAATTTTTCTTTCCTTTATTTATTAGTAGAAAAAGGAATGTTGAGGTGGTTTGGGCACTTAGAGAGGATGGATGGAAATAAAGTAGCGAAAGAGATATATAGAGCCAATGTGGATGGGAGTGTTAGTAGAGGACTCATAAAACGTTTCTAGATCAGATAGAAAACGTTCTTATAAAGGCGGTGTGGTCTGAAGTGAGAAGAATAAAAGAGCATGTATGAGAAGAATAATGAATGTAAGGGAAGCAAGAGAGGTTTGTCAGATTCGTACTAAGTGGCGATCGATAGTCTCTGCCTTCCCCGATGGGAATAATGCGCGTGAGTATAAGTAAGTAAGTTAACAAACAGCACTTGATTACTTAACACGACATTCCACAAGCATCCTCGGCTTCATGAACCGCAGCTCCAGCCCGAGCCGCAGACCCTGACAAATGGGAAGGCGCCAGCGTATCAATACAAGTTGCGTCCCACACAAGCGTCTTCCCATTCCTCCAAGGTATTAATGACATCCCGTCATATTTACTTAGTATATGACTTTCAAAATTCGCATTCAGAGGATGTTTATCAATTTTTGCCGAATGAATAAAACATTCAATCTTCAAGTTCGTTTCATTTCACATAAGCTCAGTTATACTAGACTTTTAAAACAAAATCTTTGATTTTTCTTGAATATTATATTTTCTTTTTAAATTAAATGCAAAACAGCCAAGACTGAGATGTTAACAAGACTAGGAACGTTCAAAGTTTAATTTATGCGATAAGTCTTGCGCAAGAACAAACAACTTGTTAAACGGATAAGAAAATAATTACAAGTTCAGCTTTATTAGTGTTGGGTAATTTTACTGAATACATTTTGTAATTAATTATATATAGGTACCTACCCTATTTCGTGGATATTTTAGTGTGAAAGGTATTACGTGCGTAGTTATTTTAGCTGTGTAGTGTCGGCTTAGATTAGCACCAATCCATTTCTTGCGGTGGGTGTACGTAAGAGGCGACTAACGGTATTGGGGCTATTAAGGGATTTTTGGACGATGCGGTTGGAGTCCCATCACCAACAACCTTTATTCTACCATCTTTTCTCCACTCAGCTTCCAAAAGTGGCCGAGGAACTTCTAGTTCCTCAGCTCTGGCTACCCCTTGTAGGGATTTACAGCCGTGAGTATATGTATGTATGTATGTATTTACATTTTGTAACTAATTATACCTACCTTATTCCGTGGATATTTTATTGTGAAAGGTATTACATGCGCAGTTATTTATATCTTTGGTGTTGAAAGAGATGACATAGGATTTTGAATCTTTTAAGTGATTGTTGGGCGATCTTTTATTTTATTATCTTTTCCAACATATATACATACATATACTCACGGCTATAATTCCCTAGAAGGGGTAGCCAGAACCAAGGAATTATAAATTTCTCAGCCACTTTTGGAAGTTGAGTGGGGAAAAGGCAGTAAAATAAAGGTTTTTGGTGATGGGTCTCCAACCGCATCGCCCAAAAATCCAATATAAAGCCCCGATACCCTTAGTCGCCTCTTACGACACTCGTGGGTAGGAAGGTCACAAAAAACATTTATTATTGCCATCTTTTCCCCAATGATCTTCCAAATTTTCCCCAATGAACTTCCAAAAGCGGCTGTGGAATTTCTCATTCCAAAGCTCTGACTACCCCGTTAAGGGATTTATAGCCGTGAGTATATGTATGTAAGTTAGGCCCAACTTAAGTAACACTTGTAATATGGGATACTAACTCAACGGTTTATTTAATATTATATAACATAACATAAACGTTCACGCCGAATATCCCCGAAGGGGTTGGCAGAGGTACTAATACTTCTGAACATCACATGACTTTGTCACCTGGTGTTCAGAGTACCCACGTATTGCATGGACAGTGTACTCACGTGATAGGGGGCAGGCCTATCGCCGTTTTGTACGAATACACTGTCACATGACTAAGTACAACTCAGCCATGTGGGTTTCCTCACGATGTTTTCCTTCACCGTTAACAACCATGATAAATTAACCACACATATGTCTTTAGAAAAGACAAATTGGTGTAGGCCCGACCCAGGATTTTAACACTAGTCGTTTGCACGATAACCGAGTGTTCTACCCACTGGGCTATCACGGCTATAATACATAATAACATATAAAATACTATCCAAGACTAAAAAACAATAATTTATGCTCAGCACATAAATGTTGCTCTCAGCGGGTTTCAAACCCGATTCCGATTCGATTCGCCAGCCGTTTTTGGAGGAGGTAAAAGATGGTAAAAAGCGAAAGTGTTAACACGAAGTCACCTGTTACCATACCCGCGGGAAGACAAAAGTGGATGCTATTTTATTTAGATTCTACGCAGCTGACGAAATAAAAAACTTTGTTTGGCTCACAGATCTGTGGTTTGGCTTCTATCAGTATCTTTGAATACCTCGAATGATTTTTGTACTCTCTAATCGTAGTTTACATATTGCACGAACTGTACTGAACATCAGAGTATCGTATATAATCAATATTGAACACCGATCTCAATACAATCTGGCTCAGACGTGAGCTAAAGCAATATAGTTCAATTAGATTAAAGACGTAACGACCCATTTACTATTTGACATAATATCAACTTTGAGACGTATGAGATAAGGTTTTAATTTGATTGTTTAGAAATCAATTAGTGACTTGAGATTTCAAAGACTTAAGAAAGGTAATTATATAAAATATAGACTGATTTAAAGATTGAGCGTTTTAAAAGGATGAATGGTACAAGTAAAGCGAATTGTCTCGATTTTGTACAGGTATTAAGAATATAGACTGCTGTGTAGTGTATATTTGCTGTGTAGTGCCGGCTTAGATAGCACTACCCCATTTCTTCCGGTGGGTGTACGTAAAAGCGACTAACGGTATAGGGGTTTTAAAGGGATTTTTGGGCGATGCGGTTGGAGAGCCATCACCTTTAATTTACCATCTTTTTCCAACGCAACTTCCAAAAGTGGCTGAGGAATTTCTAACTCCTTAGCTCTGGCTACCCCTTCCAGGGATTTATAGCCGTGAGTATATGTATGTATGTACATACATATACGTGGGGATAAGGTAGTGAAATAAAGGTTCATGGTGATGGGTCTCCAACCGCATCGCCCAAAAATCCTTTATCAAGAATATGAAAAGTGACCTAAGTTACTTCCTACTATATCAACTATCAATCCTTACTTCATCAACAAATCCAGTTATCTGTGCAGAGACTAGCTCCAGTTAAACCTAACAGGCCGACAATCTTAGTAATGAAATATATAAAATGGTTTTCGTATATACAACTTTTTAAAATTTATATAATATGTAACATAAGGTGGATAAGCAAGTAAAGATAGTTCAAAAGCTGCAGCTGCCTTATATATAAATGGGGTCGACCACGGAGGACAAATCCAATCAAACCGATAATAGGCTTCAAAAAGCAGGCATCTAAACTAATCCAAAGTGTGGAGAATACATACATACGAGTACATACATATACTCACGGCTATATTTCCCTAGAAGGGGTAACCAGAGCTAAGGAATTATAAATTCCTCAGCCACTTTTGGAAGTTGAGTGGGGAAAATATGGTAAAAATAAAGGTTTTTTGGTGATGGGTCTCCAACCGCATCGCCCAAAAATCCAATAAAAAGCCCCAATACCCTGAGTCGCCTCTTACGACACCCGTGGGTAGAAAAGGGGTTCATTCTAAACGGGCACTACACGGCATAATCCAAAGTGTGGAGAATAGAAAGCATGTATGAAAAAAATATGTAAATAAAGCTCGATGTATTTGATAGGATCGTACAAATTGGCAAATGATAGTCTCCACCTACTCTTATGAGTATAACATATTTATTAAAAAACATGGAAGTTTAACAATAAATGTAACCATTATAAATATGATATACAATAGCTGAGGAGTTTCTAGCTCTGAAGCTCTGGCTACCCCTTTTTGGAATTAATGCCGTAAGTATATGTTATATCACGGGGAATAGTTTTATAAATGTCTCTCGAAAAAAGTGCCGTGTGCCACAAAAAAAAGTGGCTCTATGAACACAATACTTTGACATCGAAGTCAGCAAATAAAAGGCTGTCTTCAGTAAATTCACTTTAGCACCCATTTTTGTTTTCGAATGGCGTTACACTATTTGTTCCTGAAGGTAATATTAGACTAATTGTGTATCTCTTGAATTTCTTATACAATCATTATCTACATTCATACATATACTCACGGCTATAAATCCCTTAACAGGGTAGCCAGAGCTTTGGAATGAAAAATTCCTCAGCCACCTTTGGAAAGTTGAGTAGGGAAAAGATGGTAAAATAAGGGTTGTTGGTGATGGGTCTCCAACCGTATCACCCAACAATCCCTTGAAAGCCCCAATACCGTTAGTCACCTCTTACGATCACCCACGGGTAGAAATGGGGTAGTGTTATTAGCCGACACTACACGGCAATTTATCTCTTTCTAATTTAAAGCGTTGTTAAGAGTAAGAAACTCTTCTAGACTTTCCGTGTCCGTACATATGAGTCGTTTACTCAGAGTTATTAATCCCTATAGCACTACCCCATTTCTTCTGGTGGTTGTAAGTAAGAGGCGACTAAGGTAATTAGCCTATAACATTTATTTCACCATCTTTTCCCCACTCGACTTCAATAGGTGGCTGAGGAATTTCCAATTTCTTGATCTGGCTACCCCTTCTAGGGATATAGCCGTGAGTATATGTATGTATGTATATTGGAATGCAAGATCTGTAAGAAGAAGGTTGGTGTTAAATTATTGTTATTGTACGTGCTAGACCGAAAGAAGGCACAAGACTATTTATATCCTGTAAGCCAGATGAAGAAATCTAAGTGAGCCAGATGGAGAAATCTGCTCAAGGCCCTTTGTCCCTGCTGAGGGACGTCAGGATGGATGTATGTATGTATGTATGAAAGCCTATTTGTCAAAATCTGAAAAGAGATTTCAACTTATTATGAATTTCCCCTCTTTTATGAATAATGATATTTGAAAAAAGTCACTTAATACTGTGCCATGTAGTGCCGGCTTAGAATGTCACTACCCCTTTCAACCTAATGGAGTATATAAGGGTATGGGGCTTTTTAAGTGATTTTTGGGCGATGCGGTTGGAGACTCATCAGCAACGATATCGATATAAGTATCAACTTCCAAATGTGGCTGAGGAGTTTCTAGCTCTAAAGCTCTGGCTAGCTTTTTATGGAATTTATGGCCGTAAGTATATGTATATTCACGGCTATAAATCCCTAAAAGGGGTAGCCAGAGCTGAGAAATTAGAAATTTCTCAGCCACTTTTGGAAGTTAAGTGGGAAAAAGATGCTAAAATAAAGGTTGTTGTCGATGGGTTTCCAACCACATCGCCCTAAAATCCCTCAAAAAGCCCCAAGTCCGTTAGTCGCCTCTTACGTACACCCACCAGAAGAAATGGGGTAGTGCTATTCTAAGCCGACACTACACACTATGTATGAGTATATGTATGTTACATAATATACCAGTACTGGAAAATTTATCACAATTATAATATTTTTTGGTTGATTCAAAGAACAAATAGCATGATAAAGGGAACATTATTTAATGAAGGTAACAAAAGACGAAGGGATAATTTTGGAAAAATCACATGGTATAATATCCGGGAACCGTGGAGAAGGAAATATGGTTTTTTTTAACTTTGCATTTATTTAGATTCTCTAGAAACTTTTTTCTAAGTTATTTAAAAACATGCTTTGTTTACTATAAAACTTGTCGTTTTAAAACAAAAACCCTACGGGTCTGATAGACGTAAAATTTTGCTATCACCTTCTTTTCTGAATCTTTAGAATATAATAATCTAATGTGAACTAATATCGTGAGTATGCATGTATTTACGAATGAATTATGTCAAATTTAAAAAGGTTGCTTACAAAATTTAATATGAGTAACATAACATAAACTGTGTCACAATGACCTGGCCGATCAGGCCGATGGTGACACTCTGGGTCGGAACCTCTGGTGGAGACTCCGCCGAGAATTAACGGATCCGCAGTTCGCCCGCCCAAATACCAATAAGCAATTACTCACCAGCAGGAGCAGGGTTTTCCACAGTACGAGTGGATATTGGCAGCAAACGATGGATAATTTTCTCACCACGTGTCCGTCGACAGTCGACCCAGCTGGGAACGTTTTGCTTAGCGACACACACACACGTTCAGATTAAAAGGTTCTTACACACGTCTTAACGTAAGTAACACAAAATAGTATGAAAACACTCAAAGTTCTTGGGAAAAGGTTAAATTATCAAGCCGGTAATTTTAATCGTTGCACGCGCAAGGGAAGCAGCCATTACACTCCTCGCGGTAGCTAGTCCTCACTCTGACTGGCGTGCCCTTTTCATCGGGCTTTGCTGATTGGTTGAGCGAGCGAATGACATTTGACGTATATTATTTGGCGGCAAATATGAATGTGGAACGTTGACGATACATACCGCCCACCAAAATACAGCTGGTATTTTCCGGATATAAAAAATAATAATAGAGGCAACGTTAAAATACCTACAGTATGACGACTAACAAATAGATTCCTACGGATAACAATTGATAAATATAATGAATAAAACATAAACGAGCTACAACTAAAACGACTATTATTACGATAAAAAAAAACTACTAGATTACGATTCAATAGGAAGAGGACACAACTTAACTAGAGGTCGTTTGATAAGACTATCTTTAGTCTTCACGGTTGCTACACGCACGATTCCATCATGACCGGGATGCAGTTCGCATATTCTTCCTAGAGACCATTGTAAAGGTACACGATTGTCATCTTTGATGACTACAACAGAATTCACAGTAAGTGGCTCGGATATCTTCGTCCATTTTATGCGTTGAGTAAGCGAGGTTAAGTATTCGTTCTTCCAACGAATCCAAAAGTGTTGAACGAAAGATTGAATTAGATGCCAACGATTAAGTCGATACAATGGAACAGAAGAATAATCTTCGTCCGGTACGCTGGTAAGAGGTTCCAGGGTCAAAAAATGACCTGGAGTCAAGACGTTTAAGTCGTTCGGATCAGTGCTCAAAGCGCACAATGGGCGCGAGTTTAAAACCGATTCAATTTGAATGAACAGTGTACTGAGTTCTTCAAGTGTTAAAACTTGGCTGCCAACAATACGATACAAATGCGTCTTAGCTGCTTTTATTTGAATTTCCCACACACTACCGAAATGGGGGGCTGAAGGGGGATTGAAATCAAATTTGATATGCTCAGTCTGTGAGGCTTGTTCGATTAATAATAGGTAATTGCTGGCACCTATAAAGTTTGTTCCACAGTCTGCATGGATTATGCTGCAACGTCCACGACGACCAACGAATCGACGCAGAGCAGCTATAAAACCATCAGTGGATAGAGTGGATACCACTTCAAGATGGACTGCTTTTGTGGCAAGACAAACAAATAAACAAAGGTAAGCTTTGTCTGTGTATGTATAAATAAGAATAAATTATAACACTAAAAATAAATTAAATGCAGTTAAATGTTAAATGATAAATGTTAAATGATAAATATTTTTAAACAAATGATGTAATGCTGTATATATTATATTTGTAAATAGTTTTAATTTTAATTTATAATTTTAATCTTAATTTATAATTTTAATTTTAAAATTTTTATTTATTTTAATTAGATCTGATGTTAAAAATAAATTGTTATGTAATGAATGTTATATTTTAAGTGCCTAATTAATAATAATTTGTATTTTTAAGTTGAAATGTAAAAATTTAAGTGAGAAATAAATGGCTTTATTATTATTATAAGCTTTGTCTATCTTTGCACCTCGATGAAGTCCGAGTTTAATACGGAAAGGTCCGCCGAAGTCTACGCCTACTACCGAAAACGGCTTGACTTGATTGACGCGGTAGGAAGGTAGGTCGCTCATGAATGGTTCTAATGGTTTCGGCTTAGTGCGATAACATGATATGCATTTTGATAGGCAACGACGAATAGCACGTTTCGCGGAGAGAACCCAAAAGCGTTGTAAAACTAGATAATGAGTAGTATTCTGTCCGGTATGACAATGTTTACGATGAATGGATTCGATCACTTTGTCTGTGAGTGGATGATCGCAAGGTAGGAGTACAGGATGCTTGTGATCGAATTCTAAACCAGCACGTGAGATACGACCACCCACCTTAAGGATACCTGTCTCATCGACAAAGGGATTCAGTTTTCGAAACGGCTTGGGTAACGATTGTTATAAATGAATCTGCGTATGTAAGAAACGATACGAGTAATTTTGTCTAAAGATGAAAAACGTTTAAGTAGATTGTTGAAAACGGAATCGGTTGTGGGTTGCGTCGTTTCATTGGTCATCAGTACGACTGAATGACGCTCTTTGCATCGCACCATGGTATCTTCATCATTAGAAGCAAGTTTCCCTTTAGGCCAGTGATCAGAAGACTGGAGTAGCCAAGATGGACCTGAGCACCACAACGAATTTTGAAGAAGATCATTAGGGAGCTGCCCTCGAGAACACACATCCGCAGGATTGTCGGCTGAAGCAACATGACGCCAGGACTTTGCTGGAAAGACTTCCTGAATGTGGCTGACGCGGTTTGCGACGAATGTGGTCCAGCGCGAAGAGTGCGATTGAAGCCAGGATAAAACTACTGTCGAGTCGGACCAAAGATTAATAGAATCGATGAGAATTTTGGCCTGATACGTGTCGAGAACGAATTTTGTTAGATCTGCAAGCATTACAGCTCCGCAAAGCTCCAAACGAGGCAATGAAAGTCTTTTTAGTGGAGCTACGCGGGCCTTGGCGCATAGCAGCCGAATTTGAATAGATCCATCATCGCATAAGATTCGCAAGTAGATGACAGCTCCGTAAGCAAGCTCCGAGCTATCACAGAAACTGTGCAATTCATATAAAATGGCATTATTAACGGTAAGTCATCGTGGAATACTTAAATCCTTAAGAGCGGGCAGCTGTTGACAAAAGGCTTGCCAACTGTTAAAGATATTTTCAGGTGGTTGCTCATCCCACGATACGCCGAGAAGCCAAAGTTTCTGCAGCAAACATTTGATTTGAATGGTCAGAGGCGATAAAAAGCCTAACGGATCGTATATCTTTGCGATTTCACTGAGGATTACTCGCTTAGTACAAGGGCGATGTGATGAACCTACATCGAATAAAAACGAGTCGAGTACTGGATTCCATTTGAGTCCGAGTACTTTGAGAGTTGGATATTGCTCATCATAGAACGATTTAGAATCCAGAAGACAATCTTCTGGGGAAAGATCTGATAGCAACTGCCGTGAATTACTAGCCCATTTTCTCAATTCAAAATGACCTAGTTTGAATAATTTGACGATTTGTGATTTAGCTTCCATCGCAATACTTAAATTTTCAAAACCGGAAACTGCATCATCAACGTGTATATCGTTTGTAACTATTTGTTTAGCTAGAGGGAAACGGTCACCTTCGTCCTCTGCTAGTTGTTTGATTGTCCTACATGCAAGAAATGGTGCAGACGATACACCATACGTAACGGTGTTTAGTTTATACTCTTTTAGAGTTTGATTAGGATCTGTTCTCCAAAAGATTCTCTGATAATCCCTATGATTTTCAGAGATCAGAATTTGTCTGTACATCTGACGTATGTCAGCCATAAATACGATCGCATGAATTCGATAATTGAGGAGAACCTCGATAATGTTAGACTGAAGTTTAGGTCCGATAAGCAAAGTGTCGTTTAAAGAATTTTCATTTAGATCCTTCGCTGAGGCATCGAAAACGACCCGCAATTTAGTAGTCGTGCTATCTGGCCTAACTACGCAATGATGCGGAATGTAGTATTTGCCGCGATTTAACTCTGATGTAGGAACGAGAGACATATGACCAGAATTTTCATAGTCTTCCATGAATTCGCGATACTGTTTGTGCAAATCAGGGTCACGTAACAGACGACGCTCGATTGCATGGAAGCGTCTTAATGCAATGTCACGAGAACCCTCAAAAATTGGCTCCACTTCATCCTTAAAAGGAAGGCGCACCCCGTATCTACCGGATGGGTCGCGGTAGTGATCTGCCTTGTAAGATTTTTCGCATAGAATCTCTTCATGTGTGTGTGGTGACGCTTGGGGAACAATGTCGATCTTCCAAAAGCGCTCAACGATTGAGGCTAAGTCGTTATCGATTTTCGAAGAGACCTGTAGCAACGACGAAGTTATGAGTGGCGTTCTCCCTAACAAGAGCCAACCGGAGACCGAATTAAACGCGAGGGGCTGATTCGCCTTACCCTTTATCCGTTGAGGAAGAAGCGATTCAACGAAAACGTCTGCACCGAGTAAAATGTCGATAGAGCCAGGGATATCAAAGCTTGGGTCCGCTAAGGCTAACGATTGAGTGTGAGTCCAACCCGACGTGTTAAGTTTGGCTATGGGTTGGTCACCGCATATGTTTGAAATAACGTGCATGTCTAAATCGAATAACGGCTTATTCTTTGAAGCGATTGAACATCGAATCATACCGGTGACATCAGCAGCAATACCTCCTAACCCATTGATATTTGATTCGCATGAGACTGGATTAAGATGTAAATGTTCAACTGCCTTTTGTGTAATAAAATTGTTTTGACTACCGGTGTCAAATAAGGCTCGCATAGAACTAAAAGTGCCGTCTGAATCGCGTACTTGAACTATAGCCGTAGCTAGTAAAACAGTCGTATTTATATTATTTAATTTTGGACAGTTTGAATTTTCACCTTTGGCGAACAATGATACGGATTTAGAATCTGTGGAGTTACTAGCGCTATTAGTATCTCCCTGCGCGCATAATGTTGTATGATGACGATGTTTACATTTTAAGCAACGAAAGATCGACTTACAATCTTTGAGCTGATGGGACGATTTGAGGCAATTAAAGCATAAGTTAGCCTCTCGGGCGTAAGACATACGGTCGTCTACGGATTTATCAAGAAATGATTTACAACGAGTAATTAAATGACTGTCTGAACATAAAGAGCATTTCACAACGTGTTCATTATCCCTTTTCAATGTTTGAGTTTTATTCGAGTTATCTACCAATAATGTGTGAGTCACATTTGAACGCTTAGGATAATTATTAAAATGTTGTTTTGAAGTGGAAGGACGCAGATTAGATTCCTTTACTTGATAAGTTACCTTGGGTGAGGTTTCAGAAAAATGATTATCGCGCAACATGGATTCGCACTTCGAATGTAAATATTGTTTTAACTGAGTATATTTTGGAATCTCGCTGCTTATGTATTTCTCTTCAAATTCCCGTCTCATTTTTGAATCTAATTTCGATAAAATATGGTATACTAGAATGAAGTCCCAATCATCAACTGGAAGATCTTGTTTACGTAAAATAGTTAAGTTTTCATCAATACAATCTAAAGATCGACGAAACTCAATCGCATTATTCGTGTTGAATGTAACGTTCAAAATATCCTTCCAGCATGTGAAAGACAGTTCACGCTTGTGTTGATAACGGGCAAGTAAGGCCGCGTACGCATCGGAGTAATAATCACCGGTAACGGGAAATTTACGAATAAGCGATAACGGATCATCGCGCAAAATCGATACTAAATATTGAAATTTCTCCACATTGGAAAGTAAATGGCAATCGTGGATTAATGAATTAAACGTTTCAATGAATTCAGGCCATAGTTTTATGTCACCTGAAAACGTGGGTAATTGGATCTTCGGTAACTTCACATGAGATTTCAAAGATGACTCGAATTGAGAAGTCGAATTTAAGTAATTTTTCGTTTCGGATTTCTGTAACGATTTAAATATTGACAAAACCTTAAAATAAGTATCATCAAAACGCGCACGAATTTCATCATCATTATCATCTTCATCTGATGACGAACTTAATAGTTCGAGTATCGAGTAATGTGCAAACTCAAAATCGGATTTCATGTTTTCAATTTCATCACAATATGAAAAGAAGAAATCGCATTGTGTATCATCGGGTTTGGATTGAGTCGCCATACCGACCTCTAATGCCTTCAAAATACGGTTCAAAGCTATCGTACGCTTACGACGTAATGACGGCAAATCACTTTTTGTAAATTCTTGCTTCGGTTTAGGTTTATTCGAATGACTAAGTTTACGTATAGGTTGACGCTTCGGATTATAAGACATGGTTATTAATTATAATTTACCTCACTAAGTAAAGACGATTTGTTTCAATAAAAACCCAACAAAGATTCCAGTTACCGATTGCAGTGATAAGGCGTCGAACGAATGAATGACAGATGTATATAGTATAGATACTTCTATCAATAGATGACAGGGCGCGTCGAACTTTCAACAACAAACAAACACCTGTTACAAGTAGATAATTATCACTGCGATCACGATTTCACTTTGAAACTTATTTGAAGGAATGCACAGGTAAAATTCGAAATAGAAAAACGGTTACTTTATGTTTTTAATTAAGAACAACTGATATGGTATGTTTGGAGTGTGAAAAACAAGTAAGTACGAATAAATGTATTACAGCCGCGTAAATAATACTAAACAAGATTATGGTTTTTGAACGTATAGATCTGTAATACTAGATAATAAAATAAAGTTTATTCTAGTGTATTGTTGTCATAGCAAAATTAATTTTACAACAAAACTTGGTGGTTGGAGTATGATCCGCCACAACAACTACCTACACTGATGTTGGCTACAACTTATTATTATAGCCGAATTAAATATACACAAGGCAAGGAGTACGTATAAAATGCTTGTGTATGTTCTATAATAATAAAGGTGTAAATTGAATGTAAAGTCACACAGCCGAATATGTATACTTATATACCGAATAAATGATTAGATTATACAAGTATGATCTGTAAACTTTAAACATCCAGCGATAAGCGAGTGCACGAAATAAAATTGCAACTTGAACGGCGAGATTGTTTTCGTTAACGATAATAAAATAGTTTCACTATAAATCGAATTGTGACACAAGAACGTATAATTATGTATATGTACCTCTGCTTACTCAATGCACAACACGAACGACATACGAACGGAAAGCGGCTCGATGCTAGATTTCGATTTACCCGACACTTATAAAAAGTACGTTTGCAAGCCGAACAATATATCGATGGAAATATATTGTACACTGATTCTAATTGGCAACGATAGGAGATGAATGCTAATTAGTTGATTTCGGAGCAAAATTAACGTTAATGTTATTTTGAAATACCAGCTGTATTCGACGGTCGATATTTTAGATTAAAGAAAGCTTTAAAATACTGCCAATTGTTCCCGGGTTTCGGCACCAAAAAGATGTGTCACAATGACCTGGCCGATCAGGCCGATGGTGACACTCTGGGTCGGAACCTCTGGTGGAGACTCCGCCGAGAATTAACGGATCCGCAGTTCGCCCGCCCAAATACCAATAAGCAATTACTCACCAGCAGGAGCAGGGTTTTCCACAGTACGAGTGGATATTGGCAGCAAACGATGGATAATTTTCTCACCACGTGTCCGTCGACAGTCGACCCAGCTGGGGACGTTTTGCTTAGCGACACACACACACGTTCAGATTAAAAGGTTCTTACACACGTCTTAAGGTAAGTAACACAAAATAGTATGAAAACACTCAAAGTTCTTGGGAAAAGGTTAAATTATCAAGCCGGTAATTTTAATCGTTGCACGCGCAAGGGAAGCAGCCATTACACTCCTCGCGGTAGCTAGTCCTCACTCTGACTGGCGTGCCCTTTTCATCGGGCTTTGCTGATTGGTTGAGCGAGCGAATGACATTTGACGTATATTATTTGGCGGCAAATATGAATGTGGAACGTTGACGATACATAAACATAAACGTTCACGCCGTTTATCCCCGAAGGGGTTGGCAGAGGTACCAATACTCCTGAACTCACATGGCAAGCGCCATCTAGTTTCCAGAGAAAGTACCCACGTTTTGCTTAGACAGTGTACTCACGTGATAGGGGGCAGGCCTATCGCCGTTTTGTACGAATACACTGTCACATGACTAAGTACAACTCAGCCATGTGGGTTTCCTCACGATGTTTTCCCTCACCGATAGCAACCACGATAAATTAACCACACATATGACTTTAGAAAAGACAAATTGGTGTAGGCCCGTCCCAGGATTGGAACTCACGCCCTTCTGTTTTTCGGGCGGGTGTTCTACCCAATGGACTATCATGTCGCAATAATATGAGTAAGTTTATGGTTAATGACACATGTAGTTGAGGGATGAAAGTGGAGTACACAAGTAAATATAAATGAATTATGAAACATGAAATATGATGTTCACAAGATAATGAGATGTAAAATATTTCTCAGAACAAATGAAAATAATGTTACCTAAAACCCTTTATTTATGGGCTTTGATGTGAGTAATTTTCCGACACCTGTTTTCACAAAATTTACGCTAATTTTAATTAATGGCGATTCGTTTGCTCAGATTTATAAAATTGATGAAACGTATAATACTTTTACATATTTATTTACATACATACATATACTCACAGCTGTAAATCCCCAGAAGGGGTAGCCAGAGCTAAGGAACAGCCACTCTCCTTCCTCGGTCACTTTTGGAAAGTAAAGTGGGGAAAAGATGGTAAAATAAAGGTTTTTGGTTATGGTTCTCTAACCGCATCGCCCAAAAATCCTTTCATAGCCCCAATACCGTTAATCGCCTCTTATTTACACCCACCGAAAGTATTGGGGTAGTGCTATTCTAAGCCGACACTACACAGCATGTTTTTACTTATACCTATTTATTTACTTATATATTTATTTACTTATATTGGATTGAATCAGGCGTTACTTTGCGGAAATCCATAGCAATACTAATATTAATAAATTTCTTCGCTTAATTCCGCTAAATAATACCTGCAGTCTTCATGCAACATGCACTGTGCACCGCCCGCCCTTCCACTTACAAGAAATCACCCGCAAGCGAAAACCACAGGCAACCACAAACATGCATATAGGTTGCCATAGGTGAAATGAATGACTACATGAGGACTAGTCATATTGACAGCAGCATAGATTACAAATTAAGAATAATACAATCAGGCAACTAAATCTTATAAATTTTCTGTCTTAATATACTCGTGATAGGTATATATATAGAGCTAAGTATATAAGTAGTATATCATTGAAGGATGTCCGAAGAGGAAACATTTAGATTAAATAGACAGGATTATAAAAAACCTCTCGAACTTCATCTCACACCTGCCTTTTCGGGTAAGTCCTATTTCTTTCGTTTAAGATTTATAATTCACTAGCTGACCCCACAGACTTCGTACTGTCAAAAGTGTAGACTTTCACGTCGTCAAACTGAAATATTTAACTGCCCTGTTGAGGGTCTCTGTCATGCGATGAGAAAAAAGGTGTTTTTCATAGTGTCCTCACAATTTTTTCACTTTATAAATTTTAAGTTTATAAGTATAGCAGTTTCGGCTGAACATTGATTCTTAGTCTGTTTATCCATTTTTTAAGAAAATTTATTGATCTCTTAATTTTTCTGGGATAAAAAGTGTCCTATTGTGTTAATTGGGATCATTATCTGGCTTCCTGTAAATTTTATTTTAAATACGTTCTGTTAATTAGTCTTCATTTAGCAACAAACACACTAACATCTAAACTTTAACATTTATAATATTAATAGGATAAGGCTTAAACATAAGCTTCTCGCGCAGGTGACCTCGCTCGCCGGCCAGCGCAGCGTCTTGTCTTGCGCTTCATGCACGCGTGTAAATTTTGTTACGGAGTAATTTAAAAATTGTATTATCTTCTAAGATGTTTATTTAAATTAAGTGATATCAAGGACAATTTTGTTCTCAATTAAATACTCTCAATAAACAACATATTTATTAGGATAAAGATTAATATTATGTATATAAAACATTATGGCAATTATGCATTAAATTCGACCAAATTTATTTACCATAAAAATGGTTATAGTAAGTGAAACTTAAAAGTAGACGTATACTGTCGTGGGCATTTTTTTAGATCATTTAAAGAGAAATAAATCTTTGATACAATTTTTTTTGGTAACTTAAACCGTTTACGGAGCGCACACAACGGAAGCCTTAGTATGAATAATTATCCCCGTTTTTGCAACATTATTCGCTGATAGTTTGCTCCTGTTGGTTGCAGCGTGATGATATATAGCCTAAAACCTTCCTCAATAAATGGACTATCCAACACAAAAAGATTTTTTTAATTTGATTGGATAGTTCCTGAGATCCTAGCGTTCAAACAAACAAACTCTTCAGCTTTATAATATTAAGTATAGATAAGAAGAAATGAAAAATACACACGTTTTCTACATTTTCAACAGGTAATATATATTTATTAATATTCGACGTGGAAGATTATTGCATTTTTACGAAAACTCAATTTCGTTTGTGAATATCGTATATATTTATTGAAAGAACTCTTTGATCATGAGGTTCATGGCAGATATTTGCTAAGGTTTATTAGTCCTATTGACTTCGCATCACATGTAGGCACGAGTTTACCTGTAATGGGGCTTGTGGTAGCAAAAATGATTATTTATTGGTACAAAATTTGTAAGGATTTCACAATATTTTATTTTATAACATACGAAGGTGTAGGTTCGATTCCTCATTTGAACCCATGCGTTTCTGTTTTCTATCAATTTCCCTCTAAACTACCAAAGTATTAAAGGTAAATTATTCTAATTCATGTCATTATATTTTTAAATCGTTATAAATTTTTTACTGACTCTTATTTAGTTTAAAAAGTACTAATAAGGTTTAAAATAATAATGCTCGATTTGTAAGATTTTCCCAAAAAGATCGTTATTGTATTTACAAAGTCATAAGCGATTTCGTCCAAACAGGAATAATTTATCTGACACCTGCCTCCGCACAATGTACTGAAATTTAAATTAATGATCATTTACATGCTACGAAAATTTTGTTATCAAAGTAAAGAGATTTTTTTTAACTTTCTTATACATACTTACGACTTCATTTCTCAAAAAGTAGTATCAGTAGCACATCTTTAGGGTTGAAGACTTTTAGCAATTTAAAAGGTGAGGAATATTTAAAAATACAGGATACTGCTAATGGGCTCAAATCTAGTTATCCCACGGTTGAAAAATCTCCCATACCCTTTGTCACCTTTCACGACACCCTCGGAATGAGGTGTGATAGTGCTATTTTAGGAAGAAACAAAAGGAGCAATTGAGGTCTCTCGGATCTTTGATTTAGCAGCGATTAAATATTTCATCGATTTAGTAATGACTAGCTTTTTGCCCCGCGACTTCGTCCGCGTGGACTTCATTTTTTGCATCCAGTTTACATAATACCAAAATACCGAAACACTATCTCAACTTCGGTTTTTTATATTTATAATCCCGCGGGCGTTGTAAATGACATAAAGGATATTGAGGCTTTTTAAGTGATTGTTGGGCGATGCAGTTTGTGACCCATCACTAACAACCTTTATTAACCTATCTTTTATCAATATATTTCCAAAATTGGATGAAGAATTAGTATCTCCGAAGCTATGGCTACCCTTTTATGGAATTTATGGTTGTTAGCATATATTCATGAATGATTGATAGATGGATTTCATAAATTCAATCGCACCAAGTTTTATTATAAAATTAAAAAAAACTCTATATTAACTTTCATTTGCTATATCAACCCGTTAGGGGTTGAGTTCCGAAAATTCCTTTTTAATTGTTCATAAGAATCATGAAACAAATATTCCAAGTTTTTATGTTCAGAAATGAGAATATCTTTAGTAAGTACAGATACGGATAGTAGTTTGGCGCTGCGGCGACGGCCCGGTGCTGCCCCCTACACTGACCGTTGGTGATAGTGGGAGAGCTTGCAGCGATTGCTCGGCAATATAGGGATGATTAGTGGTGGATCTCCTTCCAAAATAATCGCTAAATTGAAGGGATAGTGCTTGTTATTATTATATATAGTGTTATTTTAAGCTAACAAAGTTTTTTTTACAAAAAGCTTGAATTACCTGAGATACGAACCCGAGACGATTGATTCATAATAGTTCTAATTAAATATTCATAGTAGTTAGTTATACCGCTACGCCACGGAGACGTTACCGGGGCGGTGTCAAATTTTTATTACGCTTTATTTCATATTTGTCTTACTATTGATAAACAAATGTGTCATTTAAATTGATAAAACCCCTTCATCTTTCCAAAATGAACATTAACAAAGTGTCTGATGTGAATTCCATCGATGATAAAAATAATCGCTGCAATATTTTGAGCCATATATGAGTTAAGGTTTTTTGATGTTCCTATGAGAACTCTTGCGGATTCCTTAGTTTCAAGGCATCGTCGTCGTTTCATTTAGCTTCTAAATTTACATGTTAATATTCGTTTGCAATATAAGTAGATGTAAAAAAAATGTATGCGATAAAACAATAGTACATCATCCCTCGGGAGTTCCTTATTTTCGGGGATCCATTACCGTACCATTAAGCTTCTAAATTTTGATTTTTATATTGGTTTACAATATTTTACGTTGTTTTAAACGATAC
This sequence comes from Bedellia somnulentella, assembly GCA_963576735.1. Lineage (NCBI taxonomy): Eukaryota > Metazoa > Arthropoda > Insecta > Lepidoptera > Bedelliidae > Bedellia > Bedellia somnulentella. The sequence goes on from OY755193.1 coordinate 11,572,904, forward strand.
ACAGCGCCATCTCCAATGCATCCAGCAAGCAAACAATATTTTTGGTTTCCCGTGGGAACATATTTTTTCCGGGATAAAAAGTACCCTATTATTTAATTTAGACTTCTAACTACACGTCTGAAAAATTTCAAAGCAATCGGTTCAGTATTTACGGCGTGAAAGCGGAACAAACCAACAAACAAACTCACTTTCCCATTTATAATATTAGTATGGATATGGATTTCTTTTAGAAACAGCCTTAGCTCACTATTGCAGTGGGAACACTACGGCTAATCATGTTGGAGGATCGATTTCAAAACCTAAGTCGAGCTTACACCTAACCAACATGTCTTTTCTTTGGTTTCACTCAACACAACATATTTAATATCGAGATAGTCATAACACAACCGTGATAGCCCAGTGGGTAGAACACTCGGTTATCGTGCAAACGACTAGTGTTCAAATCCTGGGTCGGGCCTACACCAATAGACATATGTGTGGTTAATTTATCATGGTTGTTAACGGTGAGGGAAAACATCGTGAGGAAACCCACATGGCTGAGTTGTACTTAGTCATGTGACAGTGTATTCGTACAAAACGGCGATAGGCCTGCCCCCTATCACGTGAGTACACTGTCCATGCAAAACGTGGGTACTCTGAACACCAGGTGACAAAGTCACGTGATGTTCAGAAGTATTAGTACCTCTGCCAACCCCTTCGGGGATATTCGGCGTGAACGTTTATGCTTATTATTATGCTTATTATAGTCATAACACAATCACATGTGTCTCTCTTTACACATTCTTCAGTTGAAAGGACTAATTTACTGCGGTTGTGTCACAGGGTGGAAAAATCTCAAACTCAAACATTCGCGCCTCATATCTCCGAAAGGGTTGGTAGAGGTACTAATACTCCGAATATCACGTTTTATTTGGACAGTGTACTTACGGGGCAAAGTGATATTATGATAGGATAATATCACTTTGCCCCTAGGGCAGGCTTATGGCTGTTTTGCACGAAGAAACGGTCACATGACTAAGTACAACTCAGCCATGTGGGTTTTTTCACGATGTATTCCCTCACCGTTAACAAGCATGATTAATTAACAACACTACGTCTTAAGAAAAGATAAATTGGTGTAGGCCCGACCAGGAAATTGAACTGTCATCATCTGCATGATAAGCGGTGTACTACCCGCTGAGCTATCACGGTTGCATTGATATATAAAAACTCTATTACTCTACCACTTATAAAGCATGTTTCAAAACCAACTCCGTTCATTAAAGCAATTTAATGTCGCAATATGTTGGACGAAATTGCTTTTAAAATCGGGAATCGTTTTGCATGCACTTTATTATACTCGCATGCCGGTTTTGTAGTAGTACAGAAGAGTATTGCATACAATATACATACATATACTCACGGCTATAAATCATTAAAAGGTAGCTAGACCTTTAAAATCGGAAAATTCTTTAGCCTCTTTTGGAAGTTAAGTGGGGAAAAGATTGTAAAATAAATGTTTTTGGTGATGGGTCTCCACTTAAAAAGCCCCGATGCCCTTAGTCACCTCATACTATCGCTCATGGGAAGAAATAGGGTATTGCTATTCTAAGCCGATACTAATCAGCAATACTCAACTCTTCAACGCTGCTTAATCTTAACAAATACACTGTTAGTGCTAAGAAGATCGTATTTTCAAAACAACTTGTGATACAATGAAGTGTTATGTAGGTGCTGTCAATAGTCGAGGGTTTTCAATTCCTTTTCTGAAAAAATATATATATTAGAGATATTTTTTACGTAAGGCAAAAATAAGAAATAACAATACTATTAATAGAATTTACGTAATCGGCGAAATACATGTACTTACCTGGAAAACAGAGCATAATGAAATGAAAAGACAAAATAAATCTAAAAGAAATATCATCGACACTAAATCAACAACCTTCTCAATAGTATGAAAGAAATTTAAAATATTTTTTGAAAGAATTTATTGAGAAAACACGAAACTTGGTCACGAAAACTGGGTAAGAATATTTTCTACTTACGGTCAACTAATCAATAAATTCATTAAACATATAATTGTATAACCTTGTTGATATCACACTGGATATCAACAAGGTTATACAATTATACGCTACAATATGACTTTTAATAGGTGACAGTTTAATTCTCCACCGATTTTCACCCCGATTACGTTTCCAAGCAATAATTCGTCTAAAAGACCGGACCGCTGTCACTTAGACGAACAATGGGAGTCTGATAAAACGGAGGTGCATTTTGCTTCGTGTAGGGTTGACTTCTGTAAATTTTGATATATGGGTGTTTACATCCGTAATACTTTAATTTGATATCGGATATTTTGTGCAGTGTGTGTGTTAAATCTGTGTAGCGCCGGCTTAGAATAGCGCTACCCCATTTCTACCGGTGGGTGTACGTAAGAGGCGACTAACGGTATTGGGGCTTTTAAGGGAACATTGGGCGAAGCGGTTGGAGACCCATCACCAACAACCTTTATTATACCATCTTTTCCCCACTCAACTTTCCAAAAGTGGCTGAGGAATTTCTAATTCCTTACCTCTGGCTACCCCTTCTAGGGAATTATAGCCGTGAGTATATGTATGTATGTATGGATATTTTGTGCACAGTAATGGCTACCAGTCCTATAGTCATTCTTCAGGCTTCAGAATTAGAAAATCCAGTCATTTTAGAGTTTAGTAGGTAAATTATGTGACATAAAGGATGATTGGGGATGGGTCTCCCTCCAGCTATGTTGCCAAACAATGCTTGAAAAGCCCCAAAACCCTTAGTTGCTTCTTAAAACGCCCGCACAATGGGTTAGTGCCATTCTTAGCCGACTCTGTCATTTAATTCTTTATATATCTGAAGAGCTTAAAAAGGTTTATTCAAATCAATGACTATAGCCGTTAGTTCAGTTATATTTATATTATAATCATTTACACTATTTAAGTTACTGTGTAGAGTTGGCTTAGAATAGCACAACCCCATTTCTAGCCGTGGGTGATCAGAACAGGCGAATAAGAGTATAGGGGCTTTTTAAGTGTTTTATGGGCGATGTGGTTGGAGACCCGTCACCAAAAGTTATTTAATATTACCATCTTTTCCACACTTAACATCCAAAAGTGGCTGAAGAAGTTCTCATTATAAAGCTCTTGCTACCTTATTTAGGGATTTAAAGCTGTGAGATTCTGTATGTATGTAGTATTAATTAAAACTAAAATTGTAGCTACTGACGAATATCCAAACAAAAAAAGTGACGTTTAAAAAAGGAATGAAAAAATGCATCATAAAAACAATTCGACTTAGAATAAAAAACACAACCCTAAATAAAAACGACCAAGATAAATAGAGTTTTAGAGTCTCCTGAGAACAGGTCACATAATTTGGTCATAGAGCTGTGAACCACACTGCACTGGTATGTACTTTTACGATTATTAACTTTCACAGAATTTTAGTAGAATTTCACTTATTGTCTTTTGCATGGCATTAAATTCAAGGGAAATATGAAGGGCCTTAAAGTGCCTACTAAATGGAAACTTCCAAGACACCTGAATAGTATGTACTTTTTTTTTCCTGGTTAGGGTAAAAAACACTGTATAAGTCTCTTTTGAATTTTAAGACTTTTAGTAAAATATACGTATATATATATAAACTCACGTCGTGAGTTCCCATTACGGTAGGCAGAGACTATCGATTGTCAATTTGTACGATCCTGGCAAACCTCTCTAGCTTCGTTTACATCCATCAATCTTTTCATACATTCTCTTTTATTCCTCATACTTTAGACGCCTGTTTAAGTATCCTCTCTAAAAGTGTTTAGGAAAAGAATTTAAAATTCCATCATATACGTTTCTTTACTTAACCTTCTTACCGATATCTTTATAGTGTTCGTTTTTAATCATCTCTTTATGCTACTCTTAGAGACCTTTTATTTCCCAAACGTTTATCAAACCTATTCTCAATTACGTCTCCCTACTTTGTCTTTACATAAGACTTCTTCTGAAGCTTCGACTACTTTCTTTAACTTTCAACTGCAATTTATCGTCCCATCAAATATCCGCTCAAACTTCGTACGAAAAATTTTAAGTTCTCGTATCGTTTTGAGCTCAAATATTGAATTCAGTTTTCAAACTTTGGCTCCAGCAGATGGCAGATACAACTTTGTGTGACTATTCGTGTTGTGAAGTTTGTATTTTAACGAGTAATACATTTATAAAAAAAATAGGAATGCTCTTTGATGCGCCTATAAATATACATATGCTCACGGCTACGAATCGCAAAAAGGGGTAGCCGGAGTTTTAGAAGCAGAATTTCCTTAGTGTCTTTGGATGTTGAGTGAAGAAAGATTCATCCATTCCAAAACCTAAGGTACTTTTTACTTGGATTTATAGCCACGGGTATGTAAGACAGAAATATTTATGTATATTTTATATTTAATGAAAGTGGATTTATTGTCTCTGTCTTGCTTGACTGAAAATGAGTAGGACAAGACTTTTTCAATCATAAATTAAAAGAAAAATCGTGTTCAATGTTACCTAACAATACTTCATGTCCAATAATCCTAAAAAGGGATAAGGTGGTATAAAATCTAACCCATAATAGAAATGTACATACATACATACATATACTCACGGCTATAAATCCCTTAACGTAACGGGTCTCCAACCACATCGCCCAGAAATCGCTTAAAAAGCCCCTATACCCTTAGTCGCCTTTTCCGATCACCCTCGGGCAGAAATGGGGAAATGTAATAAACTTTATAAACTCCCTCTTAAAAGTTTTGATGCACTTCCCATTTAATAAGAAATTTCTAATACGGGTAAGATGAGTAAGAACTCTTTTTATAAAGTTGTATTATTTCTTTTCGTTAGCTTTATGAATGCAACTTTAAACCTAAGCTATTAGCAAAGTTATATTTAAGTGAAATACGATCACTGAATACTTTAGGTCAAAATAAGAAAAAGGTAAAGTAAACCGGGACCGAAGTTTAAACAATGAAAGGGCATAAGGATTGGTTTTTCTCACGACCATTTCCCTCCACACTAACAACCTTGATAAGTTAACCGTACATGTGGGAAAAGCATCACCAATATTATTATTTGCTTTACTTATGGTGCCACTAAGGACTTTAATGACTTTATCAAAGACCAAAGTTTATGAAGAATACAAGACACAAAGTGTACCCCGAACTCGGATTGGAAGTCGCTTCATCTGCATTAGAAGCGGCGGTTCACTTACTAGGCTATCAAGGTTCTGCTTTTAGCTTAAATTAACCTTATAGCTGAAACAATTAAGTATTTGGTATGAATTTATCTTTATGATAAATAAACGTCACTAAACAATTTATTTAACTTGTGTTAAGTAATCTCATTCATAAATAAGAGAAATGAATCTCCGTCATACAGTAGTCAAAGTAAGAGCGATAATTAGTTTTGAACTTTCCTTATTAATCATCATAAGTCGTCAACTTTGAAATGAGTTTAAATTTTCATCTCTGTATAAGGATTCATTTGTAACATAATGTATTCTAACAAAATATTTTTAGAACGTGTAAAAATATAAAAGAAACAAGGGAACATGTTTTTGTTACAAAACAAGGGTTTTGTTACGAAAACTAAAAAATCAATTCTATAGCAAAAACAGTAATTCTTTTAGTTGTTATAGTTGAATATAAATAGTCCTAAAAATTTTTTTAATAACTAAATTATAACAAAAGATTTTCTGCGAAATAAAATAAAATTAATGTCTGTGTAACAAGTTTGTTATATTAAATACCCATTATCATAGTTAAAATCCTATACCAGATATTTTTTTTTAATATATCCCCTATTCACCACGGGTACCAACACTATAGACTACATATAGGCTACAACATACAAGACATTTGCAACCCAAACCCGAGAACATCCTGTACATAGCACATACAAGCCAGATCCCGTGTCGGAACATCAATCAACTACCGGCGCGGCGGCGGCGTTTGTAATTTGATGCGATAAATAGAACACCCTGTAGAGCTCAGGTCAGGTTGAGTGCGATACTAACTTTGTGGTTGGGGTGTGTTAGATAGTTCCATGCTGTATGTATTTGCTATAAAAGAGTACTTAACTTTACAGTTCTCTATCAATTTTTTAACATGACTTGAAAACTTTCTACATTGTCTTCTGAAAAGAAAATATGGTTAGTCTTCCCAAAAATAAAAAGTTAAAGTAAGTAGAATCAATTTTCCTTACTTTTGAAAACCATTTCTTCAGGCTATTATTCCAAATCCTCAGGCAACATAACAAAAATCAGTTCTTGTGGAGTACTTAGCAAACAATTTACTTGAATATTCAGATTTGTGTCAAGAGCTGAACTCAACAACCTTAAAGTCTGAATCTCGTCTAGTATTGACGATGTCTCCATCTTATTTTGTATGCATTGAAAGGAGAAAAGTTGGTAAATAGTTTTCGTTCTATTGTCAGGCATATTGAATAAACAAACATTATTTTTATAAGACATATTTGCTATGTCGTGTAGTGCCGGCTAAAAATGACACTAATGACACACAAAGAAAGGGGTTCTTTGAGGTGGTTTTTGGGCAATGCGGTTGGAGACCCAGCTCTAAAGCTCTGGCTACCTCGTTTTGGGATTTATGGTCGTGAATGGAATGCATGTATGTATGTACATTTGCTGTGTGATTGCGGGTAATTAAAGCACTTACAATTTTTTCCCGTGGAGAACCATCACAAAGAATTTGACCAACTTTACCTCACTCAATTTCCAAAACTGGTTGAGGAGTTTCTGATTATGAAGCTCTGGGTACCCTTTTTTGGAGTTAATAGCCCTGAGTATCTATATAAATAGGGTGAAAACTATAAGTGATCTCACTTGATTTCTACTAAACATACATACATGTACTCACGACTATATTTCCCTAGAAGGGGTAGCCAGAGCTAAGGAATTATAAATTCCTCAGCCACTTTTGGAAGTTGAGTGGGAAAATGATAATAATAATAAAGGTTTTTGGTGATGGGTCTCCAACCGCTACTAAACTACACGAGATAACGAGCAATTGGTAACTGATTCTGAAGTGAGATGCAGTGTTGATCCACTATCACCCCTACTTCAGTATCCTTTTGAGACAACCAATATAGACATCTGTGTCGGGTAAACAAACACTCATGCAATACAAATTCATGCAACTATTCAGGTAAACACATATTTGGGGACATACATTTCTCATACATACATTCATATACTCACGGCTTTAATCCCTAGAAGGGATAGCCCAAGCTAAGGAACTAGAAGTTCCTCAGCCACTTTTGGAAAGTTGAGTGGGGAAAAGATGGCAAAATAAAGGTTGTCGGTGATGGGTCTCCAACCGCATCGCCCAAAAATCCCTTTAAAGCCCCAATACCGTTAGTCGCCTCTTACGTACACCCACCGGCAGAAATGGGGTAGTGTTATTCTAAGCCGACACTACACAGCATTTCTCATGTACTGATCAAAGGTCCTCACCCCAGTCCGTCCCAGGAGGAGAGCGTCCATCTCTGACTCCGGCACTGACACCACCGCCACGGTCGGGGCGCCATCTTTGATTGCCACGTTCGTCGTGAAATACACTTTATTGCTAGCGGCGTAAAGGTGAGAATTGTATTTTGCTCCTCGGGATTTTTAGGTTATGTTTTTTAGTTTGATCATTTCGTATGTTGAATCTCATTTGAAATGTAATTGTGACTGAAAGTGATTGGTTTTAATAAAGAGAAATCGTTTTAGTAGTTCTTCTGAAGTAAGTTGAAGGTTTTCTTGATACATATTAGTAAAAAAGTTCGTTTTGTTACTTATTAGTTTTTTTTTGTATTTTTGGGCCCTTCTGTTATGATTATTGTTATTTTATAATCTCATATCACTTGGTATTAGTTTTTGAGTTTATATTATCAAAACATATTCTAGGCACACTATTTCATAACATTATGTTCATACGTCACTACGTCCACTTAGATATGTCACTGCACCACTTAACTTGTTCTAAATTCTTTTTCAGATATGCTTTTTTCTACGGCTTGAAAAAATACCAGACCATTTTTTATTAGAGAGTTATTATCATATATCCTCATGTATAGCAATAAAATACAATCAAAAAATTAGGACAATAATGTTTTGAAACTATGTTACCTTAATTTACTATTATATTCCTGTTATTAATGATACCTACAATATCTTGCACAGTTAAAGAGACATAAGACTACATCAATCTTTGATTATAACAAAATAGCGGAAGATACGGCACGTACTTATAATCTTCAACTGAAAAGAGGCATATTCACAACTACACAGCACGCACACTCACACAACTGTGTTTGTTATTTAACGTTGTACGCTACCGAACGACAGAGACAAACATATTTGATTCGAAAATAGCGCGAGCGAGACAAGCGCATGCTGCTGTCGTGCGTCTTCGGGATACTTCGGGTCAAATTCTATCAACGACGATACCAGAATGCAAAATGGCGAACAAAGCGATAAGTGAATTTAAAAATATCATATTCTTTTTAAATTTTTATGTACTTACGAGTGAAAAGTGATTCCATGAGATTGGTTTTTTCTTTTGGAATAGTTTGTACAACGCATAAAAGCACACGAAGGCATTTTTGGTAACCACCATCTCGCTTAAAATAATAAAACTGTTTCTTCGAGTCACACACCTGTTCCTGTCACTTGTCGATTGCGACTGAGCGCAATTAGGCGACGTTAGCTTGATTTAAAGGATCCACGCGCTAGAGGTGAGTCACCTATCTTCCGCTATTTTGTTTTAATCAAAGACATCAATGGTATTGTATGCTATGTATCAACATCAGTAGTAGTAGCTACACAAACTTCTCTCACAGATTCAATTTGTAACATTTAACCCAGTTTGTTACGACATTGTTGGCTTCAATAACTTGATATACCGAAAATTTTGTTCATGTCGCAGACTTTGAGCCGGGCCCCATTTCACCACTCTGACAAGTCAGTCAATTGTCAAAAAAACTATAACTGCGCCGATTTCAATTATTAAATATGCGACACTTGTTTTGCTTATCCGAATTTTTTCCATAAACGTAAATTAAGTTATGTCGAAGTAGAAATTTCATCGTTGTCTATACATTATCCTATATGCAAATTCATCTAAATCACTATCACTGCCACTACTATTGCTTTCGCAGAAAGCCATTTCGTAACTAAAAATGACGACAATTGTAACGCTAGCTTGACACAGCCTCGATCTCATGTCAATGATTTCCGACAAATCTACAAATATGTCGAGTTGGAAAAATTAACCTTGTTTTACAACATATGGAGAACACAAATGCGTCAAAATATCTTTACCAAATGCACTTGAAACTTTAGTATATATCATGTACATAACAATAATTTTTATTTTACGTCAATATATGCAGTATTCACGATGCAGCGACCTCGAGAAGTTGTGCCCCGTTTTCAAATCTTCAGATTTCGAGCTCTTTTTCAATTGGCGTCAAAACCCGTGAGCCGGCCGGTTATTGCCACTACGCGAAATCGGCCCGTTGGACATTACCATTGTGCGATTGTTTCTCAATTTATCGCTTTTATATGCTCGGTAACAATACAGTAATATAAATGATAGGTACTTCTGCCAACCCGTACAGGGGTAGCTTTTTGAACGTTTTAGTTTTGAGAGTTGAGTTGTACAAAAATTATCTGCCTGATAACTGAAGTAAAAGCTTAAGAAATTGAGAATGATTAATTTTACAGAGGATTATTGATAGTGATGAGTCTCCAACCACATCGCCCAAAAAAGAATCATTACCGTTAGTCGCCTTTTCCGTACACCCAACGAAATGGGGTAGTGCTATTCTAAACTGACACTACACAGCAATACAAATAAAATAAAGGTTATTGGTGATAGGTCTCCAACCTCATCACCCAAAAATCTACCACAGCCCCAATACCATTAGTCGTCTCTTACGTACACCCTCCAGAAGAGGGATAGTGTTATTCTATGCCAACACTACACAGATAGGAAAAAGATTTATCTAGAGTTTTAAAGTCAAACTTTAACTTTTATTGCATACCATAAGTGTACAAATAATTTAAATCTTTTTGTTCATGAAAACCTCATGTGGGGATTATTACTAATAAATAAAGGAAAGAAAAATTTCGACACGGGCGGGGATCGAACCCGCGACCTCGGGTAAACGCCCCGGACGCTCTGCCAACTGAGCTACCGTGTCAGTTGGCTGCCAGTGCGAAATTCTTCTATCCTTTATTTCTTTTTACACGTTTAAGTAGTGTTTGCGTTTCCTACCTCCGAATTTTTTTTTTTTATTTTTAGGATAGAAGAATTTCGCACTGGCAGCTAACTGACACGGTAGCTCAGTTGGCAGAGCGTCCGGGGCGTTTACCCGAGGTCGCGGGTTCGATCCCCGCCCGTGTCGTAATTTTTCTTTCCTTTATTTATTCTTTATTTATAAGTGTACAAATAGTTGGTGTAATCACGGTACAGTAATAAATATGGACCCTGTTGGGGCATGCAATTTCACAAGAGGGCTGTAGATACTAAAAACAAATTAATTTATAATTAAATTATTCGGTAGCATAACTGAAGAGTTGAAACACTGAGGCATAATACAGTATTTAGTTGCCTTTTTGTATCACAAAACTATAAAAACTCCATGCGTACGCAAGCGTGACCGACGAATAGCTGGGGCTGTGACGTCACTTTGCCCGTGCCAACCGCATTTAACTCCGTCGGCCGAAATGCGCACTTTGAACCAAAATATTTCAGTCATATTTCAAGTTATAAAAAAAGCAAAAATACAGTTTTTCTCGTAATTTTTTATACATTTATTTTATAAACGTTGGTCAGGTCTATTGTCATAAGATTAAGTTGTCAACAATTGTAACATAATGCCTGTCTATTTCTATAAGAAATATTTTTCAAACTTATCATTTATCACTTGTCACTGACATATGTCAGCCAACATATGTCATTGACAATTGTCATGTTGGTGAAATAGGAGCCTGGCTGCCAACTCTCTGGCCAAATGACCCTATTCAGGGCGGTCTCGAATCCTACAATGGTGACATATATGGGTTATGATGATGATATTAGAACTAAACCTCCTCAGGGTTTGAACCTGTAATAGTTACACCATGTAGGAAGTAACAGACAAAATATTGAAAGGTCAATGCAAGCTTTTAAAATTCCTGCTGAATGAGTTAACACATGCTCTTAGCTGAAATGGAATTTATTTGTTCACATAACACTTTTAGATATTCATACGCACGTATCTCGGTTTATGGATTTTCAGTAATGTACGTAAAACAATTAAAATAAGATGATTCAGGTTCCAATTGATTCATGTTTGCATCGTATTCGAAAACATGAGAGATCCCTAATACCTACCGCATATATGGCTTTATCACAATCTTTTTTTTTAAGTTTCAAAGAACCTCATTTGGTTAACGTTCCATATGGCACGCTTCGCAACTTTACTATCCATGAAGTCATGTACCTGAATCCATCGTTACTCTACTTTCAATCATTCAATCCTTGTGACCAAACTACAATGATATTTTTATTTAAATTTACTTACTTCTCAAGCTCCTTTAATTTAAGTATTGGATTGAGTTAATCCTAGATGAAAAAGTAAATGCGTAAGACTATTGCTGAATGTAGAGGAAAGAAAATGGTCCTACTATAAGGTTTTTTCAGGTTGCGTTAATTTTTTCAGTCTTTGGCTACCCTTTGGAATAGATATTAATAGCGTGAAAATAAATAAATACGTAAGCTTCTTTATTCAGTACTAGTGGATCGGCCCCGCTTCGCACGGGTAGCGTAGTTTTAAAAATATCGGAGGTTTCTTCAATCACTGCTCAAGCGTTATGAAATTAGCGCCTTTATTACAACTTACACCACTCATGTCTGAATATAGTGTAACTTTGTGATTTTGAAAGCGCTTTTACATTTCATATTATTATTTTATGATTGAGCGCTTTACGGTTCAGATCAGTATCTCCGAAATTAAGCTAATTTTAAGGTTTTAATTGATGCAACTACTGGCGCCATCTAGTACGTAATATGTAAATCAGTAAGGATTTGGTTTTGATCGCGTGCGACTATTATGTTTCATGTATAATTTTGGTGTTTCTATTCCGATTTCTATGATTCTTTTTTTATTGAGTAGGTAATAAAGTTAACTTTTCAAATAAGGGTGATTGAGAGTATTATAAACGTAAGAGAAAACAAACATAATCAGAATGCTCCGAACTGCTAAGCTATCAGGAGTTACACGTGTTGTTGTGAGTCAACCATAAAAGATAGACATATGCTGTTCAGGGATATTTTTTAGACAATTTTATGTAAAGTATTTCCGTCATACGTGATTTCTATGTAACTTTAACCATTAAGGCTGCACACGCGACGGAAGCTTAAAAAATGGAGTAACTTCTCCCGTTTTCCCAAAATTTTCCATAATTCCCCTTCATTACTCTGCTGAAAAGTATACTATAACCTGCCCAGGAGTATGAAGAATAATTGTGCCAAGTTTCGTCAAAATCCGTCGAGTAGTTTTTGTTTCCATAAGGAACATACAAACCGACAGACAGACAGACAGACAAAAATTTTACTGATTGCATTTTTGGCAACAGTATCGATCCCTCATCACCCCTGATAGTTATTTTGTAAATATATTTCATGTACAGAAATGACCTATCTACAGATTTATTATAAGTATAAAAGATGTGGCGACCGCTAGACGGCGAACTCACTCCCATACTAGCAGCGTCATAAAAAATCGTACATCGCGGTATCGAAATGTTTCTCTAGCTAAACATAAATACAAATTCTAAGTTGGCACACGGCAGGGTCTACTGGCCAGTATATATTTACTGTTCCCACAAGTATTTTAGCTTTGAGCTAAAGATAGCCGTTACCTTCACTGACTTTGTTAAACTTTTACAAAGACATTTTGTGTGCTCAGCTGTTTATGAATAAGTTCAGAGCGTCTAACTTTAAAAGCTTAAATAACAACATCTGCCCCTCTTTAAAGGAAAAATATAAGAAAACAATGATAAAAAAGCGTAGCTATATAGTGGCGGCTTGAAATAGCAGTAATCCATTTGTTCCGTAAGTGTCTGATGTGTTTTAAGTGATTCTTGGGTGATGTTGCTACTTAGCCATCCTTTATTTTACAATATCATCCTCATCTATCTGTTGAAAATTTATTTTTAGGGATATATATATCAGCGATCATATATGTGCAATTGATAATGTAAAAGCTGAAAAACCCTTAGTAATACATACATATATTCACGCCATTAGTTCCCATTGGAGTAGTCAGAGACTATCGGCCGCATTTTGTGTTGTAACCGAACAAGCTTATTTCAGTTTAGTTTTATTTATTTCTTTATATAAAAGGAACTTCTTTATGTACAAAGTTGCTGAAAATAGACTTAACTCGTTGAGAAAACGAGCAGAACTTCCATCACGACGATAGCTGTGATAAAATAATTCCTGAAACGGCTTCAAATAGAAGAGACATTTTACGAAGACAATTTTGCAGTCGGCATCGTTCCTGTGGGAGTTCAGCGTGCCCTGTAAGGGTTTATTCACACACAGAAAAGAAAATTTAAAAGTTCCAAAGTATAAAAATTAAAGTTTTATTCTATTGTTGTTTGACGGTAAAATACGAAAAGGATTATCAAGTTAGTATTTCGTATTGTTGGTTTGGAATAGTACTAATCCATTTCTTTCCGCTAGTGGCTTGGATGATTAGAACTTTTTAAGTGATAGATGGGCGATGTGGTTGGAGATCAATCGCCAACAACCTTTATTGTACGATCCTTTCCCCACTCAACTTCTTTTTTTTGACTAAAAAATCGAATTATGGAACTATGGCTACCCCACTATGGGATTTATAGCCTAGACTATAATGTACCAATGCAATTAATATCAGCACAGCAAAATTATATCAAATTTCACAAAATGGTTTAGATATTGAACCGTTTCGATTGCTTTCTTTGAGTCTTTAAATATAAATATTTTATAAGTTTTTCTTTCTGATATGCTTTCCTCGATTTTGCTGTTTCATTAAAGATACCTTTAAACGATACTTGTCCTTTGAGCAAAGCAATAACTTTATTAAAATAGATGTAAACAAGGTGGACCAGCCTTAACGTAACCAGCGAATTTGCTTTATAAGGCATCCTGATATAATATGGTCGTAGTTATCATGAAATTATATGCTACGAGCTTTTGACTTGTGTTGGCTTAGAATATTTACATATAAATAAACAAATAGATAATAATAGAAGCATTAAAATAAAAACTAATAAGTAACTTATAGAACAACAAACATAACATTAATTATTTGACTTAATATATTATTAGTTAAATACTTAAATAAAACATCCTTGATCTTCTTATCGTGACGCGCTTTTCTTCCTAATTAAGAGCTTAGACGAAAAGCTAAATTAATTATTTAAACACAACAAAAATCAACAAACGCTCCAAATAAACTGTGTAAACAACGTTTCTTTTTGCTTTTTGAATTAATTTTAGATGAATAAACTAGGGATCATCTTGTTTCTGTGAAGTTTATTTTTAATTTTACAGTTAACAATATTGTTTTGGGTAAAGCAGCATCCTACTTATAATTACCTAGTTGTCTTATTTTTGTTCTAATAAAAAACAAGAGTCATTTAAATGGGCTAATAACATGAATCTTCTCAGATGCAGCACTCTTGACAGAGTGCTCGTGGTCGTCATTTCGGTCTGGCGACCCGCCGCACATTTCGACAAAGCACTAGTCTAGGAGGAGGTCGCGGGTTCGATCCCCGCCGTTGTCGAAATTTTTCTTTCCTTTATTTATTAGTAATAATCCCCACATGAGGTTTTCATTAACAAAACATTCAAACTAGTCTAGTAAGTTGGATATTATTTTATTTTATCAGACCTTCGTGGTCGTGGTGGTAGAGTTTTCGGATGCAAATCCTAAGGTCTTATTGACATTGTAGGCTTGAAAAACTTGACTAACCGATATATCAGTTAGTAAATCATTCATAGATTAACGTTAACCTCAGCTGGACTCACACCCACGACCTATGGATCCGGAAGGTAACTCTACCAATTAGGCCACGGACATCGTCATTAATTATTACTTCAAAGCTTTTGTTGTTGTTCTCTTTATTTGTAATACCACATCGTCCGACTATAAATTTTACAAGCAGATCCGTGAGTCATCTCGAATGAAGCGTGTAATATAGCATACATAATATAGAAGTGAAAATAATATAAGACAGGGAAGCGACATGATAGTCCAGTGGGTAGAACACCCGCCCGAAAAACAGAAGGGCGTGAGTTCCAATCCTGGGACGGGCCTACACCAATTTGTCTTTTCTAAAGTCATATGTGTGGTTAATTTATCATGGTTGCTAACGGTGAGGGAAAACATCGTGAGGAAACCCACATGGCTGAGTTGTACTTAGTCATGTGACAGTGTATTCGTACAAAACGGCGATAGGCCTGCCCCCTATCACGTGATTACACTGTCTAAGCAAAACGTGGGTACCTTCTCTGGAAACTAGATGGCGCTTGCCATGTGAGTTCAGGAGTATTGGTACCTCTGCCAACCCCTTCGGGGATAAACGGCGTGAACGTTTACGTTTACAGGGAAATTAAAAGCATTTCCACACAAGGAGAGAATGCGGAACGGTAAAGTGGCCGTAGCGATATATAAAGCAATATAAATAGAATTGTTAGTGGAGGTTAGCTTTAACAACCATGATAAATTAACCACACATATGTCTTTAGAAAAGACAAATTGGTGTAGGCCCGACCCAGGATTTGAACACTAGTCGTTTGCACGATAACCGAGTGTTCTACCCACTGGGCTATCACGGTTGTCCTTTATTCATTCAGTAATATATACAATTATATTACAGGAATGACCCCGCATGACATGCCAGCCCGCATCGTTCACACAAACGAAACGTGACATCAATTATTCAATAGAGTGTAATGATGTTAGCCTGCTCGTATGTGAGTGAGGAGGTCTTTTGTTTGAGGATTGAAAGGTCATACATTGAAGTTGATGAAGGTTTCAACTTCATATAGAACGGTCTCAATGGTTCATTGGGTTGGTGTTACATAAGATATGACGTGAAAGGGACGGTAGCTAGTAAAGGTACATACATACATACATACATACATACATATACTCACGGCTATAAATCCCTAGAAGGAAATTCCACAGCCACTTTTGGAAGTTGGGTGGGGAAAAGATGGTAAAATAAAGGTTGTTGGTGATGGGTCTCCAACCGCATCGCCCAAAAATCCCTTAAAAAGCCCCAATATCGTTAGTCGCCTCTTACGTACACCCACCGGAAGAAAAGGGGTAGTGCTATTCTAAGCCGACACTACACAGCAACTAGTAAAGGTGTCCTATGATAAGCCAAATAAGTCTCTAAATTAGTTTATCGCACTACTTTTACTTACACCGCACTTTTGTAAATGTCGTGTAGTACTTATACCCACTTTACTAGCTTTTCTCCAAGAGTGTGAGCTTAACATTAAGAATATAATACATACATCCATACTCACGGCCAGAAATCCCAAAAAGGGTAGCCAGAGCTTCTGAGCTAGAAACTCCTCCCCACATTTGGAATTTCATAGGAAACAAGATGGTAGAAACAAAGTATTGTTGGTGATGGATCTCCAACCGCATCGCCCAAAAAACACTTAAAAACGCCCCACACACTAGTCGCCTTTTACGACTATCGTTGGGTAAAAAGGGGTACTGACATTCTCAGCCGGCACTACACGGCAAATAAGAATATGTTTTATAAATTTGGTAAGAAGTTGTCAATGTGTACTCCTTGATCATTTTCGTTGCTTTGATGGTTAATATTTTTATACTAATTACGATGTATTATGGACTTAAATACAAGCCTAACGGCGTGAGTATGTACATTCTGACTTTTTAGAATATATACTATACATACATACATACATATACTCACGCCTTTAGTTCCCATTGGGGTAGGTAGAGACTATTGATCGCCACTTCGTACGATCCTGACAAACCTCTCTAGCTTCGTTTACATCCATCAATGTTTTCATACATGCTCAAACTCAAACTCAAACTTTTATTGCAAAACATAAGTGTACAAATAGTTGGTGTAATCAAGGTACAGTTATAAATATGCTCTTTTATTCTTCATACTTTGGACGCCAGCCTTTTTGAGCACACTCTCAATTTGGTCCAAGTGTGTTCTTCGTGGTCGTCCTCTAGTATATACGACGACGTGATAGCCCAATGGGTAGAACACCGGTTATCGTGCAAACGACTAGTGTTCAAATCTCGGGTCGGGCCTACACCAATTTGTCTTTTCTTAAAACATATGTGTGGTTAATTTATCACGGTTGTTAACGGTGAGGGAAAACATCGTGAAGAGTGACTGAGTTGTACTTAGTCGTGTGACAGTGTATTCGTACAAAACGGCGATAGGCCTGCCCCCTATCACGTGAGTACACTGTCCATGTAAAACGTGGGTACTCTGAACACTAGGTGACAATATCACGTGATGTTCAGAAGTATTAGTACCTCTGCCAACCCCTTCGGGTATATTCGGCGTGAACGTTTATATAATGAAGTTTTTATTTAGACAAAAAAATATAATTGGTTGATCGAGAATCTTGAGAGAATGATTTCATCTACACAATATATATAAAAATATATAATATATATATAAACAAGAAATAGTGAATATAAGTTTCTAAATATTTTAAACTAGTGATACAGTCAAGCTGTAAATGGTTGGTAAAGAAAATATGTGCACATTTGATTTTTATGCTCAATAGTTTCTATCGTGCACAATAAAAAATATTGTTCCAAAAAAAAATATTTTTATTGCCCAAAGAATTTGTGTAATTGGTGGAGCGGTTTTGGTGACTATTCATTTAAAACAAATTTATATAAAATCTAATCTTTCCTTCTTAAAGAAGTTTAATATAATAAATCTAGTACATTATGTACTATTAACATGAAATGCAAGCTCTTGAGAAAATGATTTCATGTACAAATTTAAGTACTATGCTCAGCGTATAAAGCCACCATCCACGAGCTCATAAAAAGTAACAACCAGTGAGCAAATAAGGATTTTTTATAACTTCACTACAAAACGACCTCTTTTAAAATGTAAATAAGTGGAATGAAAAACGCTTTGTAAAAAATGTGAATTAAAATTACTACAGTTTTACACGTAATATCCTTATGGAATAGATAGCATGAAACTAGAATGAATGCAGTTGATATGAAGTCTCTTAGAACTTAATACGATGAAAAGTTATGCAACGGGGTGTGATGAAATGTTATTTGTCAACAATGGAAGTGCAAGAATACGTTGCAAGAGAAATAAGTTACCTTGAGTAGATGGATGGCAAAAGAGAAACTTAATAAATGTAAGGGAAACTATTTCTGTCTTTTCTGTAGCTTGTTTGACATTGCATCAATAATATACAAAGTACCTATACCTATAGCTATCCCGATTTTTGTAGCTTTGTGTTTATGAAAGCGTATTTATGATTTGAATATGAAAGCATATTTCAATTTGCCCCAACTCACAAACAAACATCAATCAATGTAACTTTACATAAAGTGATGCATATATGCATGGCTTCAAATGCTAAAAAGGGGTAGCCAGAACCTCAATATATAAAAGTTCCTAGCCATTTTTGGAAGGTGAGTGAAGAAAAGGTGGAAAATTTAATGGATAACTGGAGAACGTCTGCATCCAAATTAATTGAAGCTCTGGTTCCCTTAGTTGCCGTTTACGACACTCGCGGAGAGAAATGTTTTTTTTCTATTCTAAGTCAAGACTACACAGCAACATCTATACATTATAGTTATTGCTGCATTATCCTTAACACTATCCAATAATTTTAGCATATATAAATATTTAGCAGTACAAAACAAAAAGAACACACTTTATCACTTATCCCAAAGATGCATAGAGTTAATGATTTCCATTTTCATCTGATAGTTTCAGTAAAAATCCGATCGAAACATATGAAATATGCAACAGCTCAGATGCAGTGTTTATACGTTTCAAGGTGCAGGGGCGTAGTGAGATTTATAGCTTAATATACGCTTTGCAAAAAGCTACATCTTACAAGCTCAGTGCTAATAAAACCACTTTTGTTGCAGTTTTCGCTTACATAAATAGTTTCGTAATAGAAAATATAAAAAACTAGCCGACCCCACAGACTTCGTACTATCAAAAGTGTAGACTTTCACGTCGTCAATCTGAAATATTTAACTGACCCGTTGAGGGTCTCTGTCATGCGATGAGAAAAAGGTCTTTTTCAAAGTGTCCTCACAATTTTTTCACTTTATAAATTTTAAGTTTATAAGTATAGTAGTTTCGGCTGAGCATTGATTCTTAGTCAGTTAGTCAGTTTGGCCATTGTTTAAGAAAATTTATTGATCTCTTAATTTTTCTGGGATAATAAGTGTCCTATTGTGTTAATTGGGATCATTATCTGGCTTCCTGTAACTTTTATTTTAAACTCGTTCTATGAATTAGTCTTTATTTAGCTACAAACACACAAACATCCAAACATCTAAACTTTCACATTTATAATATTAATAGGATAAGGCTTAAACATAAGCTTCTCGCGCAGGTGACCTCGCTCGCCGGCCAGCGCAGCGTCTTGTCGTGAGCTTCATGCACGCGTGTAAATTTTGTTACGGAGTAATTTTAAAAATTGTATTATCTTCTAAGATGTTTATTTAAAGTAAAATTAAATTTAAAGTGATGTCAAGGACAATTTTGTTCTCAGTTAAATACTCTTAATCAATAACATATTTATTTGGATAAGGATTAATATTATGTTGATAAAACATTATTTATGGCAATTATGCATTAAATTCGACCAAATTTGTTTACCATAAAAATGGTTATAGTAAGTGAATCTTAAAAGTTAGACATATACTGTCGCGGACATTTTTTTAGATTATTTAAAGAGAAACAATTCTTTAATACATTTTTTTGGGTAACTTAAACCGTTTACGCAGCGCACACAATAATTATCCCCGTTTTTGCAACATTATTCGCCGATAGTTTGCTCCTGTTGGTAGCGGCGTGATGATATATAGCCTAAAACCTTCCTCAATAAATGGACTATCCAACACAAAAAGAGTTTTTCAATTTGATTGGGTAGTTCCTGAGATCCTAGCGTTCAAACAAACAAACTCTTCAGCTTTATAATATTAGTATAGATAAGTATAAGGAATGTGTAAGGAATGATGTGATTCGTGAAAGGTGTGGTGTAAAAGATGATATTGTAAGAAAGATAGAAAAAGGAATGTTGAGATGGTTTGGGCACAGAGGATGCGAGGAGGAGGAGAGGATGGATGACAGTAAATTGGTGAAAGAGATATAAAGAGCCAATGCGGAAGGTAATGTTAGTAGAGGACGACCTTGGAGAACACATTTGGATCAAATAGAAAATGTGCTCAAAAAGGCAGGTGTCCGCAGTATGAAGAATAAAAGAGCATGTATGAAAAGATTGATGGATGTAAACGAAACCAGAGAGGTTTGCCAGGATCGTACAAAGCGGCGATCGATAGTCTCTGCCTACCCCAATGGGAACTAACGGCGTGAGAATATGTATATATGTATATATGTATAAAAAATAAGAATATTTTACATGTATTTTTATTTCGGTACACTCTCTATTTATCACAGCCCATAAATGTCCCTAACAAGAGATAGTTTTGCCCCTACTTTGAATTTGGTGATACAGCCATAGACACATCACGATTGGCACACTAACAACTAATATCACGATAATAGCCGGGACCGACGGCTTAATATGTTCTCTAAAGCACGGAACTGTCAATTGGTAGGTTTTTTCTACCAAATTGTCAAATAATATATACGGTATATGTCACAGTAAGATAGATAAAGCCTTTAATATGGTTATATCCCTACGGTTATAATTATACACCATAACGTATAGTCGATTGTAACTTGTAAACTTGTGAAGTTTAAATGTCAAAAATTGATTGTAAGAACGAAAGGTTGTGAAAATATTAGTGTAAATATAGTAATTATTTTATGCATTTGATAAAGTAATCATTATAATTTATGAAAGATTATTATATATTATTAAGTAATCATTATCAAATTATTATTTGTGAAAGATTTATTTTCAAAAATAGAAATAAAAGGAAATACTAAGATGGTCCTAGTAAAATAATAGAATTGTTTGTTCTTTTTTTTCCATTACACTTAATAATTCAGCCGAAATAATATGTAACGAAAAACCTTAATAGTTAGGAAAGCTTCCGATCTCCTAATAACCACCAAATAGATTTACACTCTATAAACCAATTAACAAGGCTTTCACCTAAAACTTTACTAATACGACCCTGAGTTTAATGATACGAGTGTCTGCTCTTTGGACACAGAACGTTATAGTTAATTCACTCACTTTAACAATCTCCGAAAATACAAAATGAGTGTTATATTATGCTATATATAATGAATATTTAGCTCTTTTTCGCCTGAATCGATAATACCTCTCAGCTTCTTTGTATGAATTTCAAAAGTACAGTTATTTATATAGTTTTTTAAAAGCGGTAATGCTTTTTATATGAGTATTAGGGTAAATCAATGTATAATCTTACGCTGAGCGTTTTATACATTATGTGGTGTCCATAAGATAAATAGTTTGTGAACTTGTTAAACTCTTCAGTTCATTAATAAATAAAGGATAAATAGAGGAAAGAAAAATTTCGACCGACCTGTGGCGTATACCCGAGGTCGCGGGTTCGATCCCCGCCGGTGTCAAAATATTTCTTTCCTTTATTTACCCTTTCTTTATTAGTAATAATCCCCACATTTTTTTACAGTTTTTATGAGCAAAAACATTTAAATTATTTCAGTTCATTCAATAAATAAGAGGCAAAAGATTCGATGAATAATTATTATTATACAATGATTAATATAATAAGATCGGATAACTCGCTTTTTAAGAAAAATAATTTATGAACATCAGCCGCTTCACCCCATAGCAAAATGCTCCGAGGTCGTCTTCTACTATCATTACCTTCCACATTGGCTCTATAGATCTCTTTCACCGATTTACTGTAATGTAGAACTCTTCTTCGCAGAGTATTTAATTATTTATTATTATTATTTATTTCAGATAACAATGGATCCATTTGTATTAGTAACACTTAAGAGCTATATTAGTATTCAAAATTAAAATGAAATTTAATTAACAATTATATCAAATTAAAATAAATTACGATTTAAATCAAAAACAAAATAAAAATAAATTATAATTTAGATCAATTTAAAAATTAAATTCAATCAAAACTAAAAACTCAATTAAACATAAAATTAGTTTCTATAATTTGCCTTTCATTCCCCCTAACCAATACATTGGAGAGATGACGAAAGATTGGCGAGTCGTACCTTCCAGCGATGGTTTTCAGAATGGAGTTAGAGCTAGCCCGAACTCTGCAGAGCAATGACGCTGCCTTTTTGCGCATTATCGCGTAAAAGTCATCAGTGCGCGCCGCGGCAAACATGCCAGATGCGCTGCAGAATCGAGGCAGCCCCAACAACATTCTGAATCCATTACTTTATTTGCTTACCACAGTCGCGCTCTAATTTATTGCAGCAGTGCCCTCTGGTCAGAGCACTAGTGGCTTTGCGGGAAATTGCAGAAGATGTGGATGTTTTTGCATGTCATCTGGGTGACTTCACAATCGTTGCCTTGAAATATCTATGTTACAATAAGTAAGAGAGTACCATAAATTTAATATGTTAAAATTTAATTTAAAATGTTATCGCATTAGGTTTATGCCTGTAATGATTATGTTTTTTGGAATAAATAAATAAATAAATAAATTATTGTATTGAACGCGTAGAGCGTTGACAGCATTTTGTGTAAAGCTGCCCCACAGGCTGCACGTGTAGAAGACTTGACAGTAAGATTTAAACAGTGTTATTTTAACAGACTGACTACAACGCGCAAACCTGCGTACCAGCATATTACACCTGACTGCCATCGCCCTACGTTACCTCTCTATATCTGCATGGTCCTTAAGGTCGTCGGTAATAAAGTGTCCTAGATATTTAAATTGGTACACTCGCTTAAGCTCAACACCATTTAATTTAATTTTTGGAACATGATCAGGAATCTTTCCACCGACAGCCCTAAAGACCATGTACTCGCTCTTCTTATGATTATACGCCAAACCGTGCTTCAGAGCGTACTCTTCACACATATGAAGCAGATCATTCAGAGCTCTGACTGATGGTGTCAGCAAGACCATATTGTCAGCGTAACTGATGTTATTTATAGAAGAAGAAGAAGAAGAAGAAGAAGAAAAACATTTATTCGCTGCTACACACGTACAAAGGAAAACACAGCACAAAAATAAGTATATACAAACACACAGAAAAATAATAATAAAAATTATAGTAACATCATCCACGCGACATCCGATGCGCCTGCTGCTGAGCCCAACGATCAGGTCATTTATATATAGGTTAAACAGTTTGAGGGACGTAAGTCCCCCTTGTCTTACTCCACACCCCAACCTGAAAGACTCAGAAACTTTATTGTCCCACCTAACCCGGTTATCTTGATTTCCATACCAGAACTGGAAAATGCATAACAGTTCCGCCGGCACATCCCTCCCCCGCAGCTTGTCCCAATAAATACTTTCTTCGGTTTTGTAAGTTTAAACAAAAACGTCTTTTTTCTATTATATCTTAAAATGAGTTTTAGTCCTTTTTCCAAATTCGTTAGTACAAACCTAAATTCACTCTGAGCTAATGTGGCTGTAGATGTAACTTACCTGTAAAGGAGAAAAATATATTAATTAGTAAATAAGTGATTCTATTACTCTCTAATGATAGAAAGTGAACAAAATCCTCGAGGAATTTTAAACATATAATATTTACTGCCTGTTGATTTATTTTTAAATGTTTTTTTTATGAAAAATACACTAATGTTCAGATGATTTGGTTTCAGGTGGTGATGATGGTAAACTGGTAAACCATTAGCTAACGTTAAAAGATGTAAAACACCTCTGTTAAACAAAAGTAACGACAATAAAAAAACACAGGTGAGTATGAGATTTATAAAAGCAGAAACTACAGATATCTGTAAAATCATTGACAACTTAAACCACAACAAAGCACCTGGTGTAGATAAAATACGACCGATAGATATAAAACTTATCTCCAAAGAAATCTCATCAGTTATTGCTAACCTAATAAATACATCTATTTATGATGGAAAATACCCTTTAGAACTGAAAACCGGAATTATCAGACCAGTTTATAAAAAAGGTGAAAAATCAAATTATGATAATTATCGCCCGATTACGATATTACCAATAATTAACAAAATAATAGAAAAATATATAACTTCCCTCATTCATAATTTCTTGCATTCACATAAAATACTAACTGAGAAACAATATGGCTTTCAGATAGGAAAGAATACCACCCAACTTTTAACCAACTTTACAGAGTCAGCTTTACAAAAACTTAATAACAAAGAACATGTTCTTATTTTATTAATAGACTACAGTAAAGCTTTTGATACGCTTGACCATGCTAAAGCATTAGATAGATTAGAAAAGTGTGGCATAAGAGGCCCTTTACTGAACTG
Organism: Bedellia somnulentella; assembly: GCA_963576735.1. NCBI lineage: Eukaryota > Metazoa > Arthropoda > Insecta > Lepidoptera > Bedelliidae > Bedellia > Bedellia somnulentella. Next base: position 11,597,607 of record OY755193.1, read on the forward strand.
GTGCAAAGATTATCTATGTCGCAGAACCAATAAAGTAAAAATAGGCGATGTTGATAGTGAAAACATCAATGTAACCCAAGGAACCGCTCAAGGCTCAGTGTTAGGACCTCTGCATTATCTAACGTATGTGAACGACCTACCCGATATGATAAAAGCCTCTGAAATATATCAATTCGCGGACGATACATGCTTAATGACCTCGAATTTCAATATCAACACCGCTCTAGAAAAGTTGCAAATGGATTTTGATATCTTGTCTAAATGGTCACACGACTCCGGTTTGATAATAAATGCAAATAAAACTAAAGTTATATATGTAAGCTCCAACAAAAATAGAAGTATTGAGTCTGTTAAACTAATCTTTCATAATCATGAATGTCTTCATAATACACGTAAACGCCTAAAATGCAAATGTGAGCCGATAGAAACTGTCAGTAGCCATATCTACCTTGGATTAGTAATTGATGAAAATATGAAATGGACCGAACACATTGACAAAGTATGTAATAGGTTGCGGGCTTTGTTAGCAAAATTCTCAATACTTAAAGATAAAGTTCCTTATCATATACTTTTACAACTTTACAAAGCCCTACCTGAATCTATAATATCTTACGGACTCAGTTGCTATGGACGAACATACAAATCACACCTAAATAAAATATATGAATTACAACTTAGAATACTAAAAAAAATTGTTCCTAGAAAAATAAAAAATAAGTTCAAAATAGACAATGGTTACGATGGATTATTTAACTACTGTGGTGTTATGTCAGTTCACAACAAAATGAAATACTGTATTTTGATTGAGCAGTTTTTTAATTTAAAATTTCAAACATACGAGTCTATCAGTTCAATAGTTACCAGAGGCAAGTCTTCACGTATGTTGTCTTTACCTAAAACACAAAATAACTACGGTAGGTACCAGCTTAAATTCCTAGTACCACAACTCATAAATGATCTTCCACAAGATATACGGACTAGTATTACTAAGAAAAACATTAAACACATCTTAAAAAATCATTTTTTACAGTCTGTATAATGTATATATGTTTGGTATACACACATACATATTATATATATTATGGATATATTGACTCAAATTTGTGACACACAAGTTTGTGTCTTTATTTTCCTGATGTAACACGAATTATTAATTGATAACAGTAGTAAGGGTAGCAAACATTCAATACATATGTTTAATTTATTATTACTATCATATCACGCCTAACATACTCTACTTAACTACTATTAAAAAATATAATATATATTAATGTTTTAATGAGTATATTTATAACTAACCTAAATCTTAGTTACACTCATACTTCATAAATTACTTTTTGGATCAGCCTGTATCTTACTTTAAATACACAACCCACACAATAATTCGAAACCGCATTTCCCTGACTACCCACCAATCCTTTTTAGTGACAATTTAGAGTATACGGTAAAACCTAAAAATGGTTTATGTGTACTTGTTATGAATATTGAAATGTAAAAATATTTTATTCAAATAAATGAAAAAAAAAAAAAAAAAAAAAGATAACGAACAAAATTACATAGACGAAAAGGCATAAATATTTATGAACAAACCGCGAACAGTTTGCCAGGATCGTAAAATGAAGTACTTGATAATTAAAAGAAAGAAATGAAGGTGCCGTGGCCAGACCCTTTCTTAGACATTCCTTATGCTAAGAAATAGGTAAACGCTATTTTAAGCTGACACTTAACAGCTGTTAGAGATGTAGGTACATAATTACCGCAGTAGGTACATACAATCACTATGGAAGCAAGCATATTATAGAAAAAAGCTACCATTTCACCTGTTAGTTTGCCGCAGAAGCACGTTTGTAGCACAATTAAAGCCTGCATCACATTTTGTATTAAACCTGCAGGCCGTACTAATACAAAAAGCTTTTGCTAAGCTGCTTACAAAGCAATTTAGTTTTGGTGTCCACCATGTTTTATCAATTCACAGAAGCAATTTACGAAAAAGAAACCTATGACATTTTAGTCGGCACATGAGTAACAACTGTGATAGCTCATTGGAAGCTCATTTTTCTAAAGACATAACATAAACATAAACGTTCACGCCGAATATCCCCGAAGGGGTTGGCAGAGGTACTAATACTTCTGAACATCACGTGACTTTGTCACCTGGTGTTTAGAGTACCCACGTTTTGCATGGACAGTGTACTCACGTAATAGGGGGCAGGCCTATCGCCGTTTTGTACGAATACACTGTCACATGACTAAGTACAACTCAGCCATGTGGGTTTCCTCACGATGTTTTCCCTCACCGTTAACAACCATGATAAATTAACCACACATATGTCTTTAGAAAAGACAAATTTGTGTAGGCCCGACCCAGGATTTGAACACTAGTCGTTTGCACGATAACCGAGTGGTCTACGGTTACTTTTCTAAAGACATATGCGTAATTAATCATGGTTATTAAAAGGGAGGTAATCACCGTGAGATACCCCACATGGCTAAGTTGCACTTAGTTATGTGACAGTGTATCCGTACAAAGCGGTGATGGTCCTTCCCTTTGAACACCGTATGACAAAAATGACTCGCGATAGTTACAAATATTAACGCCTCTAAGTGACGATCTTTGTATATACATACATATACTCACGGCTATAAAACCCTTGACGAGGTAGCCAGAGCTTTGAAATGAAAAATACCTCAGCCACTTTTGGAAGTTGATTGGGGAAAAGATGGTAATAATAAATGTTTTTGGTGACGGGTCTCCAACCACATCGCCAAAAATCACTTAAAAAGCCCCTAAAACCTTAGTCGCTTCCTACGATCAGCCACGGGTAGAAATGGGGTAGTGTTATTCTAAGTCGACACTACACGGCCAATCTTTGTCGGATCCTGGAAAACCTCGCGAACTTTACCTGCATTCATCAATATTTTCATACATGCCCATTTATTCTTCTCACTTCAGTGCCTTTTAGTACATCCTTTAATTTTTCTAACTTTGTGCAGTAATATATTATCATCCACATTATATACTTTTATCAATGTCATAACAAACCTTTCAAATTAGGATTTACTTAGCCAAAGTTACTCATTTCAATGACCAAGTCATTCAGTCCGTATTAAAACATTTAATGTTGGAAAAAAGTTAATATAAAAAGCAATTGTCCAAAACTGGTCTCGTAAATCTACTAATTAAAACCGTAAATGGCTTTCGGTTCATTATCTGCCGTAATAAGTTCGGACGACACAGCCGACCTCGCAATTACTCTACGGGAGACATTTAACGTCATTTTGAGGATGTAATACAACATATTAATAGCTTTGTTACTCTGACATTCTCTGCCATATATCGTCGGTTTTGGTTTATGTTACATTTCCTTACTAATTAGGCAAGGTATTAAATTCAAAAAAGGGAAGCAAGAGCTTGTTAGTATCTTTAAATAAAAGTCTTTTACAAAACTGCTGTGTAGTGTCGGCTTAGAATTGCTTTATTTTAGCATCTTTTCCCCACTCAACTTTCCAAAGGTGGCTGAGGAATTTCTCATTCCTTAGCTCTGGCTACCCCATCTAGGGATTGATAGCCGTGAGTATATGTATGTATGTATGTGTCTTTTACAAAACGTTGCGAATGAAATGAAACAAATTTATTGATGTTTTATGAAACATAATGTAGCTGACTTTGAATGAAATCTGCACCAGCCCTTGGTTCTTTCCTAAGACATGTTGTCATTAATTTAATAAAAAAGTATTATTAAATGAAATATAAAACGTCTATTTTATGTTTAGTTATTTTTAAATAAGGGTTTACTTAAGTAGTATTCAAATAAAAAAAAATTGATTTAACCAAAATAATAAATTGCCGCTTCAGTTATCGGAATAACCAATATACTGTATTCCGCAAGAGAAGTGTAGCTGGGTAGCGTCGGCTTAAAAAAGCCCTAGATCATTTCTTCCCGCGGATGTTCGTAAGAGGCGATTTGTAACGTCCTTAGGGTTATTGCGGTTCTTTAATGGGTTATTGGGCGACGCAGTTGGAGATCGACCACCTTTATTTTTCAATATTTTCCCTACCGAACTTCCAAAAGTGGCAGGAGTTTTTCTAATTCTGAAGCTCTGGCTACCCCTTCTTAGGGTATATAGCCATCATTATATGTATGTACGTAATTTAAAATACAATTAGTTAACATTTTCATATCAATAAACGAACTGAAATCCCGAAAATGTTCATTTTAAACTACATGTTTTAAGTTTGCACTTTTAATCGCTATTTGCTTGCCAATATAAAAGTATTTTCATTTCAATTTAAAAACCAATTTGTCGTTCAATACGTACATCCATAATTGGATAGCCAGAAACCGAACAAAAATGCATCAATATTTTTTTATATTGAGAAGAGAAAATGTTGTGCAGTTAACGATTCTCGAAAGGGGTTTAACAAAGTTGATAATATTTTAATTTTTTGATTATATTGAAGTTCTTAAACTTGTGGTTGGTTATGGAACTATTAATTGGCAAAATAAGTTAAAAATCAGTTGCGCAGCCTATTTATTAAAAATAATTTAAATTGTCCTCAGTATGATTTTAGTTTCTGGTTATTAAGTAAAAATTAGTACTGGTAAAACCTTAACAATCCACAAAATCTCTACCTAGCTCTATTGTGTTACATAAAAATATATCGCAGCTGTCCATTAAATCGTAAAAGAGCTGATATATTTCTCGTCGGAAAGTGTCGGGTCAAGTTGGGATCCACTGCTCTGATAATAAGATCGGGACATTGACAAATGTTGACAACCACTGGTTTCGAAGTGAGCCGCAAATTATTTTCTGTCGCCCTTTTTATTATTTAGATTTATATTTTTATTCCATTAGGAAATGAAACATTTAAAAGTATATCTTAGCAGAGTATATATCAGATTAAATATCATATTATATATACTTAAAAATGCAGGCGTCCTAATTATGCAGAGTAATAGAGAAATGCAGAGTAATGAATCGATTGATGGATGTAATCGAAGCAAGAGAGGTTTGCCAGTATCTTACCAAGTGGCGATCAATAGTTTCTAGCTACCCCAATGAGAAATAATTGCGTGCGTATTGTATGTATTTTATTCGTAAACGTTATAAATATACGTATTCAAATAATATGAAAACTTGACCGACTGAAATAGCAAATAAAATCACTTTTCATCGGCAACTTGACTTAAATTTTAACACTGAGATCTCACTCACACATAAACATTATATCTTCAAATCCGTATCATTTCATATAACCTCTGTTAAACTAGTCTTTATAATAACATATTTAATCTTTCTTAGTAAAACATCTATTCAAATTTAATGCAAAACAGCCAAGACTGAGATGTTAACAAGACTAAAAACGTTCAAAGTTTAATTTATGCGATAAGTCTTGCGCAAATACAAACAACTGTTAAACGGATAAGAAAATAATTACAAGTTCAGCTTTATTAGTGTTTGGTAATTCTACTGAATACATTTTGTAATTAATTATACACCCAATTTATTGGTAATTATAGTAATTAGTTAGTGTAAAAGGTATATTACATGCATAGGTTATGTAGTAGTGTGCGCTGCTGTGTAGTGTCGGCTTAGAAAAGCACTACCCCATTTCTTCCGGTGGGTGTACGTAAGAGGCGACTAACGGTATTGGGGCTTTAAAGGGGTTTTTGGGCGGTGCGGTTGGAGACCCATCACCAACAACCTTTATTTCACCATCATTTCCCCATGCAACTTCCAAAAATGGCTGAGGAATTTCTAATTCCTTAGCTCTGGCTACCCCTTCTAGGGATTTATAGCCGTGAGTATATGTATGTATGTAAGTTATGCATTACTATTCTTATCTTGGCGTGGTCGCTATGACCATGATATGATAGAATTAAAGAGACGTGTTTTGTTCTTGGATGCAAGTTAATTACTCACTCGACTTAAAATTAACTGACATAATCTTATGGAATGATTCCTCTTACTACACTACATGCGATGTAAGAAGTGACTTGGGATTTTAAGGCTTTTATGTGATATTTGGGCGTTCCATTATTTTACTATCCTTTTCGAACTCAAGTTTTAAGACAAAAAGAGATATGTTTTGTGATGGTCCTAAATTTGTCAGATATAAATGGACAATTCACTTAGATCGACTTGGCCCCATTAACTACAATTATATGAAACTCAAAAGTAAGTAAGTGCAATAGTTATTTCCTAAATGATATACAAACTCAACAATAAATTTAGTACTAAACCCTTAAAATAAGAGCCAAGATGAAGAAATAATTCAAATCCATCATTTAAATACCAAACCAAACCGAGCTACTTAACCATGGACGTCGAAGAATATGTTACATACATACATACATATAACATTAAATGAAAGTAGAATTATTGGAAATATGAAATAAATATTGGTTGAAATAGATAAATTCTAGAGTAAAATACAAATATTTCATAAAATATTTTGATCTGCGTTTAACTGCTCTCCATAGTGACATAGTCGCAAAAAATCATCGATTGTACCATTTATAAAGCGTGTTTTAAAACCAACTCCGTTTATGAAAGTTTAATGCACAATATGTCGAACAAAATTGCCTTTAAAATCGGGAATCGTTTTGCATGCACTTTATTGAGTATTTTATACCTTACTCTTAATACGCTGTCAATTTTTTATAAATGTACTTTCTAGTCCTAAGAAGATCGTATTTTCTATACGTTGTGATGTAATTAAGTGTTATGTGGGTGCTGTAAATAGTTAAGGATATTATTCCTCACTGAAAACAGAATCATACATACATACATACATACATATACTCACGGCTTTAAATCCCTAGAAGGGGTAGCCAGAGCTAAGAAATTCGAAATTCCTCAGCCACGATTGGAAAGTTGAGTGGGGAAAAGATGGTAAAATAAAGGTTGTTGGTGATGTCTCCAACCGCATCGCGCAAAAATCCCTTAAAAGCCCCAATACCGTTAGTCGCCTCTTACGTACACCCACCGGAAGAAATGGGGTAGTGCTATTCTAAGCCGACACTACACAGCAATCATATTGAAATGAAGAGACAAAGTAAAACTAAAAGATTACCCCACCCACCCCAAAATCTTGTTAATAGTATAAGAAATTAAAAACGTTTTTGAAAGAATTTATTGAGAGAACACTAAACTGGGTATGAATATTTGCTCCTCAAAGTCAACTTACCCAAAAATGCATTAAACAGATGTGGCTGGGTACCAATAAGCTTAAACAATAACATAACATCACATAAACGTTCACGCCGAATATCCCCGAAGGGGTTGGCAGAGGTTTCTTAACATAACGTGACTTTGTTACACGGCGATAGGCCCTTATAACGTGAATACACTGTCCTTGCAAAACGTGGGTACTCTTATACCATAACATTGCTATAATATCATTTCAAGAGGCGACAATTTAATTTTTCTCCGATTTACTCTCCTCCGATTACGTTTTCTAGCAATAATTCGCCTAAAAGACCGGACCACGGTCACTTAGACGAACAATGGGAGTCTGATAAAATGGAGGTGCATTTTGCTTCAAATAGGGTTGACTTCTGTGTATTTTACATTGATTTATTAAATTATGGATTAGACATTCATAATACTTAAATTAGATTTTTGGGAAATTTGTGCATGATAATGGCTACCTCATCAGTCCTATATGCATACATATACTCACGGCTATAATTTCTAAAAACAGGTAGCCAGAGCTTCAGAACGCTGCCATTTTTATTTCTCCATCACGTTATACTGGCAAAAAAATACTTTAAAGGCCCCAGAAACTTAAATTACCTCTTAAAACACCCGCACTATGGGTCAGGGCCATTCTTAGCCGACACTGTCATTTAATTATTTCTATGCCTGAAGGGCTCAAAAAGGTTGATTCGAATCGATGGCTATAACCGTTGGTTCAGTTATGTTTATATTATACTTATTTACGCTGTTTAATTTACTGTGTAGATTCGGATTAGAATAGCACAACCCCATTTCTAGTGGTGGGTGATCATAATAGGCTACTAAGGGTATAGTGACTTTTTAAGTGATTTTTAGGCGATGTGGTTGGAGACCCGTCACCAAAATTATTTATTATTACCATGTTTTCCCCACTTAACATCCAAAATTGGCTGGCAAAGTTCTCATTATAAAGCTCTGTTTAGGGATTTAGAGCCGTAAGATCATGTATGTATGTTGCATTAATTAAAACAAACATTGTGACTACGGACGAATATCCAAACAAATGTGGCATTTACGGAAAGAATGAAAAAATGCAGCACAGAAGCAGTACAATTCAGAATAAAAAACACAACCCTAAAATAACGACTACTATAAATAGAGTTTTAGTAGAACGATATCGTCTCTGGAGAGCAGGTCACATAATTTGGTCATGGAGTTGTGAACCACACTGCGCTGGAAAGTACTCCGAGGATCATTAACTTCCACAGAATTTGGTGTTATTTCACTTATTGTCTTTTGCATGGCATAAAATCAAAGTAAAATATGAAGGGCATTAAACTAACTACTAAATGGAAACTTCAGAAAATACTTTTATGAAAACATATGTACATATACTCACGCCATTAGTTCCCACTGGGGTAGACAGAGACTATTGATCGCCACTTTTTGCAAATCTCTCTAACTTTGTTCACATCCATAAATCTTTTCATTACATGCTCTTTTACTCTTCAAACTTCGGACGCCTGCCTTTTTGAGCACACTCTCTATGACACTTTTAGGTAAAGAGCTTCACATTCCATCATACACGATTCCTTATTAACCATCTTAGCAATACCTTTGCAGTGCCCTTTTTTAAGCGTTTATCAATACATAGTATAAAACAAAGTCGCTTTCGCTGTATGTCCGTATGTATGCTTAGATCTTTAAAACTACGCAACGGATTTTGATGCGGTTTTTTTTAATAGATAAAGTGATTCTTAAGGAAGGTTTGTATGAATAATAAATGCATAATATAGTAGAGAAACACTGATAAATTTAAAGGTTTCTAATGTGATGTCGTAAATAAGTACGTTTTTTTGCGCTTATATTGCAAACGCTGGCTGAACCCTACGAGATAGACCAAAATAATGTACTACAGTATTGTTCACCTTAAAAAGTTCAACAAAAAAGTCCGCGATGGTATATGTCTATCTCTTAGGGATAACCCAGCATAACCATTTTTATTCTTTACTAAAAAATGGTTATTTACGAAGTGATTTTAAACAATACAGCATTAATCCTTATCCAATTAAGTACCTTAAATAAATTGTGCATTTATTATAGATCAATATGCTTTTTACAGCATGTAATTTAAGTGAATATTACCGAAGATATTACAAATTTAAAATGCAGGGTCGTAGTTGTTTGCGCCGGGTGGCGCGTGCCTATAAATAGCGCGTCGATGGCCGCGCTTCGCCTTATAGCACATGATTTGCAGCGCCTCCTAAGCTCTGCATTGGCACACGTTTGCTGGTAAAATCACTAAAAAAATTCATAATAGAGTGCCCAATACTCACCGGATGTGGTACCGGAGAAGATGTACTAATTCCCCGAATTCCTCTGATACCATCAGATTTACCGTTCCAATTTAAACGCCTACAATTTCCGGTAAAGATATCTTTTGCAATGACCATTAATAAATAGCAGGGTCAAACTTTTAACGTTGCAGGATTAGACTTGAGTGTTGAGTGTTTTTCACATGGCCAATTATATGTCGCGCTGTCGAGAGTAACGTCTAAGCAAAACATGTTTGTATTGGCTAATGACAAAAAAGCTGTGAACGTTGTGTATAAGGACATTCTGTAGTAGGTATATTTTGCATTGCACCCGTGCGAAGCCGGGGCGGGTCGCTAGTTTATACTAATCTAAGAGACCTCTTATTTCTCAAACAAATATCAAAACGTTCCGCTACCTATTCTTCTCAATTTAGGCTCCGCATTTTGTATAAATCTATCATATCTATACAAAGGGCTATTCTTGAAGCTCCGACCATTTTCTTTAACTTTCAACTGCAATTTATCGTCCCATCAAATATCCGCTCAAACTTCGTACGAAAAATTTTAAGTTCTCGTATCGCTGTGAGCTCAAATATTGAATTCAGTTTTCAAACTTTGGCTCCAGCAGATGTCAGATACAACTTTGTGTGACTATTCGAGTTATGAAGTTAGATATTTTAACGAGTGTTATTTTTCGTATGCAACTTGCTTTTTTGCGAATGTGAGTATGTTTTATCAACAATCAACCGTAATAGCCCAGTGGGTAGAAAACTCCGTTATCGTGCAAACGACTAGTATTCAAACCCTGGGTCGGGCCAACACCAATTAGTCTTTTATAAAGACATATGTGTGGTTAATTTATCATGGTTGTTAACGATGAGGGAAAACATCGTGAGGAAACCTACATGGCTGAGTTTTACTTAGTCATGTGACAGTGTATTCGTAAAAAACGGCGATAGGCCTGCCCCTTATCACGTGAGTACACTGTCCATGCAAAACGTGGGTACTCTGAACACCAGGTGACAAAGTCACGTGATGTTCAGAAGTATTAGTACCTCTGCCAACCCCTTCGGGGATATTTGGCGTGAATGTTTATGTTATGTAATGTTATGAGTATGTTTTATTTCTATAAACAATATATATGCTCATTGCTATAAAACTCAAAAAGACTTAGCGAGAGCTTAAGGAGAAGAAATTCCTTAGCCGCTTTGGAAGTTGTCTTGAGAAAAGATTAATCCATTCCAATGCTTTAGCGACCTCTATTTTGGTTAGTAAGAAATAAAGTGGATTTAATGTCACTGTTGTGTCTTGACTAAAAATTATAGGAACAAATTTATTTCAATTATCAGTCAAAGACAAAATCGAGTTGAATATTATAAAACATTCTTTCATGTAAATAAACCTACGAAACGATAAAGAGGGTAAAATCTTAACTACAAAATAAGTAAATTAAACTTTATAAACTCCCTCTTGCAAGTTTTGATGAACATTCCGTCTTATAGCAAAATTCTTAAACGGCTAAGATGAGTAAAAGCTTTCGTTATTAAGTTAACTTACTTCTATTCGTTAGCTTTATGAATGCAAACTATTAGCAAAGTTTAATTTAAGTAAAATATGAAAACTGAATACTTTAGGTCGAAATAAAAATGAGTTAAAATAAACCGGGACCGAAGTTAAAACAATAAAAGGGCATAAGGGTTGGTTTTTCTCTCGACATTTTCCCTACCCATTAAAACTTTGATAAGTTCACCGCACATATGAAATACACAAAGTTCATAGAAAATACAAGATACAAGGTGTACCCCCGACTTAGATTTGAAGTTGCGTCATCTGCGTGAGAAGCGCTGGTTCCACTCCCTATGAGATATCACAATTGGTTAACCTTATAGATGAAACCATTAAGTATTTGGTGTGATTTTATCTTTATTATAAAAATGAACTTCACTTTACAATTATTGAACTTATGTGAAGAAATATCATTCATAAATAAGAGAAATGAATCAACTTCATATAGTACTCGAAGTAAGAGCGATGATTAGTTTTGAACTTTCCTTATTAATCATTATAAGTCGTCAACTTTGAAATGAGTTTAAATTTTGAACTTTGAATAAAGATTCATCTGTCATGAAATGGTCTAAAAATATAAAAACGTGTAAGATTATAAAAACACATGCGGAAATATTTGATGTGTTATTGAAAACTAAAAAAGTTTACAAAACATGAGGTGAGCGATGTAATTAGCAGAAAGCATCTTGGTGTATTACTAACATTTACGCTTTATACAAAAATAAATTTGTCTCATTAGGGTTAAAAAAAGATAATCTTAAATTACCATTGCAAACCTCTCAAGCTTCATTTATATTTAATTTATTTCTCAGTTCAGAACATAAATGGCGTCACACGCACATATAAAAAAAAACTGTGTTCTATTTTGGGCTAACCGTTTTTCTGTGCGAGTCTTTATATATCTCGGAAAACTCTTTATTGCACATCAAAAAAGAAAAAAAAACTTAATTCTGTTATACAATAGTACAAAATATCTACACAAACAATTGATCTTATCGTTAAAAGCTATCTTTTACACATAATATGCATACAACAACAACAAACAATAACATATAAAACATACTCATATTTACATATCCCAAAAAAGCGTAAACAGAACATCAAAATCATTAAGTATTTTTTAGGAGTTGAGTAGTAATAAATAGTAAAATAAGGGTTTTGATAATGGCTCATAACTACATCGTAAAAACATCAGCATACGAAATTTTTAAACAAAAAAAAATGGCTTTCGAAGTTGCATTATAGTAGTAAAATCTACATACTTTCAGCAAAATACAGCGTTCCTTGTTCACTAAGCCTACCAACGCTATAGACTAGAACATACAAGACATATGCAAACCAAACCCGAGAACATCCTGTACATAGCGCATACAAGCCAGATCTCGTGTCGGAACATCTATCAACTACCGCGTTTGTAATTTGATATAGTAAATGGAACACCATGTGGAGTTCAGGTCAGGTTGAGTGTGATACATACTTTGTGGTAAGGGTGTTTGAGATATCTCAGGGAAATAAATTTTGAAAAAAAAATTGAATCCATAAGCAATTTTGAGAAGAAACAAGGTGTCTTCGAAGAAAATGGCGATAGACCTGCCCCCACTACGCGTGTGCACAGTCTGAGTTCACTGAATACTAGGTGATATCAAAATCTCTGCCATCCCTCCAGGGATACGCGGCGTGAAAGTTTGAGTTAGAATAGTTATTTATTTATTTATTATACCTAAAGTTACATATTATCACTGCTATAAGTCTCAATACTGGGTAGCCTAAAGTTCTTTATATAATGATTAATTAATTGGTCCCTTTTGGAGGTAAAGTGTATAACATATTGAAAACTAAAAAGGAATAGTTAGGTTAACAAAGGTAGCTTAATTGATATTTATAATATTTCTGTAAATATTTATTTCTTTATCAGTTTTTTATGTTAACTTCAGTTTACATAACGAAATTACACGTATCCGCTTTTGGGAGTTTAATTTGAACCACTTTACTATGAAATCATATTACACGTGCCAATAATTTGGCATCAAAGTGATGCAAACCATTTCAGTTGAAATTGAATAAAACAAATATTGGATCACTATAAATTATGTTCAGATTCGTATTTTAGATGATAATATTCTGGCAACATTCCATAGAAACAAGTTGTCATGTAAATAAACCTTGTAAACGAATATGTTCTGAATGCTATACCATAATATATATTTGCCATGTAGTGTCGGCTTTGAATAGCACTACCCCTTTTCTTCCGGTGGGTGTACGTAAGAGGCGACTAACGGTATTGGGGCTTTTTAAGGGATTTTTGGGCGATGCGCTTGGAGACCCATCACCAACAACCTTTATTTTACCATCTTTTCCCGACGCAACTTCCAAACGTGGCTGAGGAATTTCTAATTCCTTAGCTCTGGTGACCCCTTCTAGGGATTTATAGCCGTGAGTATATGTATGTATGTATGCTATACCATAACAATACAGTTTACTATCGGTAAAAGCAGAATTAAAGTGGCATAAAGGTAATATTTTATAATTATACTGTACATACATGATAACTAAAACTTGACTATCTGTTTGTATGCATAAGCTTTGGTTACACCTTTTTAGTGGTTCATAGCCGTAAGTATATGTAAATGTAATAATTTATGCATTATATTAACAAATTAGTTGTCTTAATTGCTAAGTATCAGTAAAAGACGTCATGTACCAAACAAATGAATACGTGAATTTCGGAAAAGTCACATAGTTTTGTAACACGCTGATTTTAGGGGAAATATTTCCTAAGAAAGTCTTTTGGATCCAGAGTCGGCATTTTTTTTAATATGTAACAATTTCTCATCAAAGTTTGCTGAGTAGTGTTATATATAATAGTATAATAGCACTACCCCATTTCTTCTGGTGGGTGTACTTAGGAGGCGACTAAATTTATTGGGGCTTTTAAGGGATTTTTGGACGATGTGGTTGGCGACCCGTCAACCTTAATTCCACCATCTCTTCCCCACGCAACTTCCAAAAGTAGCTGAGGAGTTCTCTGGCTACCCCTTCAAGAGATTCATAGCCGTGAGCATATGTATGTATGTGTGTCCCCATCAACAAGCCTCAATTCCCATTTAATTAGTGACGTCCTTACGTGATGAAATTTTTAAAGGACCCCGTAAAAACCAATGTAATAAACGAATCGCAAAACGTTTTTCAACTCATTGGTCTACGTAATTCGGTTTTGCAAAGGATCTTTTTGCATTTTGCAGTGGATTCGAGAGGTAAAGAAAGAAAGAAAGAAAGAAAAACATTTATTCATTGCTAAGCTTGAGTAAACAATACATGAAACATAACAACAAAATAATATTAAGGTTGGTTTTACAACAAAAGAAATATAATAATAATAATAATAAATAAGCAGAAAGCGGTGCTGCTCGATACGGCTCGGATCGTCCGTCGGTTCTTGAACCTGACTCCCTGACCCCGACCGACTGTGCTCTTGTCGGGGAGTACCGCCTCTCCCATTTAAAATTTATATTTTCATTTTCGGCCATGGGAGAGGCGAGAAACAAAAATGTTTTCCGAAATAATAATAATATATAAGTTAACAAAAATAAATAATAAAAAAAAAACTCAAAATAAAACATGAGTTATAAAATAAGAAAAAAGCAAACATAAATAAAAACGAACCAAAATATATGATGACTTAATAAAATTATTACCTGCGTAGCAATGAATTGGCAGATGACTCAGCATTTTCGTTGTGAGTTAATACCTCACAACACTGATTTTCAGTCACCGCCAAGTAGAGGTGATGCACGAACTATTAATATATATATACATAATGCATGCATATATTTTAAATATATAAAAATATCAAACAAATCAACAGAACCATAAACATGAATATACAAAATTGATATATTTAAACAAATTGACAAAAAGTTAAATAGAAAAAATTAAATAAATAAAATACAATGAAATGATAATTTCATACGACACATAACTAAAAATTAATAAACGATAATAGCAAAGACATTTCAAATAGTCATATATATCTGTATACTTTATTTACAAACCACACTGCAAACCATTAACTCCATCTCCTTTGAGGGACTGTGAGTCATATAAAATACATACAGCCTCCAGATTTCTTACTTTCAACATTATCTTCTGACAGAAAATAAGGTGAGACTTCCCAAAAATAAAAAGTATAAGTTAATAGAATAAACTTTACTTATTTGTTTCAATCAATTTTTTAGGCTATTGTTCCAAATTCTCAGATTACCTAACAAAGATCAGTTGTCTTGAAGTACCAAGCCAACAATTTACTTGAATATTCAGATTTGTGTCAAGAGCTGAACTCAACAAACTTAAAGGCTGAATCTCGTCTAGTATTGACGCTTTCTACATCTTATTTTGTATGCATTGAGAGGAAAAATATTTGTTCAAAGTTGTGTTCTGAAATTTGTATTCCAGTGAACCTTTATGAGACAACCTAAATGATTAAGAAACTACCGCAGTATTATATAAACGAGGCTTCATCGCAAAAGTGCAATAAGATTTTTGAAAACTGATGTGATATTTGTTAGTAGAATCAACGACTTGTATGCTGTGTTACCCGAGCGAAACTTGTTATATTATTATAAGCTTAAGAGATAGGAACTCCATAGCCACATTTGGAAATTAATAGGGGACAAGATGGTAAAAAAAAGTTTTGTTGGTGATAGGTATCCAACCGCATTGCTCGAAAACCACTTAAAAAGCCCAATAAACATATTCGCCTCTTAAAATACACGTGGTTTAAAGACAAACAAAGGGTTAGTTACATTCTAAGTCGGCATAATAAAAATGTATCAAGATATATTTTTTCCTTTCACCCTTCGTAGCTCAATGCTAAGAAGCACATGTTTGCAATCTGAATCAGGCCTACATCAATTTATCAAGGATATCATTTATCAAGGCAGTTTACGGATCAGAAATATAAAGAGGGAACCCACGTGTCTGAATTATTTATCAAATATGACAGAAAGTCCATGTCAAAAGGCAATAGACCTGTCTCCTACCACGTAAATAAAGGTTGACTGACATAAGTTACACATACAGTAGAGCTGAGAATTATACCCGTTAAACTAGCGGACCGCCTGTACGGGTAATAAGAATAAACTAAAAAATGTACTAAATTGCTCCTTACTAAATCGACTACCTGTTTGCCAGTGAACACCGAGGAAAAGTAAGTCTAGCTGTTTCAGAGATTTGACGAAACAAACTTACATATAGGCCACTTGGACAAGTGTTCATTTTATATAAATAACATATTCCATTCATATGATATAAGTATAAAGTGGTTATCCTAATGGTGCGAATAGTCGCTCAAAATTTATTAATTTGTGATAAACATAGCTATACAAGACATAGGTTGGGGTGCAAATAAACAAAACTGGTATAGATATTTTTGGTTGGGTAATAAAAACACATGCAGTTAACAAGTCATGCAACTATTCAGGTAAACACATATTGGGTACATACATTTCTCATGTACTGATCAAAGGTCCTCACCCCAGTCCGTCCCAGGAGGAGAGCGTCCATCTCTGACTCCGGCACTGGCACCACCGCCACGGTCGGGGCGCCATCTTTGATTGCCACGTTCATGGTGAAATACACTTTATTGCTTGCGGGGTAAAGGTGAGAATTGAATTTAGGTGGTAAATAGTTTTGGATTTTTAGGTTGTGTTTTTTAGTTTCATAATCATTTTGTATTTATTTTATTTGAAATGAAATTGTGAGTCAGACTTTTTGGGTTTTCTGAAGAGAAAGCGTTTTGATAGTTCTTTTGAAGTAAGTTGAAGGTTTTCTTGAAACATATTAGTAAGAAAAGTTCGTTATGTTTCTTCGTAGTCTTTTTTGTATTTTTTGGGCCCGTCTTTTATAATTATTGTGATTTTATTACTTCATATCACTTGGTGTTAGTTTATATTATCAAAACATATTCTAGGAACACTATTTCATAACACTATGTTCATACGATTTTAAACTCTAAGTTCTATGACACTACGTCCACTTTGATATGTTACTGCACCACAAAACTTTTTCTAAATTCTTTTTCAGATATGCGTTTTGCTACTGCTTAAAAAAACCAGACCATTTTTTATTAGAAATACATTAATATCGTATGCCTTAAAACATGTGTAACAATTAAGTACAATAAAAAAGGTAAGACAGTACAATTTTGAAACTTTATTACCTTAATTAAATATATTTTTTTATTATTATTAATGGTTCTTACAATATAATATCTTCTTGCAAAGTTAAAGAAACGTAAGACTACATGAATATATATGCTGTGTAGTAGCAGCTACACGATTATACTACGTGTTTATGTTACTTCTCTCACATATTTAATTTGTGAGATTTAATTATATATATATATATGGTGGAATATATATCTCTCGCCATTAGTATCCATTGGGTTAGTGAAAGAGTCAATTGCCACTCTGTCATTTCCTTACAACCCTTCCAAGATTTATTTTAACCTCTTGATACACAAAGTTGCTAAAAATATACTTAACTCGTTGAGAAAACGAGCAGAACTTAAATCACATGGCTGTGATAAAACCATTCCTGATACGGCTTCAAATAGAAGAGACATTTTACGAAGACATTTTTGCAGTCGGCTTCGATCCTGTGGGAGCGTGACCGGTAAAGGCTTATTCACACAGAAATAAAAATAAATAAAATAATATAAGAGAATGTACGAAAAGATTGGTGAATGTAGATGATGCTCGAGAAGTTTGCCAGGATCGTACTAAGTGGCGATCGATAGTCTCTGCCTACCCCAATGGGAACTAATGGCGTGAATATATGTATGTATGTGTATGATAAAAAGTAGCGATCGATAGTATTTGCATACACCAATGGGTACTAATGACGTCATTTAGGCGACATAGGAGATTACTGGTTTAATTAACATTATTTGGGTGCGACGTGATAGCTCAATGGGTAGAACACCGGTTGACGTGCAAGCGACTAGTTTTCAAAACCCGGGTCGGGCCTACACCAATTTGTCGTTTCTAAAGACATAAGTGTGGTTAATTTATCATGGTTGTTAACGGTGAGGGAAAACATCGTGAGGAAACCCACATGGCTGAGTTGTACTTAGTCATGTGACAGTGTATTCGTACGAAACGGCGATAGGCCTGCCCCCTATCACGTGAGTACACTGTCCATGCAAAACGTGGGTACTCTGAAAACCAGGTGACAAAGTCACGTGATGTTCAGAAGTATTAGTACCTCTGCCAACCCCCTCGGGGATATTCGGCGTGAACGTTTATGTTTATGTTATGTTATTTGGGTTTTATTATCTGGAGGCGGTAAAGGAAGTTTTGGTTTTGAAATGTTTTGCTTTCATTCAAGGTGGCATATTTCATTTGTGTATCTCAAAACAATTTCATATACATCTTCATCTACATCTGGCTAGAATCAAAGAATATCGTTGGCTATACAACGTGGCAATGCTGCAAGCGTGCTAGACACTTTTACACCAGATATGACACGGGGCGTGTATTGTGACTTGTAAATATTAGTAAATAAGTTGTAAATTGCATATGAAAATATATATAATGGAAAAAGTATAATTTAATGTGTAATATAAAAAATAAAAATTTTAATTAATATCGCAACAGAAATATTCAAAAAAAATAAAATTTTCAAATATCAATTTAATGTTTTCTTTAGCTTTGTAAGTTTATGTTTAAGAAAAAACTGTAGTCAAAGTATATTCTTAAAAAATAATAATATATTGAATGGATGAAAACACCCTAAACTCGCTGTTTACGTCTTAACGAATTTGCTTTGTAAGACATCCTAGTGTAGAATGGTCGTAGTTATCATGAAATTATATGTTACGAGCTTTTGACTTGTGTTGGCTATATCTTGTAATGTTGTCAGAATGGAAAGAAAGAAAAACATCTGGGGGCACTGTAGTGCCCCCGCCAAGACGAGCCAAGCGAAGCGCACGGGCACTACCTACCTGTTCTCTCTACGCTTTTTTTAACCCTCGTAACTTGGGTTTGGATTATGCTAGATCAACATAATTTTCGGAATATATTGTCAATAGCAGATTTATTGAACATATAATGTTTTAATTACAATAGATTTTAGATTGATACTTCAGATTTTATTTATATCTAAAAAACGCTGATTTCGTCACTGACTCACTGATGATCATCAAAATTCTTAGGGTATTTCCTAATGTCCTAGAAAGCTGAAATGTTGTATGTAAGCTAGTATTAACACACAAACAACAAAAAAATTATAAACTTGTAACTTTCATCCCCCGACCCCTTAAACTAGGGGATAGGAGTTTGTATGAGACCTGTAATATAAATTTTGACGCTAGAGGTCTAATCTGATCTAAAACTTGATGCCCCCAGATATATTGTTTGTTCTCCTTGCCATCAGCACGCACTAACTTGCAGAGTGAGAGTCCCCTCTCTCGAGCACTCGTTGCGCTTAGCCAGATCGCAGAGGAAGTGAATTTATTTTCGTGCTCACAGATTGACTTCACAAATACTTCTCTGAGATTTTTATGTTATTCAAAATAATTAAGATTTTCTTGATGTTTTTTAATTTTTGTGTTGATTTTTGTTAAATTTTAAAGTGAAATGTAATCATATTAGGTGTTTCATCTGTCAAGATTATATTTCGAGTGTGTAAATAAATAAATAAATAAATAAATGATATTACACAACGTTGTGGTTCAATAAGTTAAGTTAAATGAAATATATTTTACATGTATAGGTACTCCTTGTTAAAAAAAAATGTTGCAACCAACTTACAAAAAGAAATCAAATTCCACCAAAAACCTTTTCATGTCAAATGTTGCCAAGACGAGCCCATATGACTCTCACTGTCAAGAGTTATCAGATCTCATGAAGAGGCAAGCTTCTAACACTACACGCCCTAACTCTGCATGTGATCTGACAACTTTTTGATGGTGCGAGTCATATGGGCTCGTCTTGGCAAAATTTTGCAAGAAAATGTTTTTGGTGGGATAGTTATTTTACGGATATGTAAACAATAAGTAGGTGTGATAATCATGGAACTTGAGACTTTTAAGTGTCCTATTAGCAGATATTTCGAAACAAAATAGCATTAGTAATACGTATATCGCCGTATTATGTCAAATTGTATATTTGAAACTTTTAAACCGCTCCTTATCAACTTATGTATACAAAAGATATTGGATTGAATCAGGCGTTACTTTGCGGAAATCCATAGCAATACTAATATTAATAAATTTCTTCGCTTAATTCCGCTAAATTTAGCGGAATTAAGCGAAGAAATTTATTAATATTAGTATTGTATACAAAAGAATTTTAGCAAAGTCTGTCACATAATTTCTTTTATACTCATTAGAGGAATTTTCCAGAAAGGTATTCGTGAATGAAACCGCCCACACATACACACACGGCCTTCCTTTCATATTGCAATAACTGTATATCTACAAAGATACTGTTCCAGTTTATTTATAGTATCGTTTATTTACTTAAAGACAATGATTTATTCTATTAATTACTTTAATACATAACATTTCAATTCAGAAATGAATATTAACGACATGATAGTCCAGTGGGTAGAACACCCGCCCGAAAACAGAAGGGCGTGAGTTCCAATCCTGGGTCGGGCCTACACCAATTTGTCTTTTCTAAAGTCATATGTGTGGTTAATTTATCATGGTTGTTAACGGTGAGGGTAAACATCGTGAGGAAACCCACATGGCTGAGTTGTACTTAGTCATGTGACAGTGTATTCGTACAAAACGGCGATAGGCCTGCCCCCTATCACGTGAGTACACTGTCCAAGCAAAACGTGGGTACCTTCTCTGGACACATGATGGCGCTGCCATGTGAGTTCAGAAGTATTGGTACCTCTGCCAACCCCTTCGGGGATAAACGGCGTGAACGTTTATGTTATGTTATGTTATGTTATTAAGGTGGGTGAGGCACATTGTACTGTAAACTCAGTATGTACAGAGGACGGATGAACGTGAAGTGGCAAAAGAGATATATAGAGATGGTGTTGTTAGTAGAAGACGGCCGCGTAAGACGTTTAAGAACCAAATAGAAAACGTTCTTGCGATGCCGAAAGTCCGTAGTGATAATAATAAAAGAGTATGTTTGAGAAGAATGTTACAGAAACCAGAGAGATTTGTCAGGATCGTACAAAGTAGTGATCTTTAGTGTATATGAGTAAGTATAACAATTAAAAAAGCAAAAAAAGGCAGGTGTCCGTAGTACGAAGAATAAAAGAGCATGTATGAAAAGATTAATGAATGTGAATGAAGCTAGAGAGGTTTGCCAGGATCGTACAAAGTGGCGATCAATAGTCTCTGCCTACCCCAATGGGAACTAACGGCGTGAGAATATGAATGTATGTATGTATAACAATTATTTCTACACTATGAAATATGGATAAGGTCTAGCCTTTATTTACTCTCGAGGACGCAAATGTTCACGCCGTAGATGGCCGAAGCAGTGGCAGAGGTACTCAAACTTGGTGTTGAGAGCACACGTGCTTTGGTTAGACAGTGCATTCACGTGATAATGGGCAGGCCTAGTGCCATAATTTTCATCTATCCAGCAACCCACACTTTTTAATGATTTTCAACTAATATTGGGTATTACATACGTACATATACTCACGGCTATAAATCCCTTAACGGGGTAGCCAGAGCTTTGGAATAAAAAATTCCTCAGCCACTTTTGGAAGTTGATTGGGAAAAGATGGTAATAATTAATGTTTTTGGTGACGGGTCTCCGACCACATCGCCCAAAAATCACTTAAAAAGCCCTTATACCCTTAGTCGTCTCTTACGATCAGCCACGGGTAGAAATGGGAAATTATTATAAATATTATATTGGGAATTATTTTAGTTAAATGTGCTTTAAAAGCGTGTTTTTCAGATATTTTTATATATATTTTACGTACACACTGTCACAGCAAATTGATAAATGTATAAAAGTAATTAGTTATTCCTTGACCTCCTTTTCCAAGCGCGTTATTTTTCTTTATTGAAAGCTTAGACGGGAACCTAAATAAATAATTTAAGCCGAACAAAAATCAACAAACATTCTAAATAAACTGTATAAACAACATTTCCTTTTGATGTTAAATGTAATTTCAGAAATAATAAACTAGGTGTCATCTTTTGTTTCTATGAAGTTTATTCTTAATTTTTCAGTAATTTTAAATGTAAAGAAAAGCGCATAAATTATTAGACCCTATTATATGCGCTTGGCAACAATATTATATGCGAGGAAAGAAAAATAATTTTGACAGGATCGTCCTTACTAGTGATCGATAGTCTCTACCTACACTTATGGATATTAATGACATGAGCATAAGGAGTAATTATAAGTTAATGAAATAATATACTAACTTCTTCTAAAGGAGATGCGTACTCAAATAGTTAAACCTTTACTTACTGTTCTATAATTATGTTCCCACAAAAAAAGTTCTGCAGGAAAAGGCTATGTTTCCGTAACTTAAAAACTAGGACAAGACGTGTATGAAGTTACGGGTTGTTCAGTTATCTTTTTGTATCCCTATTCTGATATTTTTAAGAATTTATGAATTTTTCGATTTCTCGAAAGTGGGAGGGTGGGCGTCGCACAGTGCATGCCGCATGACTGCAGGTATTTAGCGGAATTAAGTGATGTAACTTATTTATATTTCAATCAGATATTTATTTATTTTTGCTTTGTTAAAAACTTTGTCTTATTAATATTTTTGATCAATAAATAAGATGCTACTCTAAAAGTTATATGGTTAGATATAAAATAAAAAGGCTGGCGTCCGAAGTATGAAGAACGAAAGAGCATGTATGAAAAGATTGATGGATGTAAACGAAGCCAGAGAGGTTTGCCAGGATCGTACAAAGTGGCGATCGATAGTCTCTGCCTACCCCAATGGGAATTAATGGCGTGAGTATATGTATGTATGTATGTATAAAATAAAAATATATATTTTGTTGTACTTTTTTCTAATACAACATGCAGAATAAATGGCAATGGATGATATTTTCCTAGCTCAGATGGTATATTTTTTGACACAGTTGGGTATAATAGTCACATCTTTTACAATTAACACAATATCTCGCTAACAACCAGATGCAGAAAGCAATATTACAGGAATTGCCCCGCCCGACATCCCAGCCCCGCATCGTTCACACAAACGAACGTGACATCAATTATTCAATAGAGTGTAATGATGTTAGCCTGCTCGAATGTGAGTGAGGAGATCTTTTGTTTGAGGATTGAAAGGTCATACATTGAAGTTGATGAATTTCTCAATATCCTATGGTTAATGGCATCTTAAGTTGGTATTAAATAACGTGGTAAAAAGGAAACGGTAGATAGTGAAGGTGTAGTAAAATGTGCTAAACAAGTCTATTATTTTTATAATATTCCAACACAACATAATATAAACATAAACATAAACGTTCACGCCGAATATCCCCGAGGGGGTTGGCAGAGATACTAATACTTCTGAACATCACGTGACCTTGTCACCTGGTGTCCAGAGTACCCACGTTTTGCATGGACAGTGTACTCACGTGATAGGGGGCAGGCCTATCGCCGTTTTTGTACGAATACACTGTCACATGACTAAGTACAACTCAGCCATGTGGGTTTCCTCACAATGTTTTCCCTCACCGTTAACAACCATGATAAATTAACCACACATATGACTTTAGAAAAGACAAATTGGTGTAGGCCCGACCCAGGATTTGAACACTAGTCGCTTGCACGTCAACCGGTGTTCTACCCACTGAGCTATCACTATAAAACTACTTTTCCAACAACGAAATCTTATTCAAACCGGAATCTTATTGAATGGTCAATTTTGATAAAATTTACTATTGATATATACGCCTAACTAATATATTAAATAAGTCGTAGAGGTCTGTTGTTTACATTGTTGCTAAATTATGTAATAAATAAAATAAATGCATGTTATTGGTTATGTGCTTTCCAAAATTACATACCCACATTTCAATAAAGAAATCTTTCCTTTTATATTCTTACTACTGAAGTATAGGTAAAGGAAAGCTAGGACATTAACTTGGTATCCTTTTAACCTAAAATGCAAGCTCTTGAGAAATTTACTCTTCATTTACAAATTTAAGTACCATACTCAGCGTATAAGGCCACCATCCACGAGCTCATAAAAAGTAACAGCCAGCGAGAAAATAATGATTTTTTATAACTTGACAACAAAACGACCTCTTTTAAAATGTAAATGGGTAGAATGAAAACGCTTTGCGAAAAATTGTGGATTAAAATTAATACAGTCTAACACGTAATATTCTGATGGAAGAAATAACACGAAACTAAAGTGAATTCAGTCAATATGAAGTTTTTCAGAAGTTAATGCAATGAAAAGTAATGCGACGGGGTGAGAAGAAGTATTATTTGTGAACAATGGCGGTGAAAGATTGTATGCAAGAGAAAAAGTTACTTAGAATAGGTGGATGAAGGTAAAGTGACAAAAGAGAGAAAATAATGGAATGTAAGGGAAACTATTTCTATGTCTTCTGGTGACTTCTCTAGCTTTTTTAACATTGCATCGATAATAAGCAACGTACCTATATCACTCCTGATTTGTGTAGCTTTCTAAATTTAAAAGCATTTCAAGATCGATTCAATGTTTTCTAAAATTTGCCCTTACTTTCAACAAACAACAATTAATGCAACTTTACAAAAATACATACATAATATGCAAGTCTACAAATGACAGAAAGGGGTTGCCGGAACCTCGAAGGTATGTACCGGCTCTATAAGGTAATGTGCAAAAAGAGCTTCTCGTAGCCCCGCAAAAATACTAAAAAGAGAGCCAGAGAATCTGAATAAGAAGTTTAGTGGGAAATACATAGATAAACTCGAAGCATGTGCCCAAAAGTCACTTAAAAAGACCCAATTTCTGTAATCGCGTTTTACTACAGGCGCAGAAAGAAATATGTTAGAGAAAGAAAGAAAGAAGAAAGAAAGAAAAACATTTATTCACAACTAAAGGTACACTTTAAACACACAACAGTAATCTTAAAACAATAACCTTATAAACTACAAAATTAATCATTATTAAAACTAAACAAAAAAGAACAAATAAACTTATATATAACAATCTAAATTTTCCATTTAGTGCCCCTCAGCTATGAACTGGTCACTGACTCAGCATCATGCTACCGATGTGTTTAAAACAACAACGGCAACGCTGATTTTCAGCCAGTGCCAATGCGTGGTCGGCTTACAAAAGACAACTATAACCAAAAATAATAATAAACAAACAATACGAGGAAGGCAACATGGCAAAAAATTCGATAAACCCATCTAAATATACAAATTCTTAATATAATACTTACTATCTATACTTATAATAAATCTGTAGAGAGGTCAATTTTGTACATGAAATATATTTGGTTGTCATGCCAAAAATGCAATCAGTAAAATTTTTGTCTGTCTGTCTGTCTGTCGGTTTGTATGTTCTTTATAGAAACGAAAACTACTCGACGGATTTTAACGAAACTTGGTAAAATTATTCTTTATACTCCTGCGCAGGTTTTTGTATACTTTCCAGCAGAGTAGTAAAGGGGAAATTTAGGAAATTTCGGGAAAACGGGAGAAGTTACTCCATTTTTTAAGCTTCCGTCGCGTGTGCAGCCGTAATGGTTAAACTTGCATAGAAATCATGTATGACGGAAATATTCTTCATAAAATTATCTAAAAAAAATACCAACAGTTTATGTCTATCTTTTACGGTTGACTCACAATAACACGTGTAATTCCTGATAGCTTAGCAGTTCGGAACATTCTGATTATATTTGTTTACTCTTACGTTTGTAAACCTCTCACTTATCCCTAATTTAAAAAAGGTAAAATTATTACCTATTCAATTAAAATATAATCATAGAAATCGGTAGACAAACACCGAAATTATACATAAAATAAGCCATCGCGCCCGTGACCAAAACCGAATCGTTACTAATTTACTTAAAAAATACTAGATGGCGCCAGTAGTTGCATCCTACAACACGTAATGATTTATTTTGATTTGAACTGAACCGTTCATTAAAGCGCATCAAAAATCACCAAACTACACTGCTTAGGGAGTGCTATAAATTTAATGAATTGAAAACATTGCGCTGAATTTCAAAATGCTTGAGCTGTGAATAAAGAAAGAAACCTCAGATATTTAAAAAACAACGCTACCCGTGTGAAGCTGGGACGATCCACTAGTATATAATATAGAGCTGATCTAAGCCTACACTACACTGTAATATTCTAAGTTACATGATAGTAACTGCATAATCTGAACACTATCAAATAATATCAACATGTTTAAATATACGCTGTGTAGTGTCGGCTTAGAATAGCACTACCCCATTTCTTCCGGTGGGTGTACATAAGAGGCGACAAACGGTATTGGGGCTTTTAAGGTATTTTTGGGCGATACGGTTCTCCAACCTAATGGGTCTCCACCCATCACCAAAAACTTTATTTTACCATCTTTTCCCCACTCGCATTTTTCAAAAGTGGCTGAGGAATTTCTTATTCCTTAGCTCTGGCTACCCCTTTTAGGGATTTATAGCCGTGTGTATATGTATGTATGTTTAAATATTTAGCAGCACAAAACAAAGAAGCACACTTTAACACTTATCCCGAATATGCATAAATATAATGATTTCCATTTTAATCTGATATTTTCAGTAAAAATCCGATCGAAACATATGAAATATGCAACAGCTCAGATGCAGTGTTTATACGTTTCAAGGTGCAGGGGCGTAGTGAGATTTATAGCCTAATATGCGCTTTGATCAAAGCTACAGCTTACAGACTCAGTGCTAATAAAACCACTTTTATTATAGGTTTTAGCTTGCTTAAATAGTTTAAAACATACATATATACATATGCACATGGCTATATATCCCTTTACGGGGTAGCCAGAGGTTTGGAATGAGAAATTCCTCAGCCACTTTTGGAAGTTGATTGGGGAAAAGATGGTAATAATAAATGTTTTTGGTGACGGGTCTCCAACCACATCGCCCAAAAATCACTTAAAAAGCCCCTATACCCTAAGTCGGATCTTACGATCACCAACGGGTAGAAACGGGGTGCTGTTATTCTAAGCCGACACTACACACTATAGTTTAAAAGAATAATATAATGCCGATATCTGCATAATAAAGATATATAAAGATTTCTGTGATGTATATAACGAAGATTTAAACTTTGTGAATATTGTACATGTGATTTTCCATTTTTCTACGCTGTCTGCTCATCACAACCCATAACATTTCATTGAATAGGTTAATTTGGCCACAGTCCACCACTCACCACCGCTGGCAGACTAACAACTACTACCGTTGTAATAGCCGGGACCGACGGCTTTATATGTCTCCAAACACGGATGAGTAGATATGATTTTTATTTTTTATCCAACTGTCAAATAATTTAAAAAGTAGACATACTATTGGGCATACAGCGAAGTGTCAATTGTAACTTTTAACCCAGTGCAATCTAAATGTCATGATTGGATTGTAAAAATGGAAAGTTGTGTTATTGCACAGAAGGTTTTATGATAAAGGGGAAATACAGAAATTGCGTTTCGAAAGTTTGATTTGGTAAAAAACATAGAAAAGAGAATACTAAGGTGCTCTAAGTAAAATAAATAGCCGTGTAGTGCCGGCTTAGAATGTCGCTACCCCTTTCTACCCACGGGTGTCGTAAGAGGCGACTAAGGGTATTGGGGATTTTTATTGGATTTTTGGGCGATGCGGTTGGAAACCCATCACCAAAAACCTTTACTTTACCGCCACTTCCCCACTCAACTTCCAAAAGTGGCTGAGGAATTTATAATTCCATGGCTCTGGCTACCCCTCCTAGGGAATTATAGCCGTGAGTATATGTATGTATGACCGAGTAAAAAGAAAGAACTCATACTTTATACAATATTCTTTTTAATGTGCTTATATATTCAGTCAATAATACCTCAAAAAAAAACTCGAAACAGAGAAGAAAGCCCTAAGGCTTCCTATCTCCTAATAGCTACCAAAATAGAATCACACTCTATAAACCAATTAACAAGGCTTTCACCTAAAACTTTACTAATACGACCCTGAGTTTAATGATACGAGTGTCTACACTTTGGACACAGAACGTTATAGTTAATCCACTCATCTGAACACTCTCCGAAATACAAAACGAATATTTCATTAATGCCATCTCATTCTGATATATAAATGATAATGGATGCTTAGCTCTTTTTCGCTTCAATCGATATACCTCTCGGCTTTTTTGTGTGAAATCGAAATGAACAGTTTAGCTTGGTTTCCTCTGAAAACTGTTAATTATTTTTTATATGAGTATAAAAGTATTTGTTTATTACCTTTCTACCAACGGATATCGTAAGCGTCACTAAGGGTATGGGCCTTTTAAATGCTGTTTGGGCAATGCGGTTGGAGATCCATCAGCAAAAATACTTTATTTCTACAATCTTGTCCCCTAACAAATTCCAAATATGGTTGAAGAGAAATGTGAAGCTCTGCGGCTACCCCTCTTCGAGATTTGTGGGCGTGAGTATATGTATGTACATAAAGAAAGTCTGCAATGATTATAATCGTCTTAAGAGTAAATATCTTATTACAAATGAGCATACCCACACGCTGGCCATTATAATTAATATGCATTGTGCTGCATAAGTCTTGGAATAACAAGCAGAAGCCTTAGGAATCCGTTGGATTATACGTATTTAAACAAGTATATCTGAACACATACTTTATCCACACAATGTATCTTTATCCAGCCAGACCATATACAATGTTGGTTTTAGACATACATACATATACTCACGGCTATAATTACCTAGAAGGGGTAGCCAGAGCCAAGGAATTATAAATTCCTCAGCCACTTTTGGAAGTTGAGTGGGGAAAAGGCGGTAAAATAAGGGTTGTTGGTGATGGGTCTCCAACCGCATCGCCCAAAAATCCCCTTACTTACACCCACCGGAAGAAATGGGGTAATGCTATTCTAAGCCGACACTACACAGCAGAACTATACTACACTATATCTGAACTCATACTTTATCCACACAATGTACATAATCCATATATAGTGTTGGTTTTAGATTCAATAGAAATTTAGTTAAATACTAAACCAAACTAAAAATAATACTAAACTAAATTCCAAATACAGATTTGCAGAGCGAGGAGCCTAAATGAATTAACGAAATAATGTTGACAATGAATTTATGAAAATTTAGTTCATTTTACGCTCAGTAAATTTAAAGACTTTCGTAGACGATGTGAGGTGAAAGGCGTCATTTTTGCAGGTTGGAAAAAGGATGATTGGGTTGGTCTTTGATCATAGGTGGATGGAGGATAGTTAATTAGGGGAAAGAGATTTAGAGAGAGGACGACCTCGGTCGACACATTTGGATCAAATAGAAAATGTGCTCAAAAAGGCAGGTGTCCGCAGTATGAAGAATAAAAGAGCATGTATGAAAAGATTGATGGATGTAAACGAAGCCAGAGAGGTTTGCCAAGATCGTACAAAGTGGCGATCGATAGTCTCTGCCTACCTCAATGGGAACTAACGGCGTGAGAATATGTATGTATGTATGTATGTAAAGAGATTTATAGAGTCATTGTAGATGGTATTTTTAGCAGAGGATGACCAGGCAAGACGTTTAATGTCTACACAAAAAGTTATTATAATGACTAATACCTCTGCCAATCCCTTCGGGGATATACGCCGTAAACGGCTAGTTTTAGTTGAAATAATAAGAAGAGGGTTCTTTCAAGATCGTGAAAATGGTGATTTAATAGTCTCTGCCTACCCTGATAGTAATTCTGGGCGTGAGTTTAAGTAATTACGTAAAATTTTACAATCTAATTTAGGCACAAAACGGGAAAAATGATTTTTTTGGCATATATTTTCAATTCAGCACAGGCTAATTTCGAACCATGCCTTTGCCGCTATACATTGACAGCTAGAAGCAGTCAAGAGTGTAAACTTCAAACAACTGCGTAGCAAACTATACTCTCCTATGTCTTTTATCTTCTAGTAGGTATAGTGTGTATATTGCCGTGTAGTGTCGGCTTAGAATAACACTAACCCATTTCTACTCGTGGGTGATCGTAAGAGGCGACTAAGAGTATAGCGGCTTGATAAATGATTTTTGGACGATGTGGTTGGAGACCCGTCACCAAAAACATTTATTTTTTTATTACCATTTTTTCCCCAATCAACTTCCAAAAGTGGCTGAGGAATTTCATTCCTAAGCTCTGGCTACCCCGTAAGGGATTTATAGCCGTGAGTATATGTATGTATGTAGGTATATAAAATTCACGAGTTACAATGTTTGTCACTAAACTCTTCTGAAATTGCTGAACCAATTTCTATGAAATTTTGATTTCACATTCGGTAGGTCTGAGAATAGGTTTATAACTATTAGTTATACTCCTAAGTGACAAGGGTCCCACCCCTAAACTCAATTTTTATTTTATAAACTGCAAATTGCCAAAAATATTTTATATGGCAAAACGTTTGCCGGGTCAGCTAGTAAAGATATATACACAGACTTCTCCAGCTATTGATGGCTACTAAAAATCTGGTTTATAACTACTTTACAAGGGAGGTTTATCTTTGTCAGAACAACTCGTTAGAAACTGATGAATATAAATTTTTCATGTCAATGAAAATACAAATTCGGTATTGGCCCAAAACTACCTATAGACTTAGTAGTTGTAGAGTTATTTTTCCAAACGATTTTTCCAATAATGTAATTTTTAGTTATATACTAGGCTCTAAACCAATTTTCATTAACCATTGCTTTGAACTTGTTTTCGGACAAATTGAAAATGTCGTCAGGTACCTTGTTATATATTTACACACATAAAACTTATAACAATATTAACCATAACTCATAAATAAAAGATGTTATTAAAGGAAAGAAAAATTTCGACTCTGGCGGGGTTCGAACCCGCGACCTTCGGGTATACGCCCCCGTCGCTCTGCCAACTGAGCTACAGTGTCAGTTGGCATCCAGCGCGAAATTTCTCTATCCTTTGTTTCTTTTTTACACGTTCAAGTAGTGTTATAATCCCCACATGAGGAATTCATGTCAAAAAACATTAAATAATATTAACCATAATTATGAACACTAAAAAATAAGTATTCAAACCAAATTAAGAACAAAAACGTAACATTATACCAAAATATAGTTTTAGATAAACTGAAACTTTACTGTGTAGTGTCGGCTTAGAATAACACTACCCCATTTCTTCCGGTGGGTGTACGTAAGAGGCGACTAACGGTATTGGGGCTTTTAAGGGATTTTTGGGCGATGCGGATGGAAACCCATCACCAACAACATTTATTTTACTATCTTTTCCTCACTCAACTTTCCACAAGTGGCTGAGGAATTTCTAATACCTTAGCTCTGGCTACCTCTTCTAGGGATTTATAGCCGTGAGTATATGTATGTATGTAAAAACTGAAAAACACGCTTTTGAAGCACATTTAACTAAAAAGTTAAAAATTATTTTTAATATAAGCTGAAAATCGTGAAAAAGCGTAGATTGCTCGATAGACGAAAAATATAGCACAGAGCGCCCCATACCTTCATACATACAGGTGAAGGCAATACAAGCGTGTTATAAACAGAATGAACCCTATCAGCGTAAATGCACTGGCTCAGGAAAAGCTGCGAGTATCACATCACAATACGGATTTTCAGTCAGCGCAAAATTGTATTATCCATTCCCCAATCGACTTCCGAAAACGGATAGAAAATTACTGAATTCGATACCCTAGGTACGGGCTTTAGGATGAAAACATAATGGGGTGGCATTTAAAGTTATGGTGCAAAAAGGAAAGCAACAGATGATATCATTTTAATTGATTTGATTGTTTTGTTAAGAATAATTGTTATAAATTTTCAGAAAAAAATATCACGTAACAAACAATATATTTCAAAGGACTAATGAAATAAATAAAATGATGAAATTTATTTCTATTAACTTTTGTTTTAATTCCAAAAAGGGGTAGCAACTACTTTGGAGTCAAAGTTCTTGAGCCACCTTTGAAAGCTATGGTTTCATACCACATAACATAGCAGACTGACAAATGATACCCTTAGTAGCTCAAACGCAATTCAAATATTTACGCCATATAATTCCAAAAGGATGGCAGAGGTACTAATACTCCTGAACATGACATTATCGTCACCTGAAGGGCAAGCACGAGCGCTATTTTTTCGACACGATAACAGTTAGAATGAGATGGCAGTATACTCTACTAAGTAAGTGCGTAAGAGATGGCTGCTTTATCCCACGCGATAACTAGTTTAAACACCGCTCGTACTAGCCGGGCTGGTCTTCAGAAGTATGCTGATTCTGCTTGGACACATGATAGGGGACTAGACAGAGTACAACTTAGCCGTGTAGACTCATTCATTATACTTTACTAAACTGTTAACAACTGTTATAAATAAACATCAAATATGATTTTAGTACGGAAAGACTCGTGTGGGTCCGACTCAGGATTCGAACCCTCGCCTCTGTGCATGAGAGGCGATGGTGGTCCCCAGCCCCACTGAGCTATCCCGGTTGCCCTTTGTAGCCTAACGTTATCATTCATTCAATAAGATTGTGTTTTCACATTTATAAATATATTACTATAATCACGTTTTATTCTTTATAAGCTAATACTTCACTATTTTATTACGAATTATGAAATCTAACATCTTATAAACAAAACATGTGAAAATAGAAATTTACGCGATATGTTTAGTTAATACTTACGATAAATACCTATGTTTGGATAACTATTAAAACATCAATAACACATAATATATTATAACATCAAATATCTAAAACACCAACTATAAACGAGATCTATCCTAAGCGTTGTATATTTATTAGTAAACAAACGTCACTACTACCTAACATACACTTTTTATAAAAATACATGAATCGAACCCTAAAAAACGATAAATCTAATAAAAAATTGGTCTGGGTTGTAAAATTGGATTTTGAACGCGGGAAATGTGACAGTTTTTTTTTGCGATGTTTTGTTTTTAAGCGCTATTGTCTATGGTTGCAATGCGACCGCCGCGCCGCCCGCTCGCGGAGTACTAACCTTTTTGGTGTAGAGCAAGCAATATTCGGCTGTTAAGGGATGTTTTTTTTTATCTCGATGGCTCTAGACGTGATGTATATCGCAAGGTTAAAGCGTAGCGTAGTTGAGGTTAAGTTCCCACTTATTTTATCAGAGATTGATATTACATGCTGGAAATAACTCTATTGGCTTTAATGGAGGACTGACAGAAATGTGTAAGTTGGTTGTAGTTTACTGTTCACTGCTTGTGATAATAAAAAAGATTTCGATTTGAGTAATTCAGTACTATTCTAGTAAAATTGTGAAAAAACCTAATAGATAGAAGTTTTTAATCTCAGTATTAATGTTCATTAGGTATATTACACCAAAAAGGCTAGTAAATTTAACCATCTAGGCATTAATTAGTCAAGCCTACATTTTATTATTTTTATCATATAGTTTATGCGCTAGATTTGCTCCTCAGTAAGTTAAAATGTTTAAAATATTTGTATCCTAATGGTTGTTTTTGATGTAGAGTTAAACTATTTCACTAAGTATTTTATAAATTTATTTTTTTACATTTAATACATTTTTCTCATGATACGTTAAAGAAAGTGGTTAATAATCCTTTTTAAAGTGATGATCAAGTATACATTTAATGTATATTAAAACCTCAATTTAATTAAATTAAGCCATTAGAATCATTTGTGCGTACCTAACCCTTATTTATTTACCTTTGCAAACAAAATCAAAAATCCATTTTATAAAGATTATGCTACACAACACAACTAAATAAATTTATTTCTTTAAAAGAACCTCTTTTATAAAAAGATCACAATCAAAAAGATTGAGGATTCCGCCTCTTTGATAAAAAAAGGTTTGGCAACGTACAAAGGTAAAATGCGGAAGTTAAAACTCTTTTCGTATTATTCCCGCCTTTTAAGCCGTATCATTTCATTCGAATTATTGGCTTACGATGAGGAAAATATTGAGATAATCGCTAGATTTATTCTCCAAACATTGTATATTAGAATTTCTCGAGCAGATGTTTTTGTTTCTGACAAGGGTTAAGTGCCTTAGCGAAAGTTTGATGTTTTATACCAATATTACGATATATTTTGTGTCACTACAAGGCAAGCAAGACTCTATTTTTAAATGAGTTAAAGAGATATTTAATAGTTGATTGGAAGACGATTCGTATTTAAATGTTTTAACACTTTGACTACCCCAATAGTATATTTGCTTTTCCGTCACTAAAATATTAATGCACGGACGTATGAGAATAACTACTAACTAAAATAGTGATTGAAATACGCCTTTTGTCCCGATATTTATATGCTGTGTAGTGTCGGCTTAGAATAAAACTACCCCATTTCTACCCGTGGATGATCGTAAGAGGCGACTAAGGGTATAGGGGCTTTTCAAGTGATTTTTGGGCGATGTGGTTGGAGACCCGTCACCAAAAACATTTATTATTACCATCTTTTCGCCAATCAACTTCCAAAAGTGGCTGAGGAATTTCTCATTCCAAAGCTCTGGCTACCCCGTTAAGGGTTATAGCCGTGAGTATATGTATGTATGTATTTATATGCCTTCTTCTTCTTCTGCCTAATTTCTAATTCAATATTTCATGAAATTATCTTATTCCGTTGTGATATAAAGCAAAAACAAACTGTCAAAAAAAAAGTCAAAAAGTTTATTTTTCAAAATAAAGTTGAATACTAACATTTTTTGAACGTCAAAATTTTATATTTGTCATTAATCCGTTAATTAAACATTAAACTGTGCATTATATGTCATGTGCAGAAGTTTTGAGACAGCTTTTTGGTGCATCAAATGTAATGCATGGACAGTCAAAGTGGTAATATATTATCCTTCATAACATATAAGGGTTGGCAGAGGTACTAATACTTCTGAACATCACGTGACTTTGTCACCTGGTGTTCAGAATACCCACGTTTTGTATGGACAGTGTACTCACGAGGTAGGGGGCAGACCTAAAAAAATATTTATCCTTCCTTTGGTTTTTATTAAGGAAGACCTATGCCAATCGCTATTCTTTTGCTTTCCTGACAGTCTGCACGTGTTTCCTTTACACTCTATCGTTACCTTCATATATGGTTATGATAATCATTTCAAACAATTTAAACATGATTATACAAAATTCAGACGTTTTTCATTTTAAAAGCTTTTATTTAACTTGCAATGTATGTATATTTGTGTGTTCGGGTGAAATCTTTGAAGTCAATTTTGAAGTAGATATATTTATTGAATACATCTATCTGTTTGAGAAAGAAGTTTTTGCTGTGGTACGTACTAACTACCAAGTTAACTCAGTCATATGAGTACCCTTACATTGTTTTTACTCACCGTTATTAACTTTGATAAATTACATACATACATACATATACTCACGGTTATAAATCCCTTAACGGGGTAGCCAGAGCTTTGGAATGAGAAATTCCTCAGCCACTTTTGGAAGTTGATTGGTGAAAAGATGGTAATAATAAATGTTTTTGGTGACGGGTCTCCAACCACATCGCCCAAAAATCACTTAAAAAGCCACTGTACCCTTAGTCGCCTCTTACGATCACCCACGGGTAGAAATGGGGTAGTGTTATTCTAAGCCGACACTACATAAATAAATTAACCCCACTTATGCCTTGAGAAGAGACACATTGATGTTGACCCGACTCAGGTTTTGAACTCATATTTCTTTCATGTAAAACGGTGACGTTCCCACTGAACTATCAAGTTTAAATGTATGTAAAATAGGAGGACATTCTAACAGCAACGGTATTTGGTGTATATACGACATCGCCTATTTATCGCTCCAGTGGTTCTTTGCTGTCCTCGTCACTATTCAGGCAATTTACCGAATTTAATTGGGTTTTGGTTCACGAAGATATTGTTTATCGTTCGAGATTAATGGTAAGTAATGGTAGACGACGTGATAGTTGAATGGGTAGATCACCGGTTATCGTGCAAACGACTAGTGTTCAAATCCCGGGTCGGGCCTACACCAATTATTTTTTCTAAAGACATATGTTTGGTTAATTTATCCGCGGTTGTTAACGGTGAGGGAAAACATCGTGAGGAAACCCATATGGCTGAGTTGTAGTTAGTCATTTGACAGTGTATTCTTACAAAACGGCGAAAGGCCTGCCCCCTGTCACGTGAGTACACTGTCCATGCAAAACGTGGGTACTCTGAATACCAAGTGACAAAGTCACGTGATGCTCAGAAGCATTAGTACCTCTGCCAATCCCTTCGGGGATATTTGGCGTGAACGTTTATGTTTATGTTATTAGTGGTAAAATTCGCAATTAACAGTATGTCTTAAGTCAGTAGGGTATGTTAAAGTGATCTTTGAATGATGTGGCGACACCTCTCACTAACCCTTAGTTATTTTGCAATTTCCCCCACGTAGCTTTTAAGATGGCTGCTATATTTTATGTATTTGATAAATTAAGGCTTAAAAAAGGCAAAGGCTTAAGACTTCGCACTAGCTTCTTTTTCAATGAGCTGCCAAGTGATGAACATAAAAAATAAAGTAAAAAGTAACACAATCTTTCAAAACTTCAAAATGACTTGGAGAAAAACATATCTTTAATGAGATTGAATTATTGCTTCTTTCATCGGTGAGAATTTACTGACTCAGCAAACAGCTCCGAACAATAGAGCTGTGAATTTTTTCCTATTTTCAGTCACGATATAATAAAATAGTGATGTATAGTTTGCTGTGTAGTGTCGGCTTAGAATAGCACTACCCCTTTTCTTCCGGTGGGTGTACGTAAGAGGTGACTAACGGTTTTGGGGCTTTTTAAGGGATTTTTGGGCGATGCGGTTGGAGACCCATCACCAACAACCTTTATTTTACCATCTTTTCCCCACGCAACTTCCAAAAGTGGCTGAGGAATTTCTAATTCGTTAGCTCTGGCTACCCCTTCTAGGGATTTATAGCCGTGAGTATATGTATGTATGATGTATAGTATAAGTGTAAGTGCAAAGGGTGAGAGTAGTGTAATGACCCGGTGAGCACATGCCACGCACTTAAAAGAATGGCTGACAGCAAAGAACACGCCCATTTCCAATACGGGTGGAAAAAATGGATTTTGGAATACGTCAGAAATAGCGGTCAAACTGTCGAAAAGTTGCTACTCACGACTGCCGTACATTTCTGGAAAATTCACGGGGATCTAAGATTCTTCTGAATTTCACACCACAATTTGTCAACTAAGTTCAGATTTTCTCACTTTTTGCGTGGACAATGTATTAACAAAATACGAGGTGAACCTACTGTCGCTTTAAGTGAATTCCCTCTCACATAACATAGTACAATAACGCCTAGTGGACTCTGCTAATGATACAAAAAAATCGGTGTACGAAATTAAAAAAAAAACAGGAGACTAATTTTTATATTTTCCACATGTTACTGGTAGAGTACAATTGTAATCGAAAAAGTAGTTATTCCCAGTATTCCCAGCCACTACCAGTAATGCTGAACATTGGAAATTTGATTTAAAAAAAAACAAACGTCATCGTTAGTTGCGTTTAAGATAGGGCCAAATAGAAATAACCGCAACCAACGATTCCCTCACCCTTAAAAATAATTAAATAATTTTTATAATATTAAACTAATTTTAAATGATAACTAAAATTTTACATCTTAAGACAAACCGATAGCCAATGTTGAATTTGTAATTTTGGATCTTATAGAATATAGTAATGATAAATTATTTTTGCTGTGTAGTGTAGCTTAGAATAGCACTACCCCATTTCTTCCAATGGGTGTACGTAAAAGGCGACTAACAGTATTGGGGCTTTGTAGGGATTATTGGGCGATGCGTTTGGACACCCATCACCAACAACCTTTATTTCACCATGTTTATCCCACGCAATTTTCAAAAGTGGCTGACGTATTTCTAATTCCTTGGCTCCGGCTACCCCTTCTAAGGATTCATAGCCGTTAGTATATGTATGTATGTATGAGTACTAAAAACTTTTAACCACGATGTGCTATCTAGGCATGATATGGTGAATCTTGACTACTTATCCTAAGTTTACAGGGCTTTGCCCTTTTTTAGGGAGTAGGCTTTATGTAGTAATTGTAAGTTGTGTTTGATCTGAAATAAACATTTTTTTTTTGTTTTTTTTTTTTTTTTTTGATGACGAATTTGACGATAAATTGAATTAACTAAGAATTGAGACACTTCTTCTTGCCGTGTAGTGTCGGCTTAGAATAACACTACCCCATTTCTACCCGTGGGTGATCGTAAGAGGCGACTAAGGTTATAGGGGATTTTTAAGTGATTTTTGGGCGATTTGGTTGGAGACCCATCACCAAAAACGTTTATTATTATCATCTTTTCCCCAATCAACTTCCAAAAGTGGCTAAGGAATTTATCATTCCAAAGCTCTGGCTACCCCGTTAAGGGATTTATAGCCGTGAGTATATGTATGTATGCATGTATGAGACACTTCACGTGGTGTCAGCACATGCAGTGACGTGATTGTAAGCTGACTGTGACCCACGTAATAGTGTTTCCTTCAAATGATAGTATTGAAACATAGAACATATAGTCTACCATGACTCGCTGTTGTTGTTTCGTAATGAATTTTATTTATTTCGTTATATTTATCTAATTTGCTATGCTTAAATTTTGATTTGTAATCTAAATCTTAATTTTATTTTTTATTAAAAAATATTTTTTCTATCATGCTGTGCCCACTATTACGGTACATTTACAGAAGTGACTTCTTTAACTAAATATCTTTGTTATGTTATTGTACTGTATGTGTGCCAAATGAATAAATTAATAAATAGACACAATAAGATGTAATAGAAAATATGTTTAAAAAAGATGTAGATTACTGTGTAGTGTCGGCTTAGAATAACACTTCCCCATTTCTACCCGCGGGTGATCGTAAGAGGCGACTAAGGGTATAAGGGCTTTTCAAGTGATTTTTGGGCGATGTGGTTGGAGACCCGTCACCAAAAACATTTATTATTACCATCTTTTCCCCACTCAACTTCCAAAAGTGGCTGAGGAATTTCTCATTCCAAAGCTCTGGCTACCCCGTTTAGGGAATTATAGCCGTGTATGTATGTATGTAAAAAAGATGATGAATGTAAATGTGACGAAACCAAAAGTCTCTTCGTGACTCAATAGCCAAATGATTTTTTGAGTATTAATACCCGTCAAATTTCGCATGTTAAATCGAGTGAATAATCTTCACATAAAAGAAAATCGTTTCAGAGGAATTCCACACATATAGAGATCCTTTCCGTTCCACATGACTGACCTCTTTAAGCCTAGAATACTGAGCTGAGAAACCTTACATGAATGCTCACTTATCTATCCTTCTATACTAAGGATGTCAGTAATTGGTTAATTTCCGATATTATATTGAAAACCTTTTCATCGCCTGATGTACACGGTAGAAACTGAAATAAGAAATAAAGGAAATATATTTACCCCTTCTCAACTCAAACTGAAATGTTCTTGCCGTATATCCCCGAAGGGGTTTGGCACAAGTACTAATACATCTGAACATCACGTGACATTGTCACCTGGTGTTTAGAATACCCACATTTTGCTTGGACAGTGTGTTCACGTGATAGGGGGCAGGCCTATCGCCATTTTGTACGAATACTCTGTCACATGACAAGGTGCACTTTAGCTATGTGGGTTTCCTTGCGATGTTTTCCCTCACCCTTAACAACCATGATAATTAGCCACACATATGACTTTAGTAATGACAAATTGGTGTAGGCCCACCCGGGATGATTCTACCCACTGAGCTATCACAGTTGCACCTTTATTTATGTTGTGGAAAATAATCAATAATCAGGCTGTGTGTCGGCTTAGAATAGCACTACTCCATTTCTTCCGGTGGGTGTACGTAAGAGGTGACTAACGGTATTGGGGCTTTAAAGGGATTATTGGGCGATGCGGTTGGAGACCCATCACCAACAACCTTAATTTTACCATCTTTTCCCCACTCAACTTTCCAAAGGTGGCTGAGGAATTTCTCATTCCTTGGCTCTGGCTACCCTGGTATGGAAAATAATCAGGGGAAACTACGTATTTTTATACTTGTACACACTTACAACATTAAACGAGACAGGTTTGCAATAAGGTTAATTTTAAATATAATAATTATAAAATTTTAAGTCTACCTACCCCAATGGGAATTAATGGCGTGAGCATATTTATGCATGCATGTAGGTTTTAATTAAATTTTAAATCAAATAAGGCTATATTTGAAATACCTTTCATATAAAAGGCTTTAAAATAAAATAAAAAAAAATAAAAAAAAAATCATATATTTCAAAATAAAAAGATAAATCTTTGTTTTTTGAACGTCAAATTTTAACTTAATACTAAGTTTACTTCGGATTCGGAAGGTGTTTTGTTGAGAGAAGAACCCGTAAGAAACTCGTCAACACACATCTTTTTTTAACGTCCATTACAATTTTGGTGTTAGCCCGGAAACATCCTGCACAGAGCCCTGATGACACCAAGCC
The DNA here is from genome assembly GCA_963576735.1 of Bedellia somnulentella. Lineage (NCBI taxonomy): Eukaryota > Metazoa > Arthropoda > Insecta > Lepidoptera > Bedelliidae > Bedellia > Bedellia somnulentella. The sequence continues at coordinate 11,638,331 of OY755193.1, forward strand.
ACTTCATCATTAATGTAATCATTGACAGTGTAATAGGCTTTCGAACTAAGATTTCTTTTAACAGCTGCTTTGAATTTTGTTTCTGATAAATTTAAAATGTCCTCAGGTATTTTATTATACATTTTTAGAAAGAAGAAAGAAAGAAAGAAAGAAAAAACTTTATTCAGTGCACAGGAAAATACACAACAAATAAAAAATATAAAAAAAATCATAGTGGTAAACAAAAACAACAAAAGAACATAAGTAAAAAAAATTGAAACATAAAAAAGTGAGCAATCGTGAAAATCTTAGAAAATACTATATAAAAAAGCAGCCCTATGCAGTGAATTGGTTACTGGCTCAGCATGTTGCCACAGATGATGATGTCACCAACCGTGGCGCTGATTTTCAGCCAGTGCCATACAATTTGATTCGGCCGGCGAAAGTTAACACATTGTGTTATTCATAAAAATAGAGGAAAAAACTTAACATTATATAATTCATAAAAATAGAGGAAAAAACAGGAATCAATATTCCCACGACCCCTTTATCACATTTATTCACAATAAAGAAATAAATAATTAACAAAACAAACAGAGAGACAAACATGCGTAAAAAGTGCTTGTAAACTTAGAATAAGGTAAAATTAAAACAATAAAAAAGAACACACAAATAAAATTATTATATACAATAGTGGCTCGCAGTGTCAGTGAGTTGAAATTGAGTCCAGTCAGTAAAACAGTCAAAGTGCTAAAAATGTTTGTTGTTATTTCTCGTCGTGTCTTTTTGCAAGTTTAGTAAATAACTCCTAAACTTGCGTCCAAAAGTAAACTTACTGCCTGCATCTCGGACTGGGGGAGGAAGATCATTCCAGCACTTTGATGCCGCAAACCTAAAACTACCCCTAAAAGCTGTACTTCTGTGTGCAGGAATATGCGCCCTTATTTTGTAGAATCGTGGTTGGTTTGACCATTTAATCTTTTTATATAAGTAATCTGGTGTTTCCTTTTTAATCACATCAAACAACAAGCTTGCAAGGTGTAATTGCCTTCGAGCTGTGGTGTTTAGTAGGTTTGCGGCATTCAAATATGGAGTAATATGGGATCTAGGGGGAATTTTGAAGCAGAAACGTGCGCATGCGTTTTGTACACGTTGGAGTAACCTTTTAGACTGGCCAAGAATACACCCACCATAAACAGCATCACAATAATTAAGTCTAGACAATACCAATGATTCACAAAGCTGAATACGCAAATTCTCACTAAGGTAATCACGAATATTGTATAGAATTTTGAGTCGATAGAAGCAATTACTCACAACTTTTTGGACGTGGTTTTCGAACCTAAGCTCCCCGTCCATAAGCAAACCAAGATTCATTGCTTCTTCCACTCTTTTTATTGGTCTACCCATGATGGATATATTGTTGTCAGCCAAGGCGTTAACTGTATTACGGATTTGATACTTCGTTCCTAACACCATGTATTTGGACTTGCTTGGGTTAAGTACAAGACAGTTGTTATTTGCCCATTGTGCTATCCGATCCAGCTGATTATTTATGATAGAAGTACGAGGAAGAGATGGTAAAACCGGTGCGTAAATTTGTAAGTCATCCGCGTACATGTGATGTCCTTCCTTGTTTAAACAGGTTATAATGTCTGCAGAATATAGAATAAACAATAGTGGACCTAGGATAGATCCCTGCGGTACTCCTCTAGAGAGTTGACTAAAAGAAGACCACAGTGTACCTCTTTCCTCCGAACGCAAACCGACAATTTGGCCCCGACCAGACAAATAACTAGCGAACCACTTCACTGTATTAATATCAAATCCGTAATACGTCATCTTAGATAGCAAAAGAGGAATACTCAAGCAATCGAAAGCCCTGGAAAAGTCTAAGAGAACAAGTATGGTCGCATAGCCAACGTCTCGTGCTGCAAGTATATCATCCACTACTTCAAGTAAGGCAGTAGTAGTAGATCGACCTTTTCGAAAACCAGATTGGCGTTCGGGTAAAATGTTGTTATTTTCCAGATATTCCGAAAGCTGATCGCGTACTATCCCTTCCACTATCTTTGATGCACAAGGAAGGATACTGATGGGTCTAAGATCAGATTGGTTTACGGGATTTGGGATTTTAGGTATTGGGGTTACTTGAGCTGTTTTCCAGTCACTCGGGAAAGTATTCGTCTCAATGCTCTTATTAACTATAACTGTCAGTACGTCAAGAGTTCGCGGCATAGTCAAAAGTAGCATGTCAATAGATATGAGATCGGTACCCTTTGCTTTAGTCTTAATTTTAGTAAGTGTTTTGAAAACATCCGATGACGTAACTGTTTTAAGGGTAAAAGTCGAGGATCCATATCGATTAAACTCAAAGTATGTTAAGTGAGATAATGTGACAACGTTGTTGCCGGGAACATTTAAAAAGTGACGGTTTAAACTATTGGGGTCTTTAAATTGGGGAGGTAAGTTGGTAAATTCTTTGTCAGTCAGTATAGTCCGTTTTAAATTTTTCCATAATATTTTGGAGTCCTTAGTTTTGTTGATATATTGGTCGAAATAGGCCTTTTTTCACTTAGCATAGCCTCAATTACTAAATGTTTCAGCTCTTTGTAATATAACTTATGTGAGTTTAGTTTTGTGCGTTTAAATCGTTGAAAAGATTCATCCCTTAGCCGCATCATAAGCTTTACATTTGGGGTAAACCATGGTTTAGGCCTATCCCTTACAATAATTGTTTTTTCTGGGGCGTGATTGTCAAAAAGTTTTACCATCAAGTTGTTGAACATTTGCACCATGTCATTTATAGTATCTAAAGTAGTCACCTTTTCCCAGTCAGTAGTATTGAGATCTGCGTTAAATTCGGTCAAGTTCATGTCGTTTAGAGGTCTGTACGTAATTTTCTTGGGGGGTAATTTCTTTTTTTTTATGTTTAATTGTATTGTTATGAATGCGTGCCTCCCAAGGTCAGGTATATAATTAACATCGACACTATTAACAGTACCGTCTGTACACACTAAATCAATGGCTGTCTCACTATTTTCTGTGAAATGAGTGGCTTGCTGAATGACTTGGTTTAAATTTAAACAAGTAAGAAACTGGGTCAAGCGTTTATAGTTATGGTCAGTTATGTCTATGTAATTGATATTAAAGTCGCCTAGAAGTATCAGTTGGTCATAGTTTGTCATAGAAGTCACACTGTCTGTGAGCGCGTCGAAAAATGTATCCGCATTTAACCACTGTGGACGATAAGCCGTACCGACTACGATACGTTTCCCGCCCACGCACAACTTAAGCCACATTTCCTCAACTGACTCAGCGGGAGGATGCGCACACACGCGCGCGCTCACCCCTTGCCGCACGTAGAAGCCGACCCCGCCCCCGCGCGAGCGCAGGGCGGCCGGCCGCGGTACGTGCCGCAGACGGTAACCGGGCACAGTGGGAGCGCGACCCTCCTCACCTTCACGAAGCCACGTCTCATTGATAGCAACAATATCAGATTCCACACTGCTTATCATGGCGATCAATTCGTCGTGACCCGTACCAAGCGAACCCACGTTATGTAAACTAACTTTGAAAAAACTGTTCCTAACCATTGCTAAATATTATTATATTTGTACCCAATAATAAATACATACAGTATATAAAAATACATATATTTACACAATTAGAAATCAATAACATTATAAGCACTAAAATACCATTTGTCCCTCCGATCTGAAAGGTTGAATTGACTTTAAACCTTACATTAACTATTACATGATAAAAACACAAATAAAAACATTTCAACAGGAAAATAAAAACATAGCGGCCGAAAACATAACAAGAACAAACACAATTAATAATTTTAACTTTAGCATTGTTACATTTCCAAATGTCTCTGCCTACCCAAACGCAAACTAATGCCGTGAGATTATTTGGATGATAATAAAAGGTAGTTAAAAATGGAAAAATATATACTATGCCAAAATAAAATAATAAAACACGATTTACGAACTTATTCGCTTTGAAAAATATCGACAAGGTCTCCATCACAACGAACCCGTCGGTAAGGAGTTCCATCTCCTTTTCGGGTTAGAATACGTCCATCTTTGGTCCACACATATTTTCATCCCGCGTCCCGGGCTCGCTCGCGTGTCCGTTGGAAGAGCTGTCGATTGTAGCGGGTGAGTCTCTCATTAATATAAAATGGGCGCGGCTCCCCGGCGATCCCGGTGTCGGCGGTGGTGGCCCCTCTCCGGACCCGCGCCGCCCGCAGCAGCTCGTCCCGTACTGCGCGCCGAGCTAGTCGTACCACAATGACCCGCGGCCTCCCATCTTCATGACGCCGTGCTCCCATCCGCTCAGCACTCACCACATCCCGTTCGTCCAGTAGAATACCAAGTTTGCTACCAATTGTGGTGACAATATGGTTTACATTTTCTCCCTTTACCTCCGTAACATTTGACAGCTGTACATCATTTCCGAGTAGGTCCTGGTCACGTTCGTTTAGTTGTTCCTGCAGATGTCGCACAGTACCTTCTAGACTCCCCATTCCTTGTGACAGAGAAGCTTTCTTTTCCATTTCATCCATTCTTTGTTCGAGTGTGATGAACTTTTTGTCGTGCTCGGATATAGTAGTACGCATATCCAATAACTCTTGCCGGAAGTTAGAAATTTCACTACGCATCAATTTGAGCTCATTTCTGATGAAACGCAATTCCGAACATAACGAAACAGTCGGTTCATCATCCATTTTTGGTGGTGAATTGTATATAACAACTCCTTTTACGGGGGTGTCCGCTCTATTGTCCCGAGGCTTATTGCACGTGCATTCCGGGCACTTCCATGAATTAGGAATTGATACCCCTGTCTGCACATTCACACATTCACGGTGGTAGTATTTCTTACAATTAGTGCATATTATGTTGTCCGTCCGTGATGTTTTTTTATTGCATGCCTTGCATTGTGTCATTTTTTCAGTTTACTTTATTACAATCAAAGTAATAATGTTAGTTATTCGCAGTAAGATTGAATAATCACGAAATTAATGTATTTCAAAAGCAATAACAACACAACAATCAACCCGATTATTAAATATGTAGGGTAGTCTTGAATCTTAGTTTGACTGTTATGAACTGCAATCCGTTTATTTCACTTTACTGCTTCCCACTGTTGTATTAGGTCTCACAAACACTATCACAATTGCATCGATATATGCCAGTACGTTTTTACAGTTTTACGCATAACCCCATGAAAGATGTATTTACTTTTGACAATCTGTATTTTGGCACGGATATTTTATTGTTGTCTCTCAGGTTTCGAATATGTCTGTCACAATTTTTCACAAAAGAGGCCTGATTTTTTCTTACATACATAATATTTTCATAAATATATTGACATGGCAGTGTCATTATATTTATTGTTTTAAACCATTCCCTCAGGGAATCTCGGGATCTCATATTGTATATGGCTCTTATTGCTCTCTTTTGGAGAATAAATATGGAACCAACATCAGCTGCTCTGCCCCAGAGTAAAATACCGTAAGACATTACACTATGAAAATAGCTGCAATAAACTAATCGAGCTGTCTGTACATCTGTCAAATGTCTTATTTTCCTAACGGCATATGCAGCACTACTAAGCCTGCCAGCTAGTGAGCTAATGTGGGGTCCCCATTGGAGCTTGGAGTCCAGAGTTATCCCTAAGAAAACTGTGTTATCCGAAAATACTAACTTTTCATTATTTAAAATTATTTCGTTATCAACGCACCTAACATTAGGTAATACAAATTTAATGCATTTGGTTTTTTTACCATTCAGTACAAGATTATTGGAAGCAAACCATGTTTGAATCTGTGAAACCGTGTTATTCACCTCGTCAATATTCTGATTATTTCTTTCAACGTCAAATACTAAAGAAGTATCATCAGCAAATAACACTATCTCGGACATTTTCTCGACCATGAACGGCAAATCATTAATATAAACTAAAAATAAAAATGGGCCCAAAATAGAACCCTGCGGAACACCCATTTTTACATGAGTTCCAGGTGATATTGCATTATTGATTTGCACTTTCTGTATCCGATCCGAAAAGTAAGACTTTATTAATTTAAGTGCGTCACCTTGTATGCCATAATGTTCTAATTTAATAAAAAGGATTTCATGATCTGCACAATCAAATGCCTTCGTAAGATCGCAAAACAAACCAATAGCATCATTTTTGCGTTCCCACGAATCAAAAATGTGTTTCATTAAGGCAACGCCTGAGTAGGTGGTGGACCCCGGAGTTGGAAAAAATGCGCGGTGAACTACGCAAACTTTTCAATAAAGCTAAAAACTCCAGGCTACCTACAGACTGGGAAAACTATAAAAACATGTTAGCCACCTACAAAAAACGAATCCGATCTAGCAAAAGGCAAGCTTGGCGAAAGTTTTGCGGATCAATAGAATCGAACAATAAAGCGGCTAGGGTTCGAAAAATTCTGTCTACCGATAACAACCTCACCGTAGGGCCGCTCAAAACACCTGATAATACATACACCACGACAGATACAGAAACACATAAATTGCTCCTAGACTGCCACTTCCCAGACTGTCATCATACTGATGATATTGACTGGAATGAGGAGCATATTACGCCTCCTACCGAAGCGGACAGGCTCTTCTCACGAGACCTTGTCACTAATGACCAAATTGAATGGGCGGTTAAGTCTTTCAACCCCTTCAAATCACCAGGCCTAGATGGAATCTTCCCTGCTTTGCTCCAGTGGGCAAGAGACATCCTATCCCCCTGGCTGGTCAAAATATATCAATCATGCATCGCTTACAGATATGTACCGATACCATGGCGCGAAGTCAAAGTAACTTTCATACCCAAACCCGGTAAGTCGGACTATACCGACCCGAAGTCCTTTAGACCCATCAGCCTCACATCCTTTCTCTTAAAAACTCTGGAAAGACTCTGTGACAGACATATAAGAGAAAAATCAATTGCGAAAAAACCCCTCCATATAAACCAACACGCTTTCACTAAAGATAAATCAACTGAGACTGCACTACACAACGTTATATCTAAAATTGACTGTGCACTCAGCACCAAGCTATCCACACTAGGCACCTTCATAGATATTGAAGGTGCTTTCGATAAAACTAACATACCCTGTATCGAGAAAACTCTGAAAGACTTCCGTGTTAACTCCACACTCAGGGGTTGGGTTGTTAACATGTTGAGACTCAGAGCGGTCCAAGTAACCCTAAAAGACACCACCAGAGCCATTGTGACAAGAGGATGCCCCCAAGGGGGGGTCCTCTCCCCACTCCTATGGAACATGGTGGTCGACTCTCTACTTAGGAGGCTTAATGCCCGAGGCTACTTTACTGTAGGCTACGCGGACGATCTCACTATCCTACTAAATGGAAATCATGTAAACACGCTCTGCAATCAAATGGGTCAAGCATTAAGAGTAGTGGAGACATGGTGTAACGAATACGACCTGAAAGTAAACCCTAAAAAGACTGAACTAATTCTTTTCACTCACAAAAGGAAACTCCCCCCTTTTGAACTTCCAAAACTCTTTGGAACCCAACTCACTCTTTCCAAGACTGTTAAATATCTAGGAATTACCCTAGATGACAAACTGAGCTGGAAACCACATTTAGATAACACTTTAAAAAAAGCCAGCGCTATGCTATGGCAGTGCAAGCGGATACTAGGTAAAAACTGGGGATTAAAACCTAAGATCGTACACTGGCTTTACACCACCATTATTAGACCTGTGATAACCTACGGCTCACTGGTCTGGTGGTCGAGAACTAGATTAACAACAGCCCAAAACGACCTAGAAAAAATGCAACGGCTTGCCTGTATGGCCATCACGGGCTGTATGAGAACCGCACCCACGGCAGCTCTTCAGGTGCTACTGAATCTGCCGCCCTTACACTTACACATACAGCAAGAGGCAGCGATGTCCTCACTTAGGCTGAAAAAGGCAGGACACCTCAAAAATGACTCCAGAATCCTACACACTAATATTTATACAGCGGCCATCCAATACCAGCCCTTACTTACTGCACCATGTGATAGGATAACAAAAACCATTATAACCAAGCACAATTACACTGTTGTACTCGAAGAGGAACAACATGACTACTCCGATATTAAAGAGGTGCGTGTGTATACAGATGGCTCCAAGACCAACCAAGGGACTGGAGCGGGCGTATACTCACAAGACCTCAATATCAAAATCTCCAAAAGCCTAGGCCACCACAATACGGTATTCCAAGCGGAGTGTCTTGGAATAATTGAGGCGGCAATGGCAATCAAAGCCCGTGCGCTGTCCGATATGCATGTCAAAATCATCTCGGACAGTGCATCTGTGCTACAGGCTCTGGATCGTTGTGTGTTCACTTCAGGACTAGTCCTGGAGTGCCACGGTGCTCTGGAGGAGGTAGCCGGGAAAAACATTATAACCCTTCAATGGATTAAAGGTCATAGCGGCTCATTGGGAAACGACGCGGCTGACGAACTGGCTAGGGCGGGGTCGGCCAGGAACCTGCAGGGTCCTGAACCGATTATCCCCCTGCCTTTTGGTCAGCTGCGTGCGTGGCTAAGAGAACGCACACACTCTCTCTCCAAGTCACACTGGCAGGAAGAGCCTGGCTGCAGACAGTCAAAGGAAACTATGCCAACCCTTGACATAAAGCTGACCGGGCGCGCACTACGACTTAGTAGGAAGAACCTGCGGACAGTGGCGGGAATACTCACAGGACATACCACATTAAACAAACACTTACACACTATAGGCATCACCGACAGCCCTCTATGCCGTGCGTGCATGAAGGCTGATGAGACGGTCGCTCACGTGCTCCAGGAATGCACTGGAGTGGCCGATATCCGAAAAAACACTATAGGAACAATAAAGTCGCTCCCAGGGGCGGTAGCTGACCTGGATAAGCTACTTGCCTTCTGGACGGAATTAGGCTGGGAGAGCTAGTTGACCACTTGGTCCACGTACAATGGTCCGCCATGTCGGGCTCAGTGCGGAAACCCGTGGCGTTTACCGCCCGTCTAATAATAATAATAATAATAATAATAAGGCAACGCCTGCATCGGTGGTAGAGCGGCCCTTCGTAAAGCCAAATTGTTTTGGATGAAACAATTTGTTTGAAGCGAAATGCAAAAGCATTTGATTGAACATTAGTTTTTCGAATATTTTACTTAAAACTGGCAGAATTGATATTGGCCTATAACCATCAGGACTAATTTTATCTCCTCCGGATTTAAGAAGTGGTACAATTTTACTATGCTTCATGAGATTTGGAAAGATTTTATTTCTTATACATTCATTAAATATATCTGCTAAATATGGAGCCAAAGTTACAATAAAATTATGGCAAACTTTCACTGACATACCCCAAATGTCTTCAGAACTTTTTAGTTTAAATGATATAAAACATTTTTCGATATCTGTAGGGCTGACATCTTTAAAACAAAACAAAGTTTCGCACCTATCAACATTTTGTTGTAACAAGTGTTGAGCTTTTATAACCGATGTGTTTAAATATTCAGTTGTTTTTGATGGTATGTCAGTAAAATATTTTTCAAAAACACAAGCGATTTCCTCATTAGAGGTAGTCAGACCTTTATCAGATCGAACACAGAACTCCTGATCACATGGTTTACCTCGGCCTGTTTGGGTGTTGATAATATTCCACACTGTTTTAACTTTATTATCGGATGTTCGGATACGTCGGCTTAGGTATCTGGCTTTAGCCTCTTTACATACTTTATTAAATATTTTTGAGTATTTTTTTACATATTCACTCAATTCATTATTATTACTATAAGCTTTTTGATCATATAAATCGAAGAGTTTTTCTCTTGATCTATAAATACTTGGTGTTGCCCACTCACAAAACTTAAATTTACTGGTAATAGTTACATTTTTTACATTAAAAATTTCATTAAACTCATTTATCAGAACATTATAAAAGATATCATAGCTAGTATTTGAGTTTTTATTAATTGTACATGTGGGCAACTTAGAGCTTATTATATTTATATATTTTTCTACTTTACTGGCAGTAATATGCCTTTTTTTAATAACAATTTTTGGTTCTGGTATCTCTAGAGGAAAGCTAACAAAAAGGCCGCTGTGATCAGACTTTAGTTTATTTATAACACTTTTACTTGAAAAATCTGCATTAGTAAATACATTATCTAAGCATGTTTTGATTCTAGTCGGTTCCAAGAATAAATTTTCTAAATTGAACGATTGGAATAAACTCATCAATCGTGTTTTAAGATGACTGTCTTGTAGGAGATCCACATTGAAGTCTCCACATATTATTATACGTTTTTTATTCCTGAAAACTTTGCCTAATACATCTTCCATTACATTTTCGAATTTATCATAATTTTGGTTATAAGGGGGTCGATACACACATATTAAGAAATAGTTTTTTAACTATATGCAGGATAATTCCACGACTTGCTCAACGCTTAACTGTACAATATCATTACGAATTTTTGATTTAATATTATTTTTTAAAAATATAGCGGAGCCACCACAGGCTTTAGAATTGCGGCAGTAGTTGCTAGCTAAATAATAGTTTTCAAAACCAAATATGAGTTCGCAATTCTTAAGCCAGTGTTCAGTAACACATAAACAATCTATTTCATATTTTTCCAAAAATAATTCTATTTCTAATTCTTTACAAGAAAACCCCTGAGTATTTTGACATACAAGTTTAAACTGGGAGACTCCTTGTAAAGTATTCTTTTTAGTTAAATTGCCAGAAGAACCTCCTTCCATGTTTACAATATTGATATTAGGTGACGACTTAAGGACGACAGGAGGCTCTTCCATTGTCACTCTTAAAAGTTTAAATTATGGCTTCCACCATCGCATACTAGAAGTAAGTTTCCCCTTATATTAAATATATGGGGGTCAGATATATTATATGCTAATAATTTAGCAATGTTCCGCTTTTGATTTAAGGGTATGTATACAGTACCCAGTCGAGAATTTGAATAAGGTAAAAACTTATTCAAATCCAAACAAAATAAATTGTCGCTTTGACAACATGTCACGTGACATATTAGATTATTCATAATATGAATATTGTCATTCTGCTTATCCATATTAAGTAAGTATGGAAAGGTACAAAATATAAATTTACATTTATATATTTTTTGTATTTCCAAAAGTTTATTTAAACTTTTATTCAATAAATACTTATTTAATCCTATACTATTGCCGACCAGTACGACAATCGTTGTATATTCGTCATAAGTGCCTAATAATATTCGTTCTACTATATGATTAAAGTTTGCACCCGTATAGCAATGGTTAATGACCTGCTGATTAAGATACTTCGATAGTATTTCGCCAAAACCTACGGCCATGCCATCCGAAAATACTAATGTTCTGTTTGCCGGCGGCGCCGGCGGCGTGCTAACAGTTGGTAATGTAATCCCATTAATTGGTTGGGGTGATTGAGATATAACGCTATTTGAGGAAATATGACTATTCAGAGTAACCGTCTCTTTGTCTATAAGACTGCCTATATGTTTGTATCTTAAATGCAGATCTTCCTGACTAACAATCAGCTCACTCAGTTTATCATTCAAACTATCTATTTGGTTTAGTAAATCAATTTTTCTGTAAGACTTGTTTATGAATTTTATACTATTTTTCATACTTATAAGACTTTTGTTTGTGTTGTATATACGTTTTTTAACTAATTTATATTTTTTACACTGTTTACGACTGAAAGTTTTTGTATATTTAAAAGAGGTCATAGAAGATAATGATTCTGCCTCAAGTTCGGCACATAAAGAAACTGCGTGAGAGTCTTCGTGAATATTCTTTATTCTATGGAATTCCGCCAATTGAGCGTGTGCCTCTGCCAACTGCTCATTCAGAATATGAATTCGCTCTAAAGCTACTTCATGCTTTGCGCACTGATCCTCATGCTTTAATATTAATATCTGCTGGTTTTCTAATTCCACTTGAGAAATGTCGTAAGATTCACGAAGCAACACAATTTTTTCTAAAAGATTACTATTTTTCAACTTTAAATTACGAATAGCTAAAACGTTTTCGTCCCGTTCTTCTAAAAGCCTATTTTTTAATTGTTCTGCATCATTTAACTCTCTTTTTAATTTTTCATATTTTTGTTCGGCAGCCATTCTACGAGTTGTAATCGAGTCCATTTTACGAAACGAACAGTCTTAATATTATATACTAGTTTAAAGCGTTACTATAGCGAACGATAATCCTAATACTAAAATATTTCGATCCACACAAGCGCCTACTTACAACAAAGATATAAAGTTATTATTTATCGTTTGTTTTCTATTAACTAAACAATATAATCATAAATGTAACACTCAAAATATGACACCGAGTGTTATCACTACCCTAATTTAGTTTTAAATATTAACGTTTTACTATTTATTATATCCTTTACGACAAACAATTTGTACTCACAAATTCTAATAAGTACCTAATATTATAATAAGTGAAGGAATGCGATTAAAAAGCTCAGTAGAAAAAGATTTTTATATGATAAATTCACTTAATATAAAGAAAAGAAAAGTATATATAATTATAAACTATAATAATTAATAACGGGAATCGAATGATGAAGAAGTGTCGATCGATAGTTATAATTATATTCAAGTAGATCCACGAACCCTTCTTATGGAATTTCAAATTAAAATGTGATAAGGGTCCAAGCATTTTGACAATTGGAATTGTCAATAAACCCCAAAGTCATCCTTCATCAAATTCCTAATATTATGTTTTGTGAGTTACATAAATTTAAAAAAGACACTTACGCGATGAAATGGGTTAATGTTATTCTAAGGCGATACATACATACATATGCTTTGTTAACGGTGAGGGAAAACATCGTGAGGAAACCCACATGACTGAGTTGTACTTAGTCATGTGACAGTGTATTCGCACAAAACGGCGATAGGCCTGCTCCCTTTCACGTGTGTACACTGAAAAATGTGTACTGTACAAACACTGTACCATACAAAACGTGGGTACTCTGAACACCAGGTGAAAAAGTCACTTGATGTTCAGAAGTATTAGTACCTCCGCCAACCCTTTCGGGGATATACAGCGTGAGCGTTTATGTTTATGTTTATATTATACATATGCTCACGTCAGTAGCTCCGATAGGGGTATGCAGAGACTATTGATGGCTACTGTTTACGATTTTGGCAAACCAAATTATCTAAGGAGATACTTTATAGTTTCATATACATAGTGGGTAGAACACCGCGTATCGTGCAAAAGATGAGGGTTCAAATCTTAGGTCAGGCCTACACCAACTTGTTTTTTCTAAAGTCATACATACATACATATACTCACGGCTATAAATTCCAAGAAGGGGTAGCCAGAGCTAAGGAATTAGAAAATCCTCAGCCACTTTTGGAAATTTGAGTAAGGAAAAGATAGTAAAAATAAAGGTTGTTGGTGATGGGTCTCCAACCGCATCGCCCAAAAATCCCTAAAAAGCCCCAATACCGTTAGTTGCCTCTTACGTTACGTACACCCCCCGGAAGACATGGGGTAGTGCGATTCTAAGCCGACACAACACAGCAAAAAAAAGCCTGTGTCTAAAGTCATATGTGTCGATAATTTATCATGGTTGATAACGGTTTGTTAACTATAAAAGTTTGAGTTTGAGTTTGATACTTCATAGATACCTGCAATAGTGATTGCTAAGTGTCATTTCGTGAGTTCCTCGAAAGCCTACTGCTATGTACATTTACAGAGTCAAACTACATTTCGAAAGACAAATATTCCACATTTCGAAGTAATACGGTTTCATATTTAAATAGTAGTTCAGGCTCTGGGCTCTGTCAAAGTAAACCAATTTATCTAAGAACCGTCTCTCCAAGACTTTTACATAGAATAGACAATAAGAGGAGTGGTTCTCATAAAAGGCGTAATCTAGAGAATTTTTTAGACACAATTTCAGTAGTGAATAAACATATAGCACTTCTTCGGTATTGATATAAGTTTTATTATATCTTAGAAATGCAGTTTGCTGCTGATGTTGGAAAACTATTAAAAACGATACAAATTAAACTCTAGGCTATATGTTTTTTTAATAATAGGCACTGACAACAGCTAAGTTTAATACATTGACGTGTACGAGTGGTTCATTCAACAAATAAAAAAAAATCTGCAAACTGCTAAAGCCAAAGCATTATTTTAACACTGGCCAAGTCTTGGATGGTAATAGAGTACCGAATAAAACACTGACTATATATACAGGGAAGAATACATAAATGCTGTGTAGTGCCGGCTTAGAATAGCACTAACCCATTTCTTCCGGTGGGTGTACGTAAGAGGCGACTAACGATATTGGGGGCTTTTAGGGATTTTTGGGCGATGCGGTCGGAGACCCATCACTAAAAACCTTTATTTTTACCATCTTTTCCCCACTCAACTTCCAAAAGTGGCTGAGGAATTTATAATTCCTTAGCTCTGGCTACCCCTTCTAAGCAAATATAGCCGTGAGTATATGTATGTATGTATGTAATACATAAACTGTACCAAACCTTACAATCCAAAGGAAATACTTGTTCAAAAGGTACTGTAGAGTTTCATCCCTACAGTTTGACATTAAAATCGCCCTGTCACGATTAGTCTCTGTTAATAAATACTTGAGCATTAAAAGACAATTATGAAAATGTGGAATATCTATAAAAATACCTCTGCGCTTTTCTCAATGAGTTTTTTTTATGAATTATACCTCGCTGTGTAGTGTCGGTTTAGAATAGCACAACCCCATTTCTTCCAGTGTTTGCACGTAAGAGGCGACTAACGGTTTTGGGGCTTTTATGGGATTTTTAGGCGATGCGGTGGGAAACTCATCACCAACAACCTCTATTTTACCATCTTTTCCCCACTAATGTTCCGAATATGGCTGAGGAATTATTATTCTGAAGCTCTGGCTACCCTTTTTGGGGATTTATAGCAGTGAATATTCGTATGTATGTATTTACGATGCAAATGTTCAAAAATTCAGTCACAATAAGTCACTATTTTATCCAAGCAACGTTAGGCTATGCTTGTCCAGATCTAAAAATTTGGGCGTTTCCCCAACTTTATCATTTCTTGGTTGATCCCGAGGGCATTTTGGCGTTCTTGTTTATTTCATTAAATTTGAATATATACATTGTACTTACAAGTTCTAAGTCGGCTTAGGCAAAATCAGGGTTTTCTGCATTTCTACGTTAATTTTTGTTTATATATTTGCCCTAATTATATAGAGTCATCAACTTATCTGGAGAATTAAGTGAGATGCCACGGTAGAAAAGATTTGCTTTTGCTATCTTTCACATAAATTAATTACAAACATACATAACAATTAGTAATAATCCCCACATGAGGTTTTCATGAACAAAAAGATTTAAATTATACATAACAATTCTTAACTTTTAATGGATATCTCATTTAAGTATCAGTAATATTATTTTAAATGTTTATCTGTGTTTAATGTGCTGTATTCTATTGTTGATCTTCTTTTCCTTTGTAATATTTTTATTATTTTTTATGTAATTTACGTTTATTTTCTTTATGTTGATTGTTAAGTGTTTCTTAATGTATGTGAGTGTAACTGTGCTTTTCTTTGTATGTGGGTAAAGCCACGTAAAATTGTACATTCTGAATCATTGACATGTCCCATAAAAGTTTAAGTTCATAACTAAAAATCATAATACTAAAAGACGTTACTGTGGTAAATTTTGTTAAAAGAAGTATCATTTCTTCTCAATTATGTATTTATTTTCGGCAAATACGACAGACAGTTCACAGCAGAAGCATATTTTCTATTTTATGTGTTCTATTCTCTATACTAAAAATACTTGTCCCAAGTCTACCGTCGGACCTTTAAGGGCGTTTTTTTATTTAAAACAACGTTTCGATTCGAACGGCATTATTTTAACTTGTTTCATTATGTTTAATGTTAATAATGACAGCTTCTGTAACAACATTATGCTATTTAACATATTTTTATATCAATGATACCCATGTCCACAAATAAGTTGTCTCGAGAGTTACGTTGCGAACGTTACCGAATACTTACTTAAAATCAATGAATCCAAACTCTTTAAAGCAATATTTGTATGGCAACACTAATGTTCGACCTGACCTTTGACTATGAACACTATAGACAGAGTCATAATACAACGGGAGAGTACCTCTTATAGATAGCAATATTTTTCCCTGTAATGTTGCGATCACTAGAAAACAATTACCCCAAAATACTATAATCACCATTCTAAAAGCTACTTTTCAATTTAAAATTGATTACGACAATTTATTGTTTAATTAAAGGTTTACTGTTTACTATATTATTTCCTGCAATCATATAATTATACATACTTGCTCCTAGCATTATACAATCTTTTTTGTTTAATTTTACCATTTATACTGATGTTTAATACACCGTGAAATCTAAAGCATTGTACTAACTATCAGGGATGAATCTTCCCATGATTACGAATAAATTTTTGTACGGGACTAACTTTGTTACTGGACAAAAAAAAACAGCTGTTCCATAAGTGCAAGTTATGTAAATATCATACGGGTCATCATGGGTATAGTGGGGTCTATGTTTGTATTTTGAAAAATAAAAGACAGCACTATTTTGTACATGAGTTTTATTGCATTATTTACTATTGACCTTTAAACAAAATCAGTTTCGTGTGAAAATTTCGAATTCATTCGTCTATTTCAGTCACATTTTTCAAAAGATGATGTATTCGTACATCTAAGTATTTTATATTTGGTTGATTTCCAATTGCATCTTCCAGTGGCCGCAATCCATTTTTCTCGTAGATTCGGGTCTTTAGGAAAACTGTAATGAATACGAAGAAATTAAATAAATATAACAAATTTATTACTTACTAATTCCGTAGATAACAATTGGAAATCATTCAGCGTCGCTATAGCGCGACGAAATTCATAATATACTCACTCATTAACATCAGTTTACCAATTTGAAAATTTTACCCTAAAGACAGGGTAGGATGAAAACGTGAATTATGGGAACACTGAGATACTGCATATTTTTAGGTTATGCTATTAAAAAATTGCTCAAAATAACTAAAGAAAATGCTAGTAATCTAGTTCAACGTAATTAACATTTGAATCACTTTTTTTCTGATCGCGCAATGTATTTATTATGTATTTATCTGTAGAAAAACATTAAAAAACTCACTCACTTGTGGAAAGTCAATCCTTCGATGTGTTTTTCGCTGTGGCTTCCGCAGCCAAGCACGCTACACCCAACCATACCTCACTAAACAATAACTTAATTAATGGAGTCTCTTTTATCACAATAACAATATACAAATGAATAAAATCTTTCTCAAAATCAAAAGAAAACCAAAATCGCTCACAAGTCGACGCTTTGTTTGTCACGCTTTAAAAGTGTGACATCAACAAAACGGGTTACGCGATAGAGATGACAATAAAGTTTTGTGTCTCTTTTTAACATATAAGAACTTAAATAAGGGCTTCTCTTTTTAAAATGGATGACGTAACATCGCTTTGTCTATAGTGTCCATAGTCAAAGGACCTGACATACATAATTAAAAAAAAGAAACAAACAATTGTGCGCCAAAAATTGACATTTCACGTGTGACGATCAAAGTGTCCTGGTAAGTTCATTGAATTTATTAACTAATTTTGATGATAAAAGAGCATTATTTCTTACTTTTCACGAGATTATCTCAATGTTACATTCGTATTGATGTGTTTAAGCCGTAAACTGTGGTGATGCATTCGATTAATTTACACCTATCACGATTTTAGGTTAGGTCCCCACACATTTTCGGTCCCGAGAGTTACCAAGCGTTACTGCGAGAGTTGCCGAGCGTCACTGCGAGAGTTACCGAGTGTTACCTTAGGCTGATTCCACATAAAGGCAGAAAATATAAAGATTTTTTTTTACAGTTATGTTGTTTTAGGTAATAACAATAAATAAAAAAATAAGCTACATAGTTAGGTACCTTTCACTATAGTAATACAGTCTTTCATAGCCATTTCTGAAGTGATTATTTTATGAATATTACCAACTGAGTGGATTTAAAGTTTTTTTTCATTATTTGTACCTTTATTGCTGTATTATAAAAAATAAATCAAATGGCTCTAACAGCAGCTGAAAAACAGAAAAGGTACAGGGATCGCTTAAAGCAAACTGATCCTAAAAATATTTTTCCATTTTAAAAAAAAATGCAAAAAAAAAGGCAAATATAGAAAGCAGGTAAAAGAAAGTGTTACAGAAGAAGAAAAAAACAAGCAAAGGCTAAAATGGCGAAAAAAAAAGAAAAGAAAGGAAAAAGGACTCTAATAATGCGATCAACAATGAAGAAAGTAACTTAAAGCACCAGTTTATTTTTATTTAACCAAGCCCGAAACAGTCTTTTCAAGATTTGTCACAATATTGCACGAAAATAAAATAATGCTCATTAAATACAGTTTAATTTGAAATAAACATTAAGAACACAGCTTTATAAGTCTCGAGTGTTACTTTTTGACACGTATGTTACTGTGTTACTGTCTCGAGAGTTACATTGTACAATTTTACGTGGCTTTACCCATGTAGCAAATGAATAAATGTTTTCTTTCTTTCTTTCTTTCTTTCTTTCTTTTCTTTAATATTCACGCCATTATTTCCCATTGAAGTAGGCAGTGACTAGTGATCGCCACTTCCTGGCAAACTTCTTAGCTTCGTTTACATCCATCAATCTTTTCATACATGCTATTTTATGCTTTATTCTTCTGATGCCTACTTTTTTGATCGCACACATACATACATACATACATAATTACTCACGGCTATATTTCCCTAGAAGGGGTAACCAGAGGTAAGGAATAATAAATTCCTCAGCCACTTTTGGAAGTTGAGTGGGGAAAAGATGGTAAAAATAAAGGTTTTTGGTGATGGGTCTCCGTCCTCCGTCACCGCATCGCCCAAAAATCCAATAAAAAGCCCCAATACCCTTAGTCGCCTCTTACGACACCCGTGAGTAGAAAGGGGTAGCGATATTCGAAGCCTATTTTCTATTTAGTCCAGGTGTGTCCTCTACCCACATTTCCTTCCACATTGACTCTGCAAATATCCTTTACCAATTTGTTATCATCCATCCTCTCTATGTGCTCAAGCAATCTTAATATTTCTTTTAATCTTTTTTACTTTATCGTCTTTTACACTATTCCTTTCACGAATTACAGTATATCTCACTCGACCACACAACTTTAGATTATAAATAATAGATCGCTTTTTAACCGCTTGGAGCTAATTACTTCATCATCATTTCCCCTGAAAAGTTTTAAATGTGTGCTTTTACTGTAATCTCATTGTTCCAAACGTTTTTTTATTGTAACTACGAAGGAAGAAAATAACTTGAAACGGATAGAAATGGCAATGATAATTAATAGAAATATACTACCGAGTTTTAACAGCTAGGCCATAACCAATAATAAAATCCAATTTGTGGAATTGGTACATTTTTATCCAACTTATTTTATAGTGTTGACCGCGCGGTATCAGGCTTGCCTCGTGTTTTATCGCGTAAAACATCGTAACCGTATACATTTTATATCCTTTGTTACGATGACAGGTCTTTTTGTTATGACATCTATGGTTTTGTAATTATTATACCTATTTGTGGATTAAAGAGGGTATTTTAGTATACGCAGCAAAGAGTAAGGGGCAAGTAACATGTAGTGCGATAAGCGAAATAGAACTACTTATAAAAAATACCTTATAAAAATAGAAAAAAAGACCAGTCCTTTTGCTATATTTAAAACCTATTACCTATTACACTTGTGACTTGGCAACAAATTAATCAATCACATAAATGTTGCTCTCAGCAGGGGTCGAACCGGCAACCTCCGGATCGAGAAGCTAGTCACCTATCCACTCGGCCACGGACGACGTCAACCACAAGTTATTATACGAGGCGACTAAGGTATTTATAATTTAAAATAGAAAATAATTGATCTGAAAATTCATCACCACAATTTAGTCTACCAATTTAAACCATCTTAACGTAAGAACTATTGCCTGCTGGAATTTTAATAAAAATTAAAACTAAAAGTCATTTATTTAGCAAATTAACACACACACACACACACACACACACAAAAACAGAATTAAACATAATAAAAAACACATTAAAATACAAAGTTTTTTTTTTATGGTAACCATAAATGAACATTAATACCACTAAAACCAAAGGTAATCCTGACAATTTTTGAAAATTCTTATAATCCTTGTTGAAAAGTGACGGTAGAATCTAATCTAATTCTACTACGGCTCCACTAGAGGGAGCTTAGTCGGCTGTATTTGATTACTCTCAGTCTCTAACAGATTATCAATATGAAAAAGTCACTCTGATTTATGGAATATGATTTATAAAATTTATAGACAGGAAAAAAAACCGCTGTGTAGTGTTGGCTTAGAAGCACTACCCCATTTCTTCCAATGGGTGTATGTAAGAGGCAACTAACGGTATTGGGGCTTTTAAGGGATTTTCGGGCGATGCGGTTGGAGACCCATCACCAACAACCTTTTATCTACCATCTTTTCCCGACGCAACTTCCAAAAGTGGCTGAGGAATTTCTAATTAAAAGTAATAAGTTAGAAAGGCACCAGCCTTTTCTTCACCTTTCTGATAATGCAAAAAGTAGGCTACAACGCATTTGTTTGTCCAAAGTAAATATATAATATAAAACGATTTGTCTACCTTTTACCACCGTTAATATTGTTTGGAGGCAACGTGATAAAATTTAATATACATACATACATATACTCACGGCTATAAATCCCTTAACGGGGTAGCCAGAGCCTTGGAATCAGAAATTCCTCAGCCACCTTCGGAAGTTGATGGGGGAAAAGATGGTAATAATAAATGTTTATGGTGACGGGTCTCTAACCACATCGCCCAAAAATCACTTAAAAAGCCCCTTTAACTTTAGTTGCCTCTTACGATCACCCATGGGTAGAAACGGGGTAGTGTTATTCTAAGCTACACTTCACTGCCTAATTGTATATAGTACAATTGAAATCCTACTCTACAAAAGTCCCAATTCCTAACTCCTGACTGAATAAACAATTCGGAGGTCTCGAAGTCACTTCTTGGGTAGTAAATTTAGAAATTACACTAGTAAGATTAAACCAAGTGTGGTTGAATATTGAAGGCTGAATCACCTGATTATCCGAATAATGATATATTTTTTGTGTTTAGAGGGCACGATAAGCCGTCGGTCCCAGCTTTTATCACGTTAGCAGGCTAGTCTGCCAACGTTAGGAAAGCGTTGTGGATTTTTGCCAAATCACCCAGTTCAGGGTGAGATTGAGGCCCTTGTTGGGGGCATATATGGGCTGTAATGAAAATACTGGAGATTTGACACACATACATACATATACTCACACCTATAAATCCCTAGAAGGAGTAGCTATAGAATAAGAAATTTCTCAGTCACTTTTGAAAGTTGTGTGTAAAATCAATACATAGTATAAAACAAAGTCGCTTTCGCTGTATGTCCGTATGTATGCTTAGATCTTTAAAACTACGCAACGGATTTTGATGAGGTTTTTTTTAAAAGATAGAGTAATTCTTAAGGAAGGTTTGTATGTATAATAAATGCATAATATAGTAGAGAAACACTGATAAATTTAAAGATTTCTTATGTGATGTCGTAAATAAGCACGTTTTTTTGCGCTTATATTGCAAACTCTGGCTGAACCCTACGAGATAGACCAAAATAATGTACTACAGTATTGTTCACCTTAAAAAGTTCAACAAAAAGGTCCGCGATGGTATATGTCTATCTCTTAGGGATAACCCAGCATAACCATTTTTATTCTTTACTAAAAAATTGTTATTTACGAAGTGATTTTAAACAATACAGCATTAATCCTTATCCAATTAAGTACCTTAAATAAATTGTGCATTTATTAGAGATCAATATGCTTTTTACAGCATGTAATTTAAGTAAATATTACCGAAGATATTACAAATTTAAAATGCAGGGTCGTGCGTGCCTATAAATAGCGCGTCGATGGCCAACGCTTCGCCTCCTATCCGACTTAGCTTAGGTACACTCCTTTGCCACGCCAGGGCGGCCTTCAGCCGCCCGGCACAACAATATTAAGGTGACGCCGCATAGGCCGCAGGGCCAGCAGCACCGAACCGGTGGGGTTTTAGTCGGTAAAAGTCCGACATACCCCCGTAATCCTATGAGGATTTCCCCACCGGTAAACAAAAAAAAAAACGCGCTTCGCCTTATAGCACTTTATGATTTGCAGCGATCGCACGCGTTTATCGGAGCTCTCTAGCGAGGAAAATATCAAGAATTAATTAAACTGAATAGAATAAGTATCTTTTGTTGTTGATTATCTTTTAATTTTTATTATTATATTAGTAGTATTGTAAGTACATTAGGTTAGATAGGATTAGCTTAAAACCATATTTCTTGGTATTTCTTCCATTAAGACTTTGATTTGAATTTAGAGTTAAGACAATTTAGTATTAGGGCGAGCATTTTCAATTATTGAAAATTATAGTTAAGTTCATAGAAGAACTGAATAGAATAGGTATATTTTGTTGTTGATAATCTTTTGTTTTTAGTCGAACGAATAGTAAGTTAATATTTTTTACTCCAGCACTAACCAAAAGGACATTCTGTAGTAGGTATATTTTATTTTGCATTGCACCCGTGCGAAGCCGGGGCGGGTCGGTAGTATATTATAAGTTAAAGTTCATTGTGTCATGGGTGTCCCACCTTGCTCATTTTTTTAAAATAAAAGCCCCATTTTGCCGTGTAGTGTTGGCTTAGAATAACACTACCCCATTTCTACCCGTGGGTGATCGTAAGAGGCGACTAAGGGTATAGGGGCGTTTTAAGTGATTTTTGGGCGATGTGGTTGGAGACCCGTCACCAAAAACATTTATTATTACGATCTTTTCCCCAATCAACTTCCGAAATTGGCTGAAGAATTTCTTATTCCAAAGCTCTGGCTACCCCGTTAAGGGATTTATAGCCGTGAGTATATGTATGTATGTATGTAGAAGCCCCATACTCTTAGTTGCTTCTTAGGAAGCCCCTCCGAAAGAAATGGGGTAGTCCTATTCTAAAACACTACACAGCAAACACAGTTTATTATTTTGGAGTAAACTTCATTATTAATCTATGGTAACGACCAAAACTCGATATTCCTAATGAAAAGAATGGAATGTACCGGCCGCCATTGCTGAAAGACAGCTCAAATATTGAAACGGAGCCATTTTTGAGCGAGAATATACACACACATATTAATACAAGAACGCACTTATCAAATACTTAAAACTTATTCCTGCTTGATGAAAACTTAATTTCGTGTCTTTTCTGTTTTCGGTCTGAAGTGTCGGCTTAGAATAGCACTACCCCATTTCTTCTCTTGGTTGTTCGTAAGAGGCAGCTAAGGGTATTGAAGCTTTTTGGAAAAGTATTTTGAGACCCATAACCAATAATAACATTTAATTTACAATAATTAATTTAACATTAATTTATTGTTAATTAATAACCAATAATAACATTTAATTTAATTTAGCCGTGTAGTGTCGAACACTACCCTATTTCTACCCGTGGATGATCGTAAGAGGCGACTAAGGGTATAGGGGCTTTTTAAGTTTTTTTGGACGATGTGGTTGGAGACCCGTCAACAAAAACATTTATTATTACTATCATTTCCCCAATAAACTTCCAAAAGTGGCTGAGGAATTTATAATTCCTTAGCTCTGGCTACCCCATCTAGGGATTTATAGCCGTGAGTATATGTATATGTATGTATGTCAACTTCCAAAGACTCAGAGGTATTTTTCTAAAGGACAGAAATAGGTAGCAGATGGTTAAGGGTTAACTAGAAAACTAAACAATAAAATTCCTTTTAAATCCACTACAACTATCAATTTATTTTCATCCCATGACGCCTCAAATTAAAATTATGCGTCTTATATTAATCTAGTTCGTTTCTGAAGTACATAAATACATACATATACTCACGGCTATATTTCCCTAGAAGGGGTAGCCAGAGCTAAGGAAATATAAATTCCTCAGCCACTTTTGGAAGTTGAGTGGGGAAAAGATGGTAAAAATAAAGGTTTTTGGTGATGGGTCTCCAACCGCATCGCTCAAAAATCCAATAAAAATCCCCAATACCCTTAGTCGCCTCTTACGACACCCGTGGGTAGAAAGGGGTAGCGACACTCTAAGCCGGCGCTACACAGCACATATACTCATGGCCATAAATCCCAAAAAGCGGTAGCCAGAGCTTTAGAAAAAAAAACTCATCAGCTACATTTGGTAGTTGATAGTGGATAAGATGATATAAATAAAGTATCGTTGGTTAGAGAACCGCATCGCCCAAAACCACTTAAAAAGCCCGATACCGTTATTCGCTTCTTACGACACCCGTAATTATAGAAATAGAAATAGAAATATTTATTTGGTACCAAAATACAAATTGTTTACAATAAAGATAGTAAAAGTAACAAATAAACATAAGTTCAGTACATAGTGACATTGATGCTGTACTAGGTTATACCTGTATTACAGCCATCAAACCTTCCAAGTGACTCAGAGTTACAGTGCTTATAAATATCTTCTATCTTATTATACAAACAAAAAGAAAATGTACAAGGAGAAAATAATTTCAATTACCAAAGAAATATTTAAAGATACCATGATTAGTATTCTTATTAATAAATAAAATACGAATATTATATATTAATATATACATATATTAAATATGTATGAATATATAAATATATATTAAATATAAATATATCTATACACATTGGGCTTGTAGAATATTATTTTAAATAGGTAAGCAAGTCCTCAGTTACATTATAATCAATAGAAAGTAAATATTTCGAGACCGCCAGTTTACATTGATGTTTTGAGAGATGGATTAAACCTAATAGTTTATTAAGCTTGTTATATATATGGCTTCCTAAAAATCCCGAAAATCTCTGAGCAAATGATGTTCTACAGAGCTTAGAAATAAATAACACTGGCCAACACTATTTTTGGTGCCGTTGTTTTAAGACCTGATTATGAAAGTAATTTCTTCACTGATTTCAAATATGTAATCAGTTTTTCTGTATCAGCTCTAGTTTTGAAAATATTAAAAAAAAAAATTTTTCAACGAAAAAACACATTTTTTATTAGTCAGTGTACAAAAAACTCCTCTTAATAGATTTTCTTTCATGTTTATGCATTGGGTTGTCTCTCATAAGAGCCCAGCAGTAATCAGCCATCATGTGAGTATCCCATCTACCCTGGTATCGATCCTCCATGACTTTGATGTCCTGATGAAACCGCTCTCCTTGTTCCTCACTTAAGTCACCCAGGTTATGCGGGAAGCAGTCCAAATGGCTGTGTAGGTAATGAACCTTGATGCTCATATTACATCCCAACTTTTGAAAGCAAGAAAGCATTTGGTTTACAATACTTTCATAATCTTCTGCCTTATGATTACCAAGGAAATTTTTGATCACTTGCACAAATGAGTTCCACGCAGCAAGTTCCGTTTCATTCATAGATGTTGCGAAGTTATCATCTTTAATTAACTGTCTTATCTGAGGACCGTCAAATATTCCAGCCTTGAGTTTTTCTGTGCTTAAAGCTGGAAATGCCCTCGTAATGTATTGAAAGCATGAGCCCGATTTGTCCAATGCTTTTACAAATTGTTTCATGAGACCAAGTTTTATGTGTAGAGGAGGTAAAATGATCATTTCTCGGGGGACTAAAGGTGTATTTATAACATTTTGCTTTCCAACAGCTAGGCTTTCTCTGATCGGCCAATTTTTTCGTACCCAGTGATTCGGTTTATCTCTACTATCCCAAAGACACATAAAACATGGATACTTTGTATATCCACCTTGCTGTCCCAACAGAAAATTAACCATTTTGAGATCGACGCATATAAACCATTGGTGGTTATCATATTTAATCTTTTCTAAAAGCAGTGCAATTGCTTCATACTCTTCTTTCATTCGGGTAGAATGAGCAATTGGAACACAAGCGTGTTTATTACCATTATGAAGCAATACACATTTGAGACTTCTTTTGGAACTGTCTATAAAAAGACGCCACTCAGTTGAGTCGTACTTTTGTAAACCCATTCTTGTTAATAAACCACCAATATCATTGCAATAAACAAGATTGTTATCTTCAGAAAAATATGGTAGCAAATCGCGTTCTCTTTGACGGTAAAATGTAACTCTTGTGTTTGGTGAAAGCAAATTCTTCTCTTTTAATCTAGAAGCCAACAATTCAGCACGCTCCTTTGAAAGATCTAGATCCCTTATCAGATCATTAAGCTCACCTTGTGAAAAAAAACGAGAGGTTCGATTCAACTCGCCATAATCACTGTCGATCTCGGGATTTGCTTGGATTTCGTTATATTGTTCCACTTCGATATCTGGCAGCGAGTGGTACGTAGGCACAGGGACACTTTCGGAATGAGGTACAGGTCTTTTCGCTGATGGTATATCAGGATATGTCCATTTACTTCTATTCTTTCGATTTATGCCGACAATCTTAACCAAACAGAAATAACAGTCGTTGAAGTGATTTTGTTGTTCCCTCCAAATCATCGGTATCCCAAATTTCATACATCTTCTTTTGCAATTTGTCCATTGTCTCAAATGTTCTCTGCATGTTTTACACACAAAATGGGGCACCCAAGGCTTATCTTGATGCTCAATAGATAGGTTGAAGTATGCGAAATATGCATTTTTCACGAACTCTGTTATGGGTTTTCTGTTTTCCTCAAACGTATATTCACCACAAATATAACAAAATGAATTAGGATTGGTCAAACAACATCTTGATGAGCTTGCCATTATGCCAAAACAACGAAATTGATGAAAATAAAAGAATTGCGATACTTTGTTGAAGTCAAAGTGACGAAATTTTAAAATTGAGGGTAGTTATGAAATTAGAGCTGATACAAAAATGGCAGTTGTAGGTTTGTCATCAGAGACACGTTCAAAAACAATATCTAAACAAATTTTTACCGCACCAAAAAAAAAGTTTTTTTTTGTTGGCCAGTGTAATCGATTCGAAAGACGCTTACTCATTCTTATATTTGTCTGGCTATCATTCCTAAAAGCAGATTTATGTTCGAAAAGTGTAATAAACAGAACATATAGTTTTCTTACGGATAGCACTTCTGCTGTTTGATAAGCTATTGTAGTACGGTTCTATACGGTAAGGAATAGCTTACTTTAATTAGTGCGCGTTGTGATCGTTCCAATTGTATAAGGTGTGACTTCGCAACACCTCCCCATACCCGAATTCCATAAAGTAAAAGAGATTGACAAAGAGCAAAATATATAGTCTTGAGGAGAGTTGGTGATACTATGGATCTCACATTCCTGAATAGTGCTATTAATTTACGTATTTTTGTAGACAACTGTTTTAAATGTTTTTCAAACGTTAAGTGTTGATCGATTACAATTCCTAAATATTTAACATCAGTTGTTTTTTCAATTAAAGAGGGTTGACAGGTACAACTTCCCAAACAGCTATTTATTGCTGGACAGAAACCAGAATGGACAAGTAGTTGGAATAAGTTATTAGGAGGTTGAGTAGATTTATTTATGGAAAACGTTATATATTTAGTTTTTTCTACATTCAGGCTAAGCCTATTTTTAATGAGCCATTTATTCACTTTATTAAAACCCAGCTGAGCATTATAAAATGTTTCATTCCAAGTTTTACCCTGAAATAAAAGAGCTGTATCATCGGCAAAGGTAACAACTTTAGCTTGTGGCATTTTAAGATTACAGAGTTCGTTAATGTATATCAGGAAAAGAGTAGGTCCTAAGACACTTCCTTGGGGAACGCCGTAATTAACATTAAGGGGAGATTTAGTTTATTCTGCAATCTTCACACTCTGTGTTCTTTCACTCAGATAGTTTTCAAAAAGCTGTAGTTGAAGACCACGTACACCCAGTTGCTCTAACCTAGCAATTAATAAAGGAACATACACTGTATCGAATGCCTTTTGCAAATCGATTAATAAAGCTAAACATCTCTTTGAATCATCAAGACTATTTACTACCCAATTAGTAAAACTTAAGGCAGCATCTTCTGTCGATTTATGTTTTCTAAACCCAAATTGGTTTTCCGATAAAAGGTTGTTCTTTTCTAATTAGAAGGGTAGTGTCATTCTAAGCCAGCACTCCATGTCAATTCAGCCTTAGTATCTAAGAAATACGGAGTTACAGTTACAGAACTTTTACTGCACTAATGGGCTGCTAAAAATACGACCAACCTTGAGTAAATGTTTAAAGAACTCTTACCCGACTATCTAAGCACCTTTACAGCAGTAATGAGCAAACAAGAAAGTACTTCTTGCCTCACTAAGAAAATGAACCAAATGATTAATACTTTAGCTATAATAGCAATACAATACAATACAATAGTCGGCTTAGAATAGCACTACCCATTTCTTCCGGTGGGTGTACGTAAGAGGCGACTAACGGTATTGGGGCTTTTAAGTGATGTTTGGGCGATGCGGTTGGAGACCCATCACCAAGAACCTTTATTTTACTATCTTTTTCTTACTTTACTTTCAAAAGTGGGTGAGGATTTTCGTATTTTGTAGATCTGGCTACCCCTTATAGGGATTTATAGCCGTGAGTATATGTATGTATGTATGTATGTATGTCGATTGATTTCGTCTTACGATGCGGGTCTTATACTTCAAACTTGCGTTACCCTTGTTTAAGAGCACAAAAATTCCCAATTGAAAAACATAATAGTGTAAACTTACTTACTTACTTATACTCACGCCCATTGTTCCCATTGGGGTAGGCAGAGACTATCGATCGCCACTTTGTACGATCCTGACAAACCTCTCTAGCTTCGTTTACATCCATCAATCTTTTCATACATGCTCTTTTATTCTTCATACTTCGGACGCCAGCCTTTTTGAGCACACTCTCAATTTGGTCCAAGTGTGTTCTCCGTGGTCGTCCTCTACTCACATTACCTTCCACGTTGGCTCTATAGATCTCTTTCACCAATTTTTTAAGGTGGTTTGGGCACATAGAGAGGATGAATGACAGTAAATTGGTGAAAGAGATGAAATAGTGTAAAATTAAAGATATTTTAAAACTGAAACCAAATAGTACTACAAAGGACGAAACAAGAGAGAACGTTTCTTTTTATTTCTAGGTTGCTATATGCATTGCTTTCTCTTGTTCGTTTTTAAGTCCCCTTTGCACGTCGGCTTTCGATGTTTTGACTTTTTTTATCTCAGCGCTCTAAATACTCAAACTTCACGCAATATACTCCCGAATGGGTTGGCAGAGGTACTAATTGTCACCTGGTGTTCAAAGTTGCTTGGACAGTTTACTCACGTGATAGGAGGCAGCCCTATTGCGGTTTTTTACGAATACACTCTCACATGACAAAGTGCAACTTAGCGAAATGGGTTTCCTGACTATGTTTTCTCTCACTGTTAACAACCATGATAAATTAACCACAAATATGACTTTAGATAAGACAAATTGGTGTAGGCCCGACCCGCAAGATCGTAATGTTCTCTAAACACGAAACTATTATGTCGTATATTATTTATTTATTTGTTTTGCCGATAGAGCATACATGAAACATAACAAAATTGCTATAATTGGAGCGAAGCTCCATTTACCCCCGACTTTTGCATTTCTTTGTGATCCTACTCCTCCCAAACGGCTCAACTCAGAATCCTGAAATTTTGCATGGTTGTCAAGGACTATGTCTAGATGGTTTATGTCAATTTTGATAAAAATCGGAGGAATAATCACCATTAAAAAATTATAATGTTAGTATATGGAAAAATTACGTAAACAATGTCAGCGCGTGAAAATAGAAGCTATATTAATCATTTCGTCACGGGGTACGGTAGACTCGATCGAAACCTTACCTGAATAATAATACATAAAAAAATAATGATTTTGAGTCGACAACATCTATCCGCAAAATTCGGATTGTCGAGTATTTTGCTAAATTTTAATGGTGCTGATTGCTGACAAACAAATCTTAGTCGCCATATTGACTGTCACCCGATGACATAAACGTTCCGTTTCATAATGTTATTCAATCGTTTCGCAAAGGACAAGGAGGTTTTGATTGAGTATACCATTTTCCTTAACGAAATTATTATTATAGATACTATATACTTCAGTCGTTGACGTTTCGCGATAATATTGTTTTTGCCACTTTTGTATCCGCTGTAGTGCATCACCACAAACTATAAAGAGATACTAAGTAATCAGACTAACCACTGCCCTAGCTATCGACAAGACTTTAGTCTATGACGTGCAAACGTTTGCTTTTGGCATGTTTTGTTTTTATTTTAACGAAAAAATGACTAAATGGCTCTCCAATGCGTTATAGTGGTAAGTTATGACAGCTGCGAACTAGAGGGACCACATAGGCCCTTGGGGGAAAACACCCAAAAATTAATTTACATAAATTCATATACTCACGGCCATAAATCCCAAAAAGTGGTAGCTAGATACATACATATAAAGAAAGAAAATGTGCACTCATTATAAAATAAATAGAATATAATGATAATTATAAGTAGCGTCGAAGAGTGTACCGGACTATTTTAGTGCCATAGGTTCTTACACAGCCAACATTTTTATGCATACTACAAAGATTACCTTCCTTGAGTTAGTTTTGGTTTATATTTAAACATCTAGGATTTATGACTCACTCAACAATATAGGCTGCATAGTTTATATCTTACCCTGTTCTAAAATGAAACAAGGATACAAGCAAATAATACTGTCAGTATCAATCTACCCTAAGGTCAAGAACAAACTAGAGGACTCATAAGGCCGTTGTGCATCACCCAAATTGTAGTGCAGACTTCCAAACTACAATAAGCTTATAGCAAGCAGGAACTTAGAACACGTTTATTCGAATTCATGACTTATATCTATTCCAGTCAGTAATGACAGTTTCTGCATCTCTATTTGTATTAATTTGTTCTGATTGTACTCATTATGCCGAAAATCGTATTGAAGTAGTCGAAGTATTTCATAAAATCTTTCATTGGTCGTGTATTTGTTTGTTGTTTCTCCTTGCATTTGGTAAATATTGTCACAATTCTGGCAAGTGGATGCAGCGAAGGGCTCTTCGTAACGGCAAATTTAGTATGTATGTCGGTATTCAGCCATACGCTAGGATACCCCTTATTGTTCGATAGGCCCCCTTAGGCCGCGCGCAGTAAGAGCTACCATGGGGTGTCCTAGACTGTTGCCGTCTACCTAGGCAGTTTGTGCTGACTGAAGAAAAGAGTATCTATAATAATAATTAATAGATAAAATCAATGAACGAATCTAGACGAATCTATGCCCTGCTTACCTTTAATATTCCTTGAGAACAGATGACTACAAAAGTATACTTACTTACTTACTTATACTCACTGCTTTAAATCCCTAGAAGGGGTGGCCAGAGCTAAGGATTTGGAAATTCCTCAGCCATTTTTAGAAAATTGAGTGGGGAAAAGATCGTGAAGTGAAGATTGTTGCTAATGGGCCTTTAAACGCATCGCCCAAAAATCCATTAAAAGCCCCAATACCGTTAGTCGCCTCTTACGTACACCCATCGGTAGAAACGGGGTAGTGCTATTCTGAACCGACACTACACGGCGATCTACCTATATATATATATATATATATATATATATATATATATATATATATATATATATATATATATATATATATAGCTTCTCTCCTTTCATTGGCATACGACGGTCCCATGCCAACCTAGTATTAAATACGCATTAAAACGATTATTCACTTACTCGTTGAATACATACAAACACAATAATAACGTTCAAAATAATAGTTTTTTTTTAATAAAACTTAATTATGGGATACCAAACGAAAATCAAAGTTTATGTTAAAACGTTTCATTACAGTAAAATTATTCGGAATAGTACGAAACAATAAAAAAAAACTCTATCACAAGATGTACAATTAGGTGAAACAAAATATATACTTATTTATTGTAGTATTAATTTTCAGAACTCTTTATAGCGCCACCTAGCAAAAACACACTGAACTACTCAAAATGTTTCCCTAGATACTTAGTACCGCCATTTTCCAGCTGCGGCGAGTAGCAGAACTAAAAGCGATACTAACGTCATTTTCCTTGAGCGGGCGGTAGCGAAAGCTTTTCAGGTCAACAGATTGAAATGACGGCGAGCTCGTTGCTTTGGCAACGAATTGTATTTGATCACGGCTGATATACTGATTCTGTAAAGATTCGATAGAGCACGATTTCGTAAATACGATTAGTTTACTGCCTTCTATTTTGTAGGTTAATTTCTCGATCAGAATGTTCTCATAACAAACATTTGATTATCTTCATTTGCTGATTTGTATTTTATAAATATACAATATTTTATAAATATATACTCACGGTTACAAATCCCTAAAATGGGTAGCCAGAGCATTGGAAAAAAAACTCAGCTACTTTTGGAAGTTGAGTGGGGAAAAGATTGTAAAGTAAATTATTTGTGATGGCTCTCCACCCGCACTGCCCCGAAAATCACATAAAAAGCCCCAATACTCTTAGTCGCCTCTTACGAACACCCATAGGAAGAAATGGGGTAGTGCTATTCTAATCCGACAATACACAGGGCCCCGCATCTAATTATTATGTTCCCCAAATGTAGGTTTGAAATGGATCAGTTGACATATTAAATAGAATATGTCTATATCCTCCCAAAAACAAGTACAAAGCATTACAGGATATGAAATTAACAGCGAACAAAGAACTCTCATACAGCCGCGCTACAAGAGAATACACTGTTGTTTTATTAAACATATTATCTTTTGTACATTGTCCATACTTACATAAATCGCACTCTCAGAACGAAAGAGGCTCAAGTCCAAAAATAGTGATATTGAGTTACAATCATAGAGAGACATAAAAAAGTATGCTCTATCCGATGAATAGTAAAACAAAGGCACTTATTGTTAAGAAAACAGGATAGCGAATTTTCCGTCCCTATAACAATAAGTGCCTTTGTTTTAGAACATACTTTTTTATGCCTCTCTATGATTGTAACTCAATATCGATTGCCACTTTGTACGAGCCAGTGGCAATCTTCTCTAGCTTCGTTCACATCCATCAATATTTTCATTATTTTTTTTTTATTCTTCATACTTCGGACTTCATTTTGAGCCCACCTGCTATTTAGTCTAAGTGTGTCCTCCTAGACCGTCCTCTACTTACATAAATCTCTTTTACCAATTTACTATCATCCATCCTCTGTATGTGACCAAACCATCTTCATTCCTTTTTCTATCTTATTAATAAATGTAAATTTATTATAAAGCAGTTGGCATTTTAAACAGAATAAGTCTATATCCTCTCAAAAACAAGTACAATGCCTCACAGGATATGAAATTAACAGCGAACAAAGAACTCTCATACAGCCGCGCTTCAAGAGAATACACTGTTGTTTTATTAAAAATATTATAACATAACATAACATAACATAAACGTTCACGCCGAATATCCCCGAAGGGGTTGGCAGAGGTACTAATACTTCTGAACATCACGTGACTTTGTCACCTGGTGTTCAGAGTACCCACGTTTTGCATGGACAGTGTACTCACGTGATAGGGGGCAGGCCTATCGCCGTTTTGTACGAATACACTGTCACATGACTAAGTACAAACTCAGCCATGTGGGTTTCCTCACGATGTTTTCCCTCACCGTTAACAACCATGATAAATTAACCACACATATGACTTTAGAAAAGACAAATTGGTGTAGGCCCGACCCAGGATTGGAACTCACGCCCTTCTGTTTTCGGGCGGGTGTTCTATCCACTGGACTATCATGTCGTCAATTGTAAAAAATATTATCTTTTGTACATTGTCCATACTTACATATATATATACTCACGCCGTTAGTTTCCATTGGGGTAAGCAAGGTCTATCGATCGCCACTTTGTACGATCCTGGAAAACTTCTCTAGCTTCGTTTACATCCATCAATCTTTTCATAAATTCTTTTTTATTCCTCATACTTCGGGCACCTGACCTTATGAGCACATTATATATTAAACAACTAATGTATTTGTACACTTTAATCTCAACGTTCACGCCGTCTAGACCCGAAGGGGTGGCAGAGGTAGAGGTGTGCTAATACTTCTAAACATCAGGTGACATCGATACCTGAGATTCAGAGTACGCATGTTTTTTTAGACAGTGTATCAACGCGATTGGGGCAGGCCTGTCACCGCTTTGCGCAAATATACATTCACATAAACATGTTGTATAATTAATTAAAATAATTGCTGTGTAGTGTCGGCTTAGAATAACACTACCCAATTTCTTCCCATGGGATCGTAAGAGTACACTAAGGCTGTAGGGGTTTTTAAGTGATTGTTGGGTTAAAGACTTATCACCAAAAACATTTTTAACAATCTTTTCCCTACTCATCTTCGAAAAGTTGCTGGGGAATTTCACTTTCCAAAGCTCTGGTTCCCCGTTCAGGGATTTATATAAACGTAAGTAGTTTGTAAAAAGTATGGAAACGTTAATAAATAAATGATATAAAAATGTCCACGGCAAATAGTTTCGGTATTAAACGCACGTACTCTTTGAATAATTGTACGAATCAATTCTGAGTGTATAATGTGAGAAAAACGCCTTTGAGGCAAACATGATGGGCTATATGCACTACAAAATGTTTAAATTTATCAGTTTTGTATCGTTTTTTACATCGTACATTTCTCTATAGTGTCGGCTTAGAATAGCACTACCCCATTTCTACCCATGGGTGATCGTAAGAGGCGCCTAAGGGTATCAGTTGGAGACCCATCACCAAAAACATGTATTTTACAATCTTATCCCCACTTAACTTCCAAAATTGGCTGAAGAATTTTCTGATTCTGAGTTTCTGGCTACCTTTTTTATTCACATTGATTAATTTCCAAAAGTTGCTTAAGAATTTTCTGATTCTGAAGCTCTGGCTACCCCTTTTGGGGATTTATAACCGTGAGTATATGTAAGTACGTTAAATACATTCCCTCCCATTATCCTTGTAGCAACGTGAGGTACCTACTAAGAAAAATATGTATAGAATCCTACTCCTATTTCTTTTAAGAGCGGTCTGACCAAAAACAAAACCTATAAAGGTAAGTAGAATCATTTCTCAGGTCAATTGAATCGGGGAAAGAAATTAGGAAGAGCACTTTCTTACAATTGAAGTTTACGTAACACTTTGTATGTAGCTCAGTAGTTACATTGTCATTCGTTTTGTTCTTTTTTGTAATTCTGGGACATTTGTTGCGGTTTTAATTCCTTCAAAGTGTTAGCTACAGATTCAGAATAAGAAATTAAAAGTTGCTGCGTAGTGTCGGCTTAGAATAGCACTACCCCATTTCTTCCGGTGGGTGTACGTAAAAGGCGACTAACGGTGTTGGGACTTTTTGGGCGATGCGGTTGGAGACCCATCACCAAAAACCTCTATTTCACCATCTTTTCCCCACGTAACTTCCAAAAGTGGCTGAGGAATTTCTAATTCCTTAGCTCTGGCTACCCCTTCAAGGGATTTATAGCCGTGAGTATATGTATGTATGTATGTATGTAAATTAAAAGTTGAGTGAGGAAAATATTGTTAAATAAAGAATGTATGTAAAATAAAAATCCAGCTACATCAGCCAAGCAATCTATAAAAAATAATGCAGAAGAATATCAATTAGTTTATTGATAGAGTTTTGTGTAAAATAAATAATAAATGCTAGTTTCAAACCATCCCGTGAAAAGGAACACTACAAACCCATACTACATACATACATATACTCACGGATATAAATCCCTAGATGGGGTAGCCAGAGCTAAGGAATTAGAAATTCCTCAGCCACTTTTGGAAAGTTAAGTGGGGAAAAGATGGTAAAATAAAGGTTGTTGGTGATGGGTCTCCAACCGCATCGCCCAATAATCCCTTTAAAGCCCCAATACCGTTAGTCGCCTCTTACGTACACCCACCGGAAGAAATGGGGTAGTGCTATTCTAAGCCGACACTACACAGCTAACTCAAGCCGACACTACCCAGCTACAGCACATATATATGAGCTGTGATGTAATACCAAATAGCACACCTACCTGGCTTCCTAACAGAGTACTGTATATTCGTAGTCCAAATCTCACAGTTTCATCCATTCGACTTCCGCGCTCTCTACAAAGTTCTGAAATTAGATTCCGCGAGTGCCACTTGGAAATTGATTCAGCAAATTAGCTCAACTTTGTCAGTTAAGTTGCACGTTGCTTGCGATTCAATGAGTCGATTTGTTTCAGGTTTGAACTTTGTAAGCTATGTATCTCGAAGTACGAGCTTATTTTATAATCATATGATTTTAAATATAAATAAATAAATATAACTCTTAACTCAAAATGACTCAAACCTTCACGCCGTACATCCCCGAAAGGGTTGGCAGAGGAACTAATACTTCTGAACATCACGTGACTTTGTCACCTGGTGTTCAGAGTACCCACGTTTTGCATGGACAGTGTACTCACGTGATAGGGGGCAGGCCTATCGCCGTTTTGTACGAATACACTGTCACATGACCTAGTACAACTTTGTCACGTGGGTTTCCTCACGATGTTTTACCTCACCGTTAACAACCATGATAAATTAACCGACCCGGGATTTGAACACTAATTTAAATCATTTTGTTCATGAAAACCTCATGTATATTATTAATTCCTCAGCCACTTTTGGAAGTTGAGTGGGTAAAAGATTGTAAAAGTAAAGGTTTTTGGTGATGGGTCTCCAACCGCATCGCCCAAAAATCCAATAAAAAGCCCCAATATTCTTAGTCGCCTCTTACGACAACCGTGGGTAGAAAGGGGTAGCGACATTCTAAGCCGGCACTACACGGCAAGTACCCATCATCAACGATAATTTATTTCTACCATCTTATCTCCTATCAACTTTCAAATACAGCTCAGGAGTTTCTAGCTCTGAAGCTCTGGCTACCCCTTTTTGGATTTATGACCCGACCGTACGACCGTTGTAGTCTCAACGAATATTTCACATTCTTAGTCTGGAATTTTACTTAGTCTATGTACAAATTTTACAGTACTAAATTTAGTCTTTCCAAAGTGTTCGCGAAAGATAAGGAAAATTAAATCGTGGCTTACTTGCGAAAGCCCGAGAAATGAAAGACTAGTATAAGATTACGATAGCTACAACATTTTTTGACAATTTTTTTTGTAAATAATTAATTATTTTGCAATAATTATAGCTGTGTTGTTTCGGCTTAGAGAAGCGCTACCCCATTTCTTCTGTTGGGTGCACGTAATAGGAGACTAAGGGTACAGGGGACAGGCGATGCGGTTGGAGACCCATCACCAGCCCCGGATCTAGGGGGGGGCAAACCGGGGCACCTGCCCCGGGCGGCAGTTTCAGAGGGCGCCAAAATCAATTAAGTACATTCTGTATAGTGGTAGCCTAATTGGCAATACTGATAACGTACGTATCACTGCCGGGGATTCCCCCGTATGTCACATCCAGCACTAGAGGCTACACGAACCGAGCCGAATAACCCTTTACGCCAAGGGACGATCGTTGTTTAGTTTATTTTAGATTGCGTGTCCGAGTAATTAGTAAAATGAAACAACAAAGAGCCTACATGAAAATTTCGCCTTCCTCAGTGGTCACGCATTTTTAAATATGTCGACTGATGATCTGCAGAAACATGGAGCCAATCTAGCTCGAAAATATTCAAAAGACTTGAATGCAGTTGATTTTTGCCAGGAACTTTCTGTATTCAAAGACCTAGTAACGGAAATTGATGAAAAATCAAGTGCATTCGACCTGTTACAACATCTGTGTAAGAATGACTTACAAGAAGCGTTTCCTAAAGTTAGTATAGCTTTGAGGATATACTGCACATTACCGACGACATCTGCCAGCTGTGAGCGAAGTTTCAGCAAACTGAAAATAATTAAAAACTATCTGCGTTCAACAATAGGCCAAGAACGTTTATCTGGCCTCACGATTCTAGCTATTGAAAATAAAACTGCCTTTGAGACGGACTTTGATGAGCTAATAGATTCTTTCGCGAAAAAGAAAGCACGCCGTGTAAAGCTGTAGTAAGATAAAAGAGAAAAAAAACGATGAGGAAAATTAAAAAAATGTCTTGAATATCGGGAGCGTTGTTAATTGTTGTTGTTATATTTAATTTGGTGTCACACTAAAGAAAAAGTTATTAGTAAGAAATAATAAAGAGTACAAATTTATTAAAGAGTATTCTTTCGACCACCAAAAATGCCACTTAGTGTTAATCAAACGCTCAAGAGAGGGAGCGCTATATTAAGTTCTTGCCCCGGTTCAAAAAAATCGTAGATCCGGGGCTGCCCATCACCAACAACCTTTATTTTACCATCTTTTCCCCACTCAACTTCCAAAAGTGGCTGAGGTATTTCTAATTTCTTAGCTCTGGCTACCCCATCTAGGG
The DNA here is from genome assembly GCA_963576735.1 of Bedellia somnulentella. NCBI lineage: Eukaryota > Metazoa > Arthropoda > Insecta > Lepidoptera > Bedelliidae > Bedellia > Bedellia somnulentella. Next base: position 11,676,882 of record OY755193.1, read on the forward strand.
ATTTATAGCCGTAAGTATATGTATGTATGTTTATGTATGCAAATAATTCAAAATACAATAAAAAAGAGCAACTGAAACTTAATAAAAGTATCTCAAAGCAAACTAGAATAAAGGAAAGTTGAATGTTACGCAAGTTGCAGCAACTTAGGGAGATAAGTAAATTCACTTGAGAAGTTCTTACAAGAAACTCCCAGATATTCAATGAAATTTTACAAGCAACGACTTTTGGTACAATGTTATCCCAGTGCTCTGTTGTTTTAGTTCAGAATATTTCTATAACATACATACATATACTCACGGCTATAAATCCCTAGAAGGGGTAGCCAGAGCTAACGAATTTGGGAATTCCTCAGCCACTTTTGGAAGTTGCGTGGGGAAAAGATGGTAAAATAAAGGTTGTTAGTGATGGGTCTCCAACCGCATCGCCCAAAAATCCCTTAAAAAGCCCAATACCGTTAGTCGCCTCTTACGTACACCCACCGGAAGAAAAGGGGTAGTGCTATTCTAAGCTGACACTACACAACAAACATGTATTGATGGTTCGCTGGTATTCTATTCATTTAACACATTGACTAGCGATTATAAATCCCAGAATGGGTAGCCAGAGCTTCAGAGCTGGAAAATTCTCAGCCACATTTGGAAATTGATAGGGGACAAGACAAGTGTGTAGTGTCTACTTAGAATAGCACTACCACATTTCTTTCCGGGGGTGTTCTTAAGAGACGGCTAAGGGGATTCGGGCTTTTTAAGTAACTTTTGAGCGATACGGTTGGAGACTCATCACCAACGAAATTTGATTTCTTTCGTCTGGGGACAAGACACTTGAGAATTTCTTACAAGAAACTCGAAGATATTCAATTAAATTTCACAAGTAAGGAATTTTGGTACAATGTTATCTCAAGAACAAGAACGATAGCTCAATGGGTAGAACACCGGTTAACGTGCAAGCGACTAGTGTTCAAATCCCGGATTGGGACTACACCAATTTGTCTTTTATAATTATTATTACTAATTTATCACGGTTGTTAACGGTGAGGGAAAACATCGTGAGGAAACCCACATGGCTGAATTATACTTAGTCATTTGACAGTGTATTCGTACAAAACGGCGTTAGGCCTGCCCCCTATCACGTGAGTACATTGTCCATGCAAAACGTACGTACTCTGAACACCAGGTGACAATATCACATGATGCTCAGAAGTATTAGTACCTCTGCCAATCCCTTCAGGGATATTCGGCGTGAACGTTTATGTTATGTTATTTTATCTCACTATCCTATTGTTTCAGTTTAAAATATTTCTATAACATGTTTTTATGGTGCGCTGATATTCTATACTTAATTCAAAGAGGAAAGGTTTGTTTGTAGGTAATTTTATCTTTAATGATTGCTGTGTAGTAAACTTAAAATAGTACTACCCCATTTCTTCCCGTGGATTTAAGTTAGAGGCGGCTAAGGGTATTGGGGCTTTTTAAGTGATTTTTAGTGATGCGGTTGGAGACCCATCGCTAAAAACCTAAGTTTTACAACCTTATCCCCACTCAACTTCCAAAATTGGCTGAGAAACTTATTATTCTGGAGCTTTGGCTACCACTTCTATGGATTTATAGTCGTGATTATATGTAAAGAGGTAAGATTTGTTTTCATGGTTATTTATTTCCTAGTGTGTTCAAAAAGGCAGGCGTCCGAAGTATGAAGAATAAAAGAGCATGTATGAAAAGATTGATGGATGTAAACGAAGCAAGAGAGGTTTGTCAGGATCGTACGAAGTGGCGATCAATAGTCTCTGCCTACCCCAATTGGAACTAATGGCGTGAGTATATGTATGTATTATTTAATTGGCTCTAAAACCAATCGATAGATTTAATATATTTTTAGCCAATCTGATCCTGCAACCTTGAAAAGTGATATGGATAAGCTAAGTAATATACCAAAACATTAACGCCCGATTTCTGAATTGAGTTTTCCAGCTGAGAACAACTTAAGTATCGTTCTGTCGCATTGAAATCTTAACAACTGAATGAGAAAAAACGATACTTAAGTCGTTCTCAGCTTGAATACTCAACTCAGAAATTTAGCGTAAATTTCATACGGAGTTGGTTAGCTTGAGTTGTCGTGTACAGCCGGCTTAGAATGTCTCTACCTCTTTCTACCTACTGGTGTTGTAAGAAGTGACTAACGGTATGGCCTTTTTAAGTGGTTTTTGGGCGATGTGGTTGGAGACCCGTCATCAACATAACATAACATATACTCACGGCTATGAATCCCTAGAAGGGGTAGCCAGAGCTAAGGAATTAGAAATTCCTTAGCCACTTTTGGAAATGTGAGTGGGGAAAAGATGGTAAAAGTAAAGGTTGTTGGTGATGGGTCTCCAACCGCATACATATATACATACATACATATACTCACGGCTATAATTCCCTAGAAGGGGTAGCCAGAGCTAAGGAATTATAAATTCCTCAGCCACTTTTGGAAGTTGATATATCTCCAACCGCATCGCCCAAAAATCTCTTAAAAGCCCCAATACCCTTAGGCGCCTCTTACGACACCCGTGGGTAGAAAGGGGTAGCGACATTCTAAGCCGGCACTACACGGCATCTATCATCTGCACGGTTTCTATCATCTATCAGCTTCCAATTGTGGCTGAAGAGTTTCAAACCCGTATGTAGTGATTATGAACTTATGTAGTGATTATGAACTTTCTCTAGACAGTAACAAAGTTAAACTAAGTCATGATAGTGTTACGACATCTGTTCGCAAGTAGGAGATAGGATTTGCCACTACTAGATAACAGATGGCGTTACTAGTATTCTAATAAGTAAAGGAATTACTAGATGTTTCTCGAATATCGACTTTTCGAGAATGTGGTACTAGAACTTTCTGTAATATTCGCGTATTTGAGATTTGGCATATATAAAGAGCGACGCGTGCTACGGAGTTATTCGAGTGCGAAGAACTAAAGCGAGAACAAGCGGAATACTAGAGCGAAGAAATTAAATACGACAGTGCAGTGATATACGGATTACGGAAATAAGCTTAACGGTGTGGACAGTGTTACTATAACGGAGTAAATTAGTGTTGTTAATTAGTGCGAGTATCGATAGTTAATTATCGATAGTGTTTGTTGTGTTGTGTAAAGTGCGTTATTGGTCAATAAATATAATTACACCTTATTGCACGAAAGTGTGACTGGTATTTATCAAATTAAGAACCCGGTACGTAACAATTGGTGACAGAAGTGGATTTGAAGATGCCAGTTATGCCGAAGGAAGACGGAAGAGAGGGTGTGAAGACACGCGCTCAGAAAGCCGCAGAGGGTGAACAGCTGTCGGAAATGAGTTCATCGGTCACGAACCCTCGGAGTGACATTCCAGAGGAGACGTCCGCGGTGACTAACGCGCCGTCTACATCAACGGCGCCGGCGGCCGCAACTAATACTGACTTGACGATGATAGTTGAAATGTTTCAAAGCATGCGTGAAGCACAACAAAGCATGCGTGAAGCACAACAAAGCATACAGGATGTTGTGAAAAACATACATTCGGAGGTACAGGATGTTAAAAAAAACATACATTCGGAGGTACAGGGTGTTGTGAAACAAGAAGTTCGTGAGTTGCGCGAGGAACAGCAAACTAAGTTCTCACAAGTTCTCACTGCGGTCAATGAAGTCAGTGGTCGGGTGGTTACTGTGGAAAAAGACGTAGAGCAGATGAAGGAGCAGGTAACCACTATTGAGAAAGATATCGATGACATGAAGACCGACTTCCGCGGAATGGAGAAAAGGGTTCTGCAGCTTGAATCACGACCGGTCAAGGTTGTCTCCGGTGAGAATGTAGTAGCTGTCCATGGTCCTCGTGTGAAGGTTCCTCCCTACGACGGAACAACATCCTGGTCGGCGTATAGACATCAGTTCCAGACTGTTGCGGCTGCCAATGGTTGGACTGATGAACAGTGTTTGACTGCACTGACGGTGGCGCTCCGAGGTCAAGCACTGTCAGTAATAGAGGCGCTGCCGACTCCGAGTGGTGGTTTCAAGGACCTGCTGGATGCGTTGGAGTCTCGCTATGGAGAGCGACACCTGGAGCACGTGTTCCGCGCTCAGCTGCGTGATAGGGTCCAGCGTTCTGGAGAGGGACTTCAGCAGTGGGCCCTTGAAATCGAGAAGCTCGTCCGCAAGGCCTATCCCAGTGTAGATCCGAAGACGGTGGAAATGAACCTGGTGCAAGCATTCGTCGACGGCATCAGAGATATCGAAGTGAGAACAGCGGTGAGACTTCAACACCACACGTCTCTCAAGGATGCCTTGGCGAACGCTCTAGAAGTTGAAGCTTGCTGCCAGGATACGCGCCAAACTCATCGACTTCGTGAGATTGCGGAAGCAAATGAGGACGTCAAGGTCATTAAAGCACCCGTCGGAAGGAGTACTGGACCGATTTGTTATGGCTGCGGGAAAAGGGGCCATTTGAGATTAAGTTGCCCGCTGAGGAAGGAAGAAAAGAGGCAGGCAGAGGCTCCTGCCGCAAACGTCCAGGGAAACGAGCATTAGCCAGGACCGGGGGGCAGGTGCTGGCTAGAGAGGAGAAAGCCCCGACAATGACCATCTCACAAGCCTGTAACGGGAACAGTTTGGTGATATTGGGCTGTGTCAATGATCAAGACTGTAAGATGACCCTTGATACTGGAGCGTCTAGAACGGTGATCAATCCGGCACTGGTGAAAGCAGCGAATATCAAGTATAGCAGAGATACTAAGTGTCGGCTACTCTCCGCCTCTGGCCAGCGAATACCTGTCCTTGGTGAACTCTCAGTCAGGATGATGGTTGGCGAGACGTCGTATACTCATGAAGTCATTGTGGCTGAGATAATGGATGAATGCATACTAGGACTGGACTTTATGAAGAAATATAACTGCCGGATTGACATAACGAGAGGAATTTTCAAGTGTGGCCAGGAAGAAATCTTTATACTGGGTGGTCCCGTCGGTGAAGTGACATGCTTGAAAACCATCAATATTCCTGCGCGTTCTCAGAAGTTGGTTCCGGTGATGTTACCTGTAGACAGCGAGAAGAAGAGGCATCGTTGTGTGTTGATTGAAGAGACAGGGAAGAACGGGCCAAGGAAATTTCTGACAGCAAGAACTTTGGTTACAAGCAACAAGACGGCAATAGTGAAGGTAGTCAACCTTGACCAAGAAGATGTACAGCTTAAGCGGGGTGAAGTAGTTGGTCAGTGTGAAGAAGTAGTCTGGATGAGGAGCTGTCATTCTCCAAATGGGAAAGTCAAAGTGAAAGTCGATAATTCAACTGTAACTGACTTGTTAAGTGAGATCCAGGATGACTTATCTTACTTGGAGAGGATCAAGGTTAAACAGTTGCTGGTGAAATATGCTGACATCTTCTCAAATGCAGAAGGGGACTTAGGCAGAACATCTTTAGTGCAACACAGAATTGATACAGGGGACGAAAGACCTATTAGACAGAGAGCAAGGAGAATCCCAATCGCTAAAGAGAAAGAAGTTGAAGAATTGCTCGAAGACATGAAAAAGAAGAAGGTCATTAGTCCGTCCTCCAGTCCGTGGTGTTCTCCAGTGGTTCTTGTTAAGAAGAAAGATGGAAGCACACGGTTTTGTGTTGACTACAGGCAACTGAACAACGTGACAAAGAAGGACAGCTATCCTTTGCCAAGAATAGATGACACTCTGGATACTTTGAGTGGCATGAAGTGGTTTTCAACCCTGGACTGCAAGTCAGGCTACTGGCAGGTGGAAATACATCCGACTGATAAAGAGAAGACTGCGTTTTCAACTGGAAAGGGTTTGTGGCAGTTTAACGTCATGCCTTTCGGCCTCTGCAACGCGCCAGCTACTTTTGAAAGGCTTATGGAGTGTGCGTTGGCGGGATTGGTTGGCGAGGCTTGCCTGGTGTACCTCGACGACGTGGTCATAATAGGCAAAAGCTTCCAAGACCATCTCAAGAACCTGGAACAAGTCTTTCAGAAAATTCGTGGAGCAAACCTGAAACTGAATCCGAAGAAGTGCCGGCTGTTTAGAACTTCAGTGAACTATTTAGGACACGTAATCAGCCGAGAAGGAATTCAGACGGATCCGGAAAAGGTGGAAGCTGTGCAGAAATGGCCGACGCCAAAGGACAAAACAGACGTGCGAGCTTTTCTCGGCCTTTGCTCGTACTATCGACGTTTTGTAAAAGGGTTTTCTGAGATCGCCAAACCATTGCATCGGTTGACTGAAGATAAGAAAACCTTCTCTTGGGATGATGAATGCGAGTTATCTTTCAATGAGCTGAAGAAGAGGCTTTGCGAGACACCTATCCTTGGATATCCACAGCCAGAGGGACAGTACATCGTTGACAGCGATGCTAGTAATATGGCTATTGGTGGAGTGTTATCACAGATCCAAGGTGACAAGGAAGTTGTGATCGGATATTTCAGCAAGTCTCTATCTAAAGCGGAAAGAAACTACTGCGTCACGAGAAAGGAACTTCTAGCTGTAGTGAAGACCTTACAGCATTTTTACAAGTATTTGATTGGGAGACCGTTCAAGCTTCGAACTGATCATGCTGCACTGAAATGGCTTCTCCAGTTCAAAAACCCGGAAGGACAGGTAGCTCGATGGATCGAACAGCTACAAGAGTATGACTTTTCTATCGAGCACCGTAGTGGTAAATCTCATGGCAATGCAGACGCGCTTTCACGTAGACCGTGTCCGGAAGACTGTAAACATTGTAGGAAGCAAGAGTCGAAGGAGGAGGTCGTGAAAGTGACTCGAATTTGTCCATTGGATGGATGGGAAACAGAAGCTATGCAGAAGGCCCAAGAAGAAGATGAGAACCTCAGACCCATCATGAAATGGAAGAAGGAAAAACACGATCAACCGGCTTGGAGTGAAGTAGCGTCCACAGGAGTGAGTACGAAAGCTTACTGGGCGCAATGGAACAGCCTGGTTCTGATCAATGGTCTACTGTACCGGAGGTGGGAGAAACCCAACGGTAAGGAAGAGCACCTACAATTGGTCGTGCCCAGAGCCAAGGTTAAAGATGTACTGCGGGAAACACATGACGGTGTTTCGGGCGGGCATCTTGGGTTAAATCGTACGTTGCAGAAGGTTCGTGCGAAGTTTTACTGGCTTCATTGTAGGGACGACGTACAGGACTGGTGCCGGAAATGTACAACGTGTGCCGCGGTGAAAGGTCCGCAGACCCGGAGTAGAGGGGGATTACGGTTGTACAATGTGGGAGCTCCCTGGGAGAGGATTGCCGTTGATGTGACTGGACCGTTTCCACAATCAGAGTCCGGAAATAAATATTTCATGGTGGTGATGGATTACTTCACTAAGTGGCCTGAAGTGTTTGCCATACCCAATCAAGAAGCAATAACTGTGGCTACAAAACTGGTTGAGGAAGTGATCTGTCGATTTGGCGTGCCCCTGGAGATACACTCTGACCAGGGAAGAAATTTTGAGTCACAAGTATTTCAAGAGGTGTGCAAACTGCTTGGAATGCATAAAACCAGGACGACGCCATATCATCCTCAGTCAGATGGAATGGTGGAGAGGTTCAACCAAACACTGGAGAGACAGTTGGCGAAGATGGTTGAAAAACATCAGAAGGACTGGGACAAACACATTCCATTATTTTTACTGTCTTACCGGTCAGCTGTTCACGAAAGCACGAAGGAAACACCTGCTTTCGTCAATTTCGGAAGAGAGCTACGATTGCCTGTAGATTTGTTGACAGGAGGGTCACCAGATGAGCCGCAGAGTGTAACTGAATATGTAAGCGATTTGAGGGAAAGAATGCAAGATGTACATTCCCTAGTGCGTGAAAATGGTTTACATGCTAGTGAAAAGATGAAAACCAGATATGACCGTAAAGCTAACACGCCGCGTTTCGAAGAGGGTATGCTCGTCTGGTTACACAATCCAACTCGCCAGAAAGGGAAGTCCCCTAAGTTACAAAATAGGTGGGAAGGACCGTACAAGGTGGTCACTAGAATAAACGATGTAACGTACAGAATTCAACGCCAACCTAGAGGGGCTTGGAAAATAGTTCACATCGATCGACTTGCGAAGTACCATGGAAGCAATAATACTCGGGACGAGTATTAATGTAAGGAGGGGGTAATGTTACGACATCTGTTCGCAAGTAGGAGATAGGATTTGCCACTACTAGATAACAGATGGCGTTACTAGTATTCTAATAAGTAAAGGAATTACTAGATGTTTCTCGAATATCGACTTTTCGAGAATGTGGTACTAGAACTTTCTGTAATATTCGCGTATTTGAGATTTGGCATATATAAAGAGCGACGCGTGCTACGGAGTTATTCGAGTGCGAAGAACTAAAGCGAGAACAAGCGGAATACTAGAGCGAAGAAATTAAATACGACAGTGCAGTGATATACGGATTACGGAAATAAGCTTAACGGTGTGGACAGTGTTACTATAACGGAGTAAATTAGTGTTGTTAATTAGTGCGAGTATCGATAGTTAATTATCGATAGTGTTTGTTGTGTTGTGTAAAGTGCGTTATTGGTCAATAAATATAATTACACCTTATTGCACGAAAGTGTGACTGGTATTTATCAAATTAAGAACCCGGTACGTAACAATAGTAATAGAATTATAGAGTTAGAAAAATCTCTTCAAGATATTACAGTAAACTATCATAATAGTCACTTAGAAATGCAAAGCTACATAGTAGGATTAGAAGAAATCATAGAGTTAAGTAATGAAAATATCAAAACAGTAGAAACACTATCTAGTTTTTGCACTAAGTGTGAAAGTGTAAGTACTGTCATAAATGATGTATCTCCTGAAAATAGAAATAATATGGTTCAGCCCACTTTTGCTTACAATAGAGATGTGTCGACTCAGAGGACTTTAGTCTTCTCCGATTCTCTTGGTGTTAACATTGGCCATCATTTAAACAAAGAATTAGACCAATGTATTTTAAATACTTGTATGCCCGGAGCAAGTTACTCTCAAATAATAAATACCATTTTAAAAGAACAATATGACTCCAATACTACTTTAGTTATTTTAATTGGTTCGAGTAATAAGGTGAATCCAAGTGACTTAAAGAAATCATTTGACAAATTGGTCAATTTAAATGTTAGAAAAATAATTATAAGTGACTTCCTATATTCCAAGCATCTTAGCTATAAGGTTAATACTAGGATTTATAAACTAAATATGTTACTATATAATTTGACCTTGGGATATAGGCAAAAAATTGTTAATTTTAATATAAATAATTATATTAAGAAACCATTATTGACTAAAAGTACCTTGAAAGTACCTGAACATTCTAAAAAACGTCTAGCTATGTTACTAGCTAGTAATATTGTATACAACAATGTTATTAATTTGAATAACATAACAATTTCATCTGACTTGGATGCAGTTATTAGTACATGTACTAATGTATCTGCAAATTTAGCTTTAAACTAGGTAGTAAGACAAAGGAAAAGGCATACATTTCACTAGTTCATCAGAACATACAGAGCCTTTCCTGCAAACTATTAGAATTAGAGTTATTCATTAATAAGTACAATGCCAAAATACTTTGTTTAACAGAACACTGGTTAAAAGCAGAACAAATGAATTTTAGTTTAAAGAATTACACAGTGGGCAGTTGTTTTAACAGAGAGTCCATAATGTGTGGGGGTAGTATGATACTATTATATGTAGACATTAAATTTAAAGAAAGAAAAGACATCTGTAGACTCTCTGTTGAACACCATGTAGAAATCTCATGCATTGAATTGAGCAAGTATATAATTTTGTGTGTATATCGCCCACCCAAAGGTAACTATGACATCTTTGAAGCAGCGATGGAAGATGCTTTGGGGATGGCTTCCCGCAGCTCCAGAGAGGTTGTAGTTTGTGGGGATTTCAATGTTGACTTGTTGGGTGAGGGTCTAGTAAAGGAGAGAATATTGACATTTTTTCAATCATTTAATCTTCTAAATGTATTTAATGAGCCAACCCGAATTACCTCGACCTCTGCAACATGTTTAGATAATATTTATTGCAATTGTGATTACTCCGGTCACTTCCTTTTTGATTGCATTACCTCAGACCACAAGGGTCAATTTATAAATTTAGAATTTACCATCGAAAAGAAAAAGTCAATAGTATGTAGACAGATAACTGAAAAAAAACTTAGCTTATTTGAAAATAATATTAGGTCTAGCATCAGCCCCCCAATGAGAAGCAGTGAATCATTAGAGAATTGTCTTTCATTCATCAATGAGCTAAAAACTGAATTCAACAAAATCTTTAAAACTAAGGTAATACTGTGTAATACAAAATGCTCTTTTGCTGAATGGGCCACCGCTGGAATTAGAATAAGTAGAGATCACCTATATAACATTTATAGAGAAAAGTCCTTTAACTTCAACCAAGATTTTATTATTTATGTCAGAAATTATTCAAAAATTTTCAAAAAAGTTTGTGGTGAAGCTAAATCTAGATGCATAAAACATAAAATTATGAATTCTTCTAACAAGAGTAAGACTGTCTGGAAAATAATTAACAGTGAAACTGGAAAACTAAAGTCCCCACATGATCTCAATTTATTATTAGATAATGAACTGATACAGTCAAAATCACAAATTGCTGACATTTTTGAAAATCATTTTATAAATACCCCCACTCAGACAACAGAGAAATTAAATTCATGTCCCCAGAAAGCTCTTGAGTTGTTGGAACAAAATGTTACCAAAACAACAGCACAGTTTTCTTTCAAGTATGTTGACAATAATGATATAATTAAAAATTTTAAAACTATTAATCTTAAAAAAACCGAAGACATAACAGGAATGTCAGTTTTCGTCATAAACAGAATAATAAATATAATCGCTCCTCATTTAACGATACTTTTTAATAAATGTATAGATATAGGAGAATTTCCAGACTGTATGAAGTTAAGTAGGCTCATCCCACTACATAAATCAGGAGATAGTCAGGACTTTACCAATTATAGGCCTATTTCTATTTTGCCAGTTCTCAGTAAAGTTTTTGAGAAAATCATGTCCAACCAAATGCTTTCATATTTCAACAATCATAATATATTCCATGACGAGCAATATGGTTTTACCAAAGGTAGGTCTACTGTAGATGCAGGAGTGTCACTAATGAAACATATTTTTAATTCATGGGAAAACTCCCGGGATGCATTAGGTATATTTTGTGACCTCACAAAAGCTTTTGATTGTGTAAAAAAAGAAATAGCGTTGATTAAACTTAAATATTACGGTTTTGACGAGCAAGCACTGAAATTAATGGCATCATATCTTCATAAAAGAACTTTAAAGGTTGATATTAATGGAACCACGTCGGAAGGATCGGAAATAGAGATGGGCGTTCCTCAAGGTTCTATACTTGGCCCATTACTGTTTCTGATTTACATTAATGATTTACCATTTATGGTACAAAAGTATTCTGAGATAGTTATGTTTGCAGATGACACATCTTTAATATTTAATGTAGCGAGATCCTCTACATCTCTTGACGACGTAAATAAAGCTATCTCACTGGTATTGCATTGGTTTACTGTAAATAACCTGGTTCTAAATGCCAAAAAAACTAAATGTATTAAATTTACTTTACCGAATGTTAGGCAAGTTGATAACAATATTGTTATTGATAGTGAACAAGTAGAATTAGTGAAAGAAACAAAATTCCTAGGGATAATAATCGATTCTAAGTTGCAATGGGGACCCCATATACTAACACTTTCTAAAAGGCTGAGCTCAGCAGCGTATGCCGTGCGTAAGATTAGAGAAATAGCAGACGTAGAAACAGCTCGCATTGTGTATTTCAGTTATTTTCATAGTATTATGTCGTACGGTATTTTATTATGGGGTAAAGCGGCTGATGTTCATAAAGTTTTCGTCTTACAAAAGCGAGCTATCCGATCTATTTACATGTTGAGGTCGAGGTATTCGTTGCGCGAAAAATTTAAAGAAATTGGCATTTTAACTGTCCCTTGCCAATACATATTTGAGAATTTAATGTATGCCAAAAAGAATATAGGCCAATTTAGTAAAGTTAGTGATAGGCATACTGTTAACACTCGAAATAAGGACAAACTTCACGTACCGAAGTGGAGACTTAATAAAGTAAGTAACTCCTTTATGGGACTATCCCTGAAAATGTTCAACAAACTTCCTTCTGACATATTGGAATTGCCTGTGGCATCTTTTAAAAAGGCAATAAAAGCCATGCTTTTAAAGAAGTCTTACTACAGTGTTCAAGATTTTTTAAACGACAAGGACCCAACGCGCACATGACCGTGTCCGTAAAGCTATAAATCTTCCCTCGTTATTCCTAGGAATAATTGTCTGGTGAGGATTTTTCTTCTCACGTTATGTGATTGGTTTTTGTGATGGACAATTTATTTTAAATATGTCAAACTAGCGTTTGGTTTTGTCGCATAGAAAATCTTTTATAAAGTAAAAACATGTTAATAAACTGAAATTGTACAAACCATGTTTTGAAAAAATGAAAAAATGTGAATGTAAAGAGTTTCTTTGTTGCTTCTTCTCTTTACGAACACCTTCCGAAGCAACGGACTAATGATAAATTTAAAAAAATTTGACGTTCAAAAAATGTTAATTTTTAACTTAATTTTGAAAATAAAACTTTTTGACTTTTTTTTTTTTGACCCGTTTACCCGTTTTTGGGATTTATGGCCGTGAGTATATGTATGTATGTTAGCAGTCACTGGAGAAACCTTCGATATTAGATAAATAGCATTACAGTATTCGTACGAAGCAGGGTCGATTGACTGATTATTTGTACTGCTATTAATATGTGAAACAAAATTCAAATCACGATAAAAACATCAATATCACCTTAAAAGTTTTAAATCGAGAAATACTCGTTCCAGATTTCAAAAGGTTGCATAGAACTTACTTAGTAGCAAACGCAATAAAACAGGTAGAATGGTTTCATTTAAATCTTGTTTACGGCTGGAAAATGTTATTCTGGACGCTACGAAATGCTTGAAATAAAGCAAAGAGCAAATTTAAATGCTTTGGTTCAAGTATTCTTTTATAATTTTAATGTTTCTGTTGCACACTTTCAGTAGAAGAGTCATAAATTTGAACTGACGAAGAACATTCATCATGATTTTAATGTAGAAAAAATGCAGAAAAATTTAAGCACATAAAGTAATAATTATTGTCAAATATTTTATCCAAGTCACAAATATCATCCAAACGGACTTTATCGAGTTTGACAATAACGAAAATCAACATAATTTTGTGGAAGCCCTTATAGATATTGATATGACCACTTAGGGATGTTATCAGGATGAATATCTACGTAACATGTTAGGACACAGGTCCCTGAAGTGGAGAAAGAAAATATAAATAACCAACTTGGAAGTCAGTGGTGATCCTAGGGCTGGCAGCAACCTCGGCCAACGAATTAGTATAGCCATTCAAAGAAGAAATGCTGCCAGTATTTTAGGCACGATACCGTTCTGCGAGAGCGATGAATTTCATGAAATTTTCCATCTATAGTAGGTATTTATTTAGTTTTATATTTTAATTAAGGTTGTAAATTGTTTATGTAAATATTTTTAATTATTCTTGAATAAATTTGTTATTACCAACTTGGTAAGATCATATAACTGTTTTCGGTATATATTTTTTATAAATATTCTTACTTATGGGATAAATGATTTTCTTATTAAAAAAAAAAAAAAAAAAACATATTTATTGGAATTTTTTACAAATGTACATTAGAACATGTGAAACGAATACAGCAGCATTAGTTATAAAACTGTGTCGCAGCTGTAAACGCCGTCCTCCATTTTACGGGTTAGTACCATACTGGTACTCTTAATTCCAGTTAAGAATTACAGTGGTTGCCTTAAATTATTTTATTTGTTTTATATTTATTACTTATTCTAAACCTAACCTAGAGCCATTAAATATATGTTAATACTACTATACTAGTGTATGTGGTAGTGTATGGATTTGTGTAAAATGTTAATTATGTGTGAGTATGTGTGCTATGTTTGTGTGTGTGTGTGTGTGTGTGTGTGTGTGTGTGTGTATAAATATATATATATATAGATGTGGTTGTATGTGGAATTGTCGGGTTATCAGTGTACTATATTGAGTAAACCTTCTATGTCATCGTATGTCTTCTGCATTAGCCATTCCAATAACAATGATTTTACTTTGCTTATCGTTTCGGGATAAAGTTTTAATACCTTTATTAACTTTATTATAAATAAAGGGACTTAAAAAGATAAATTGATATTTTGTCAATGCTGCTTTGAGTCTGACAGACGGACAAACTATGTCAGATCTTCTAACAGTTTTACAAAAATTATCATCATACGTTAATGACTTATGTGTTTTGGTAATTATGTGAAGAATATATAGTTTACGAACACTAAGTACATTCCAATAAGCATAAACTTCGGTCGTGGGGGTTCTGATTGGTTTATAAGCCATAACCTTTAAAATGCAACGTTGTGCTCTCTCAATTTTTAACATTGCTGTTTTTCCCGCGCCACCCCATGCACTGATACAGTATGTTAATATTGATTGGGCTAATGAAAGGTACACCATTTTTAGTGTTTCTGCATCGGCACTATTTCTTAAATTTTTAAATACAAATAAGAGTTTACGAGTTTTTGTTGCCAAGAGCTCAAGATGTGGTTTCCACGATAGCGTGCTGTCTAGCATTACGCCAAGGTATTTTACATTGTCTGATCTAATTATTTGGTCACAATTACATGATTGAGAGCAATTGTTAGTTTTGTGGACCTTTAACTTAAATGTATCGCTAGGCTGAGTGACTTTGGTTAGAGAAAAAGTTACGAATTGAGATTTGTTAGCATTAAGTGTAAGTAGGTTGTCGTCTAACCAATTTCTCACTGAGGCAAGGACAGCTTCAGCTTTTGTTTGTGTGTCTGACCAGGAACAACCACGAACAAGCAGCACGGTGTCATCAGCATATGTCGTTATTTCGCAATTGGGTAATTGAATGTTGCATAGGTCATTTATATAAAGCAGAAACAGGGTTGGGCCGAGGACACTTCCCTGTGGGACTCCGTAAGTAATTATTTCCTCATCACTTAGGTGCTGATCTATAATCACGCGTTGAGAGCGATTAGCTAGGTAGTCAGTAAAAATTTCAAGTACAGGTCCCCTTATACCATACTTTTCCATTTTCATGAGCAAGATGGATGTAGAGACAGTGTCAAAAGCTTTTGACAAGTCAAGAAATATAGCTAAGGACTTCAACTTTTTATTGAGGTTAAGAAATATAGAGTTGACCAAGTTGGTTACTGCATCTTCAGTGGACTTTCCCCGACGGAAGCCGTACTGATTTTGTGATATAATATTATTTTCGTTGAGATAGTCAGTCAGTCTGTTGTTTAGTATTTTTTCTATTATTTTAGATATAGAGGTAAGGACAGATATAGGGCGGTAATTACAGACACTGTCTCTATCTCCACTTTTGTAGATAGGATGTACCAAGGATCTTTTGAAGACACTCGGAAAGCAACCTTTCGCAAAGCAGAGATTAATTATATAACTAATTATTGGGCTCAATATATGCATGTTAGATTTCAGAACAGAGGAAGTAATATTATCCCACCCGGTGGCGCTAGTGTTTTTTAAAGTTAAGATCGCTGTGTTAACTTCGGCCGTATCTGTGTCCAACAACACCATAGATTTTAAATTGGTGTTAAGTTTGTGTATAGGTCGTGTAAGCCGTGTAGGATTATTATTACTTTTTATTTTCAATGCAAGAGTTTCGCCTACAGTCGCAAAATATTTGTTAATATTGTTTATCGTAACTTGTGGGTCAGCCTGACTTTTCAAGAGCTTAAGGGAAGAATTACGATTGGGCTTTAAATTAATAATATTTTTGATAGTTTGCCAAAGGGACTTCGGATTGTTTGTACATTTCTTTAATTGATCTTTTTCATGAAGTCTTTTTACTTTTTTTAGTAAATTATTACAATAGGTTTTGTAACGTGAATATGTTGTTTTTAAGATCTCATCAAAAGGATTTTTTGTTGTTTTTTTGTACATTTTGTCTCTATTACGCATACAACGCAAGAGACCGGGTGTTAACCAGGGCTTAAGGATTCTTCGTTTTGAAGGTATAGTGCAGATCTTGGTGTTTGACTCAATTATGGATGATAATTTACTCACTAAGGCATTCGCCGCAATTTCTGGGTCATTATATGTAAAAATCTCAGAGAAATCACACTGCTCTATATCCGATGACACCCCAGTTTCGTTTACGCGTTTGAATTTGGAATTATGAGGTGTATGGTAGTTTTTACAACACATACGATTATCAATGAATAGAATAACAGGAGAGTGGTCTGTAATAAGAGTATCAAGGGTTAAAGTCATAGAGTGGTTGGGAGTCGGTGGAGATAACATGGTCTAGACACGATGTTTTTCTGGTCGGATTGAGGTGAGTAGGTAATAGACCATGAAATGCAAGCAGATTGAGGTAGTCTTCGGAGTTGGAGTCAGTGTTGTTTTTACGTATATCTATGTTTAAGTCTCCGATAATGATGCGATTTTTGAATGTTTTAAGTTGTGTTAAGTTATCATTTAGACTAGTTAAGAAGTTAGAGAGATTTTTAAAACTTGGAGATCGATAAATAGCTAAAATTGCTAACGAGTTGGAAAATTTTAGTAGTAGGCAGTTCGCATCCATGAGTGCCGGTTCCTCAAAGGAGCAAATCAGAGTATTTTTAACATAAATAACTACACCATCATTTTGATTGCAGTGTCGTGATTGAGTAGATGAGTAGTTGGGTAAAGCGGGTAAAAGGGGACATTTGCTGAGCCAACCCTCAGTGAGTACAATTATATCAAGCTCAGTAGGTATTCGACTAAGTAGGGTAATAAGTGCGTCAAAATTGTGTTGCAAACTTCGTATATTCACGTGAAAGACTTTTAGTGAGTTATTTAATGGGTCAGCGAATAGATTTATTTGTTCGGGTGAACATGAGAGTGAATGAGGAGCTAAAGAGTTTTCAATATCGTCTTGTATATTACGGTCCATAATTTAATTTAATTATAGGTAACGAAGGGACATTAATGATTGGGTTGTTTAGATTGTTACACGGATACATTCCTGCAGAAATGTTAATTAATTTTGTCCTAATTAATAGTACTGGAAGGAGACAGGAAAACCATGGCATAGAAAAATGCTTATTCCTATGTAAAAAGTAGGGCAATATCGTAAATATGTGTGAAGGTATGAATACAATATTAATAAATAGCATGTACATTTGACGGGTGTGTATGGGATGCTTAAAATTAAATGTATATAAGTGTATGTTATTATTTTTATCTGGTAAGTGTGCTAGTGAAAAGTAGATGTATATATTGCGGATCACTAAATATGATAAGAGTGTAAATATGGCGTATGTGTGTGTAGTAAGTAATTTAAGGTTTCGTGTGTATGGCTCGTTAATGATTAATAATATAATCTGCTTAGAGTTATACAAAATAAAAGATTTAGAAATAAAATTAATGCAAAAGTATATGATTATGATATGATTAAGTAAATAGTATATAATAAAAACTTACCTCAGCTGTTAGTTTGTTAGAGCCTTTGCCCTTGCCGTGGTCAGGGGAATGTCGTAGGTTCTTAGAGTCAATCTGTACGTTCGTCTGCATTTTAGAGTCGTGATGTTATACGGCACAAAACATTATCACTTGGTCCGTTGTCTATTTTATTAATATTTCAAAGATTTCAATTTTTTTATTTGACATGTTCGACACTAAGAATAAAAGCTTGTATTTTAAGAAAAAATAAATAAATATAATATATTTAAATTTATTTTATAATAAGACCGCACAATAAGCAAAAATATGCTGAATAATTCATATAATTTTATTGTTAAATTCTTGATTATTATTACTCAAAAGATAAAGATTGTGTACTTTATATACACAATATATTAATTAACTTATTTAACAGAATTGAAACCGATGCGATGCGCTCACTGGACCGAATCTGAAACAAAAATGAATATTTTAATAAAGATTTCATAATGAAGCATACAAAATAAATGTTTTAAATCCTTTATTTAACCATATTTTCCCCACTCAACTTTCCAAAAGTGGCTGAGGAATTCACTCATCCTTTAGCTCTGGCTAACCCTTTTAGGAGTTACTAGGCGTGAGTATATGTACGTATGTATTTAATTGTAGTTGACTAAAAATATAAATTGCATTTTGCATGCATGCATTGCATTTTCGACGTACGATTAAGTTATTGCCGTGTAGTGCCGGCTTAGAATGTCGCTACCCCTTTCTACCCACGGGTGTCGTAAGAGGCGACTAAGGGAATTTGAGCTTTTTATTGGAATTTTGGGCGATGCGGTTGGAGACCCATCACCAAAAACCTTTATTTTACCGCCTTTT
This sequence comes from Bedellia somnulentella, assembly GCA_963576735.1. Taxonomy (NCBI): domain Eukaryota; kingdom Metazoa; phylum Arthropoda; class Insecta; order Lepidoptera; family Bedelliidae; genus Bedellia; species Bedellia somnulentella. The sequence continues at coordinate 11,695,329 of OY755193.1, forward strand.
CCCCACTCAACTTCCAAAAGTGACTGAGGTATTTATAATTACTTGGCTCTGGCTACCCCTTCTAGGGAATTATAGCCGTGAGTATATGAATGTATGTATGTATTTAACTTATTCTTTTATGTTTTTTAATATACGCGCCGGGTCTAATCTGAGGTGCGTGCCGAAACAAAATTCTGCAATTGGTTGAGGATCAATTTGTTTCGTGATATAACAACCCAATGTATGGAATAGAAAACTCTCTCTTACATAGATTTATATTTTTTTAAAAAAGGTACAATTGGCAGCCTTATCGCTTAAAACGATCTCTTTCAGAAAACCTTTGAATAGTGAGATCAGTACATTTATAAAAATAATAGGTAAATAGGTAGTGCCGTGTAGTGTCGGCTTAGAGTAGCACAACCCCGTTTCTACCGATGGGTGTACGTAAGAGGCGACTAACGGTATTGGGGCTTTTAAGTGATTTTTGGGCGATGCGGTTGGAGACCCATCACCAACAACTTTTATTTTTACCATCTTTTCCCCACTCACATTTCCAAAAGTGGCTGCGGAATTGCTAATTCCTTAGCTCTGTCTACCCCTTCTAGGGATTTATAGCCGTGAGTATATGTATGTATGTATGTATGTATGTTTTACTCAAGCTCAAACGTTCACGTTATTTATCCTCGAAGGAGTGACAGAGGTACTAATACCTCTGAACATCACATTTAATAAATGTCGCTGGCATACAAATGATAGGGGGCAGAACTATCACAGTTTTTACTCATGACTAAGTACTTGTTAGCCACGTGGATTTCCTCACGATGTTCCCACTTCAAACTAACCAAATATATAACTTTAGAAATGACACATTCGTGAAGTGGGGCTTCTTAAGTGGTTTTTGGGCGATGCGATTGGAGACCTACCACAAAAACATTAGTTTTACAATATTCTGCCTGCTCCATTTTCCAAATATGAAGAATTTCTTATTCCAAAGTTTCCTTGTACCCACTTAACTTCAAAAAGTGGCTGTTTTTTTTATAATTCCGAAGCTCGGCTACCCTTTTTTTATAACATAACATAAACGTTCACGCTATATATCACCGAAGGGGTTGGCAGACGTTCTAATACATCTGTACATCACGTAATATTGTCACCTGGTGTTCAGAGTACCCACGTGTTGCATAGACAGTGTACTCACGTGATAGGGAGCAGGTCTATCGCCGTTTTGTACCAATACACTGGGCACATGACTAAGTACAACTCAGCCATGTGGGTATCCTCACGATGTTTTCCCTCACCGTTGACAACCATGATAAATTAACCTCAAACATGTCTTTAGAAAAGACAGATTGGTGTAGGCCCGAGCCGGGATTTGAACACGAGTCGTTTGCACGATAACCGGTTGTCTACCCATTGAGCTATCACGGTTGCTTACTTAATTTACTTCGAGCATTGGCGAAGACACGACTAAGGATTTGAAACCGATGTTTCTGTGCGTGAGAGCCGCTGTTACTTCCATTTTACAAATATATTTTTCAGTATTATGATATCATACATATTTATATATATACACGGCTATAAATCCTTAAAAGGGGCAGACAGAGCTTCAAAATAATAACTCGTCAGCAACAGTTAGAATTTGTGTGGGGAAAAGACTGTAGAATAAAGTTTGCTGCTGATGGGGTTCCAACCGCATCGGCCAACATTTTTTACATACATATACTCACGGCTATATTTCCCTAGAAGGGGTAGCCAGAGCTAAGGAATTATAAATTCCTCAGCCACTTTTGGAAGTTGAGTGGGGAAAAGATGGTAAAAATAAAGGTTTTTGGTGATGGGTCTCCAACCGCATCGCCAAAAATCCAATTAAAAGCCCCTATACCCTTAGTCGTCTCTTACGACACCCGTGGGTAGAAAGGGGTAGCAACATTCTAAGCCGGCACTACGCGGAACATTTTTTTAGTTAGTGCTATTCTAGGCCACCTCTCATGCTGTAAATAAAATCGAGCAAGGATCGTACACAGTGGCGATCGATAGTCTCTGCCTACCTCATTGGGAACTAATGGCGTGAGTATATATATGTATGCACGAATATATGTATATAATATACAACGACTAAACCAGTAAACGAGCTCTAGTATAGTTGAAGATATTCGTAGTCAGGCAGTGAGGAATGTAGCCGCCGTCCTCAGATCCTTTGTTACTACCTTGACTGCCGAGCGGGCTTCTATCATCACATAGCTAGAGCAGTGTGGAAACGTATTGTATTTTGTGATTACGAATTTTAAAGTTAAATTGATGATTGGTACAGAAAATGCCGTGTAGTACCGGCTTAGAATAGCACTACCCCATTTCTTCCGGTGGGTGTACGTAAGAGGCGACTAACGGCATTGGGGCTTTTAAGGGATTTTTGGGTGATGCGGTTGGAGACCCATAACCAAAAACCTTTGTTTTACCATCTTTTCCCCACTCAACTTTCCAAAAGTGGCTGAGATATTTCTAATTCCTTAGCTCTGGCTACCCCTTCTAAGGATTTATAGCCGTGAGTTTATGTATGTATGTATGTATGGTACAAAAAAGGGTCAAAATTACCAGTCGCTAAAGATACAGAATCATATCCTTGAAAAGATAGCCAGAGCTTTAGAATAAAAAAAAATCAGCCACTTTTCAAACTGGGATAGGAAAAAGATTTTAAAATAAGGTTTTTGGTAATGGGTCATGAATGAGGATGGTGAAGATCCAATACCATTCACCACCTGTTACACACACTCATGGGAAGAAATGGGGTAGTGCTATTGTAAACCGATACAACAAACGAATATCAGTATACAAAACACAAAGCAAGCAAACCAGCAAAGAACTCTAGTATAGTAGAAGTCATCCGATACCGTAGCCAGGCAGTGAGGAATGTAGCCGCCGTCCTCAGATCCTTTGTTACTACCTTGACTGCCGAGCGGGCTTCTATCATCATGTAGCTAGAGCAGTGTGGTACCTTTATTTATTTAACTATTTGTCTACATACATACATACATATACTCACGGCTATAAATCCTTTAACGGGGTAGCCAGAGCTTTGGAATGAGAAATTCCTCTGCCACTTTTGGAAGTTGATTGGGGAAAAGGCGGTAAAATAAAGGATTTTGGTGATGGGTCTCCAACCGCATTGCCCAAAAATCCAATAAAAAGCCCCGATACCCTTAGTCGCCTCTTACGACCCCCGTGGGCAGAAAGGGGTAGCGACATTCTAAGCCGGCACTACCACTGCAAAAATCCGCTTAAATTTATTCATTTGTCGTTATTTTAAATTATATTTATTGTTTGTATACATACATACATATACTCACGCCGTTAATTCCCAATGAGGTAGGCAGAGACTATCGATCGCCACTTCGTACGATCCTGGCAAACCTCTCTTGCTTCGTCTACATCCATCAATCTTTTCATACATGCTCTTTTATTCTTCTTCATACATATTTACATCCAATATACATTGTTTGTATATTGGATGTAAATGTCTTAGCAAATGATTTTTTTTATTATTTAAGGAAAAACGACGTGACAGCTCAGTAGGTAGAACATATGAGGCTGAGGAGTTACTAGCCAAGAAGCTCTGGCTACCCCTTTTTGGGATTAAAGTCGCGAGTATGTATTTAATAACCGTTACTGCATGTACATTTTAATCTATATAATGTTGTAACCAAGTAGAAAAGAAGAAAGAAGAAGAAGAAAAAACGTTTATTTGCTGTCAGTCGCACATGAACATGTAAATATTTTTACAAAATAAATGAAGGTAAAAAAAAAAAAAAAACATTTAACAATAAAAACAGTGTTCATCTCACATAATGCGCGAAAACAACAAAATGGCGTCTGACTCAGCGTTGTCGTTGTGAGTTTTACCTCACAACACTGATTTTCAGTCAGCGCCAGACTTGTAGTGACATACGGACCTTACATAAATTTAAATCACTACAGCCAATTTATTGTAAAACATAACAAAAAAAAACAATATTAAAAAAAAAAAATTAAAAATTGATCAGTGCTAAAATGTGCTGATTACATAAATACATACACAAATATAATAAGTGATAAATATAAAAGTATAAAAATAAGATATTTTAGTACTTACATACTGAATAAGAATACAAATCATATATAGCAAATCAATAATAACTTAAATAACAATAGTACATATAAAACATTGCGGAATGTATAAAGTTAAGTTACTGTACCATCAATTGTATTTACCCTTAATGACATCTCTTATAGATTTATGACGAAATACGCTCATAACATCATTTGCGATAAAAATACTTATTTTCGGTTCACCTGTCTGTTACGTCAGAACTCATTTACCAGATACGTGCGAGAAGAAAAGAAAATACATATAGAATTCAAATAACATAACATAACATAAACGTTCACGCCGTTTATCCCCGAAGGGGTTGGCAGAGGTACCAATACTTCTGAACTCACATGGCAGTGCCATCTAGTGTCCACCCACGTTTTGCTTAGACAGTGTACTCACGTGACGCAGGCCTATCGCCGTTTTGTACGAATACTCTGTCACATGACTAAGTACAATTCAGCCATGTGGGTTTCCTCATGATGTTTTCCCTCACCGTTAACAACCATGGTAAATTAACCACACATATGACTTTAGAAAAGACAAATTGGTGTAGGCCCGACCCAGGATTGGAACTCACGCCCTTCTGTTTACGGGCGGGTGTTCTACCCACTGGGCTATCATGTCGTGTTCTCTCAAATTCAAATAACAATTTGTTATTTCTTTTTTACACATACATACATTACTACATATGCATAGACTCACATTATGAAGTTAAACTGGGAAAAGACGGAAAAACATAAACGACTGAAGTATGAGATACCGTCTCTAATGTTATCATTTTCAAACTCAACTAAATTCAAACATTCACGCCGTATATCCTCGAAGGGGTTGGCAGAGGTACGAATTATTCTGAACATCACTTGACATTGTCACCTGGTGAACAGAGTACCCACGTTTTGCTTGGACAGTATATTCATGAGAAAGGGGGCAGGTAGATAAGTGTAGATTAGGTAGGTTAGGTAGTATAGCATAGCATAGCATTCCAGCAATCAAGTGATTGATTACTTACCAAATCATATTTTCAGAACATTTAAGTTAATAATATTTATTTTTTGCTCCTCTATTAGCAATAATTAATTTTGTTTTTAGTCTTGCTACCTTTATTTCCATTGTTTTTTTTTTCTCGGTCTGTTATTTGAATTTACTTTTAGTCTGTAAATTGTTTGTTTTAGTTAAAATGTTGTATAGGTGGAGATTTGTAATTGGCATTGCATTGTTTACTTTATTGTTTAGTAAATTTATACGCTGTAAATCTTCCAAATAAAATAAAATAGGTAATTAAAATTCCATACTGGTTTTGGTATGTAATTATTGAAACACGCTCGGCAGTCAAGGTGGGTTACAAGGGATCGAAGGGGGTGAGCTACATTCCTCACTGCCTAGAGATCTTCTCTTTACATTGAGAACGATAATAGCAAACGTAATTCCTCTAGTCCCTATTAACATTGATTTCTGTCTCACTCACAAACATTTTTTTTTTGTATTTTTTGGTAAATAGGCGCGCGCGTACTGACTGAGCGAGCAGCCTCGCGAGGCAGTCTCGGACGTTTGCCGCGGTACACATGCCGCGCGAGGCAGCCTCGCTCAGTCAGTACCATAATAAATTTCTTCATCGCGCGGCAAGGCCGAGCCACGGCAAGGCAGAGGCACGCACGATTCTCAGTTTTACTTGTACTTGAACAGAGACCGACTAACAACCGAGACCAATTAACACACAACGAATAAGCGAGGCAAAACACTAACGTCTTGATTGAGCGCGGCAAACGTACTGAGGCGCTTTTGATCTTTGATAAAAACCGACAACTCTTGGCTCGAACCACAGCACGCTTGGGCGCGGCACGTCCTGACTGACCGAGGCTTTGATTCGCGAGGCTGCGTTGCGAGGCGGCTCGCTCAGTCAGTACGCGGCTAATGAATATATACATGTCGGGGAGAGAGACACGAATATATTTTACAAGCAGTTAGAAAAGGTACGAATGCTATTATCGTTTACAGACTATATACTACTACTAGAAATCTTTTTCAGAAGCTTTGAATAAATAAGTTCTTTCATTCTTTCTTTCTTTTCTGATTTTTTTTTTAATTTGACTTTTCAACTGACTTAAAAAGGAGGTTCTCAATTCGATTGTATGTTTTCCCTCACCACTTGGATAAATTAACCACAGATATGTGTATAGAAAAGACAAATTGGTGTAGGCCCAACCCGGGATTATAACACTAGTCGTCTGCACGATAAACCATGATTTACCCACTAAAATTATTACCAAATAAAAAATACTATATAATGGAGCACTAAGTAAAATTAAAAAATAACTTCTGACCTCATAACACAGACAACTTAACTTTTCCTCATAACCACAAAAAACACATTTTATAAAACTCGTGCACATAAAACTTTTGTTTCCTTAAATTGGAAACATTTTCTCGGAACGTGACATCATTGGTTCTTCAGAATCACGTGCTGCTATGAGCTATAGACAATAATCTGTAAATAAACCTTTTTTTTATGAAAATATCAGGTTGAAAATGTATTTCCGTATTATTTCATACTTATTTGAAGTATATTTAACTTAATCAGTTAAGATTACGCTGTATAGAGCTTAAAATATCACTAGCCCATTTATTTCCGAAGGAGTACGTAAGATGCGACTTACGGTATCGGTGCTTTTGAAGTATTTTTGGGCGATGGGGTTGGAGACCCATCAACAATAACATTTATTTCACCATCTATTCCCCACGCACCTTCCAAAAGTGGCTGAGGAATTTCTAATTCCTTAGCTCTGGCTACCCCTTCTAGGGATTTATAGCCGTGAGTATATGTATGTATGTATGTTGCAATTAAAACATAACATAACATAAACGTTCACGCCGTTTATCCCCGAACGGGTTGGCAGAGGTACCAATACTTCTGAACTCACATGGCAGCGCCATCTAGTGTCCAGAGAAGGTACCCACGTTTTGTATGGACAGTGTACTCACGTGATAGGGGGCAGGCCTATCGCCGTTTTGTACGAATACACTGTCACATGACTAAGTACAACTCAGCCATGTGGGTTTCCTCACGATGTTTTCCCTCACCGTTAACAACCATGATAAATTAACCACACATATGACTTTAGAAAAGACAAATTGGTGTAGGCCCGACACAGGATTGGAACTCACGCCCTTCTGTTTTCGGGCGGGTGTTCTACCCACTGGACTATCATGTCTTCATGAAATTTCATGCAAAAAACTTTTGTGTACATAGAGCCACTATTTCATATTGTTAAAAACGCATTACCATATTTCCTAACTACCAGTGAGAGCATTAGCTTGGTAAATTTTCTTAAATGGCCTTTTAAGTATGGCCATAAATTCTCAATTCAAATTTGAAAAGGAACGGAACTTTTTAAAATACCGCGAAAACTGTTCTTCCTTTAAATTCGGGCGGTAAATTTGAATTACGAACACACATTATTCAAAACTTGGAACCTGGGTTCGTTTTTTAAAATTAATATGAAATAAGACATATTTTAAGTACAATAGTTTTCAAGAATGTTATTTCGTGTTCCTTGGTAGCTTGGCGCAAATAGCTCTGCTTAGTAGTGTTTAGAATCAGTACAGAATCGGGCCTTAACTAAAATATTTTATCTAAAGAAAAATGTATAGTTTAGGTTATTAATGTAGGTTAGTAAAGAAGAGGTAAAAAAAAACGAAGTTTTTTAAGGTGGTTTTCGGGCAATGTGGTTGGAGGCCCATCACCAATGATACTTTATTTCTACGAGTAGCATCTTGTCCCCTATCTATTCCAAATGTGGCTGAGGAGTTTCTATCTCTGAAACTCTGGCAACCCCTTCTTGGGATATATGGTCGTGAGTAGATGTGTGTATGTTGTTAATTGGTACAAACAACTTTGCACAACAACCTTGGCATCTTTACTAGCCGCCTATAACACCTATATGAATTCGGGAAACTTTAATCTAAGCCGATAATACATACATACATATACTCACGGCTAAATTTCCCTAGAAGGGGTAGCCAGAGCTAAGGAATTATAAATTCCTCAGCCACTTTTGGAAGTTGAGCGGGGAAAAGATGGTAAAATTAAAGGTTTTTTGTGATGGGTCTCCAGCCGCATCGATCAAATATCCAATAAAAAGCCCCAATACCCTTAGTCGCCTCTTACGACACCCGTGGGTAGAAAGAGGTAGCGACATTAGTAGCCGGCACTACACCGATAATACACTGGTCAAAATAGAAATAATTTATATGCCAAAATAACGTTCGCCGATTTAGTTAGTATGCTTATAATATATCGAATATCACCACATCAACGCAATAATGTTGACAAACATTTTAGCTCAAGTAATTCACACCGTATCTAGCGGAAGTTGCATCATATGAATCACAGCTGAACACATATGTATTTTTAATGGGTCATGAAAACTTCATACATATATACGTACGTATACTCACACCATTAATTCCCATTGGAGTAGGCAGAGACTATCGATCGCTACTTCGTACGATCCTGACAAAACTCTCTGGCTTCGTTTATATCCATCAATCTTTTCATATATGTCCTTTTATTCTTTATATTTCGGACGCCTGCCTTTAAGAGCACACTCTCAATTTGGTCCAAGTGTGTCCTCCGTGGTCGTCCTCGTATTGAAAACTTCGTGTTTCATAGTATACTGTCTAAGTGTTAAATAACAAAACTACTATGACATGTGGTATGTACGAGGGTGGAGTGATAAGTCTGGTAAAATGTTAACTTATTTATTTGTTCAAATTACTTATTATTTATTATAATTGCTGTGTAGTGTCGGCTTAGAATAGTTTTACCCCATTTCTTCCGGTTGGTGTACGTAAGAGGCGACTAACGGTATTGGGGCTTTTTAAGGGACTTTTGGGCGATGCGGTTGGAGGCCCATTACCAACAACCTTTATTTTACCATCTTTTCCCCACTCATATTTCCAAAAGTGGCTGAGGAATTTTTAATTCCATAGCTCTGGCTACCCCTTCTAGGGATTTATAGCCATGAGTATATGTATGTATATATGTTATTAAAATTCAACTAAGATAACAAAGTAAGTAGACTCGCGATATTGTCAAATTTACGATGAAACCCAAAATAAAAGGAAGTTGAATGTTGGTTCCATAAGAAGTTCAAAACGTCACTTGTTAACCTTTTTTAACACACTTCATAAAGTTATTTTACTAAAACTACATACATACATACATTGCCGTGTAGTGTCGGCTTAGAATAACACTACCCCATTTCTACCCGTGGGTGATCGTAAGAGACGACTAAGGGTATAGGGGCTTTTTAAGTGATTTTTGGGCGATGTGGTTGGAGACCCGTCACCAAAAACATTTATTATTACCATCTTTCCCCCAATCAACCTCCAAAAGTGGCTGAGGAATTTCTCATTCCAAAGCTCTGGCTACCCCGATAAGGGATTTATAGCCGTGAGTATATGTATGTATACATACATAGACAGGGTAGCCGGAGCTTTGGAATGAGAGAAATTCCTCAGCCACTTTAAGAAGTCGAGTGGGGAAGAGATGGTAATAATCAATAATTATTGGTGATGGGTCTTCAACTACATCGCAAAAAACAACTTTAAAAAGCCCCATACCCTTGGTCGCCTCTTACGACACCTGTGGGCAGAAAGGGGTAAAGGGGTAGCGACATTCTAAGCCGGCACTACACGGCACAACATATACTGTTAGTCGATAGCACTAGTGCGATCTTGTTCATCCAAACGGTCAGTTAGAATGAGATATTACTGTTAAATAAGAAAAAAACCTACCCGCCTGTTTGTGCCTGTTTTTAATAAGGCGTTTTTTTTTAATTTAACATAACATAAACATAAACGTTCACGCCGAATATCCCCGAAGGGGTTGGCAGAGGTACTAATACTTCTGAACATCACGTGACTTTGTCACCTGGTGTTCAGAGTACCCACGTTTTGCATGGACAGTGTACTCACGTGATAGGGGGCAGGCCTATCGCCGTTTTGTACAAATACACTGTCACATGACTAAGTACAACTCAGCCATGTGGGTTTCCTCACGATGTTTTCCCTCACCGTTAACAACCATGATAAATTAACCACACATATGTCTTTAGAAAAGACAAATTGGTGTAGGCCCGACCCAGGATTTGAACACTAGTCGCTTGCACGATAACCGAGTGTTCTACCCACTGGGCTATCACTGGGCTATTTAATAAGTTATAATTGATTTTTTGCTTTTAAGTATTGTTACGCTAAATACGTACTATAATAATAGGTACGTAGAGTCGTGGTGCATGATGAGGCGGCATACCATACATGCATGAGAAAGCGTGGAGTACGACAGTCTGAAAATGACAAAAATGAGCGCTTAAAGCGCAATAGATCGCAGAAATAAACCGTTAAGGAGTTGTACCGTCCATCATCACTTCAGCACCATAAAATGTTGTTTAGTAGGCGCAAATGCTTAAATAGCTTTCAATAATCTAATTAACACGTTGTACGTGCCTATAATATGACAAATAAAAGACGTGTGTTTCCTTCAATCATGTATTATAGACTAAAATCCTAAACTACCTTAACATATAAATATAAATCTAACTCTGACAACTACTAAAATACATTACACCTCCGCCCTTATTTACAAAATACAACATGTTCACATAAAACTTATTAACCTAAATAAAAACCTAATAAAAAGAAAAGAATAATTAAAAACTAAAACAAAACAACTTATATGACAAATAATATTTACACCTGAGCAGTATTGCTAAAACCATAACGATCAGGTGCTTTACGTTGCCGTAACGGGTAACGACGTACATCCTGACTAGTATTTGTTTCCGAGTCAATCGGCACACTGGGCACACACATAGGATTTGGAGTCAAATCGACGATAGCGGTTTCGTTAGGTTCTGTGTTTGTTGCAGACGAATCCCTTACTCTACTCTCTTCCGAGATAATTAATCTATTTTCCCTCTCCGTACCGCTGGTTATAGGAAAACTTAAAGGAATTTGTGATAAATGTGATGACTGATTGACTAATTTATCACTTACAATAGAATTTGACTTAGGAACCCTTTCTCTTAATTGATCGATGTGCCGATGGATTTCCGTTCCCAAAGTAGTTGTCACGCTATAATCCGTACTACCTAGCTGTTTACTTATAGTACCTGCCGACCATTTGTCTGAACCCCTATAGTCACGATACCACACCGCGTCCCCCGGCTCCAGTGCACGGTGCGCGCCCCCCGCATCCGCCTCCATGCGAGCCTGCCGCGACCTAACTCGCGCTTCGCGCTCAGGTTTAATGTTATCTAACCGCATACGCAGCTTGCGACCTAATAAAATTTTAGCCGGACTTTCACCGGTTGTGGTATGCTCCGTATTTCTATAAGCTAACAAAAACCTACATAATGCCGTATGTATATCCATATTTTGTTTCACCCCCTTCTGAATGGCCCGTTTACACTGTTTAACAGCGTTTTCTGCAGCCCCGTTAGAAGCTGGGTGGTAAGGAGCCGAAAAAATATGCTCTATGCCGTTATGTTTTAAAAAATTACGTAATTCTGAACTGGAAAAGGGAGGCCCGTTGTCACTAACAATTTGCTTAGGTAAACCAAACTTAGCCCAGATATCTCTTAAAACTGCTATCACTGCTAGTGCGGTTGTCCTTTTCATTTCAACCGCTTCGATCCATTTTGAACATGAATCTATCATAACTAAAAAACTCTTACCGTAGATAGGTCCCAGAAAATCGAGATGTAAACGCGACCAGGGCCGGGACGGCCACGGCCAGGACTGCGGCGCGTGTCCCGGCGGCACGTCCGCCACGACGGCGCACACCTCGCACTCGCGGCACGCCGCCTCCACCGCTTCGTCTACACCGGGCCACCACACGTAACTCCGCGCTAGACATTTAGTTTTTACTATTCCCATATGTGGGTCATGTAACTCTAATAACACCTTTGCTCGACATGAAGATGGAATGACTACCCGGTGACCCCACATTATGCAACCTAACTCTACGTATAACTCGTTCTTTCTATTGAAATATGGTTTTAATTCTTTAATATCTACGTCTGTCGGCCATCCGTCCGATATGAAACTTAAGACCCGGCTCAAAATGGGATCGTTCTGAGTATCTTTCTTGAGTTTTGAATAGTCTAGTAACAAGGCATCGGTCGCAAAATGTAAATATGTTTGTTCTGGTAAATTATTCTCCTCCCGAATTCCCTCATCCTTTTGCGACTTAATTAAACGAGATAAGACATCAGCCGTGTTCTTATCCGTTTTAACATACTCTATATTAAAATTATATGCTGATAATTTAATAGCCCATCGTTGTAACCGACTCGCTGCCGTCGCTGGCACCCCTATATTTGAACCAAAAATACTGACAAGAGGCTTATGATCAGTACGTAGAACAAAGCGCCTGCCATATAGGTATTGGTGAAATTTTTCAACCGCGAACACTATAGCTAATGCTTCTTTATGAATTTGGCTATAGTGTATTTCATGTGCATTAAGTGATCGCGACGCATATGCTATCACGCGCTCCGAACCTGCGCTCTGGCCACTGCCAGCGCGCTGCGCCAACACCGCACCCAGGCCCCGGGAGCTTGCGTCCACTGTCAGCACTGTCTCCTGACTCATATCAAAATGTGCTAATGTCTTAGTACCGCATAAAAACTTTTTGACTGACTCGAAAGCTGAATTTTGATTTACTCCCCAAGTCCAAGGAGTTCCTTTTTTTAAAAGGTTGTATAAAGGTGATAATGTAGAACTTAAATTTTTTATGAATTTCCCATAGAAATTAACCATTCCTAAAAATGATTTAAGTTCCGACACATTCCTAGGGTGGGGCATATCAACCATTGCCCTTATTTTCTCGGGGTCTACCCGGATACCGTTTGCGTTTATTATAAATCCTAAATATTTAACCACCCTCTGTAAAAATTCGCATTTACTTTTTTTAACTTTAAGCCCGTTTTTACCTAATATATCCAAAACATCGTTAATAGATTTTAAATGACTATCCCAGTCCTTATTCATTACCAATATATCGTCATAAAAGACCAGTACATTTGGCAACTTTGCAAACATATCAACCATCAACTTTTGAAATATTCCCGGGCTCGACGACAAACCGTACACTAATCTATTATATTTAAAAAGCCCTTTATGCGTATTTATCACCGTATATTGCCTTGAATCCTCGTCTAACTCACACTGATTGTATGCTTGTGAGAGATCTATCTTTGTATACCATTGATTACCACACATATCTATACTTATAATAAATCTGTAGAGAGGTCAATTCTGTACATTAAATATATTTTCAAAATAACCATCAGGTGGTGATTAGGGATCGATACTGATGCCAAAAATGCAATCAGTAAAATTTTTGTCTGTCTGTCTGTCTGTCTGTCTGTCTGTCTGTCTGTCTGTCGGTTTGTATGTTCCTTATGGAAACAAAAACGACTCGACGGATTTTAACGAAACTTGGTACAATTATTTTTCATACACCTGCGCAGGTTTTTGTATACTTTCCAACAGAGTAGTAAAGGGGAATTTTGGGAAATTTTGGGAAAACGGGAGAAGTTACTCCATTTTTTAAGCTTCTGTCGCGTGTGCAGCCTCAATGGTTAAACTTACATAGAAATCATGTGTGACGGAAATATTCTTCATAAAATTATCTAAAAAAAAATCTTCAGCAGTTTATGTCTATCTTTTACGGTTGACTCACAATAACACGTGTAATACCTGATAGCTTAGCAGTTCGGATCATTCTGATTATATTTGTTTACTCTTACGTTTGCAAACGTCTCACTCATCCCAAATTTAAAAAAGGTAACATTATTACCTATTCAATAAAAAAAGAATCATAGAAATCGGTAGACAAACATTGAAATTATATATAAAATAAGCCATCGCGCCCGTGATCAAAACCAAATCTTTACTAATTTACATATAACATACTAGATGGCGCGAGTAGTTGCATCCTAAATAACGTAATGATTTATTTTTTAGATTGTTATAAATACTTCATAGCGTTTTATTTAAAAATTTGCTATTAAACGGAAATACTGAACCGTTCATTAAAGCACATTTAAAATCACAAAACTACACTGTTTAGGGAAAGCTATAAATTTAATAAATTGAGAACATTGCGCTGAATTTCACAATGCTTGAGCAGTGACTGAAGAAACCTCAGATATTTAAAAAAACAACGCTACCCGTGCGAAGCTGGGACGATCCACTAGTTGCTAAATAAGTCTTCTATCTTTGGGACCGGAAACCTATCCATCGATAATACTTTATTAAGGGTTACCTTGTAATCCGCACATATTCTAAGTCCCCCGTCCGCTCTGTTTACCACTACGAGCGGAGTGGCCCAGTCGGAATGGGTAACAGGTTCGATAACGCCCGCGCGCAGCATCGCGTCGAGCTCCGCATCCACCCGCTCACGCAACGCGTAAGGCAGCGGTCGCGCCCGGAAAAAAATAGGATTCGCGCCCTCGCGCACCTTTAGCTTGGCTCGACCTCCCGTGTATTTACCCAGTGTTCCGTCAAACAGCGATTCATGCCTGGAAATTACATCGTTTATAATCTTTATGTGTTCTGCACTACACTCTGGCATATGATTTAATTCTAATCTGGCACTCGGCACATATACCGGAATATTTAATTCGGCTAACCACTGCCGACCCAACAGACTAGTAGTGCCTCTGTCTATGACATACAAATCTAACTGTTTACTGACTCCATTATAATCAACAATGACTTCTAAATAGCCTAAAGGTTTTATGGTCGACCCATCATACAATTTTAAAGTTAACTTACAAGGTTTTATTGGTAATTGATTAAATAATTCATCATACACTTTTTTACTAACACAAGATAATGCTGATCCGGTGTCAATCTCCATATTCAACAAACAATTGTTTACTTTAATAGTAATACTAACCGGTTTATATTTCCCTAACGACATTTGATACAAACGCTCTTCTTCTTCCGATTCCGAAGTGATTGCGTCATCGTGATCATTCAACAAGTTCAACTTGGTTCGCTCTCTGCTGTGCACTACCGATTGCGCATGCGCTGTTCCGCGCCCCCCGCGTCTCTCGGCCCGCCAACGATTGTTGGTCGCTGCGCCGCCGCCGCCGCTTCCACCGCCAACGGCACTCACCGCGCCGTTTCCCGCTACCTGCCCGCGATGTATTAATTGGCTTCTCATTTTACCCGCCGATTCTTGAGTCCTCCTGGCATGATTGAATTTCCGTGAACACATTTTTCTAAGATGGCCTACTTCTTTGCACGCGTAACACATATAGTTTTTATATACACAGTCATGTCTATTATGTTTGGTATCACCACATCGTGAACACTCATTTAAATTTAGTACGTTTAACTGTTCCGTATATTTTGACTGATTGTTCGAGTAATCCACCACTACACTATTTGCATCCCGTTCAGCAGCCTCTAAAGATAGCGCCAATGCAACTGCTCTGCTATACGTGAGCTCATTCTCCGCAAACAATTT
This sequence comes from Bedellia somnulentella, assembly GCA_963576735.1. NCBI lineage: Eukaryota > Metazoa > Arthropoda > Insecta > Lepidoptera > Bedelliidae > Bedellia > Bedellia somnulentella. Next base: position 11,710,979 of record OY755193.1, read on the forward strand.
TTGCCTAATGGCGTCACTTTTTAACCCGCAAACAAGCTGGTCCCGCATATTTTCATTCAGCGCCTCCTTAAACGCACAATATTTAGACATTTTCCTTAAACATGTCACATAGTTGGTGATGGATTCGTCACTAAGTTGACGTCGTTGCCGGAATTTGTATCTCTCTGCCAACTCCGATGGTTGTGGTTGAAGATGGGTGGCCAACAATTTCACTGCATCCTTGTATGATAAGCTAGCTGGTTTAATAGGGCTAGCCAATGTTACCAACAGTTCATACGCGTCTTCACCCATAACGGATATTAACGTCGGTAATTTCAAACTATCCTCCACTTTGTTGACGAGAAAATGCATTTCCAGCCGTTCCACGTAGCTGCTCCAGCTACTCGACCCAATCACAAACTCACGCATTTGTCCCACCGACATTGTGACACTGTATTTTACAACTTCACTAGTTAAAAGTTATAATTTATACTCGTTCGCCACTGACAAATAAAAGACGTGTGTTTCCTTCAATCATGTATTATAGACTAAAATCCTAAACTACCTTAACATATAAATATAAATCTAACTCTGACAACTACTAAAATACATTACATAATATTTAAGGATTGTCCTTGAATTTCTTAGAATATCATCATCAGACCATGACTTTATGCCAATGGGACCACCTGGGAAGTCTACCCTTTTGAACTTTTTTTGTAACGGGCCAGGCGTCTTCGAGTAATCGGTGAACATACTTAAAAAAATATCTTGACGAATTGTTAACCTCCTCTTTTTTTTGAAGTCGGTTAAAAAAGTATTAGAATGAGATGATAGTATACGATACTAAGTAAGTGCGAAAAAAATGGCTGTTTTATACCACGCGTTATCTAGTTAGTTAGTTAGTTGCTGTGTAGTGTCGGCTTAGAATAACACTACCCCATTTCTGCCGTGGGTGTTCGTAAGAGGCGACTAACGGAATTGGGGCTTTTAAGGTTTTATTGGGCGATGCGGTTGGAGACCCATCACCAACATCCTTTATTTTGCCATCTTTTCCCCACTCAACTTTCCAAAAGTGGCTGAGGAACTTCTAGTTCCTTAGCTCTGGCTACCCTTTCTAGGGATTTATAGCCGTGAGTAAATGTATGTATGAGTATGTTATCTAGTTAAAAGGTTGCTCGTACTAGCCTTGCTGGCTTTTAGTGATATAACCTCCAATCACACTTCATGGCTTTATAAGATATATTTTTTCCAAATATTTCACACTTTTGATGACATCCGTGACCGAGTGGATAGGTGACTAGCTTCTCGGTCCGGAAGTTGCAGGTTCGATCTCCGCTGAGAACAACATTTTTGTCATGAGCATAATTATTGTTTGTTAGTCTTGGAAGTTATTTAGATGTGTTTATAAATGTTTAGTTATTTAGAAGTTATTTACAAATGATCATTTGTATGAATCATTTTGTACCTTTCGCCGTTGAAACTCTCGGCCCGTGGGGCAACGAGGCGCGGCTTTTCTTTAAAGAACTGTCCGCTCGCCTCGTGGAAGTGTGTGGTGATCCCAGAGCTGGCAGCTACCTCGGCCAACGCATTAGCTTGGCCATGCAAAGAGGAAATGCTGCTAGCATATTGGGCACGTTACCCTGCACCGAGAACGATGAATTTCACGAAATTTTTCGTTTGTAATATATGTACATATTTGGCTATAATTTAATTTTTATACTATCAATGTAAATATTTTTTAATTGTAAAAGTTTAACCCTCGGCGTGCCTGGTAGAAAAAAGTTACATGGCGTGCCTGGTGGGTCGGTGAGACCCTAAATTTAATTTTTTTTTTCTCCTACAAATTGATATCAATGTAGTATATTTTTTGATTTTATAATATAATTAAACATGTTTTTTAGGGTTTTAAATAAAATACGTGTTCGAATTAACAATATTTTCAAAAGATTTTTTAATTAAACTTTTACCTTGTTTTTTAACGTAGAATTAAACATCTTATGTTCATAAACATGCAAAATCAACTAAAACTAAAGAAATCACAATCAGACTTTGGGGATCATAATGCACATAGGTTGTCTTATATTCTAAGCTAAAATAATTAGTCTTCTTCATTTCCGACATATTTTTTAGGAACATAGCAATTTCCACACTGGAATATTGCATGTTCTATCACTTTGATGATCACATGATCCTTTCACTACTGGAGCAGGCCCCGGACTGAGGTAGCGGGCGGAGGGCGACAATCAGTTCACTACGGTCAGCTACTGAGAGCGGTTGCGCGCGAATTTCAAATTACAATGAATTATAACGGTTTAATGGCTGCGGTGGGTCTCACAGACCCAACCAGGCATGCCGAGGGTTAATAAAATCTTGATGTTATAAAAAGTAAAAAAAAAAAAAAAGTCAAAAAGTTTATTCTTCAAAATTAAGTTAAAAACTAACATTTTTTGAACGTCAAATGTTTTTAAATTTATCATTAGTCCGTTGCTTCGGAAGGTGTTCGTAAAGAGAAGAAGCAACAAAGAAACTCTTTACATTCACATTTTTTCATTTTTTCAAAACATGGTTTGTACAATTTCAGTTTATTAACATGTTTTTACTTTATAAAAGATTTTCTATGCGACAAAACCAAACGCTTGTTTGACATAATAAAAATAAATTGTCCATCACAAAAAACCAATCACATAACGTGAGAAGAAAAATCCTCACCAGACAATTATTCCTGGGAATAACGAGGGAAGATTTATAGCTTTACGGACACGGTCATGTGCGCGTTGGGTCCTTGTCGTTTAAAAAATCTTGAACACTGTAGTAAGATTTCTTTAAAAGCATTGCTTTAATTGCCTTTTTAAAAGATGCCACAGGCAATTCCAACATGTCAGAATGAAGTTTGTTGAACATTTGGAGGGATAGTCCCATAAAGGAGTTACTTACTTTATTAAGTCTCCACTTCGGTACGTTAAGTTTGTCCTTATTTCGAGTGTTAACAGTATGCCTATCACTAACTTTACTAAATTGACATATATTCTTTTTAGCATACATTAAATTCTCAAATATGTATTGGCAAGGGACAGTTAAAATGCCAATATCTTTAAATTTTTCGCGCAACGAATACCTCGACCTCAACATGTAAATAGATCGGATAGCTCGCTTTTGTAAGACGAAAACTTTATGAACATCAGCCGCTTTACCCCATAATAAAATACCGTACGACATAATACTATGAAAATAACTGAAATACACAATGCGAGCTGTTTCTACGTCTGCTATTTCTCTAATCTTACGCACGGCATACGCTGCTGAGCTCAGCCTTTTAGAAAGTGTTAGTATATGGGGTCCCCATTGCAACTTAGAATCGATTATTATCCCTAGGAATTTTGTCTCTTTCACTAATTCTACTTTTTCACTATCAATAACAATATTGTTTTCAACTTGCCTAACATTCGGTAAAGTAAATTTAATACATTTAGTTTTTTTGGCATTTAGAACCAGGTTATTTACAGTAAACCAATGCAATACCAGTGAGATAGCTTTATTTACGTCGTCAAGAGATGTAGAGGATCTCGCTACATTAAATATTAAAGATGTGTCATCTGCAAACATAACTATCTCAGAATACTTTTGTACCATAAATGGTAAATCATTAATGTAAATCAGAAACAGTAATGGGCCAAGTATAGAACCTTGAGGAACGCCCATTTCTATTTCCGATCCTTCCGACGTGGTTCCATTAATATCAACCTTTAAAGTTCTTTTATTAAGATATGATGCCATCAATTTCAGTGCTTGCTCGTCAAAACCGTAATATTTAAGTTTAATCAACGCTATCTCTTTTTTTACACAATCAAAAGCTTTTGTGAGGTCACAGAATATAATAATAATAATAATAATATGAACGCCTGAAAAGTGTGCTTAATAGCTACTTGTCAGGCGTTAATAAGATCCGAGCCATTAACTCCTGGGTCATGCCTGTACTGATGTACACATTTGGCGTGCTCAGATGGACTCAGACCGAACTCGACGCTCTGGACAGACGAGTCCGCACGATGATGACCTCTCATCGAATACATCATCCGAGGTCGTCGGTTATGAGATTGTATATCCCGCGGAAGTGTGGTGGTCGAGGCCTCTTGAGTGCCAAAACCATGCACAACCGTGAGGTATGCAACCTCAGAAACTATTTTTTGACGATGACGGATGATAGTATTCGGGGAGAGGTGGTCGCTAGTGATAAAGGACTGACTCCCTTATCGTTGGCCTCACAGGATTGGCGAACCCCGGAGGTACTTAGCACCTCTGATCGGGAGTCCGTATGGAAAGAGAAGGAGCTGCACGGGAGGTTTTACAAGGTACTTCACGAACCTTTCGTGGACCGTAAAGCCTCCCTGCATTGGCTGCGTTTCGGGGACCTCTTTGGGGAAACCGAAGGTTTTGTCTGTGCAATACAAGACCAGGTTATCAAGACGCGGAACTATCGGAAGTACATCCTAAAGGACGGTACCACAGACATCTGTCGAGCATGTGGCCGTCCCGGAGAGTCACTTAGGCATGTTATTTCCGGTTGTTTGGCTCTTGCTAACACTGAGTACTTGCACAGACACAACCAAGCAGCCAAAATCCTGCATCAGGAGCTCGCTCTGAAATACGGACTCCTGCAACAGAGGCTGCCGTTTTACAAGTATCTGCCGGAGCCAATCCTAGAAAACGACCGTGCCAAAATCTATTGGGACCGATCCGTTATCACGGACAGGACTATTCTAGCGAATAAGCCTGATATCGTGGTATGGGATCGGTCGCAGTCGAGGGTATTTCTAGTGGATGTCACTATCCCTCATGACGAGGGTCTCGTGAAAGCCGACACCGAGAAGCGTCGGAAATATCTCGATCTGGCTCACGAGATCACCGACATGTGGGGTGTGACTTCGACAGAAATAATCCCAATTGTTTTGTCCGCGAACGGGTTAATTCCAACCAGCCTCGCGACCAACTTGAGGCGGTTGGATTTCTGTGGCGTGTCGGTTCCAGCACAGATGCAGAAAGCGGTGCTGCTCGATACGGCTCGGATCGTCCGTCGGTTCTTGAACTTGACTCCCTGACCCCGACCGACTGTGCTCTTGTCGGGGAGTACCGCCTCTCCCATTTAAAATTCTAATTTTCTGTTTCGGCCATGGGAGAGGCGAGAAACTAAAGGATGTTCCCAAAATAATAATAATAATAATAAAAGATTTTATTTGTCTTTAACACAACAAAAAAAAAATGGTGACATGACAACAAACAATAAGAAAGAAGTATTAACAAAGCGAACAATAGCATATAACAGCAAAATAAAAGACAAAATGGTACAGAGCTCGGTCTATCCACTACAAGCAGATAGCTCCTAATATATCCTAAAATATACCTAACGCATCCCGGGAGTTTTCCCATGAATTAAAAATATGTTTCATTAGTGACACTCCTGCATCTACAGTAGACCTACCTTTGGTGAAACCATATTGCTCGTCATGGAATATATTATGTTTGTTGAAATAAGAAACCATTTGGTTGGACATGATTTTCTCAAAAACTTTACTGAGAACTGGTAAAATAGAAATAGGCCTATAATTGGTAAAGTCCTGACTATCTCCTGATTTATGGAGTGGGATGAGCCTACTTAACTTCATGCAGTCTGGAAATTCTCCTATATCTATACATTTATTAAAAAGTATCGTTAAATGTGGAGCGATTATATTTATTATTCTGTTTATGACGAAAACTGACATTCCGGTTATGTCTTCGGTTTTTTTAAGACTAATAGTTTTAAAATTTTTAATTATATCATTACTGTCAACATACATGAAAGAAAACTGTGCTGTTGTTTTGGTAACATTTCGTTCCAACAACTCAAGAGCTTTTTGGGGACATGAATTTAATTTCTCAGTTGTCTGAGTAGGGGTATTAATAAAATGATTTTCAAAAATGTCAGCAATTTGTGATCTTGACTGTATCAGTTCATTATCTAATAATAAATTGAGATCATGTGGGGACTTTAGTTTTCCAGTTTCACTGTTAATTATTTTCCAGACAGTCTTACTCTTGTTAGAAGAATTCTTAATTTTATGTTTTATGCATCTAGATTTAGCTTCACCACAAACTTTTTTGAAAATTTTTGAATAATTTCTGACATAAATAATAAAATCTTGGTTGAAGTTATAGGACTTTTCTCTATAAATGTTATATAGGTGATCTCTACTTATTCTAATTCCAGTGGTGGCCCATTCAGCAAAAGAGCATTTTGTATTACACAGTATTACCTTAGTTTTAAAGATTTTGTTAAATTCTGTTTTCAGCCCATTGATGAAAGAAAGACAATTCTCTAATGATTCACTGCTTCTCATTGGGGGGCTGATGCTAGACCTAATATTATTTTCAAATTAGCTAAGTTTTTTTTCAGTTATCTGTCTACATACTATTGACTTTTTCTTTTAAATTCTAAATTTATAAATTGACCCTTGTGGTCTGAGGTAATGCAATCAAAAAGGAAGTGACCGGAGTAATCACAATTGCAATAAATATTATCTAAACATGTTGCAGAGGTCGAGGTAATTCGGGTTGGCTCATTAAATATATTTAGAAGATTAAATGATTGAAAAAATGTTAATATTCTCTCCTTTACTAGACCCTCACCCAACAAGTCAACATTGAAATCCCCACAAACTACAACCTCTGTGGAGCTGCGGGAAGCCATCCCCAAAGCATCTTCCATCACTGCTTCAAAGATGTCATAGTTACCTTTGGGTGGGCGATATACACACAAAATTATGTACTTGTTCAATTCAATGCATGAGATTTCTACATGTTGTTCAACAGAGAGTCTACAGATGTCTTTTCTTTCTTTAAATTTAATGTCTACATATAATAGTATCATACTACCCCCACACATTATGGACTCTCTGTTAAAACAACTGCCCACTGTGTAATTCTTTAAACTAAACTTCATTTGTTCGGCTTTTAACCAGTGTTCTGTTAAACAAAGTATTTTGGCATTGTACTTATTAATGAATAATTCTAATTCTAATAATTTGCAGGAAAGGCTCTGTATGTTCTGATGAACAAGAGAAATGTATGCCTTTTCCTTTGTCTTACTACCTAGTTTAAAGCTAAATTTGCAGATACATTAGTACATGTACTAATAACTGCATCCAAGTCAGTTGAAATAGTTATGTTATTCAAATTAATAATATTGTTGTAAATAATATTACTAGCTAGTAGACGTTTTTTAGAATGTTCAGGTACTTTCAAGGTACTTTTAGTCAAAAATGGTTTCTTAATATAGTTATTTATATTAAAATTAACAATTTTTTGCCTATATCCCAAGGTCAAATTATATAGTAACATATTTAATTTATAAATCCTAGTATTAACCTTATAGCTAAGATGCTTGGAATATAGGAAGTCACTTATAATTATTTTTCTGACATTTAAATTAACCAACTTGTCAAATGATTTCTTCAAGTCACTTGGTTTAACCATGTTACTTGAACCAATTAAAATAACTAAAGTAGTGTTGGAGTCATATTGTGCTTTTAAAACAGAATTTATTATTTGTGAGTAACTTGCTCCGGGCATACAAGTATTTAAGATACATTGGTCTAATTCTTTGTTTAAATGATGGCCAATGTTAACACCAAGAGAATCGGAGAAGACTAAAGTCCTCTGAGTCGACACACCTCTATTGTAAGCAAAAGTGGGCTGAACCATATTATTTCTATTTTCAGGGGATACATCATTTATGACAGTACTTACGCTTTCACACTTATTGCAAAACCCAGAAAGTGTTTCTACTGTTTTGATATTTTCATTACCTAATTCTATGATTTCTTCTAAACCTTCTATGTAGCTTTGCATCTCTAAGTGGCTGTTATGATACTTTAATGTAATATCTTGAAGAGATTTTTCCAATTCTATAATCCTATTACTATCATGGCTAAGTTTAACTTTATTATTGTCTAGGGAAAGTTCATAATCACTACATAGTTTTTCTAGCCTATTTAACTTAAATTTCATCTCATGATGTTGACTACACCTTAGTTTATTAAGTTTTTTTACATGATTTCTTACAATTCTTTTAAGTTTAAGGTATTTCTTTAACTTTTTTGAACCTTTTATGTTAACAATAGGTAGGGGTTTTTTTTCTCTTCTTCTTCTTCTTTATTATATCTTTAGATGTGTATTATATCATATTAAATATAACTTTGCGATAATTTATAAATTTGCTTAGACTGGGTTTAACTTGATCTGTGTATAATGTATCCGTAAATTTATTTATTTTATGTGCAATAAAGAGTTATTCTCTAGCTAAAACTTATAGCTAAAATGTATAGTTTGTAAGCCATTTACAACTTGTTTCACACTTGTTCTCTGGAGCTTAGCCTTCGCCTTTCATGTTTAGCTTATATTCGTAGAACCACATTTTAAGTTCAATATTTATGATCAAGACCAATCATGGCCTTCACCAAGGCTTCTGATTATTATTAAAAATTATTGTAATTTAATTTTACACGCTATATTATAATGGACTGATGTTTCCATACAATCTACTCATAAAATTTTAGATTTAACATTCGTTTCGTCAATGTTTTTTTATCTACAAATATTACATGAGGAGACAACTCTGTTTGGTTGTAATAAGAAGGCTAAAAAACAGCAAGACTGATTTTAAAAATAAACTTAACTTCAGAAGCAACATAGGCATATCATCACGCTAAATATCGTAGGGGTAGGAAGTGAAAAATACTAAACACAATCCGAGCGAGACCGGGTCGGACCACTAGTCTTGAAATAAAGTAGAAATTGTTTCCGAGATTTACGGGTGTGTCTAAAACAGTGGCAGTTAACCCATAAAGCCTACAGTAGATAACATAAAGCATTCTTTCATACGAGTTTTACGACTTACAATAATGAGAGATACTCGTTGCTAGATAAAATCAACTGAGAATCTGGGTTATAAAATTTGAGAGTTGAAGGACGCTAAAATATAACGAACGGAAAGATTCTTGTGCCTATGATATAGGCAAAAGTACTTCAGGGTTTGTATAATTTATATTAATTTGTATTGGCGCTTTAGGGGATTTTGATAATGTGAGTGAGATAATGTTTGAACAGTTTGATCATTTGAATAAAGCTAGAGAGGTTTGCCAGGATCTTACAAAGTGGCAATCGACAATATCTACCTACCCCAATGGGAACTAATGCCGTAAGTATATGTGTATATGTATACCAATAATTCTTTTCCAAAGGTTTAAAAGAAGACATTTCAAAACCACTTTTTAAATGTACAGAAAAAAGGTGATAGATTTTCCGTTCCGCCGTCTAGCAATCACTAAAAATCTAGTAACCTTAACTGTCTCAAAAAACAATGTTGCAAAAAGCTGGTACAGTATATTTTTGTCTATTTAGCTACACAGATACATATTTTCAAATACTCATTGATATAAATCCCTTAAAGGGATAGCCAGAATAATTATTACTCAGCCACTTTTGGAAGTTGAGGGGGGAGAAGATTAAAACATAAAGTTTCTTCGAGATGATGATGATGGGTCTCCAACCACGTCGCCCAACCAACATCTAAAAAAGCCCTAAAAACTTTCTCCACGTCGCCTCTTACGATCACCCACGGGCAGAAATGGGGTAGTTATATTCTAAGCCGACACTACACAGCTAATAATAATAATATAACTTTATACGTAAAGTAACATCTGAATGTCGTAGATTCTTAGCTTTACGATGGCGGTCCTAACAGAGATTGTAACTCATTATGTTTAAGTATCCTCAAAGGAGGTTTAGTTTTCTCCGACTTGGAGGTTCTACGAGCTTCCGACTTCTCCACGAGTACCGCCTTATTAGAATCGTAAAGCTTTTTAGTGCTTTCCTACTCCCTGTTTTACTTTTGATTATTTTAGGTGTTGATTTTACTAAAAGAAACAAAGCAAATTAAGAAGGTTCTTCTTGTATGTGATTTAACTGAACTTAATTCTAGTTCTTAATAAATAATGAATAAATAAATAAAGGGACGTATTATACACAGATAGCCCTAAACTAAGTAAAACTTGTATTATGGAATACTAACTCAGCGATATATTCAATATTATACAATTCATACTCGCATATACTCACGGTAATAAATCCCAAAAAGGGGTAGCCATAACTTCAGAGCTAGAAACTCTTTCACCACATTTAGAAATTGATAGTGGACAAGATGGTAGTAATAAAGTATCGTTGGTGATGGGTCTCCAACCGCATCGCCCAAAAACTACTATAAAATACCATACCCTTAGTCGCCTCTTACGACACCCGTGAGTAGAAAGGGGTAGTGACGTTCTAAGCCGGCACTACACGGCACACATTGAACTCACTCAGTATACACGAAAATCTTTGATTATATAAGCATATGCATAAACGTTCACGCTGAATATCCCCGAAGGGGTTGGCAGAGGTACTAATACTTCTGAACATCACGTGACTTTGTCACCTGGTGTTCAGAGTACCCACGTTTTGCATGGACAGTGTACTCACGTGATAGGGGGCAGGCCTATCGCCGTTTTGTACGAATACACTGTCACATGACTAAGTACAACTCAGCCATGTGGGTTTCCTCACGATGTTTTTTCCCTCACCGTTAACAACCATGATAAATTAACCACACATATGTCTTTAGAAAAGACAAATTGGTGTAGGCCCGACCCAGGATTTGAACACTAGTCGTTTGCACGATAACCGAGTGTTCTACCCACTGGGCTATCACGGTTGCTTTGATTATCTAAGTAATAAAGATTGATATTTCAACTTAGAATGCAGGTCACGAATAGTTGCGTGGACAAAAAAATAGTTTCCCTAGTTCTCTAGACATTGACCGGTAAACAAGACCGTAAATTAGAATAGTTATTATACCATGGATATTCGATTCAGGAAATGACAAAAACAGTTAGGAAACCCACATGGACGAGTTATACTCAGTTATATGACATTGTAGTCGTACAAACATGTACACTGTCCAAACAAAACGTGGGTACTCTGCACGAGGTGACAATGTCACGTGATGTTCAGAAGTATTAGTACCAGTGCCATCCCATCCGGGATATACAGCGTGAACATTTCATTTTATTCGAGCTTAGGAAATGAAATATTTTTGCTTATGTGACAGTAAATTAGATACAACACGAACAAATTCAGAAGAATACGGTAGCAAGTGAACGTGTAGTGTACACTAGAAGTTTTCTCTCTGGTTACCCATGTATGAGATTTATAGCCGTGACTATAAGTCTAGCTTAGTGTTTTTACATCTGTCAGAACCTGACAGAATTGCTTTTATTCAATGCAATAGGAATAAATGTCGACCAGTATTAGCTTAAACTCTAGACTAACAGCAGAACCTAATATATTTACTAAAAAAAACACAAATAACTCATAAAAAAATAACCAATTGCAATACAGCAGAAATCCTATTTCAGCAACTATAGTATATTGCGAAATGGCACAAAGACAATCGAATCGAATCTAATCAAATATCGAATTTCCATAGTAATTAAGTACTGCGCATTTTCGGAGGTCTCCCCACATTAATATAAATGCTAATCCGCCCCAGCATAGTATGATTCTAATATACATTTTCTCGGAAAAGTGACAGGATCGGAATATTTAATAAGTAACAGAGAATTATTTTATTAGAAATATTAACCCAACCTAATCTATACTAACGGCTATATATCCCAAAACGGGGTAGTAAACCTCGGCATCAACCATTTATAAGCCGTTTTTTGGAAGATGGTAGTGAAAAACATATTCAAAATATATAGTTTAAAAAAATGTTAATGACTTAATTTTTGTATTTTAGTGTATTACAGAAAATGACAAATAATCTTGTAGGAAGTTTTAAATTGCCGTGTAGTGTCGGTTTAGCACTACCCCATTTCTTCCGGTGGGTGTACGTAAGAGGCGACTAACGGTATGGGGGTTTAAGGGATTTTTGGGCGGTGCGGTTGGAGATCCATCATCAACAACCATTATTTAACAATCTTTTCCCCACTCAATTTTCCAAAATTGGCTGAGGAATTCCTAATTCCTTAGCTCTGGCTACCCCTTCTAGGGATTTATAGCCGTGAGTATATGTAGATATGTATGTAAGAAGTTTTAAATGCCGACAGCAATGCCTCGGTACTGAACCAGTAACCTCTAGGTCTATCAGCTAAATTAGGGACATTTAAAATAGCTCTGGTTTTCAATTCCATAATTTTCATCCTCGAATACCATACCATACTTAAAATAGCAACACCCTATTTTTTCCCGTGGGTGGGTTTGTTGTGGTATCGGGCCTTTTTAAGTGATTTGTGGGCGATGCGGTTAGATAGGTCCCTATCACCGAAAACATTTACTTAACAATCTTTTCCCCACTCAACTTCCAAAAGTAGCCGAAGATTTTTTTATTCTGATGCTCTGGCTACCCCTTCTACGGATTTATAGTCGTGAGTATATGTATTTATGAATGTTGAAAATAGCTCTGGTTTTTAATTACATCATTTTCATTCACAAACAATTTAAATAGAAAAAATATTATTTCCAAGCCCTAATTCGGTATGCAAAGTGTTTTTTGGTATTTATTAAATATTTTTATTCGATAGCAAACACAAAAATGAAAGACTGATTTGAATATTTTTCATTTAAAATGATTAATTGTAAAGTTATGATTTTTTAAAGATAGAACTATTTCTTTTAATGACGTCATCGATCACAACAATGACGTAGCGACATACATAGGAAGCGAAACGTTTAATAAAAATGTTGCTGATTGCAAAACATTTCGAGAATTTGCTATCTCAAATGATATTATTAGGATGTTACATTAAATAAACCTATGAATTTCAATATTTTAATTAACAAACTGCAGAAACTAATGTCTTTGAAATAACATTGAAGGTCAAACACTGTTACAGTTTTTTGATGAAATAATGGTACATACATATTCTCACGCCGTTAGTTCCCATTGGGGTAGGCAGAGACTATTGATCGCCACTTTGTACGCTCCTGGCTAACCTCTCTGGCTTCGTTTACATCCATCAATCTTTTCATACATGCTCTTTTATTCCTCATACTGCGGACACCTGCCTTTTTGAGCACATTTTCTATTTGATCTAAATGTGTCCTCCGAGGTCGCCCTCTACTAACATTACCTTCCACAAATAATGGACATAATAGCTTTATTTTATCATGGTTGTTAACGGTGAGGGAAAACATCGTGAGGAAACCCACATGGCTGAGTTGTACTTAGTCATGTGACAGTGTATTCGTACAAAACGGCGATAGGCCTGCCCCCTATCACGTGAGTACACTGTCTAAGCAAAACGTGGGTACCTTCTCTGGACACTAGATGGCGCTGCCATGTGAGTTCAGAAGTATTGGTACCTCTGCCAACCCCTTCGGGGATAAACGGCGTGAACGTTTATGTATAGCTTTATTTGATTTCATTTCAAGAAAATATTGTTTAAACTCATAATATCTCGGAATGGTTTTGTAATCAACATCACTTTTAAAAACTTTTCATACCGAAATGCAAATGTAGTTAAATAAGAAAAACCAAGTCCAAACATTAGTATTCTACAAACGTTTCAGATCGCTGGTTCAGTTCATCTATCGAGCAAATAGTGATGCAGTGACTTCACTCGATTCTTTCTGACGACCCGACTCGAGTATTTGTCAGTAGAAAGTTTTAATACTGTGAATTTACTCCAGTTTGTTTGAATTCACTCAAGGGGCAGGCCTGTCAGCGTTTTATGCGAATACACTGTCACATGACAAAGCACTTTGGCTTGTGGGTTTCCTCACAATGTTTTCCCTCACCATTAAGAACCATGAAAAATTAACACATATGACTTAAGAAAAGACAAATTGGTGTTGGCCTGACCCGGGATTCGAACCCTTATCGTCTGCACGATAAGCGATGTTCCACCCACTGAGCTATCACGGTTGTCTATTAGAAATATTTAAATCCTGAAATCAGCGCGTCGATACTGAATATCGATGTTTAAAAAAATCTCTTGTTTTTTAATTACAACAACTTTATCCTCGAATACTACACGGATTTTGGCATTTCAAACCACGAATGCAAATGTTATTAAATAAGAAAAACCAACTCGAAACAGAATACTATTCTACAATCGTCACAGATCGCTGATTCAGTTCATCCATCGAGCAAATAGTGATGCAGTGACTTTTCACTCGATTCTTTCTAACGACCCGACTCGAGTATTTGTTAGTAAAAAGTTTAATACTGTGAATTTACTCTAGTTTCTGGAAAATATAAAATTTTATTCATTGTTCCGTTTTTGTTTCCTTGGCCAATTGAGTTAGTTTTTCCGTATCAATGGAAATTCAAGGTTCACGGTGAGAAACCTTAAAGGGGCGGGAAAGGTACTAAAACCTTAAAATATTTGGTAGGTCAACAGATATTTTATTTATTTATTTGGATAAACAACAGCGATATGCTATAATAATCTTTAATATAATATAACTAATACTAGGTAAGCATAACGCCTTAAACGTTCATCACTAAGACAGAATAAAATATTTTAAAAGTGATACATTAAAAAGGTACAAAACAAAGCTATACATACATAAAATCTTATTAGATACATACATACATATACTCACGGCTATAAATCCCTAGAAGGGGTAGCCAGAGCTAAGGAATCAGAAATTCCTCAGACACTTTTGGAAAGTTAGGTGGGGAAAAGATGGTGAGATTAAGGTTGTTGGTGATGGGTCTCCAACCGCATCGCCCAAAAATCCCTCAAAAGCCTCAATACCGTTAGTCGCCTCTTACGTACACCCACCGGAAGAAATGGGGTAGTGCTATTCTAAGCCGACACTACGCAGCAAAATCTTATTACATAAAAAGTAGTTCGTCTTACATAATTTCATTTAAAATTTTCCTCATTGTTCCCTGTTGCTTACTAAAAATATCTATTGGCGAAAACTTTTCATCACGTGTCAGTCATCATCTGTATAAGGTCGACCGTCGGCCAGAATATGTGAGAGAGTAGTTGGGAGATAGAAGAGTTTGGTTAGATGGTGGCGTGGTGTTGCTGTGCGAGGTGCACATTGGTTGTGGTACGGCATGAAATGTGTTCTGCCCATTACCTCTTAGGTACATATTTAGCTCGATTTTTTTGTTTACATGAGATAGCTAAATCAAATATTTATTTCCACTACTTAGACACACAAAGTGCACCAACATTATCAGATAAAATTCCATTTAACATAATACATTTGCTGTATAGTGTCGGCTTAGAATAGCACTACCCCATTTCTTCCGGTAAGTAACGTAAGAGGCGACTAACGGTATTAGGGCTTTTAAGGGATTTTTGGTCGATGCGGTTGGAGACCCATCACCAAAAACCTTTTTTTCACCATCATTTCCCCACGCAACTTCCAAAAGTGGCTGAGGATTTATAGCCGTAAGTATATGTATGTATGTACATATTTAGGTCGAATTCTTTGTTTTCTAAATATATAAAAATATATAAATAGCTAAATCAAATATTTATTTCCACTACTTAGACACACAAAGTGTACCAACATTATCAGAGAAAATCACATTTAACATAAACAACAATAAAAGGAATGGAAATTATAAGAAGAAGCTACGATTATAATAGCAATTTCGTATAATTTAAATCCTTTTGTTCATGAAAACCTCATGTGGGGATTATTACTAATAAATAAAGAATAAATAAAAGAAAGAAAAATCCCGCCTGTGTCGATTTTTTTCTTTCCTTTATTTATTCTTTACTAGCTTTTTGCCCGCGACTACATCCGCGTGGACTACATTTTTTGCATCCAGTTTACATCCAAAATACCAAAACACTATCTAACTACACTAACTTCTGTTTTTTTGTATTTATATTCCCGTGGGCGTTGTAATAGATATAAAGAACATTGAGACTTTTTGAGCATTGGGCGATGCAGTTGGACGGTTGGACGGACCCCATTCAACTTCCAAAAGTGGATAAAGAATTAATATCTCTGGAGCTGTGGCTACCCTTTTTTGGGATTTATAGCCGTTAGTATATTCTCATGATTGATTAATGGAGTCCGATAAAGTCGGTCGATGAAAAAAATAATCGTGTAAATATGGGGAACCATATAAAAGTTATGTTTTTTTATGCTCCTGTGGGAACCCTTGCGAAATCCGGGATAAATTATATCCTATATGTTGGCCAGGTGTATAACCTACATTCATGCCAAATTTGATCAAGATCGGTTCGGTAGAATTAACGTGATGAACGGACATACAGACAGACAGACAGACAGACAGACATTTTTTTCAAAAATAGCAAATTTGGCTTCAGTATCGAAAATAAAACATATTCCACCGGTTTTTATTTTTTTTTCTTTAATGTACAGTTTTGACCTCGTTACAGTCTTATTATAGTAAGATAGATATAGATTTATTAGCAATTTTGTATGTCACAGCAATGAAAATAAGATCCAACTCAGCGCTGAGATTTGCTTAACGCAAAATACAGATCTTCAGTTATTTCTGTACGGGTCACTTCACAAAGTATTATTAGTCATCTTGGTACTTTTAAGGCTTTTTCTAGTTTTGTTTTTAATGTGTAATAGATATATATTATCCGTACCATCTATAAATATTTGCCCTAAGCGAGATTCGAACCGATCACCACGACAATGGATCTAGAAGCAAGTCTCTTCACTACTAGACCACTAGACCACATATGTCATTTATTATCTGTCCTATCACATACGCATAGTATAGCATATGAGCTAATCACGGACTTAAAAGACGACCTTCCCAATAACCTATAGGGTATAGCGTGACTACACCACATTAATAACGTTACTTACAGTCATAAAATGCATTCAACCTATCAAAAGGGAATAAACTCTGTTTACTTACGAATCAAAAAGTGTCTGCTTTTCTTTGAATTATGCATCATGTCAAATGATACCGATCAGGGGTAATTTTAAAAAGTTGTTCGGTCACAAACTATCATTCAGATAGCATAGAATATAATATTTTTTTATTGCAGATCAAAGCATTAAAATAATTTCAAAAATAACCACAAAGTATCACTACAACCGATCTACCGAACCGTTAGTGCTATTCTAAACCGACACAACACAGCTACTAGTAGTATATAATTTAAATACTAACAACATTACTTATACTAGATCATCGAACATGTCGCAACTGAAATTCAATTTAGTTTTTGTTTGTGAAACTGCTCTGAACTATTCTATTGCTAGTGATTGATGAACAATTGTGAAACTATAGTACTAAATTGCGTTTTAAATCACGTTTTAAAATGCGACAGTGCATGTATTTTAGTTCAGTTTTCATAAAACCGTGATAGCCCAGTGGGTAGAACACTCGGTTATCGTGCAAACGACTAGTGTTCAAATCCTGGGTCGGGCCTACACCAATTTGTCTTTTCTAAAGACATATGTGTGGTTAATTTATCATGGTTGTTAACGGTGAGGGAAACATCGTGAGGAAACCCACATGGCTGAGTTGTACTTAGTCATGTGACAGTGTATTCGTACAAAACAGCGATAGGCCTGCCCCCTATCACGTGAGTTCACTGTCCATGAAAAACGTGGGTACTCTGAACACCAGGTGACAAAGTCACGTGATGTTCAGAAGTATTAGTACCTCTACCAACCCCTTCGGGGATATTCGGCGTGAACGTTTATGCTTATGCTTATGTTTTCATAAAACATAGCTATGTGTTGTTGTGTCGTGTTAAGAAAGCAATAACCCATGTTTTCTTGCGGCTGTCTCAAGAGACGTTGTAGGGTATTGGGGGTTTTTCAGGTATTATTCCGCAATGCGATTAGATAACCATTCATTATTTGAAGAGGGATTTCTAATTCTGAACCTCTGGTGCCCTTTTTATAATGCATAACAGTAAGTAACGGCTATCTTTTGGTTCAAAAAATCTATTTGAGTTTGTTCAACCATTATTAATTGAGTGGAGACCATACTTTAGTGATTTACTAAATGGCACGATGTGGTTTGTTAATTATTCAATTACTTTGATCGTTTATCAACATCTGTTCAATCCAGTAGTGATGGGTAATTTAGATAAAGTCTGATTGAATTATTTTTTATGAAGGAATAATTGCAATCTATCATCATAAGTATTTTCTAATTACGATACCACGTAAAAGTGATTTCCGCAAACAAATTTTTCAGACAATCATTTCTATCCTCCTTTGAAACAGCTCTTTCGAGAATCTTTAACATTTGGTTTTTCACTACATCTTTGTACAAAAGAGTTGTAATTTGCCATTTTTCACATCAAAACTTATCCCGAGTCAGGTCCCCTTTGTTCCCAAACTGCATGGATGTTATTATTTATTTATAAGGTGATAAATATCTCTGACCAGTGCAGTGGCACATAGATTAACAGGTGCTTCCCATTCAACCCATTTATGATGTAAGTGAAATTAACTTTTTAATGACTAACAGGCATGAATTATTTTGAGCATCAAAAACCTCATAAGACTAAAATCAAAAAAGAAAAGGAATTGTGAATAGGCTAAAAATTATCTGCTTTTAAACTTAGTTGTAAATATTTAAGGACCATTTCGTTTTTGTAACGAGTGATTGCCGTGTAGTGTCGGCTTAGAATAACACTATTCCATTTCTACCCGTGGGTGATCGTAAGAGGCGACTAAGGGTATAGGGGCTTTTTAAGTGATTTTTGGGCGATGTGGTTGGAGACCCGTCACCAAAAACATTTATTATTACCATCTTATCCCCAATCAACTTCCAAAAGTGGCTGAGGAATTTCTCATTCCAAAGCTCTGGCTACCCCGTTAAGGGATTTATAGCCGTGAGTATATGTATGTATGTATGTATGATAAAATTACAAAATGTATAAGAAAATTTGATCAAAATATTTCTTTTAACTTACCAGAATAGCAGAATAATATTATTATACTTTCCTTGGCTCTGTGGAAAAAAAAAACTAAAATAAATAATAGCAAAATAAACAACATTTTTATCCGTTTTAAGGAATAAAAAATCATTAATTTAATCATGATTTTTAACCACTTCTACTCCGATTAAAGCCATAAGTAAACTTTTTAAAAACACAAGGATTCAATAAGAATATGACCTTTTATTTACCCCGCCCGCGAGGATTCCAACCCATTAATTTTCAACACATACCAACTGTTCTGGAAACTACCAACAAATTATATGTATCTCGTGCGACTAAGTTTTACTGGTTTGCAATAATTTATGTCCATGTTTGCATTTCATTGAGATTTAAGTTCAGATAACGTAGGATTTATTGTGTGTGTACTAATGACAATAAATATTATGGAAGCAAGGTAAAAATGCTTTAGCTCTATTTTTACAAAGTTATGACATTTTAATTTTATCTAAAGCAATACATTCTGCTTTATTTATGTTTAAAATAAACATATTACTATTAAACGAATATATGTGCACAAAAATAACTTGGAGTGGATGTTACAAAAAATAACCGCTTTTACCTTAATGCATAGAACAAAGAGTACCCAGAATCCGCTCACGGTCATATCGATAATCCTATCACATTGGTTTCACTTGCCAGCCAACCCAACTTACCCGCACTCAGTCGGTTAGAAACTTTAAAAGTGACAAGCCAAAACAGCTCCCCAAAAAAGAATTTATAATGACGACTTACGTACTTTCAACTTGTGGAAATAGAGTAAATATCAAAGCTAAAGGACTGGGAATCACGTTTCACCGTCACCGGTTAATAGTGTTTATTTCCACTTATTTTCGATGATTCAAAGCTATTTTGTTTTGTTTAAAATATGAATTTCTATGCGCCGCAATGTCAGTGTTGCAAGCTCAAAATATTTTTTTTCTCCATTTTCCAATAAAATAATTTTGCGTTTAGGTAGAAATTCTAAAAGAATGTAATAACATAAACATATAAACATAAACGCTCACGCCGAATATCCCCGAAGGGGTTGGCAGAGGTACTAATACTTCTGAACATCACGTGACTTTGTCACCTGGTGTTCAGAGTACCCACGTTTTGCATGGACAGTGTACTCACGTGATAGGGGGCAGGCCTATCGCCGTTTTGTACGAATACACTGTCACATGACTAAGTACAACTCAGCCATGTGGGTTTCCTCACGATGTTTTCCCTCACCGTTAACAACCATGATAAATTAACAACACATATGTCTTTAGAAAAGACTAATTGGTGTAGGCCCGACCCAGGATTTGAACACTAGTCGTTTGCACGATAACCGAGTGTTCTACCCACTGGGCTATCACGGTTGTTGTAAAAGAATATGTTTAAATATAAAGAGCTCTACTTAGCTTTTTGACATTTACAACTCCAGCTGCACAGCTTACTGCTGTTGTTCTTCTTAGTATGGAATTAATGAATTGAATTTCTGATTAGTAGTTAATTTTAGCTGTGTAGTGTCAGCTTAGAATACCACTACCCCATTACTTCCTATGGGTAATCGAAACAGGCGACCAACGGTATTGGGGCCTCTTAAGGAATTTTTGGGTGATGCGGTTGGAGACCCATTACCAAGAACCTGTTTTACAATCTTTATTGTATCTTATTTAACAATCTTTTCCCCCTTCAAATTCCAAAAGTGGCGGATGAATTTCTTATTTTTAAACTCTTACTACCCTCTCTAGGGATTCATAGCTGTGAGTATCTATGAATGTAGCTAATTTAGAAAAGGTGTTCTAAATGTTTTCCTTTCCTTATAAAATAATTTACGAGAATTTGGCGATATATTTTTAAGCTTGCAACATTGAGAGACGTGAAGTGCAGTGAGAGAGGGGGGATTATTCGACCATTTTGTCAAACCGATTTGTACTGACTACGGTGTCTGGAGGATACTAAGTTTGTGCCTTAATGCTAATGGATAGCATCTGTATGTCTGTTTGTTCCGGCTAGTCTCTGAAATGACTGAACTTTGTTATGACAGGAGTTTGACCGGTTATTTAATGTTTATTTCTTCTTATTAAACACGTAGGCGAGAGGTAAAAATATGCACCCCGAAGTAATGAACCGAAATAGCATTCGTTTTTCAGTTAAGACTTACTTACAGAAAGAGTTCAAATGAAATACCAACAGTTTTGTAATATCTCATAGTTTGTTCATAGTAACACTCATTGGCGCTTCTCCCATATCAACTGCCAAATGTGGCTGTGGAGTCTCTAGCTCTGAAGCTCTGGCTACCCCTTTTTGGGAATTATGGCAGTGAGTAAAAAGTTGTAGTACAGTAGTGCAGTAGCATTGGCGGGGCGGCCAGCAACTGGGGAGCTCAAAACACCGTGACTGCCGGAGTTATGACATTTAGCCAGCAGCTGGCTCGCGCGGAGTGTATTTTTTATAATTTAATGTTTTTTGACATGAATTCCTCATGTGGGGATTATTACTTTTAAAGTTGTATTTTTTATGTTATGTTTATTTTTATAGTAAAGCAACGTTGACATTAAATTTGTTCTATGTCATAGACTCAAGGAAATGAATGCATGACTTTTTCTCTATGGTTCTAATACTTTTTTTTATTTCCTAAGCATTCAAAGTTTTTTGATCGTTTTGTTCCGCGGCAGCTCCGCGCCATTACAGTCTAGAGCCCCGCCAATGCAACGAATATGTAAAAAAATGTGCTACGAATTAAAGACCCTTTTTTATATTTATAGTTAATGTAAGTTACTACTCAAATTCCTATTTATATACATTTTTGATACATTTATGTATGTCATATAGAAATATGTTGAAACGTGTTTGTTTAGTTGTTGTCGCGAACAGAGCTGTGATGGGACACTTGTTGGGTTGCGGTTGGAACGGGGTGTAGGCTGTCCATCTATATCGTTTTTTATTTTATTTTATTATTTTATTTTATTTTATTCGGAAGATTTACAGCATTAAAACTTTTTGATACAAACTTAATTAATTATCTTTTAGCCATTTACAAATCTTCACACATAATATCTTGCTATATAGGAAAAAACAGGTTATGTTTACTTTGTAATAATCAATATGATTATACTGCAGAGAACTTTTTTTTTTTTTTTTTAAATGAAATATAAATCTATTACATTACAAAATAATATTTAGACATTAACAAGGTGCCTGCTACTGGTTATCGTTAAAGTACTGCCGGGTCAAACTTGACTTTATAGATGTCACCGTGCTATCAAAAATATCTATATTATTATCGTTAATAATTTTGGATGCCCTAACGATGAAAGAATTTTTACGGTAGTTAGTTTTGAATCGAGGAACTGCCAGTGGTGCATGCCTTCTTTGCGTCCTGGCTGGAACATTAATGTTGATCCTGGAAGTTAGTTCAGGACAGTCAACCGCTCCATTTAATAGCTTTATAATGTAACAGATGTCAGCAATATCTCGTCTTTTCGACAGTGGCAAGAAGTGATACCGCTTGCATCTACTGGTATAATCCGGAGTTCTAGTATGTGCCTTGAAATCTAGAAACTTTAAAAACCGTTTTTGGATGCCCTCAATTCGGTTCTTATAAATATCATATTGCGGATTCCAGACTTCAGATGCGTATTCGAGAATCGGCCTTACGAAAGAGCAATATAAAATCTTTATGGTTTTCAGTCTGTTGAATACGCTAGCACATCGAATTACAAATCCAAGAGCCTTATAAGCTTTTTTCACAATGTTGTCAATGTGTTTGTCAAATAATAATTTGTGATCGTGTATTACCCCTAAATCCCTTGATTCGTTAACTTTTGTTAATAAAGAGCCCTTTAAAAAGTAATTACTATCAGTAAGTGTTTTTTTACGCGAATAAGACAAAACGAAACACTTACTAACGTTAAGTTCTAATTTATTCGTCTCACAATATGACTCAAAGTTGTTCAAATCACTCTGAAGGCTCTTCACGTCAGCAGAGTTGTGAATACTTTTTATTATTTTCATATCATCCGCATAAAGAAGAATTTTAGAATTTTGAAAACACTTTTGTATGTCATGGATAAAGATAACAAAGAGAAGTGGCTCCAGTAATGATCCCTGGGGGACACCGGATGGTATTGGTAACCATGGCGATTTATATCCTAATAGTACTACTGCTTGAGAGCGATTTTGTATATAGGATAAGAACCAGCGGAGTAGATCACCGTGTATACCCGCGGCCTCCAGTTTAATTCCAAGAACAGCATGTACTATGCGGTCGAAACATTTTTTATAGTCAGTATATATACAATCTACCTGGGTACCGAGCTCCATATAGCTAGTTAGTAAATCATTTGTTACAATGAGATTTGATACTGTAGATCGTCGTCGCAAGAAACCATGCTGTTCAGGACCAAACGATGTCTCTAGCGCCGCATACACTTGATTATAAACAACCCTTTCGAATACCTTAGCGAAAAGACACAGCTTAGATATGGGTCTGTAGTGGTCTATCTTCGTTTTATCGCCAGATTTGTGTATGGGGGTAATAAAAGCAGATTTCCATACGGATGGGAAGCAACCCTCAGCAATAGATTTTTTAAATAATAAACTTAATGGTATAACTAATTCTTTAGCGCAATTAACTATGTAAAGCGGGTGTATCATGTCGGGCCCCCCAGCTTTTTTAAGATCTAAACATTTTAATAGCTTTTCTATTTCTGAACAGTTTATTTCAATTGTGTTTATGGTGCAGTTTGAAGGATCAGTAATAGGGGCCTGTTTGTCTGAAAAGTAAGGAGTATCACAGAATGTTGAATGGAAATAAGTCGCAAATAGATTACATATTTCATCGCCCGATGAAGCGGTTTGATCTTTCCATGTCATGTTGTTTGGGAAACCGAGGCTCGATTTGCTGTTTTTTACATAAGACCAAAATGACTTAGGGTTCGATGCTATACAGTTCTCTGTGTTTTCTATATACGAAGCAAAACATTCACGTTCTAGCATTTTAGCCCTAAGACGGAGGGTTGAAAAAGTTTCATAGTCACTCAAATTAGCATAGGTTTTAAATTTACGATGATATTTATTTTTATCGCGCAATATTTTTAAAAGAGGTTTACTATACCAGGGTGGAAACTGAGATGCTTTAATTGATTTTTTTGGTATATATAGATCACGCAACTCATACAGTGTGTCATAGAATGCTTGAACACATATATCAAGTGGGGAGTCCGCAAACAGATCTGACCAATTCGTATCACTAAGCGAGCGTCTTATTGCCTCATAGTCACCTTTGTAATAATTGTACTGAGTGGATACTTTAACCCTCAGTAATGACGCACTATTGAGAGGAACGACTATATGCAAGGATTTATGATGCACGTCCTCATCCACAAGCGGGTCAGAAGAGTGTAACACATTCACATCCGAGTTACTTAACACTAAGTCGAGTATTCTGTCATTAATGTTTGTGCAACTGTTAAACTGATCGAGGCCTAAATAACATAAGGTATCCAGAAAACTTATTTGAACGGTACCAGTATAATTAGTAGGAATCAATTTTATGTCGTTAGGCAATTGATGGTCCCAGCTTATATTAGGGAGATTAAAATCACCGAGCACTATGAACTGATTGTTGGGATTTTGTAAAACTATATCGGACAATTTATCGGAGAATTTTTTTAATTGCGTATCAAAAGAATTACCTAAATTTTCTCGACATAAATAAACAGAGCATATATTAATAATATACTTTTTGTTACCCTCCTGAGGTACTGAGAGGGAGACCCACAAATCTTCCGCTGATGAGAGCCATAACGGCATATCAATTGTGCTAAACTTGCGTTTGACTGCAATAAGCACTCCTCCCCCTAATGACTGTTTTGTTTCCGCGTAATTTCGGTCACGCCTCCATACTAAATACCTGTTATCGAATAACTCACTACTTGAGATACTATCAACTAACCACGTTTCCGTCAAACATATAATATCGTAGTTGTTAAGTAGTAAATTACGCAAAAACTCATTAGTCTTGGTTCTCAGCCCTCGCACATTTTGATAATATATTGATAGTGCACTCATTATAAAATTATATCTAAAGTATCTGTGTAAAATTCAATGGTAAAGAAAAAAATATAAAATGATCTAATTAAAAATAAAAATACATGTAGGTAAACGTGAAATTGCCGATTAATAATAACGAACATAACTGTGATTATAGTATTAGTAGTCCAAATCTTGAAAAATATAATATTAATAGAGCCAAAAATATATTTTTCCTGAATTTCAATTCAAATTAATTCTACACTCGTTTTACCAGTGTTTATTTGCTCAAAATCAAAAAGCAACCGTTAATTTTACTTAAACTAGTATAGTAAACAATACAACTTATCATTATTTAAAAAAAAAATACAGTTTAGTGCTTATTTGGCTAAAATAAATTTATTTAAAACTAAAAAGACTAAGTTGTTAATACATGCATACTAATGGCTATAATCCCCAAAAAGTGGTCCTCACAGCCCATATATGCCCCCACCAAGGAGCTTGAGCCTACCCTGTACAGGGTAATTTGGTCTTAGTCAACCACGCTGGCCAAGTGCGGGCTGACAGACTAACGACTACAACCGTGATAGTAGCCGGGACCGACGGCTTAACGTGCCCTCTGAAGCACGGAATCATCTTAATTTTCGATCGCCTGCAATATCCTTTCAAACTGGGATAAAGCCTACAAATTCAATTTGTGAGTTTACCCCCCGGAGATCGAACCCGAGACCTCCGTACTTGAAGCCAAGCGCTTAACCGAGAAACCACGGAGGCAGTCTCTAAAATGGTAGTCAGCGTTTTAAAGTTTTAAGAGTTTTAAGACATTACACAGCAACTTTAGGAAATTAAGTGGGGAAAGATTGCAAAATCTAAAATACAGGATAATTGGTGAGGAATCTCCAGCCATACATTCAAATACAAAAACTTCATTGAAAAACTTTACCATAAAAACATCCTAAATTCCTCAAATTATGGTTACCGCCCACAACTTCTCATATACAATTCACGATCCAAGATTGCCCCCCGCCCCCGTCGCACCCCGCTCCTCACCCCCGCGACGTCCATTCTATACCCATCGTATGCATGATATCACATAGAAAGACCACAAATTGCCGTCTTGAAAGCGACGGGTGGTATAAAGCAGAGATTTTTAGCGCAGGTCTTTGAAAGTTTTTTTAGCTTTTGGTATTTTGGTGCGAAAGACGGAATCATTGAAAAGCTTAATATAAAACCACATTTCTGAATGAATATGAAAGTGTCTATTTTTTACCATTAGACTGAGTTCGCTTTTATTACCTGCGTCATCAAAATGTTAAGCAAAGTGAGGAAAATGAAGGTCGCTTGAGAAATGAGATGATTGGAGTCGTCTGTTGAAAAATAAAAGATATTTTTTTTTTTTATAAAAGAGCATGTATGAAAAGATTGATGGATGTAAACGAAGCTAGAGAGGTTTGTCAGGATCGTACGAAGTGGCGATCAATAGTCTCTGCCTACCCCAATGGGAACTAATGGCGTGAGTATATGTCGTCTGTTGGTTGATAAAAATCTAATAACTTCACACACCACTGGTGAATTGGCATCTTAAGTAATAAAATATTATTGATATTATTAGATACATTGATTTGACGACGACGTCCGTGGCCAAGTGGATAGGTGATTACCTTGTTAGTCCGGCGGCTGTGGGTTCGATCCCCGCTGAGAGCAACATTTATGTGATGAGCATAAATATTTTTTTCTTAGTCTTGGATGTAAGAAAACTGAATTATTTGTCAAATCAGGTGTTTCCTACGCAATCTATCTACGTATAAAATACAAGACATAGAGATATTATTTTATGAAGTAGTAAATGAATTTAACTCGGGGAAAGAGCCAGTAAGGATAAAAATGTCAGTGGGGGATAAAGGCAAGTCCAAGTTCAAAGTATCCAGAATAAAGGCGTGTTCAGAGTAAGTACAACTTAGCGATGTGGGTTCCCTCATCGTTAACAACCATGATAAATTAACCACACATATGTCTTTAATAATAAATAATAATAATAAAGCCTTTATTTCCCAAATTTATAAACATTTATAACATTGACAGTATTAAATTAGTGTAACAATTAATGACAAAATTTTACTTACATCTATGTTTAGATTTTCATAGCATTATATACAAGATTATATTTAAGGTAGGTTTTAAATTCATGCTATTTCTATTTTATTTTATTTTTATTTTATTTATTTTTATTAATTGTTATTGAATTTAGAAATTAAGTTAGTACATACAAGATAAATTATTATAAATGAACCCACCAATAAATTAGCAAAGCATGTTACAATTGATATAATTATACAATCCTATGTTTGGGACGTCCATTGTTGGACGTAGGCTTCCTCCATCCGTTTCCAGCAGTGTATGTCAGCAGCGAGGCGCGTCCAAACGCCGCCGGCCAGCTGCACGATGTCGTCCACGGTGCGCCGCCGCGGTCGGCCCCGCCGCCTCCTCGCGTCTCGCACCTGCCAGTGCAGCACCCTCTCGCTCCAGCGCCCATCGCTAGCACGTGTCACGTGACCTGCCCATCTCCATTTAAGACTGCACGCCATCTCTACAACGTCGATAAGCTTTGTTTTTTGCCTTAATTCTGTGGTTCTAACTCTGTCGCTTAGCTTCAACCCCAACATGCTCCTTTCCGTTGACCGTTGAAAAACTTGTAGCTTATTAGTTTATCGTCTTTGTGAGAGGCCAAGTTTGGCATCCGTAGAGTAGAGTAGGCAGGACTATTGTATCGTAAGCTTTCTTTTTTAATTTAAGTGGTATACGTGATTTGAATATATCTTTCAATGACCAATATTTGTTCCACGCCCTTGCCTTCTTTCAACCGTTTTTAGTGCCCAGTTTGTCATTGTGATCTTTTGCCCGAGGTATATATACTCGTTCACATATTTAATTTCTTTACCTTGAACAACTGTTTCTATGTGTTCACCGTTTGTTAGTATACATGTTTTTTCTGGGTTCATCTCAAGTCCGCATTCTCTACTCTTTTCATCAAGGGTGTGAAGCATAAACTGTAGTTCGTTATGGTTTTCGCTTAGTAGAACGATATCATCAGCAAATCTTAAATTATTTAGTCTTTCTTCATTGATATTTAAGCCGATAGAGTCCCATTCGAGTTTTCTAAAGATATGCTCTAGTAAGGCCGTAAAAAGTTTTGGTGAAATCGGGTCACCCTGTCTTACTCCTCTTTTGATACCGAACGGTTTACTTTTTCTATCAAGTTTGACCAAACCTTTGCTCTTTTTATATATTTCTTTCAATATAAGTATAAAATCATTGGACACTCCCTGTTCATTTAGAGCCGTCCATATCGGATCATGAAGAGCGGAATCAAATGCCTTTTTGTAGTCTATAAACCTAATATATAGCCTTTTTTTGTATTCTGAGAATTTTTCAATGATCTGGGTTAACGTAAACATGTGATCAGTTGTCGAATACTTGGCTCTAAATCCTGCCAAATCCAAATATGTCTTTAGAAAAATAAAATTGGTGTAGGCCCGACCCGAGATTTGAACCCTCGACGTCTGCACGATAAGCGGTGTTCTATCCACTGAGTTATCATGGGGCAATCGATGTTCTGGCCTACCCCAATAGTAGTGACATTCTAAGCCGGCACTACGCGGCATTTTAGAAAACTAGTTAATATCCACTGCTATACTATCATCACCTAAGAAAATAACTCTGCAGGGTGTTAAAGAAGGCAGTCCTGTGTCAAACCACATTTACATTTACATGAGGCAAAGTCGTTCGCCAAAGCTCAAAGTTCCGTTGGATATTCATATATCTTCATATAAACCAGAGCTTTCCTACACAATAACTTCTTTATATTCACAGAAGAGAAACCTCATTTTTAGGATAAATTGTAAAAAGTGTGCGTGCTTTTGTTATATGCATACTTACATATTCTCACGCCGTTAGTTCCCATTGGGGTAGGCAGAGGATATCGATCTACACTTTGTATGATCCTGGCAAACCTCTCTAGCTTCGTTATATACCATTGCATAAATTAAAGGAAATGTTCTCAGTAATTTGTTTAAGTTAATTAAGCTGACAGCCAAACTCATCACTAGACTATTAATTAGTTACTAGGGATATTTTAGGTTAAAATCGGGTGTTTTTATATTTTACACCATAAAAAAGTGATCCAGGTAGGACATAACGAATGCAATTTTTACTTATTGGCGTAGCGATCATAGAAGTTATCTGGCTTACTTAGCGATAAACGGCTTAGCAAGGAGTCGTTTGATAAGTGTTTAAGGTTAAAATCCCTCATTAAAGTAGAATAAATTCCACAAAGAATTTTGATAATTGTTTGCACCTCTGTACTTCAATCTTAATGCTCTAAATATAACATTACAAAGGCACTATCCTCACAGCCCAAATATGCCCTCACCAAGGAGCTTGACCCTACCCTATATAGGGTGATTTGGCCTTAGTTCACCGCGCTGGCGGTTGGCTTACTAACGGCTACTATCGTAATATTAGCCGGGACCGACGGCTTAAAGTGCCCTCTGAAGCACGAAATCATCTTAGTTTTCGGATAATCTGGTGATTCAAGCCTGCAATATCCTTCCGGAGTCGGATAAACCTTACAAATTAAATTCGTGACTTTAACCCCCTCCTGGGGATCGAACCCGAGACCTCCGTATTTGAAACCAAGCGCTAAACCGCGCGACCACGGAGGCAGTCCAGGCAAGGAAAATACTCAATACAAATTCTTTATCTACAAATCTTCTTGTCAGCAGATATCGAGTCTCATAGCGTCTATCTGAACAAAGAGTCAAGGCTAGATTCTGTCTGCTGTAAGAAAAACCGGAGTATTTGCCGACAGTTTTATATCAGTTTGTAAGGGTGGCTACGAACATCAGGATTAGAATACAATTTCATAGTTACATAAACATCAATATTTATGAACTTGCAACATTACAAAAAAATATGTCTGTGGCCTAGTATATACTGATCACTGGACTAGCACGTGGGACTGGAGATTGGAGGTTCAAACCTCATTAGGATCAAAATTAGAAATAGGCTATTTGACAATGTTTTGAAAACTATCTTACGGTGTTTATTTGTTTATAAGGAGCCCTAAGAAAATTCTTTTCTGTCTTTATTTTAGCTATTTTATTAAAAAATCGAAAAAGAAAATGCAATATTCAAATGTGCCGCGAAAACGCGACCTTAAGTAATATGGCGGCTGTGGCACGTTGTGACGTCAATTCCTCATTATACACCAATAAGCGAAGCGATACACAGTTTGTTTATGCGCAATCTACGCCATTATAGAAAAAGCCAATTAAGTTCGTTTTTAGTCACGTGACAGTTGCATCGAAAAAACTTATTTTAGAAGACGAATTTTGGTAAAATAATGCAATATTTTATCTCGCATTGTTACAAAGCGCTCTCGGAAATAAATATATAAATATATAAAAGAAATGTGTATTTTTATTACAGTCAAATAGCCTACTACAAATTATTAAATAAGATGTGAAAATTCAATTTTCCAACGTTAACATATTATTATAGTGTACAAGAGTATGACGAACAATTTTACAAAAGTTTGTTGTGATATATTTTAGTTAAGTGAAACCTTTTTTTACATCCCGAAAGAAAGTAACCCGAATTCATCAAAAATTCCTCAGCCTCTTTTTAAAGTCGGGACTCAAAACTCCAAGTCATTTATCATACATACATACATATACTCACGGCTGTAAATCCCTAGAAGGGCTAGCCAAAGCTATGGAATTAGAAATTCCTCAGCCACTTTTGGAAATGATAGTGGGGAAAAGATGGTAAACATAAAGGTTGTTGGTGAGGGGTCTTCAACCGCATCGACCAAAAATCCCATAAAAGCCCCTTTTCCTTTAGTCGCCTCTTACGTACACCCACCGGAAGAAATGGGGTAGTGTTATTCTATGCCGACACCACACAGCATTCATTTATCCATCATTCATCATCATAGTCATTTATCCAAACAAAAAATACTTTTTTACAACTCTGTAGCAAACCTTATTCACAGACAATAGACAATAATATTTCCATACGTATTTCCATAGCTTATATAGCTTACTTCGTGTTGTCTCGCTCCAACGAAATCCCCGGATCAAGGGTTTTGCTGCGTGATTTCACTGGCAATTCATGGTAATGGGCTGCGCTTGGTAAATATGTTTATTGAGGTTGTATAGTTACCCGATTTCAAATTTGTTCATTTTCTTAAGTTTGAGAGGGTTGTATTAAAATATGAAATTTTGTTAAGAATAAACGTGCTTTGTTCGAATAAATTTAGTACTATTATGTAGCTAATATAAAATGGTATGTTAAAAGAATCATTATTTTTATTCGAGTTAATACAATTCATCCAAAATAAGGTTTACCTACCTTCCTATGGCTATAATCATAAATATGAGTTTTTGGACAGTCAATTCACGTGATTGGGGCAGGCTTCGTAACTCAACATAAATTTATTACTTGATAAGATCTATACAATAGGCTATTAAACAATTTTTTTGAAAACTTTCTTACGGTATGTTATTTATAAGGATCCTTAAAAAAAGTACTTTACGGTCTTTATTTTAGATATTTTATTAAAAAATCGAAAAAGCAAATGCAATATTCAAATGTGCCGCGAAAACGCGACTTTAAGTAATATGGCGGCTGTTGCACGTTGTGACGTCAATTCCGCAATATACACCAATAAGAAAAGCGATAGACAGTCTGTTTATGCGCAATCTACGTCATAATAGAAATAGCTAATCACGGTCGTTTTTAGTCACGTGAAAGTTCTAATGAAAAAACTTGTTTAAGAAGACGAATTTTGGTAAAATAATGCAATATTTTTGTCTCGCATTATTACAAATCGCTCTCAGAAAGAAAATTTAAGACTTATGAAGTGAAAGAAATGTATATTTTTATTACAGTCAAATAGCCTATTATTTATGACGACGTCCGCGCCCGAGTAGTTATGTGACTCCTAGGTTGGTCCGGAGATTGCGTGTTCGAATACCTCAATGGGAATAGTGGGCGTGAGTATAAGTAAATAAGTAAGTATAAATGATGTTTCTTAGCCTCGGATGTTGTTTAATGTGATACACACATATATTCAACATACTGTTAAGTCAGTACCGCAAGTCACTAAGTAGTATTTATTTTAAGGCTAACTTGATTTGTGTCATATGTCTTAATAGAATATAATATAAAGAAGAATAAAAGAGCATGTATGAGAAGATTCATGGATATAAACGAAGCTAGATAGCTTTTTCAGGATCTTACAAAGTGGTTATCGATACTCTCTGCTTACCCCCATGGGAACTAATACGTGAGTATATACGTGTGTATGTATATTATACATGCCTCAGCCATCCCCTGTAAGCCGATAGGAAGTGGTGTGATAATGCTGTTTCAAGCCAACACAAGGCTTAAGCATGCTACATAAGAACACCTTTATTAGTCAAACGAAGTGAAATAAATAATGGCTGAAACTAGTATCAATTGATGAATAAATTAATATGTTTGTTTATTTATTGGTCGATTAGCTGAAAAGTTTTGGCTTGAGTTTATGCAATCCTGTAAGTATTTTAGTTTTCTGTTTTACTTGGTGATAAAGAGATAAAGAAGATATGTTCTAATGAATTGATGATGACCCGCATATTTTAAAAATACATTATTTCTTTTGCCTGGATGCTGATAAAACTATCTACTTAATGTTACTTACAATTAATATAGTAACTATATTATTGTATCAACATTATTTTTTTTTAATAAATAAAGAATAAATAAAGGATTTTCTCCTTTATTTCTTAGTAATAATCCTCACATGAGGTTTTCATGAACAAAAAGATTTAAATTATGTGATAGTTAGGCGTTTTCAACATTTGCATTCTATCTGAAAAGATAGACAAGTGGCCTTCCGAATTAGTAAAAAATTCGGAGGTAGGAAACGCAAACACTACTAAAACGTGTAAAAGACATAAAGGATAGAAGAATTTCGCGCTGGCAGCCATTAACACGGTAGCTCAATTGGCGAGAGCGACGGGGGCGTATACCCGAGGTCGCGGGTTCGAATCCCGCCTGTGTCGAAATTTTTCTTTCCTTTATTTATTAGTAATAATCCCCACATGAGGTTTTCATGAACAAAAAGATTTAATATTTTTTTAAACTACAACAGCAACAAATTAAACAAATATGTAGCATACGATTTTCACCTTAAATAGAAACCCGAATACTCACTAATATTTCTCTACCCATCTTTCCAGGCCTCAGCAATAAAAACCCACTTCAATTCTTCAAAAGCTCGAAAAAACCGTGGATTAATTAAATATATTTTTTCATTCTTTAGAATACCAAGACTGATTACTGACAGCGCAATATGAACCCAAACGTCAAGTAAATAAATGATAGTTTTGTTTGCACTTTACGTTAAGTGTCAATTAGCAATCTTGGTGCTTTATCTGTGTCGCAACGTGATGGGAATCTGATAATGGGTCGGATTACCATCGCCGTATAAATTACGTCACAATCGCTTGTTGCGTTTTAACCTCTATCACGGCTTTAATCCTCAAAGGGGTAGCAGGAGTTTGAAATATACGATTACTAAACTAATGTAGTTAAAGCATTTCATAAAATATACTTTTTTTATTGTTATGTATTGTTGAGTATAAAATTAACATGACATACGATGTATCTTTTGTTTTTAAAAAAAATTACAGCCTTTACCTTTCAATAAGTGATACTATAATATAGACAAACATATATACATATTACTCACGCCTATAAATCCCTTGAAGGAGTAGTCAGAGCTAATGAATTATAATATAGACATATAAACGTGTGATTAAAAAACATCTATCTGCAGCTCAGAAAATAAATTGTTGCAACAAATTCTGAAAATTTCAAGAAGCAATTAACTTACAAAATTAATTTTTCCTCAACTGAGCGCTGAAATAAATTGCTTCCCGGCAAATTAATGAGATCGTTAAAAACTAAAACTTAAGTTAATATTTAAATTGTTTAACAGCATTACTACTTCGCGTAGTCAATTTTTCGTAGTCACTTTTCGTAGTCACTTCAAGTAGAAAAATGGCAACGAGCAGCGAATAATTAGAATTTTTGTTCATAAAAATGATTATTACAAATAAATGAAGGAAAGAGCTGGAAGTCGTGGGTTCGATTCCTGCTGTTGTCGAAATTTTTATTTCCTTTATTGATTAGTAAGAAGCATCGAATTTCGATTTAAAATGATATTTTGATTGACAATTAAGTAGTAATGATGATGAATACTGGTAGACATGGAGTGTTGGCTTAGAATAGCACTACCCCATTACTGACAATGGATATCATAATAGGCGACTAAGGGTATTGGGGTTTTAAGGAATCTTTAGGAGATGCGGTTGGAGACCTATGACTAAGAAATGAAAAAAAACATTGCGAAAATCTTGCGATCATTTTTAAAGGGAGTGCAGTGTACTGTACACATGGAAAAACAGTACCTCTGTTTTTCTCAACTAAGGGTACTTTAGCTCTCACGTTATTATTGAATGAGGGCAACTATAATCACAAGCAACAAGACTAATTATGCCCCCTTTTTACGTTCATTTTTATTTTCTTCCTGTTTGAATATTAGGAACCCAAGTTTGAGAGCCCTTTTAAACTATATAAGAGACCTGGAGGTCTGAATCAGCTGCCTCTCTGCAAACAAGCGGTGCGATCATACCTGCCCTCAAAGGAAAATTAGTTTTGAATATTAATATTTTGACGGAACTGCACTTTGGTCAACTGTTTACTATATATTGTTTCAGTACTTTAAATTTCTGGAACATTTCCGCCACTAAACGGTTATAGAATATAATATATTTTTATATTGCACATTGTTATTATGACATACTCATTGAATATATTCTTCTAGGAAATTTTGGATGACAAGGCCAGTATAATAATACATATACATACATAAACGTTCACGCCGGATATCCCCGAAGGGGTTGGCAGAGGTACTAATACTTCTGAACATCACGTGACATTGTCACCTGGTGTTCAGAGTACCCACGTTTTGCATGGACAGTGTACTCACGTGATAGGGGGCAGGCCTATCGCCGTTTTTGTACGAATACACGGTCACATGACTAAGTACAACTCAGCCATGTGGGTTTCCTCACGATGTTTTCCCTCACCGTTAACAACCGTGATAAATTAACCTCACATATGTCTTTAGAAAAGACAAATCGGTGTAGGCCCGACCCGGGATTTGAACACTAGTCGCTTGCACGTCAACCGGTGTTCTACCCACTGAGCTATAACGTCGTATCAGTATAATAATGTTAAAGGTAATGCACAAAAATAGTACAATCGTGCATTTTACAAAAAAAATATCAGTTTCATTCGTTTTTAAAAGTTGTATTTGTATTTGCTTTGTAACTATTTCGTCTCATTTTGAATAATGTCTCATAATGAATAATGTATTATATATATTTTTATTAAGTGTTTATGAATTCAGTCATCAACTGAGCCAATAACAAATATTCGCAAATTCACGTATACTAACATGTGTACATATATAACTGTTAAATGGCGGGAAATGTTCAAGCAATTTCAAATAAAATTAATCTCAAGTCCGTTCCAGCTTTAAAGTTAAGCATAAACTGAAATGTTTGAAATAGCTCTTATTATGAGTAATTGTCGTAAGATAAGGACCCATTATAACAACTTTAAGCTTGTGGTAAGTTCCCTGAAACTTAAGCATAATGTTATATAAACCGACGTTTCTTGTAAAGGATTTTCGAAACACAAAGCGTCTAAGAAAAGATTAAGCTATCATTGGGTAGAACACCGCCTATCATGTAGGCAGGCGTAGGTTCAAATTCCGGGTTGGACCTACTACTATAAAACTATCACCAACGTATAAATAAGGTATTTACGCTGTAAAAGTTTCATGTCCAAGTCCTGAGGAATATTTGCATAAACCCTCTTTGAGGGATTTCACTCCAATTTGTTTAAAAGATTTAGGCTGAACCACGGCTTATTGAACAATCACTTGATTGTTCAATAAGTAAATCCGTTTGACTGGTAGGATAAGTTTTGCCGCCAATCAAGGGTTAATATTAGTAGCTTTCTATGTCTGCCAACCTTAGGCCAGCGCTTTGCCCTATTCACTCAATCTAAAAAAGGCTCGAGTCCAAAACATGAGCTGTTATGATTGAGTTGACAAATAATAAAACCACAGACGCTACCGTTGCTTCTGAAGATGTTTACATAAAAATAAACATAAATGTTCTCGCCGTTTATCCCTGAAGGGGTTGGCAGAGGTAATAATTCTTCTGAATTCACATGGCAGCGCCATTTAGTGTCCAGAGCACCCACGTTTTGCATGGACAGTGTACTCACGTGATAGGGGGCAGGCCTATCGCTGTTTTGAGTAATTGTTGTAAGATAAAAAAAAAAGATGTTTGTAAAGAAAAAAAGGCAACTAAAAACTCCTTACATTATTTTTTCAATTAGAAATAGATACAATTTCGTTTTGAACTATTTTCAGGATTTCTAAGCAATCGAACCAAAGCTAATTTGACATAATTAAGTCAGATTGTCCACCTCACGAACCGATCACTACGTGGGTGTAATAGTCTTCATAAATACCTACATTACATACATATACTCACGGCTATAAAACCCTAGAAGGGGTAGCCAGAGCTAAGGAAAAAGAAATTTCTCAGCCACTTTTGGAAACTTGTGTGGGGAAAGATGGTAAAATAAAGGTTGTTGGTGATGGGTCTCCAACAGCATCGCCCAAAAATCCCTTAAAAGCCCCCAATACCGTTAGTCGCCTCTTACGTACACCCACCGGAAGAAATGGGGTAGTGCTATTCTAAGCAGGCACTAAACAGCATAATAGTCTTCACTACTGTCGTAACTTTTAAGACATAATTTAATTTTTTTGTTGTTACTTTGAAATTTATGTGTATGTATGTATATATAAAAATCGCATTGGTATTAACTGTAATGGCAATTTGTATGTAAATGTAAATAAACAATAAATAAATATATAAGGACAGGGTCATGTGCGCGTTGAGGCGCTCTGTGCCATATTTTTAGTATATCAAGCAACCCACGCATTTTCTATAATACTGTTTTTTATTAATTACCATTTTCAGCTTATATTTGAGATTACTTTTCACTTGTTAGTTTTCTATTATATTTTTCTAAACTACATTAATTTATATTTTATCCTTTTACGCTGTGTAGTATCGAGTTAGAACAGCACTACCCCTTTCCTTCTGTAGGTCTACATAAGAGGCGACTAAGGGTTTTGGGGCTTTTAAATGGATTTTTCTCTCTTCTCTGGCTCCCCCTTCTAGGGAATTATAACCGTGAGTATATGTATGTATGTATATCCTCTTATAACTTCATCAGTTAATTAATAACTCTAACAAAGAGAAATCAAGTTTCCATTAATCCACAAGTCAGTGTCAGCCATCAGGGCCTATCGGTGGGTTTTAATTATTATTTGAATGAAAACCGTTTGTTTTGAGATTAAAGGGCTCAAGATAGTTTCAGCGCTTAAGATATCAAGTTGAAATTAAGCGGCACTTAAAAGGAATTTACCAAGTTTCAATCATTATTTTATACAAGCCTATAAATACACACGGTTATAAATCCCTAGAAGGAGTAGCCAGAGCTTTTCAATAAGAAATTCCTTAACATTTATTGGAAACTGGGTGTCGGAAAAAATAAAAATAAAGGTTTTTGGGTTTGGATCTCCAACCGCATCGCCAAAAGTACTAAAACAGCTCAATGCCTTTAGACGCCTCTTATAAACACCCAGGGGATGAAATGGTGTAATGGTATTCCTAACCGATACAACACATCTACTTTAATTATCTTATAACATATATTACTCCTGAAATCTAGCAATATAAAATCCTGAAAATTATTTTTGGTAAATTAAACAAGGTGGTTCCCGAATATATATATATTTTATGTGTGAAATCGGGTGCGCAAATTTTTTATAGTTGCTAGTACGTGTCGGCTTAGAATAGCACTACCCCATTTCTTCCGGTGGGTGTACGTAAGAGGCGACTAACGGTATTGGGGCTTTTAAGGGATTTTTGGGCGATGCGGTTGGAGACCCATCACCAACAACCTTTATTTTACCATCTTTTCTCCACTTAACTTTCCAAAAGTGGCTGAGGAATTTCTAATTCGTTAGCTCTGGCTACCCCTTTTAGGGATTTATAGCCGTGAGTGTATGTATGTATGTATGTAAAACGAGGTGGTTCCCGAATATATAAAATTTTATGATTTAAATCGACTGCGCAAATTTTTTACATAACTTTGGACATCCTATTGTCGGAAGTAAGAAAATATTTCTCATAAAAATTTAAATTAAAATATTTCATAATTCTGAAAAAACCTTTAATAATGATCATAACTTCCCTAACTAACCCTTGGATATTATAATATCACGAATCACATGTTTATTTTATACTTATATTAGTTATTATGAATTTATTGGTGGAACCATAGGACAATCACATATTCGTTAAGGAACCTTCATATATCGAAAAAATAAATATATAAAGAAAGGCAGTAAATCGCTGGGTTTTTTGATTCGGAAGGCGAAGGTCTTCCGCTCCCCACACGTGCTGATTATTCTGTATAATGCTTATGTGCGTAGTGCACTGGAATAGGTGTAGCACAGTCTGGAACCCTAGGTACGCGGTGCATGAGAACCGCATCGAGCGTGTTCAGAAACGTTTCTGCTACCACCTCGCCTATGCCGTCTGGAACTCAAGCTATGTAAGTCTTTGGTTTCGTACGCTGCTCGACTTGAACACTACCGCCTTGAAACACTCAAAAATCGGAGAACTAGAAACGATCTTATTTTTCTTTCTAAGCTTGTTAATGGTAAGATCGACTCGGAAACGTTGTTAGGTAGAATCTTTTTGCGCGTACCACGCCAGGCTTCAAGATTGTCGAATCGCAAGTCATTT
The DNA here is from genome assembly GCA_963576735.1 of Bedellia somnulentella. Taxonomy (NCBI): domain Eukaryota; kingdom Metazoa; phylum Arthropoda; class Insecta; order Lepidoptera; family Bedelliidae; genus Bedellia; species Bedellia somnulentella. The sequence continues at coordinate 11,749,974 of OY755193.1, forward strand.
AATTCCCTACCTTTCCGTACGAACATTACGCAGGCTCCTATGACGCGTATTCAGAACACCCACAACCGTCACCAAGAAAGCTTCGATATTTTTCATGTCCCTATTAGTTTTGTTAAGTCTTTTAACATAGACAGTAATTTTTGAAATTGTTATTAATCTTATTTTATTTTACTGTTATTTTATGTTTTTCTTATATATACATATATTTTTTTTGTTGTTAAAATCATATTTATAGCTTTATAATAATTTTGTATGCAAGCTGTACTCACTTTTTATAGAGACTGCAACGTGCAGGATAGTTATTTAGATTTACTATTGTTACTTTTGTTGCAAGTTCTCTGTCTGTGAGTCTTTAAATAAATTAAAAAAATGTACTGTAATGAACTGTATTCCGGACTCTGTCTAAGAGCCGGATTCCGAGAATGCTGCGCTCCATGTTTCGTTGGCAAACCCCAAGTTTAAACATTTGCGCGTCAGTCAAAGACCAGGTTTGGGCTCCGTAGGTAAGGATGGGAAGAATGCACATGTCCATGAGCTTACGTTTGAGGGAGAGCGGAAGTTCTCCCTTCATTAGCTCTTTCATAGACCAAAAGCTTTTCCAGGCGTTTTCGACACGTCTTTCGACTTCCTTGTCCTGTCGAGCCTGGAAAGAGACTATTTGGCCTAGATAAATATATTCCTGGACATATTCGATTCTGACCCCATCCACGTCCACTAAATGCTCCTTGCTGTTAGACATGACCTTGGTCTTTGACATATTCATGCTCAGTCCAACCTCAAGGCTTGCTTGGCTGAGTTGTTGTAGCATAGATTGTAGCTCAGAAGCCGTGTAAGAGAACAGCACTATATCGTCGGCGAAGCGAAGGTTCGTAAGCTTAACCCCGCCGACATCTATACCCCTGTTTACCCAATTCGGCTCTAGTGACTTAAAAACTTCTTCCAATACACTCGTGAAAAGTTTGGGGGAGATAGGATCGCCTTGCTTAACGCCTCTTTCAATCGGGAATGGGACACCTGGAGTTTGAAGCTTAATGGATGCTGTACTGTTTTTGTATATTTGTTTCATAAGGTTGATATAGTAAAAGTGAATATCTTGATTATGGAGCGCTTTAAATATTGATTGATGTGAAATACTGTCAAATGCCTTAGAGTAATCGACGAAAGCAACGTACAGTGGGAGGCTATATTCTTGGTGCTTCTCTATAATTTGGTTTAAAGCTTGCAGATGATCGGTGGTCGACATACCGGGGCGAAAACCAGCCTGCTCAGGTGGTTGAGCTTGATCGAGTAGATCAGATATGCGGCGCTCTATAACTTTGATAAAAGCCTTATACAGGTGTGATGTCAGGCTGATAGGACGGTAGTTGCCGATATCTGATCTTTCTCCCTTTTTGAATAGCAGTATAATTTCGGAATGACATATACTGTCTGGAAATTGCCCGGTATGCATAATAGCGTTAAAAAAAATTGGTGATGTGAGGTAGTAAAATGGGTTCGCCTAACTTCAGTACTTCTGTTGAAATGCCATCATGGCCTGGGCTTTTGTTAAACTTCATTGAGCGCAAGGCACAATGAACTTCATAGCCTGTGATTGGTGGAATATCATCAGGACAGCAGAAAGCTGAAGTAGGTTCTGGGACTGGGTCTTTTGAATTTACTATTTTGGAATACAGACTTTGATAGAAGTTAGTACAAATGTTCAGAATCTTTGATCTATCTCTATGTTTATTTCCATTCGTATCTTTCAAGCATGTTATCCACGATTTATTCTGTGATATTCCTTTTCTGGCAATTTTGAGGGATTTATTATTTTCCAAAGCAGTTTGAACTAATTTTGTATTGTATTGCCTAATATCTTTTCTAATTGATCTTTTTACTTTTTTATCTAATAATCTATAATCTTTACATGTTATATCGCTTATGTAATTCTGTCTTTCATTAATAAGTTGCAATGTTCCTGATGTCAGTTTCTTCAATTTAGGTTTTGATTGTTTAATTTTATTGCTTGCCTGGTTTATGCAATTTTTAATATTGATGTACTGACCCTCTACATCTTCTGTTTGTTGCAGTAAATGAAAACTATTTTGGAGCTCTAATTTAAATTGATCTTCATTGGCTATTAATGTGTTCCTGTTCAAATGTTTTATACGGGACTTAAAAACTTTGAAACGGTGTAGTTTTAAATTGAATACCAGTTTGGTTCGAAGCGGTCTATGGTCAGAGTAGAATTTAACATTATTGATGACACCAACGTCGTGAACAATCGTCTGATCTGAGCTGAGGAAAAAATCAATTTCATTTTTGGTGCGACCATCTGGCGAAATCCAGGTCCATCTTCTTTGTGGCTTTTTGTAGAAGAAGGTGTTACTGATAGTAAAGTTTTGACCCAAGGCAAAGCGAATGAGGCGTGTACCTCTGGGATTTCGGGTACCGAGGCCATGCGGACCCTGTATACGACAGTTGTCTTTGTCAAGCCTTGGGCCAATCTTTGCGTTGAAATCGCCTGTAACTGTGGTCCACTGTCCTCGATTTTCATTGCATGCAGTATCAAGGAGATCGTAGAAAGATTCAATTTCCTCGTCTGGGTGTTCTGACGTAGGGGCATACGTTTGGACAACAGTTAGTACTCTATCTTCTGTAACTCGGAACTTCAGCACGGCTATTCGGTCGGAGTAGGCCTTGAACTCTAAGATGTTGTTAGTCCAACGTTTAGCGACTAGAAAGCCTACTCCGGACTGGCCTCCAGGTTTCCCAGAATAGAAGAAGATATTGTCTTTTCGCTCTAATGAATCCTCGCCATCTCTTCTCACCTCGGATAAGCCAATAATGTCCCATGATATATATTCTAATGCATTTTCTAGTTCTATTAATCTATTCTCTGAACTTAAAGTTTTTATATTATACGTTAATATATTAAGAGTTTTTTCGGAATCCGTTTTCTTAGCCATGGTCGTATGACGGTTAGATCTTGCCCGGGGATTCTTAGCACCCCCTGCTCCGGAGACACCTTGCGCACCGTCGTAGCATGGGCTACCGGAGCTGCCGGGGACTAGGGGCCTGGGCCTTGGGTTGTGGGGTTTCATAATGGGGAAAGGTGTAGACATTTAACCCACCACGCTCGTCCAGTGCGGGTTGGCAGGTGAGTAGTGGCCTTCTAACTCGGCCTATGAGCGTCGCCGTTGGTGTATGATACACTCGTCCGCCGCCGACCTACGTTGGCATCCTACTCTGATGCCAACAGTTGTAGTTACCGCGTATTGCGCCTAACGGAAACTACGTTCCGGGTTTGATTTTGGAGTTTTCCTTCTCCTAGACGGGTTGCGGACCAACGCTAAGGACGCCCATCCCGCCCATCAGCATAAATAATAAAATTTTAAATTGAAACTATTTTTAGAAATGTTATGGTGTCAGTGTTTTCGCATTAAAAATGCATTAATAACATCAGTTATTACTTTGGTTGTAAGTGATTAAAGTTTAAAATAAGAACGAATGAGGGCAAAAAATATGAAGAGCGATTATTATGAACCCAAATTGATATGTTTATCAATATGATTCGGAACGCCTTAGTATTTTATTTTAAGAATAGTTTGAGTAGGTGAATGCTTGAAAATAGAACTGCTGAAATCCTGAAACACAGATAACGAGGTACTTCAACATCCGATGTGAACAGACACAATATCCTCTTGTATTGAACAATTATTTATGATTCTTTTTTCAGGTTTTTGCTGCGAAAGCATGGTTTAATTAGAATGTTTTGTCATGAAAATCTCACGTGGGGTTATTACTAATATATAAATAGTATAGGCCGTGGGTTCGATCCCCGCCGGTGTTATTTTTCTTTCCTTTATTTATAAGCATGGTTTAAGTCGGAATTTGTACTACAATATGTATCGTATGCGTGTACTGTTAGCTTGGAATAGTACTGCACAAACTCGTCCCTTGGTTGTTTAATGGGTGGCCAAGGGCTCTAGACATGTTTAGGATACCAATTTTTTAATGGCAATTTACATAACTATCCCCGTATGGTAATGGAATACGCTACTTAAGCAAAACAAAGTTACTCTAATAAATAAAGAATAAATAAAGGAAAGGAAAATTTCGACACAGGCGGGAATCGAACCCGCGACCTCGGGTATACGCTACCTTCAACAACTATCTGGAAAGGTAGACAAGTGGACTTCCAAATTTGTAAAAACTTCGGAGGTAGGAAACGCAAACACTACTTAAAAGTGTAAAAGAAACAAAGGATAGAAGATTTCGCGCTGGCAGCCATGGACGCTGTGGCTCAATTGGCAGAGCGACGGGGGCGTATACCCGAGGTCGCGGGTTCGATTCCCGCCTGTGTCAAAATTTTTATTTCCTTTATTTGTTCTTTATTTATTAGTAATAATCCCCACATGAAGTTTTCATGAACTAAAACATTCAAATTAGTAGACAAAAATATCACGTGATGTTTAGAGGTATTAGTAGTTTAGTTTAAAAAGTAATTATAATTTATACATCCACATATAAAAATAGTTTCAACAAACAGAAAAACACATTTCTGAAGCACATTAAACTAAAAGGTGAAAAATAATTGTCAATATAATTTAAATCATGTAAAAGCGTAGGTTGCTCGATAGACGAAAAATATGGCACAGAGCGCCACATGTAATTTTTTTTTATCCTGGCAACCCTAAGAATAATAGGGTGAACCTATGAAAATATTATACTGTCCATGATTCTCGAAAAGGTGTACAAATTTTGAACAAAATCGAGTTTAAAGGGGTAGGTTACATACACACATACAAACACTAAATTGAAGCTAAGATAAAAAAAACGTGTCTCAAAAGGCTGTGAGCTAAAAAGGCTGTTTTCCATGGCCCAAACAAAGACAACACACTAATAAGTGTCAGAGCAAAGCTTTTAGAATAAGGTTTTACATTAGAGCTTTCGTGAAGCTGTGCGACTACACAAAAGGCGTAGCACGTTTCGTAGTCACGTATTGACGGAACGACTACGAAAACGACGTAGTCTTTTCCTTGTAGCTTTATTTCGTTACAACTTTGAGTGAAACTACTTATTTCATCCCAAGATCTTATGGCATTGGAACTAAAATAAATATTTCTATGGATGAAATTCTGTTATTGTCTATATCCAGGTGAAGAAAAAAAATAGCTAAAATAATGTCTACCATTATTTTTCGCAAAAATATTACTCATAGTTTATTCACTAGTGAGCAAGAATGTAATTAATAAATCAACATAGAATTGAATAGAGCAGCAAAAATATATGTTGAAACTGATAAAGTAAGTATTTACATACATAGATACATACATATTCTCTCGCCGTTAGTTCCCATTGGGGTAGGCAGAGACTATCGATCGCCACTTTGTACGATCCTGGCACACCTCTCTAGCTTCATTCACATCCATCAATCTTTTCATACATGCTCTTTTATTCTTAGTACTTCGGGCACCTGCCTAAGTATTTACTAAAATAAAAATGAAACTGAAAAGTTTAAAACAACGACTGTTTTCTTTTCTTTCTATTTTACGTATACTCACGGCTATTAATACCAAAAGAAGTTAGCCGGAACTATAGAATAAAAGCATTCTTAACTACTTCATCATAATATAGATAGATATCAAAGAAGACGGATATCAAGTAGGGATAATATGATGGTATAATTGTGGGCTTATAAAGGCTTACTGCACATTTATTTAACTTTTATCTCATTTAATTTAATCATTAGGCTGTGTAGTGCCGGCTTAGAATAGCACTACCCCATCTCTTCCCGTGGGTGTCGTAGAAGTCGACTAAGGGACTAGGGCTTTTCCATCTTCGCTCTTACACCAATCCAAGGTCTGCCGCGCCGAGGGATGCATGGCCAGGGGTGAGCCTGGTCGCTAGCGTGCCGCCGTCCCGGAGCTTGGTGCACTCCGGGTACTAAATAACCTTACCTAGTCAAGCGGGGCTCTGGCTAGGTGGACAGTTTACTTCCCTTGCTTCTCGTGGGTCCAATATGTGTTCAAATTTTAGTAAACACGGAGGCGGCGATGTAGCTCGCCACTCATCACGCCATGGTTGCTCACGGGGCGAAAAGTGGGCTAAAGAGACCCGCTTCAGTACGATGAATGTATGTGGAGGAATGTTTGAAAAATTAGATGAAGTATGTATGATTATGAATGAAAGAAAACTGGATTTTCTTTGTGTAAATGAGACGAAGCGTAAGGGAAAGGAAGTTTCACAACTTGGCAACATTACAGCAATCTGGTCTGGAGTCGCTGACAGTGACCGAGCTTGCCAAGGAGTGGGACTTCTGATATCTGAAAGGATGGCTCAGTGTATGAAAGATTACGAATGTGTGAGTCCAAGGCTCCTGTGGATTAAGGTGAAATTGGGACTAGTCCGGATGCGCATAATTTGCGTATACGCTCCGGACATGTCTAAATCCCTATCCGAGAGGGAGGAGTTTTGGAATCTGTTAGACGATGTTGTGAATGGGTGTGATCAGAATGAGAGACTTGTAATGTTAGGAGATTTTAATGGCTGGGTTGGTGTGTCACGCAACGGTTGCGAAAGAGTTTTAGGAAAGTTTGGTGATCAAAGGGTAAATGAGAATGGTGAGAAATTGATTGAGGTATGTTTGGAGAGGAATCTTTGTGTTACGAACACGTTGTTTAAGCACAAAGATATCCATATGTATACAAGACAGAGGGGAAGCGAGAGAAGTATGATTGATTTTGTGATAGTTGATGAAAGGCTGAGAGCAAAAGTTGTTGACACCAGGGTCTATAGGGGCACGAACGTTGGCACAGATCACTTTCTCGTTATATCACGATTAAGGGGTCTGTGCACGCGTTGGCGTCACAGGCCTAAAGTGCCAACAACGGATTTTGCGAGAATAAAAGTAGAAAAACTGCAAGAAGATGAAAATATCAGAGATGAATACTTGAGGAAATTGGATGATAGACTAAGTTGCGTGGAGATGAGGGATGAAATGGAAATAGAAGAAGTATGGGATGTGCTCAAATCGACGATGGTTGAATGTGCGACGGAAGTATGTGGAGTGTGTAAAAGGTCAAATAGACCACCAACAAGTTGGTGGGATAAAGTTGTGAAAGAGGCGGTTGGAGATAAGAAGAAAGCGTGGTTAGATTTACTAGCGATTAAAGCTAGTAAACGGATGGATGCGAGTGTAACTGACGATGTAGTGCAGAAAAGTGAAGATGAATATAAGAGAGTTAAGAATGAGGTAAAGAAGAAAATAGAAAAGAAAAAGCGAGATTTGCAAGAGTGGTGTGAGAGGAAACTTTCTGATAATTTCCGGAATAACCAAAAGTTATTCTGGAAGTATATCCGGAAAGAAAAGGGAGTTTCCCAAAACACGAGAGTGAGTGTAATAAGAGATGAACAGGGTGAATTGGCGACGGATGAAAGTAGCATGAAACGGGTATGGATGAATTATTTTGAGGGACTGTTTGAGAAAGAGGATGCATCCATTTCTTCGCCAATCGACAGTAATGTTGATTGGAACGGGGAGATGGGTGAATTTAGTGACAGCGAGATTAGTATGGAAGAAATAATGAAAGCAATGAAAAGTATGAAATTAGGGAAGGCGGCAGGGTATGATAGGATTACTATCGAAATGCTGAGGGCTGGTAAAGGGTTGGTGGCTTCTTGGTTGCACTTCCTTTTCCAAAAATGCTGGTCGAGTGGCAAAGTTCCACGAGACTGGTGCAAGGCGGTGATTGTGCCTCTATATAAAGGAAAGGGGTCACACCAAGAGGCTAAAAACTACCGCGGCATCAGCTTACTCAGCATTGTTGGTAAATTGTATGCTAAGGTACTGATTGAAAGAGTGATGAATGAAACTGATGAGAAAATATGGGATGTGCAAGCGGGATTTAGGAAAGGAATGGGATGTATGGATCAAATCTTCTCTCTAAGGAGCATCACCGAAAAGTTTTTAGCTAAGAACCAAAAGGTGTATTGCTCCTTCATTGATTTAGAGAAGGCGTATGATAGGGTGGTAAGAAAGTGTTTATGGGAGGTGTTATCCAAGTTCGGTTTGGGGAGTCAACTTATACGTGCATTGGTATCACTTTATGAGGATTCTAGTGCATGTGTAAGAGTAAACGGGGAAAACACTGACTGGTTCGGAATCTCTAGGGGTGTCCGACAGGGATGTGTAGCTTCTCCGTGGCTCTTCAATTTGTTCATGGATGACTGTTTGACAGAGTTGCGTGAAAGTGATTATGGACTAAGGATGGGTGGATTCATCATTAAATGCCTCTTGTATGCTGACGATCAAGTGCTACTTGCATCATCGGCAGAAGAGTTGCAAGAGATGATGAATATTGCATGTGAGTCTTTTGTAAGAAAGGGAATGAGGGTGAATGTGGATAAGACCAAAACGATGGTTTTTGAGAGACAGGAAGATGTGACAGAATGCGTGATTGCGATTGATGGTAAGGATGTGGAACAGGTGAAGGAGTTTGTATATCTGGGAAGTTTGTTTACAAGGGATGGGAAATGTGATGAAGACATTGAAAGAAGAGTGAAAAAGGGTAATGCGGTAAATGGAGCAATGAATAGCCTAATGATCAGTCAAACGGTGTCTGAAAAGGCCCGAATGGCTGTGCATGATGCTGTTCTTGTTCCTACGCTTATGTATGGAAGCGAATGTTGGGTGTGGCAGAAGAAGCATGAGAGCAGAGTGAATGCAGTAGAGATGAGGTCCCTCAGAAAAATTTGTAATGTTAGATTATGTGACCGAGTGAGAAATAGTGTTATTCGTGAAAAGTGTGGTGTGAAAGATGATATTGTAAGAAAGATAGAAAAAGGAATGTTGAGATGGTTTGGGCACATAGAGAGGATGGATGATAGAAAATTGGTAAAAGGGATCTATAGAGCTAGTGTGGATGGTAATGTTAGTAGAGGACGACCACGGAGAACACACTTGGACCAAATTGAGAGTGTGCTCAAAAAGGCTGGCGTCCGAAGTATGAAGAATAAAAGAGCATGTATGAAAAGATTGATGGATGTAAACGAAGCTAGAGAGGTTTGTCAGGATCGTGCGAAGTGGCGATCAATAGTCTCTGCCTACCCCAATGGGAACTAATGGCGTGAGTATATGTATGTATGTATGTATGTTAATTTAATAGTAAACAGACAATCAAAGCCAAATATAAGGACTGTCGTGAAGTTAAACACTCTGGTTTTTTTCATTGTTGTCATTTGATAGGCAAGTTTAAGAGACTTTAAAAAACATTTTTAAAGATTAAAGTAACAAGTTTTCTATTAGTTTTTCATGCTAAGAGATTGATCATTTAATCTTTAATGTCACTTGTTGAACGATTTTCCATTTTGTTGCCTAAATGCAAATATTATAAACGTATGCTTTTTGAGATCTAGGTTGTTCTTTAAATGTGTAAGGTATCCTTAAATCAATACATAATAATCTAACGAAGCCAGCTATGTCAAGGTTGACAATATTTTACCAAATTTTTCGTGACTCCAACCAATAATAATTCTCGCTCAAAATATTTAATTACTGTGAACGCCAATGATGTTTAACTTTCTAAAAATCAAGTTATTTATATTTTAGGTAAAAGTTTAGATTCAATCACTTTTATAGTTGAGTAAGATACTGTTTAAAAAAATAAGTCACACAGGATTGTTTAATTTAATATAGACATAAATAATAACATTAAATAAAATAAACAACAATAATTCAAACTTACCAACTGATAAATTTCCCTTTGTTAAGTAATGTGTGATCTATTTAAGAAAATTTAACCTATAAACATATACAAATACATACATACATACTTACATATACTCACGGCTATAAATCCCTAGAAGGGGTAACCAGAGCTGAGAAATTAGAAATTCCTCAGCCACTTTTGGAAAGTAGAGTGGGGAAAAGATGGTGAGATAAAGGTTGTTGGTGATGGGTCTCCAACCGCATCGCCCAAAAATTACTTAATAGCCTCAATACCGTTAGTCGCCTCTTGCGTACACCCACCGGAAGAAATGGGGTAGTGCTATTCTAAGCCGACATACACGACACGACACGACACTAAGCCGACGTAGTTTCGGCTAGTGTCTATAAACATATCTAATAGTAAAATATCATTGGTGAGACGATTCCTAAAAGCAAAACAGGAAAATTAAATTTTATAGTTCCGAATAAGACGTTCTACTAGCCTGACATCAAATTCACTAAAGTAGTAGCGAAGGTACCAAATTAATGTTTTCATAAAATATCCAACTTAATTTTCAATATTATTGTAGTTTTTCTACACTATCTTTTTTTACCAAACGTAAGTTAATTTTCGTTGAATACCTACTTGTAGCGTTTATTGTCTGTTGTTTCTTTAAAATAAATCTAAAAATCACTGTGGTTGTATTGGAGTCTTCTGAAATATTTATTTTCTTCTTTTTTTTACATGTTCTTTGTATTGGCATCTGGAAAACATTCTATAACGCTATAACATTCTATAAAGCTATACCTGAGCAGTGACGGCTTTAAATAGCGCTACCTCATCTCCTTGAGTGTTTGTAAGAGGTAATTAAAGATATTGGGGGTTTTCAAGTGTGTTTTTATAGATGCGTTTGGACACCTTTCACCACCAAACTAATTTTTAGTCTTTTCCATTATCAATTTCAAATGTGGCTGAGATATTTATTTATTTATTTATTTATTTGGCACACAAACAGTATTATGACATAGCATTGGTATACAAAATTTAAAAAATAATACAAATTCGGACATAATACCAAAAAACTGTGTACACAGCATGATATTAAATAATCAGTTGAGATGACAACTTAAAAAATATATTAGTATAGTTATTTTTTTATTTTTTTATTATTATTATTCATTAATTTACTAACATTAATTTAACTTACAAATAAAATGAAGACTATTTACAAAGGGAAAGGGAAAGGGGCTAGATTTTTAGATTTCTCATTTTAAAGAGTTTTACGCTACCTCTTATAGCCGTGAATATATTTTTGTATGTATGAAAAAACTTCAAAAAATCCTGTTCAACCTTTTTGATAAAAATCCTTAAAAGTGCATTCCTAACGCTTTTATTATTCCTATACCATTAACAAAAACTGGGCCAATTTTGGGAATCAAAAGGGGAAATATGGTATGTTAGGGAAACTTCAGATATACTACGGATGTATGAAAAAAGATTAAGTAAAGCTGCCCAAACTGGTAACTGATGCTTTTGTACAGATTACTTTTCATAAAGTGTAGTGTCGGCTTAGAATAACACTACCCCTTTCTACCCGTGGGTGATCGTAAGAGGCGACTAAGGGTATAGGGGCTTTTTAAGTGGTTTTTGGGCGATGCGGTTGGAGACCCTTCACCAAAAACATTTATTATTAGCATCTTTTCCCCAATCAACTTTCAAAAATGGCTGAGAAATTTCTCATTCCAAAGCTCTGGCTACCACGTTCAGGGATTTATAACCGTGAGTATATGTATGTACTTTTTATAAAGCATCAGCTTTTCCACATTTACTTAAACTAGCTTACCAATTGTTCTGGACTTGCGATTGATAAAATTAGTAAAAAATGTTAATGCACTATTGTCCTATTTCGACTGCATACATACATAAACGTTTAATCATACATATACGTAAATGAAAGATGGGTGGCCAGAGCCTCAAAGTGAATAATTAAGCATTCCAGATGTGTGGGTCAAAATCATTTGACTCTGAAACCTTCAGATTCTTTTTTTTAACGAAATTTATCAAAGTTATTATAAAATAATGGAAAAGTTACGAAGATAAATAATTATTTGCAAAAAATATACTCACCTTTACCGATACAAAATATTTAAATAAGTATCATTATATAATTATTTAAAGCTTTCATTATATTTCTAACTTGATTAGTTATCATCATAAATACTTCCATATTTACTTAACTTAAACTTAATTATTAATAATAACATACTTACGTCAAAAACTAGTCCAATCTAATCACACAAACACATTTAATCACGAAACCATAAATAACACAACACAAAATGTTAAACCACGATATTTTAAGTTTATCACACGCAAAGAGGTTTGTACACAAAGTGACTGCCTCCTTTCATGACAACCTTTTTGCTACTGAGCGTCAACAGATGAAAGTGGACTATTTTGATAACTACGCAACGCTTTACCACTCGAAAGTTTCTGTGCCAATGTATTTTAAGTATGACAAAAAGGACGTATTATTTTCTTGTATTCTAAGAATAGATCCTTTATTTGGCGCCTGAAAGCTTCGTATCTTGATTTAATTGTGTTTTTGTTTTATTACCGAGTTCTTTGAACTGTAAAAGCAATAGTCTACGGTGGTAAAGAAAAATAATTAGCCAATATTTTTTCATTACGCCTTTAAATGGTATGACAAGGGTATGAACGTTCAAGACAATTAATAATAATATTTTTGTTTAAATTTATCTGAAGAATGTTGTGTATTTACTTTTGGCTATTTATGTTCGTTGTGGTTGTTATCCTTTTTCACATTTTATTTCTGTTTTTCTGTAATGATAACTTTTTTGTATTTATTGTTTTTGTTACCTATCTGTGAGAAAAGTTGAGGAGATACTAAAATTTATTTACTTATGTTCTATATGTTCTATATGTTGTTATTTTATATTATTTTTGCTATTTCTGTTTTTTCTCCTTAATTAATAAATAAATAAGAGTTTATTTAATTCTTGTTTTAACTGCAGGAGCACAGGAATCACGGCACGTAGGTAGGTTTGATTGAATTTAGCCTAATTTGGAATATTTCAATAAAAAGATTTATAAAAAGACTGATGAATGCCAATAAAGCTCGAAATCCTGGCTAGACCGTACAAAGTGGCAATCGGTGAAGTCTTTACCTAACCCAATGGGAACTAATGGCTTCATTATATGTAGATATGAATTTGTAGGTTTGCGCATATGTAATATGTCTGTGAATCACTCGTATATTAAAATATGAGTATATTTAGTAGTATAGTAACTTTGTATAATAGTATAATAGTAACTTTAGTAGTTGCTGTGTAGTGTCGGCTTAGAATAGCACTACCCCATTTCTTTCAGTGGGTGTATGTAAGAGGCGACTAACGATATTGGGGCTTTTAAGGAATTTTTGGGCGATGCGGTTGGAGACCCATCACCAACAACCTTTATTTTACCATCTTTTCCCCACTCAAATTTCCAAAAGCTGCGTAGGAATGTCTAATTCTTTAGCTCTGGCTACCCCTTTCAGGGAATTATAGCCGTATATGTATGTATGTAGTAACTTCACTTACTTAGTAACAAAATGTATAATAATAACAATAACAAATAACATCCAACCCAACACCATACATCCAATTATGAATTATTGCGTTAAAGATTATTGCAATGCTCTGGTATTTAAGGGCGTCTCCCGAAAAAATGAAAACCTTGAAACGGCATTCGAGCTTCCCCCATGCCGTTTCCATAAAAAAGACTCCCACAAATATATTTTTTTCTTAGTCGATTATTATCAAAAACTAAATATGAACAGTCATTTTTGAAGAAAAGATATTGAACTTGAACATATATTTTATTTACAGTGTGATGGCTTTATTGAGCGGATTTTATTGAGTTTGGAAACTACCAAAATCAGTGAACTTTTCGAGGGAGGCCCTTAAGAGAGAGATAAAAGTGAGAAGATGAGAGATTAAGAGGTTCAAAAAGTATATCTTACGGACAGATAAATGTATATTATATTTAAAAAATGTATATTAAATAAACGATTTTTTTAACTTTGACTTCACAGCTATAAATCCATAAAACGGTTAGACAGAGTTTCAGAAAAAGAAATTACTCACCCACTTTTTGATGTTCAGTGTAAAATATTGTCATGCACCTCTTGTCACATTAGCAAACAAATACTTCGAAAATTCCCATTAGTCGCCTAAAAGTATCCTAACTAAAATAAGTAGGATAGTGTTTTTGTGAACCGAGAGTGCACAGCTATCGTTATATTATTTATAAGTTAAGTTAAGCGACATGATAGTCCAGTGGGTAGAACACCCGCCCGAAAAACCGAAGGGCGTGAGTTCCAATCCTGGGACGGGCCTACACCAATTTGTCTTTTCTAAAGTCATATGTGTGGTTAATTTATCATGGTTGCTAACGGTGAGGGAAAACATCGTGAGGAAACCCACATGGCTGAGTTGTACTTAGTCATGTGACAGTGTATTCGTACAAAACGGCGATAGGCCTGCCCCCTATCACGTGAGCAAAACGTGGGTACCTTCTCTAGAAACTAGATGGCGCTTGCCATGTGAGTTCAGGAGTATTGGTACCTCTGCCAACCCCTTCGGGGATAAACGGCGTGAACGTTTATGTTATGTTATGTTTATGTTAAGTTATATAATAAATTGACGACGTCCGTGGCCGAGTGGATAGGTGACTAGCTTGTCAGTCTGAAGCTTGCGGGTTCGGTCTCCGCTGAGAGCAACATTTATGTGCAAAGCATAAATGATTGGTTTTTAGTCTTAGATGTTATTCATATTATGCAGTGTAGTGTCGGCTTAGAATATCACTACCCCTATTTTACCCGTGGGTGATCGTAATAGGCGACTAAGGGTATAGGGGCTTTTTAAGTGATTTTTGGGCGATGTGGTTGGAGATCCGTCACCAAAAACATTTATTTATTACTACCATCTCTTCCCCAATCAACTTCCAAACATGGCCGAGGAATTTCTCATTCCAAAGCTCTGGCTACCCCATCATGGGATTTATAGCCGTGAATATATGTATGTATGTTATTTATCTGTTAATTATATAATATTAAATACATTGTCGAGTTAGTATCCCATAACACAAGTTCTATTTAGTTTTGGGCTAACTTAATCTGTGTATAAGAACGTCCGTATTACAATTTATTTGTTTACTTGTGGTTCACCCCGATTTCGCACGGATGGTGTTAAATGTTTTTTACTGCTTACCTCCTTCGATATTTAGCGTGATGATAAATATCCTATTTTCTTTTTCTTTTACCGTGTAGTGTCGGCTTAGAATAACACTACCCCTTTCTACCCGTGCGTGATCGTAAGAGGCGACTAAGGGTATAGGGGCTTTTCAAGTGATTTTTGAGCGATGTGGTTGGAGACCCGTCACCAAAATCATTTATTATTACCATCTTTTCCCCCTTCAACTTCCAAAAGTGGCTAAGTAATTTCTCATTCCAAAGCTCTGGCTACTCCGTTAAGAGATTTATAGCCGTGAGTATATATATGTATGTATGTTCCTTTTTCTGGTACTAAACTACCTCTCCAACAATTTTCAGCCAAATCGGTTCATCCGTTCTCGAGTTATAAATAGTGTAACTAACACCACTTTCTTTTATATATAGATAATCCCACTGATATGATATGACGTAATGCATTTTCATGTTGAACACACAGCAGTTGTAAGAAGTAACTTTTTCTACCCTTCGTCAATACACGTCGAAGCATTTAGCTGGTCGATGTCGTTCCGAACTCACATTAGAGCTGATGAGTGTAATCAAAACACAAGTTGTCTCCTGAGAGTCATTAACAAAAGAATAGAATAGACTAGAAAAACTCTTGCTCTGTAGTGTCGGCTTAGAATAGCACTACTCCATTTCTTCCGGTGGGTGTACGTAAGAGGCGACTAACGGTATTGGGGCTTCTAAGGGATTTTTTGGCGATGCGGTTGGAGACCCATCACCAACAACTTTTATTTTTACCATCTTTTCCCCACTATCATTTCCAAAAGTGGCTGAGGAATTTCAAATTCCTCAGCTCTGGCTACCTCTTCTAGGTATTTACGGCCGTGAGTATATGTATGTATGTATGTAGAAAAACTCTGAGTTGCACAAATAAAAATTCACTAAAAACAAAGTGAAATTGGTGGTTTTATTAATAGACTACTTTTAATTGATTATATTAATAAGAAAGATAACGCAAGGTAGAAGGAGTTCTAAAAACGTTTGATTGAAATATTTTTTCTTGAATCTGCTAAGTCAATATAAAAGTATTTTAAGTATTTTAAGCAACTGTGATAGCCCAGTGGGTAGAACACTCGGTTATCGTGCAAGCGACTAGTGTTCAAATCCTGGGTTGGGCCTACACCAATTTGTCTTTTCTAAAGACATATGTGTGGTTAATTTATCATGGTTGTTAACGGTGAGGGAAAACATCGTGAGGAAACCCACATGGCTGAGTTGTACTTAGTCATGTGACAGTGTATTCGTACAAAACGGCGATAGGCCTGCCCCCTATCACGTGAGTACACTGTCCATGCAAAACGTGGGTACTCTGATCACCAGGTGACAAAGTCACGTGATGTTCAGAAGTATTAGTACCTCTGCCAACCCCTTCGGGGATATTCGGCGTGAACGTTTATGTTATGTTATGTTTAAGTTTTTATTTCAAAAAGTCGAATGATAAATAAAAGGGTTATCCAAGGAAAAAAATTGTATAATATTAAATTTATCGTTAAGTTAGTATCCCATAATACAAGTTCTACTTAGTTTAGGACTAACTTGATCTGTATATTAAATTAAAATCTACTTAGTTATATACATCAGCTACAAAAAGAAATATATATAAATTAAAAAAAGTATAACACTTATTTACATAATTAAAAACATTGTTATATAACTTCCTCGCCATAGTCAAATAATACATACATACATATACTCACGGCTATAAATCCCTAAAAGGGGTAGCCAGAGCTGAGAAATTAGAAATTCCACAGCCACTTTTGGAAGTTGAGTGGGGAAAAGATGGTAGAAAAAAGGTAGTTGGTGATGGGTCTCCAACCGCATCGCCCAAAAATCCCTTAAAAAGCCTCAAGTCCGTTAGTCGCCTCTTACGTAAACCCATCGGAAGAAATGGGGTAGTGCTATTCTAAGCCGACACTACGCAGCTTACACACTACATGCTACACACACAAATAATAAAAGAATAATATGATAAAAGACAAACAATATTAATCTTTCAGTAAGAGTAATTTATTACGTCCATTAATTGACTTGAGCCAGGACTGGCAATAAATAATATATCACAATAAAATGCGTTCCATATACATACATACATATGCTCACGGCTATAAATCCCTAGAAGGGGTAGCCAGAGCTAAGGAATTGGAAATTCCTCAGCCACGTTTGGAAATTTTAGTGGGGAAAAATGGTAAAATAAAGGTTTTCGGTGATGGGTCTCCAACCACATCGTCCAAAAATCCCTTAAAAGCTCCAAATCCGTTTGTCGCTTCTTACGTACACCCACCGGGAGAAATGGGGTAGTGTTATTCTATGCCGACACTTCACAGCACATGAAAGGATATATTAGCAATTATTTATTATTACCATTCTTCACCACTCAACTTTTTCCAAAAATGGCCGAGGAGTTGCACATTCCAAAGCAGTGGCTACCCCATTTAGGAATTTATAGCGGTGAGTATGTATGTATGATATATAAAATATATGTACGTATAATGTGATTTAAATTTTCATTGATTGAATGTACTTTGTATGTAGAATTAATTGCATTATGAATCCTTCTGTATTTGAAAAAGACATGAGCATTGTCATGTAGAAACGAAATAAACTATACTAAATTAAAGATAAGTTTATTAAACATACATTCATATAGTTACGCTAGTTCCTTTCCTTTTGGGATAGGTAGAGGTATCGTTTGCCGTTTTGAACGAATTCACTGAGTACAATTTGATAATAGGGGTTTCCTCACAATGTTTTGACACTCCGTCAACAATCTCGGTAAATGAAATAGATAGATAACTCGTTTATTTATGTTAACATAACACCACATACAATATAAAAAAATAATACATAAAGTGAAAATAATAAAAATTTTGACCTAAAAATTAGTGCTATGGTAACACAAACTAGGTCCTAACACAGCGCTTGATATTTCCAAGCGGCAAAACACTGGTTTTCAGTAAAGGCCTACACTACACACATCATTAAATAAAATATAAACAAAAAATCTGTGTCTGCCTCATTTTAAGTAAAATAAAATTATTAATAAAGGAAAAGACAGTAAACTGAACAAATTCACTACAAACAAATAACTTATCGTTTAAAATACATATAAATACATTTATAGTACTTTGTAATATTCTTAAACAAACACTCATTGGTGTAGACCTGGCTCAGGATCCTAATCCACGCTTCTCTACATTAGAAACTATAATCTTCAGATCTGTCAAACCAGAATCCAGCGTATTTTCTATACTAATATAAACCACAAAATCGAGTAATACTTATTGGAAATCACTCATGAATACTAGCTATTCGTATAGTAGTCACTCCTGTTTTTACACACACGTTTTTACGTGAGAACAAATACCGTGTAAACGATAGGTTACTTTAAACTTAATCTAATATTTGTTACTTACTTTCTCTGTTTTTATTTTGAACATGTCTTCACTTCAATAATAAATAGTTAGTAAATAGTACAAAAGTTCAAAGCCAGACATATTTACTGTGCAGTGTCGGCTTAGAATAAAACTACCCCATTTCTTCCGGTGGGTGTACGTAGGAGGCGACTAAAGTTATTGGGGCTTTTAAGGGATTTTTGGGTGATGCGATTGGAGACCATCACCAATAACCTTTATTTCACCGTCTTTTCCCCACACAACTTCCAAAAGTGGCTCAGGAATTTGTAATTCCTTAGCTCTGGCTACCCCTTCAAGGGATTTATAGCCGTGAGTATATGTATGTATGTCAAAGACAAAATCAACCAATTTTAATCATAGCTGACAACTCATCAAGAGAATAAGGTGAGGTGGCACAATTTATATCTTTTTATTTAGTAGTAATATAAATAAAACAATATTTAATACTAGCTTTTTGCCCGCGACTACGTCCGCGTGGACTACTTTTTTTGCATCCAGTTTACATCCAAAATACCAAAACACTATCTAACTACACTAACTTCTGTTTTTTTGTATTTATATTCCCGTAGGCGTTGTAATAGATATAAAGAACATTGAGACTTTTTAAGTGATCATTGGGCGATGCAGTTAGACGGTTGGACGGACCCCATTCAACTTCCAAAAGTGGATAAAGAATTACTATCTCTGGAGCTGTGGCTACCCTTTTTTGGGATTTATAGCCGTTAGTATATTCTCATGATTGATTGATGGATGATTTCATACATTCCTTTTTACATACATACATACATATACTCACGCCATTAGTTCCCATTGGGGTAGGCAGAGACTATTGATCGCCACTTCGCACGATCCTGACAAACCTCTCTAGCTTCGTTTACATCCATCAATCTTTTCATACATGCTCTTTTATTCTTCATACTTCGGACGCCAGCCTTTTTGAGCACACTCTCAATTTGGTCCAAGTGTGTTCTCCGTGGTTGTCCTCTGCTAACATTACCATCCACACTAGCTCTATAGATCCCTTTTACCAATTTTCTATCATCCATCCTCTCTATGTGCCCAAACCATCTCAACATTCCTTTTTCTATCTCTCTTACAATATCATCTTTCACACCACACTTTTCACGAATAACACTATTTCTCACTCGGTCACATAATCTAACATTACAATTTTTTCTGAGGGACCTCATCTCTACTGCATTCACTCTGCTCGCATGCTTCTTCTGCCACACCCAACATTCGCTTCCATACATAAGCGTAGGAACAAGAACAGCATCATGCACAGCCATTCGGGCCTTTTCAGACACCGATTGACAGGTCATTAGGCTATTCATTGCTCCATTTACCGCATTACCCTTTTTCACTCTTCTTTCAATATCTTCATCACATTTTCCATCCCTTGTAAACAAACTTCCCAGATATACAAACTCCTTCACCTGTTCCACATCCTTACCATCAATCGCAATCACGCATTCTGTCACATCTTCCTGTCTCTCAAAAACCATCGTTTTGGTCTTATCCACATTCACCCTCATTCCCTTTCTTACAAAAGACTCACATGCAATATTCATCATCTCTTGCAACTCTTCTGCCGACGATGCAAGTAGCACTTGATCGTCAGCATACAAGAGGCATTTAATGATGAATCCACTCATTCTTAGTCCATAATCACTTTCACGCAACTCTGTCAAACAGTCATCCATGAACAAATTGAAGAGCCACGGAGAAGCTACACATCCCTGTCGGACACCCCTAGAGATTCCGAACCAGTCAGTGTTTTCCCCGTTTACTCTTACACATGCACTAGAATCCTCATAGAGTGATACCAATGCACGTATAAGTTGACTCCCCAAAGCGAACTTGGATAACACCTCCCATAAACACTTTCTTATCACCCTATCATACGCCTTCTCTAAATCAATGAAGGAGCAATACACCTTTTGGTTCTTAGCTAAGAACTTTTCGGTGATGCTCCTTAGAGAGAAGATTTGATCCATACATCCCATTCCTTTCCTAAATCCCGCTTGCACATCCCATATTTTCTCATCAGTTTCATTCATCACTCTTTCAATCAGTACCTTAGCATACAATTTACCAACAATGCTGAGTAAGCTGATGCCGCGGTAGTTTTTTGCCTCTTGGTGTGACCCCTTTCCTTTATATAGAGGCACAATCACCGCCTTGCACCAGTCTCGTGGAACTTTGCCACTCGACCAGCATTTTTGGAAAAGGAAGTACAACCAAGAAGCCACCAACCCTTTACCAGCCCTCAGCATTTCGATAGTAATCCTATCATACCCTGCCGCCTTCCCTAATTTCATACTTTTCATTGCTTTCATTATTTTTTCCATACTAATCTCGCTGTCACTAAATTCACCCATCTCCCCGTTCAAATCAACATAACTGTCGATTGGCGAAGAAATGGATGCATCCTCTTTCTCAAACAGTCCCTCAAAATAATTCTTCCATACCCGTTTCATGCTACTTTCATCCGTCGCCAATTCACCCTGTTCATCTCCTTCTTGTAGGAGGAGCAATTCATCTCATTCCTTTTTGTAGTTGTTATATCAGTCAATCGCATCAAGATTCAAATTTCTAGATACATTGTATTTATAGATCAAAAATCTGTATAATATATTTCAATCTCTAAGGGGATGAGTTCCAAAAAACCTTTTTGATTGTTCATAAGAAACATGAAACAAACCATTTTGTAACCAAGTTTCTATGTTCAAAAATGAAAATATCTTGAGTAAGTTTGGCGACCCGGTGCTGCCCCCTACACTAACTGTTGGTGATGTGTGAGAGATTGCAATCATCGGTCAACAGATGGCGTTACTGAATTAACATTGAGATAACATAACGTTCATAAACATAAACGTTCACGCCGTTTATCCCCGAAGGGGTTGGCAGAGGTACCAATACTTCTGAACTCACATGGCAGCGCCATCTAGTGTCCAGAGAAGGTACTGTTAGTCTTTTTAAAAAAACTACAAAATACACCCTAAAGTTTAAAACAAAAGGAAAAACACCAATATTCTCACAACACGAAACAAAGGACTGATTTCCTAAGTTGATAGGCGCTAAAGCCAAGATGCGCGTCTCGCGAGGTCCAGAATCTAACTGACTGAAAATAATGAATTAATTTAAAACAATAACTATTATTCAAAGAAATGCTGACTTTCAATAATATACTAAGGAAAATTACTAGTGTGACTGAGATGCTGATTGAGCTCTAAGTGCATAGAAATAAGGGTTATAACAGCTCCCCCTTTTTGACGAAGCTTTATCCTTGAAAGGTGAAGCGGAGTTACTAAAATATCGAATCAACTTTAGAAATCAGTTTAACATAAATCGAAATAGTACATGACAGAAATAATAAACACATGACATTTAAAATTAATTTCTAAGTAATAAAAATTGATAAAATCTTAACATAAAATAAATTTTATTGAATTAGTCGTAACACATGAAAAATGAAAATGAAAAAAAAATGAAAAAATCTTTATTTACACCAGTAAAAACAAACAACAGTCGTATTCGTTAATTTAAAATGGTAATAACAATTAGGCGTTTGGTACACAGGTGGTAAGTATTTTACAAAATAAGATGTCGGTGTCCCCTGCACTAGGCAATGCCTGTATCGCGGGGGACGAGGTAGGCGGTTTACAATTCGGTATGCAAAGTTTTTTTTTGGTATTTATTAAATATTTTTATTCGATAGTAAACACGAAAATAAAAGACTAATTTTAAATATTTTCCATTTAAAATGAGTAATTGTAAAGTTATGATTTTTTAAAGATTGTTCAACTTTTGTGCTTAATGACGTCATCGATCGATAAAATCACGTAGCGACATGCAAATGAAGCGAAATGTTTTATAAAAATGTTGCTGATTGCAAAACATATCACGAATTTGTGATGTCAAATGCAATTATTACGATATTATACTAAACAAACCTATGATTTTCGATATTTTATTAATAAACTGCAAAACCGTATGTCTTTGAAACAACATTGAAGGTCAAACACTGTTACAGTTTTTTGATAAAATAACAGTCATCTTAGCTTCAATTGATATAATTTCAAGAAAATATGGTTTATAACCATAATATCTCGAAATGGTTTTGTAATCAGCATCACTTTAGTAAAACTTTGCATACCGAATTGCTTGTAGACAGGATTTCTCAGGTGGCGCATAATAAGTTATTATCAAGTTAGAACTAAAATAAAATAAAAAATATGAGCTAAAATTGTAACAAGTAACAAGTGAATCTTAACCATATGAGATCGTTTGGTATGTTGCATATATTATGTAAAATTATGTATTCATAGTATAAATAACCTTATGTAAGTAGATAAAATTATGTTATAATAAAACAATATAATGTAATAAAGTAATATACATATACGTATATATAATGTACACATATACAAACACTTATATACATACAAATGTTATATATATATATAAATATTTTTGTTAAATTTATTGGGGTATATTTAATAAATCCTCCGATTCTAAATATTCTAAGTTAGAGAGCCACATTTTCAGTTTTTTCTTCGCCTCTTGCATTGTAGCGCATTTTAAGTCACAGTATTTTAGGACCTGGTTATATATAAATGGAATAAGAAATTTTGGAAATCTTTGTGCAAATCGCGTGGTAGTTGCTGGCACATTTACTCTAAATGTTCTTTTTTGCAGGAGTTTATTGTAATCTGGTGAGTTGACAATTTGACGATGCTGCAGCAAACATACCCTATAAATATAAAGACGACGTACAGAGAGAACCTGGCATTCTTTGTACAGTACAGTGGTAGGGAATCGTTTTGGTTTATTCAGCATTACCTTGAGAACTGAGCGTTGGGCCCTCTCTAACACAAGCATGTTAGTTTTTGAAGATCCTCCCCAGCAAGGAATACAGTAACCGAGAACCGATTGACAAAGCGCCGTATATACTTGTACGACTATGTCTTTACTTGCACCTTTGCGAAGTAACCGCATTATGTGTATCAGTTTCCTCGCTCTACCTGATACATATTCGATGTGTTTCGCGAAGTTTAATTTTTCATCAATTACTATGCCCAGATATTTTATTGAGTTCACTCTTTCAATCGCTTCACAGGAGCAAACATTTGTCAGTGGTTGACAGGTATGCATTATCAGTAGGCTATCCAAGTTAGGTTGAGAAGCTTTAGTTTTATGAAAACTTATGTATTTCGTTTTCGTTACATTAAGTGTTAGCAGATTGATGGAGAGCCAGTTGGCTGCTTTGCGCAGGCCTTCTTCAGCCTCTCTAAATGTTTCTTCCCAGTTATCACCTGCAAAGATCATGGCCGTGTCATCGGCATAACAAACAGTATTAGTTTTGTTCGATCGTGGTACTGCCAATTGCAGATCGTTCATATAGATTATGAATAAACTTGGCCCCAAGATACTGCCTTGTGGCACTCCGAAGTCAATAGGAGAAGGGTCACTGACCATACCTTCAATTTTTGTTAGTTGTTTACGATTTGCCAGATAACTTTGAAACCATTTTAAAGATTGTCCCCTTATTCCAAGATTTTCTAACTTTTGTGAGAGTATTGGGATCGACACCGTATCAAATGCCTTGGCTAGATCGAGAAAAACGCCAAGGCAGCATTTTCCCTGATCCAAATGTGCTGAAACGGTGTCAAGCAGTAAAGTGACTGCGTGTTCAGTAGAGCGTCCACGCCTGAAGCCGAACTGAAAGGGAGAAAGCAGGTTATGATGCTCTAGGTAGTTCATGAGCCGACGGTTAACAATTTTTTCAAGCAGCTTGGACACTACAGAAAGCAATGAGATAGGTCTGTAATTTGATGGGATACTTTTGTCTCCAGATTTATAAATTGGTGTGACTGCGGCTGTTTTCCAGATATCAGGGAAGCAGCCGTTCGAAAGACTCATGTTACATATGTGCGTTAGAGGTGTAATAATGGTTTTACTTATGCTTTTTAGGATAGGATTTTTGATACCGTCGAGTCCCGGTGCGCTTTCATTCCGCAGTTCTTTAATGTAGTTTAAGACTTCATGGGGGTCTGTAGGTCTAAGAAAGAAAGATGAGACGGGGGTTGTTGAGGTTCTGGCCAGAGCTGCAAGTTCAGATTCAGTTTTTCCAATTTCTTTAATTATTTTATCTGCAAGATTAGTCCCTACGGTCGCAAAATAGTTATTGCATTGGTTTAGAGACTCAGTTTCCCTCCCTTGTTGTCCTGTGAGTTCATTAGCTGGATGGTGTTTAGATGATAATTCACAGATCGACTTAACAGCGTTCCATAGTTTTTTTGGTTGATGTTTGCTTTCGTTGAGTAGATTATATTCGTATGCAGTTTTTACTTTACGTAGTAAATTATTACAAAAGTTTCTGTACCTTGTATAGATAAGTTTCGCTGTGGCATTATTTGGCGACCTTCTGCTTTTCAGATGCAGGCGATCTCTATTCCTCATACAACGAAGCAGGCCGGGGCTTATCCAGGGTTTACAGCTGAACATAGATCGACTGACTGTTACACGCTTCGTGTGTTTATCGATAGAGGTTTTAATTATATTTGCAAATTTGTTGGTAGCTACGTTGACATCAGAGGAGGAAATAACTGCCAACCAGTCTATAGCTTCTAAGTCCGCGATAACGGCGTTGTAGTCGGTTTTAATAGATTGTCGTGTACGTTTGGGTATTTGGTAGTTTGTGTTTATAAAGGCCATTGGTAAGTCGTGATCGCATACAGAGGTTTTACACACAAGTGCTACTGATTTATATTTACTTTTAATTAGAATATGGTCTAGGCAAGTGGTGTTTCTAGTAGGTTGAGTTATAATAGGTCTTAATCCGTGTTCTGCGGCTGTACATAAATACTGAGTTTTTTTCAAGTTAGAGGTCTCAGGCGTTATGTCAATATTCATGTCCCCCATTAATAAAATATTGTTTTTGTCTTTGTGGGACTCAAGAAGATTGTCAAGGGACTCAATAAAGTTATCAATCTGTAAAAAGGAAGGCGAACGATAGATGGCAATAAGGGTAAAATTATTCGAAAGGTGGATAGTGAGGCAATCTGCTTCTTCAAATAAAGGTTCACTTACATCGGCTTGCAACTCATGTCTTATGTATACTATTATACCGCCATTTTGATTAATAAATGTTTTTGTATAATGGTGCGAGTACCCCTCAATTGAGTTTATTATCGGATTTTTACCAAGCCAGCACTCAGTGAGGACTATAACGTCATATTTAATATCTAAACGTTTTAGTAATGTTAAGAAATTAGGAAAATTACAGTTGTGGCTTCTAATGTTGAATAAAAGAACCTTAAAATCGTGGCTTTCATTAATGTATTTTTTTTACAATTCTCAGCTAAGTCTAATGCGTGACAAGTAGGATCTAGTGCGTTGTCAAAATCGGACACAATATCTAGGGTGGCCATTGATTATACTGAAAAGAAGTTTTTAAATTGTGTCTTTTTTGGTCACGCATGTAGCTGGAGCTGAGATGGGTTGTTTCCATCGCACTATCGGAGTTTATGTTTGTAGATAGTATATAGTATATACGTAAATAAACTGTAAAGATAAAATATAATGGTATATAATATAAATATTTTTGTATAATATTGTAGATAATTATATAGTAGTACAATGAACAAAAGCCGACTATTTGGCATTTTACGGTCTCTTTACATAATTTGTGAAAACTCGTTTGAGCGAATAAGCTTAAATAACTAAGTATATCTAGTACGAGTCGAATAAAATAATTCTTTACTCTTAAAACTATAGTATAAGTATAATAATCTAAAAATCTTAACACGTTACCAAAGGAAGAAATTGAAGACGGGATCACTTTAGGACGGAATTGCAGAATGTAATCATGATTACAAGGAGGTGAAGCTGGCGGCCGCGTCTGACGGTCCTGGCGGCGGCTGAGCTGGAGCTCTACCAAGGAGTCTGTCGATATCGTCGAAGTTGTATATTTGTTTGGGAGACTTTTCCTCTTCTCTGCGCGTGTAGATGCAACCGTTTTTGACCCATGTGTACCTGATTCCGATTTGTTTGGCTCTGATTCTGACGTCACGAAAAAGTTTTCGGTTCGCTTTGGTGAGTCTTTCGTTGAAATAGAGTTTTTTCGGTGGACCCACGATGTTTAGATCCTCAGTGGTAATGTTTCTTCTCACTCTGGCGGCGCTAATCATGTCGTTTCGTTTAGTGTTGCGGATGAAACGAACTACGATAGGGCGGGGCTCCGCGGTTGGTCTGTGACTACTGGTTTTTGGACCGACTCTGATGACTCTATCAATGTCAGTCGGCTGCAGATCTAGTCCAATTTTGTGAGCTATGACGCTAATCAAGTGGTGAAGGTTTTCATTTTCCACCTCAGTAGCTCCTGTTATCTCAAGCTCGTTGCGAAGGTAATTTTGTTCTTGGGAGTTTATTTTTTCTTCTAGCGATTGTATCACGGTATTCAGTGAAGTAATTTCGGTGTCACGTCTGCCAATTTCTTCTTTAAATTTTGTTGAGTTTTCAGCTTGGGCCTCGAGCTTTTGGATGCGTGACTCCCATGAGTTCACTGTTTTAGTCAAAGCCACTAGCTGGTCTGTGAATGATTTTTTCAGGGCGGAAAAGTGTTCTTCGATGGCATCAAACTTTTTTTCCATGTAACTCATTAAGTTTGCAGACTCGATGTTAACTATTGAAGAAGGCGGTTGCCCATCGGCTGATTCTACCTGAAGTGATATCTGCGGGCTGTAGGGTTTTTTTATGTGCTTGCAATTCGCACATTTCCACTTCAGTTTATTCATAGGAAGTATCTTTTTGAATTCGTTTTCTGTTAATGCGAAGCATTGAAAGTGGCAGTGGGCTTGGCATTGAGCACATTTCAGGCTATCCTCTGCCTTCATTGAACTGCTGCACTTTGTACATTCCATGACTCTCAATAACTGTTACGACCTTTTTTAACTTATTCACTATTTAATTTCTACTGAAAAATTTTTCAGGAACTTATCACTAGCTTTATCACTAAACTTAATGTCCACTAATATGCACTTCTTATGATGTCGAGAAAAATATAGGTCATCGATCGCTTTTCAGAGATATGATTTTTTGAAAATTTTCTATTTTTCAAAAAACACTTAAAAATCAATATCTCATCGAATTTTTATCCGAATTTGATGCTCTAAACGGTCTTATTCTTCTTTTTGTAGTGGCTAGCTGGGGAGATCTTCAAATTTGAGTACACTACTTTGGTTCCGATTTTTGGGTCACTTCCGGTTTATGGTTTTTGGCTCCCAGAAAATCCAATTTTTACGTCTACTTCTTTATTTTGACTTCAAAAGATGCGTAACACCGCGGCGCACTAGAACACACTTTAAAAAGTATGCTTAAGGCGATAAATCTGGAGTAATGATTTTTTGAAGAAATTTTAATTTTCAAAAATGACAGTTTTTCCGTAATATCTTCTTTATTTGAATCGTCTCCTTCACACACTTTATACCAGAATGTAGGCACTGAATTTAGACGTTTTTTAACACCAAAAAATCAAATCTAACACTACGTTTACTATAAGAAAATGAATATTTAAGCTAAAACTTTTCGCGGAGCGCGCGCGCGTGGTATTCTCAACTTAACAAACCAAAATGAAATATTTGTCAATACACATTAAGCATTAAAAGTTGAGATTTCTATTTGAAGACATGTAATGTTTAGAAGGGGCTGGTAGAGACTTTAAAGATTTATTATCATCATCGGATGAGGATACTTCGAACATTTCTATATTGTTTGAAACAGAGGATTTGTTCTTTACAGATTTCTTGTTATGACATTGATTGAATATTTGTATACAACATTGAGATTTTGAATTACGATTGATTTTAAAACATTTATATATTCTGTAGCTTAAATACAACATAATAGTGAATACACCGACATAAGTTGCAAAGGAATAATAAGAGCTATATTTTATAAAATGTGATTCTTTTTCCATATTATTAATTTCATTCTCTAAATTATCCAAATCATGTGAAGCGTATTTCATGGAATCTAAGTCTATTTTCGTCAAACTGATCGGTGTTAAAAATGATAAAGAATGATTAAATTTTTCTTTCTTACAACATTCATCATTTGTAATGTCGAAATTAACATTTAAAGGAGAGTTTATTAAGTATGAGTAACTATTACTTGGTAACAATTGAATCGTTTTAGAAAAACCAATCCCACCAAAAACATTAAATGTAAAAAAATGCCAAGTCTCTCGATGCAGTCTTTCCATCGTAAAAAGTTTTGAGATCTCATAGAAGCCAAGTCCTATTCAAAATATTTCGTAGTTATAAATCAACATTTAGTAATTGTATCAATAGTTTTCTTTATATTATAATTATAGTGACTTGGCAATGAGCACAAGAAGAAACAAATAAAACGGCATATTTGGAGGTGTTGAAAGTTACACACACCGCATGCGTAAACATTAATATCACAAAATTAATTTTCTTTTGGTTTATCCGTGTCGTCCCAACCGAATTTCGGCAACGGCAGTCAGTCTTAGTGCACTCTCGATTCATTTACTTTCATAAAGCGATGGCCCGTAAGGTATTCTTAATTATTGTATTGGAGCATGTAGTCGGTAGTGACCATCATGATTCACACATAACAAATAATCTGATCACTGGTCTCGTCAGTAACATTTGCACATAATTCCAGGCAGCAAGCAGCTTTTAATTTGTGCTCATTGCCAAGTCACTATAATTATAATATAAAGAAAACTATTGATACAATTACTAAATATTGATTTATAACTACGAAATATTTTGAATAGGACTTGGCTTCTATGAGATCTCAAAACTTTTTACGATGGAAAGACTGCATCGAGAGACTTGGCATTTTTTTACATTTAATGTTTTTGGTGGGATCTCATGTATTTTTTGTAAGTGTATTTCTTTCTTTTACTTTTAGGTGACCTCACAATTTCTTGGACGTCAGCTACTGCTTTGCTTAGAACCCATTCTCTATCTCTTTTGTTTCTTCTCTGAGGCTTCGTTACTTCTAAGGTAGACAAGTCTGGGCGATATATACTTCGGAGTCGATTATATTCAGTAAACATAGACTTATAGACTTGCATGTCATCCCAATTCTCCACTACATAATGGACGACAGCACGCCTAATATCGTTTGACGACTGAAAACTCCCATACATGTTGTATGACAACGAATTAAATAAACACGACCCATCTCCAGGAATAGAGATGACTCTGTGTGGACAAAGGTCGCCATTTATGTACAATATTTCACGTTCCATTACACTATATTTACAATTACTTCTATAACAATAGGGCTTAAACTTATATATATATGCAAACTAAATAGAACTAAACTAACTAACAAATAACTAACTAAATAAATATATATCTACTAACTTACAAACTATAACTAAACTAAACTAAATAACACGTAAAGTTCTCCGAATATCAATTATCACTACATTATTTTTTAGTTTCGAAATGGGTTTTCATAGACAGATGGCGCTATCAAATGAAAATTATCGAATTATTTTGAAGTACTACTTACACTGCGCTTTGTAACGAAACCATAGCGCGATTCAGACAGGTACAACGCCATCTATCGAGCGCGCATACAATATTTATCGCAATACAATGGAGTTTTAGCTTTATTAATTTAATGAACTTTATGTATTAATTTGTATTAATGATAGTCTATGTATTACATTTGTATTATTCTTTTCTATTATATGTATGTATCCATCCAATTGAATAGGTACTTGAACAACGAACAAAGTTAACAATGCAGTCAAAATCCATACATAATGTTCTTGCCAAACCGCAAATATAAAATTGTTTTCTATGGCATATTTTTTTTTAATGTTTTTATAATTTTTCCTTTATATGTGGCTAATGACCTATCTTGGTGCAAAATTTGAAGTTTCTAAGTCTGCTAGAAGTACCTTAGATTTTTGATGATCTGTCAGTGAGTCAGTGAGTGACAAAATGGTGTAACTTTGATCGACCGTAACTCCTAAACTATTAATTCATTTGGCGTGTAATTTCGAACTTAAGCTTGTTCCAATGCCTACTATTATTCACCGAAAACCTAAACTCCTAGCTTTGTCCACGTCGAAGATATAGGGGGGCGAAACAGCCGCGAACCGCTTCGAGAAAAAATGGTACGGCCGTGCCCGTTTTGCTCGAGACTTGGCTGGGGCACTGCCGTGCCCCCAGATACATTCTTCAGTTAATTTAACTGTGCCGGTTCCAACAATGGAATAATCAACAATATTGTCATTACATTTTACAGTTAGCTTATTTGGGATGGATTGAACATATATCCATTTATTATTAAGTAGTCGCTGCCAAATATCGACATCACCATAAATTAAATTAGACTTACAGAGAGTAGGCAGAGACATAATAATTTCTGTTAAAAGTTTTGATTCGCAAGTAGGATTAGTTATGGTTGAAAATATAGATATTAATTCACATATAGAGTAGTTGTTGTTTATAATTTTACACTTGTCTAGACTGTCTAACATAGCAAAATACAATCTGTTATCGCTCAGTGCGATATAGTTATTAGAAGGTTGAATCAAAGCAAAAGTTGACGATGTCTTATCTTGATGAGGTGTAGGCAGAGGAATGTTTTTGTAAACAATGAACTTGTCGTTCGTTATTAACGGAACTCGCAAAATAAAAACAATCTTATTATTAAAATAATATGAACTTAATGTAGACACATCTATTAAGGAGTGGATAGAGTTGATATTTAACTGAACTGGGAATTCCGAATTCTTACTTAATTGATTACTATTCCTAACTAATTCTTTGTATAAATTTAAAGGACTTATTACGCTAGGATGTAAAATATTAAGCTTAGAAAATAAAATAGCATTAAGAGTAGTGTCTAACAAATTAGATATAGATAATAAAGAACCTTCTATAATATTTAGTAAACTATTAATCCTAGTTATATAATAAAACATATCATCTAATTTTGTCACTTGGGATATCACCTCGTTTAGGTGGTCAATCTGCGCGTTTAATTTTATTTCATTTTGGTTAAGCTTATAAATAGAGGAGTTAAAATTATTAATTGTAGACTGAATTATATGTATGTTATCTTTCATTAGATGGAACAGTTCGGATTCGCTCTTTTTGCAGGATTCGATCGCTGCATCGTACTTTCTCGCATCATCGGCGTCTAAAGTGCCAAAAAAGAATTTTAAGATCTCGCCACCGAATTCGAGAGATCTTTTAAATCTATGTGTTGAGTTGTCGTTTAATATAATATGGGATAAGGATTGCAATTTAAGATAACTAGTTTGTAATAATATTTCGTTTGGGTTTGAAACGTCTTTACAATTAATTAAATCATGTGATTCTATTTTATTACATAAGTTTTCAGTATTTAGTAATAGCTTTTCGATATTGTTGAGATACGGTTCAAGAGAAATTATATCTATGTGAGTAATTATCTTCCAATAATTGTTATAAAAACGTATGTTAGTAATAGGTTCAAAGTATATTCCGGGACTATGGATAATTGGCGTTATCTTGGAATCTGCGTGGCATTTGTAGCACAATGCTCTGTAAATAAATATAATAATTCTTGAGTTATAATGTGGCAGGTTTAATTTGGTTAGTATGGTATTTAACGGATTTACGACCTATCTGTAACGTGACATTATGTTTATTGTGGATTTTAATTATTTTGTAAGGACCTTTCCAAATAGGAGCTAGGGCTTTACGCTGTTTGTGGTGATGTTTTAGGTAGACCATATCACCTGTTTTATAATTGGTTTCATGCGAACTAATATCGTAATATCGTTTAGATATTTCTTTCTTAGTTAAAATATTTTGGATAGCTTTCTCGCGGCTGAACCGCATTCTATATTGAAGAGCGCGTATGTATTCATCGTATGTAGTGTTATTATTAGTTTCATATAAGGAATTAGGGATCTGGGGTTTATAACCATACAAAAGTTCGTAAGGGGTAAACTCAGTTGTACAATGTGGTGTAGTATTATAAGATAAGATAGCTGTAAATAAATAGCAATGCCAGTCGTTTTGGTTTTCGTTTACAAAAGCTTTTAAATATTCTTTCAAGGTAGCATGTGAGCGTTAAAGGGCTCCATTGGTTTGGGGGTGATAGGGAGTAGTAAAAAGAGATTTAATTTTTAATATTTCCATTAGTTGTTTGAATAATTCAGAGGTGAAGCATGTACCTAAATCAGTGAGTATAGTTTTGGGGAATCCGAAAAGAGACATGAAATGAACTAAGTTACGAGCTATCTCGTTACTAATTTAATGTTTTTTGACATGAATTCCTCATGTGGGGATTATTACTCATAAATAAAAGATGTTATTAAAGGAAAGAAAAATTTCGACACTGGCGGGGTTTGAACCCGCGACCTTCGGGTATACGCCCCCGTCGCTCTGCCAACTGAGCTACAGTGTCAGTTGGCATCCAGCGCGAAATTTCTCTATCCTTTGTTTCTTTTTTCACACGTTCAAGTAGTGTTTGCGTTTCCTACCTCCGAATTTTAACTAATTCGGACGGCCACTTGTCTACCTTTTCAGATAGAATGCAAATGTTGGAAACGCCTAACTATCACATAATTTAATGTTTTTTGACATGAATTCCTCATGTGGGGATTATTACTCATAAATAAAAGATGTTATTAAAGGAAAGAAAAATTTCGACACTGGCGGGGTTTGAACCCGCGACCTTCGGGTATACGCCCCCGTCGCTCTGCCAACTGAGCTACAGTGTCAGTTGGCATCCAGCGCGAAATTTCTCTATCCTTTGTTTCTTTTTTCACACGTTCAAGTAGTGTTTGCGTTTCCTACCTCCGAATTTTAACTAATTCGGACGGCCACTTGTCTACCTTTTCAGATAGAATGCAAATGTTGGAAACGCCTAACTATCACATAATTTAATGTTTTTTGACATGAATTCCTCATGTGGGGATTATTACTCATAAATAAAAGATGTTATTAAAGGAAAGAAAAATTTTTCGACACTGGCGGGGTTTGAACCCCGCCAGTGTCGAAATTTTTCTTTCCTTTAATAACATCTTTTATTTATATCTCGTTACTAGTTGAAGTTACCATGGGGTAGGCAGAGGTGAACTTTGTAAGATCATCCTGTAGGGTTAATATGAACTTAAATTGTTGAAAACCTGCTTCGGGTAAGGGGCCTACTATGTCGAGAGCTAGACGTTCAAATGGTCTAGTGGAAGTTGAGGTTATCTCCATCGGAGCTTTATTGGATAGTCTTAACGGTTTATTTATTTGACATAATTTACACTTCTTTACGTAATCTTCAATGTCGGAACGCATACCTTTCCAATAGTATGCAGCTTTTATTCTATTATACATTCTTTTAGAACCCGGGTGACCCGCAATAACAGAGTCGTGGTTCTCTTTTAAAATTTTAGGTATTTCTACGGGAGTTGGATAAATCATTTGATTTTTGTATATATGGACTTTAAGGTTCGAATCATGGAAAACATGAGATATCATGTTATAAATTTTAATATAAGGTAACTTAGAAAAAGGGTCAGAAAAATCTGAAAGAGCTATATCGGTTAAATCTGTATGGTCTCTTAATATAGTATCTCTTAATAAAATTAGTAAATTGTAAATATCCTTAAATTTAGTTTCTTCATAATGGTGTACCTTCGTGTATAAAAAATAGTATAATTTATTCTTATCG
The DNA here is from genome assembly GCA_963576735.1 of Bedellia somnulentella. Classification (NCBI taxonomy): domain Eukaryota; kingdom Metazoa; phylum Arthropoda; class Insecta; order Lepidoptera; family Bedelliidae; genus Bedellia; species Bedellia somnulentella. The sequence continues at coordinate 11,784,098 of OY755193.1, forward strand.
CTAATCAATTGTATTGTATAAGGTTCTCGCTCGGAGTGGAGCAATTCTGCTGAGTTACTTAGTTGAGATAATATTTCTTCAGAGTTGGGCATAGAATAGTCGAAGTCTAAAGAGATAGGACAAGCGATTAATTTTAACTTACTTAAATGTAAACTTTCTAAATGTTCTTCTATAATAGTGTTTGGGGTTGGCAGAGATTTAGTAAATTGATCCTTAAAGTATTTTTCGTAACTGGAATTAAGTAAATTATTATGATGAATAGCATTAACGGGGCAACGGGATAGTGCATCGGCATTAGAGTTAAGACGGCCTTGTTTGTATACTATTTCGTAGTCGTATTCTTCTAATTTGAGACGCCAACGAATAAGTCGGCTTCCAGGATCCTTAACATTGAAGAGCCAAACTAAAGGGCGATGATCGGTTACGATTTTAAATTTACGGCCAAAAAGATAGGGTCGGAAAGTTTTTACGGCGAATATAATCGCAAGAAGTTCTTTTTCTGTGGTGCAGTAATTACCTTCGGGTTTGTTCAAGGTCCGTGAAGCATATGCTATCGGTTTATCTTTGCCTATTTCACCTTGGGATAGCACTGCACCTATAGCATAATTAGAGGCATCGGTAGTGACGATAAAAGGTTGAGAGAAATCGGGATATTGAAGCAAAGGAGCTGAAGTGAGTTTATCTTTTAAATTTTGGAAGGCATATTCTTGATCTTGAGCCCATATGAATGGAGCATCTTTCTTTAAAAGAGAAGTTAGAGGTTTAGTAATCTTTGAAAAGTCTTGAATGAAGCGTCGGTAGTATCCGACGAGACCAAGGAATGATTTTATATTTTTTGTGTTTTGTGGTATAGGGAATTCGGAAACGGCCTTGACTTTTTCGGGATTAGGGGAAACACCTTTATCGGTGATAATATGGCCTAAATACGCGACTTCGCGTCGGAGAAATTCGCACTTGTCGGGCTGCAATTTAAGGTTGAATTTTCGGAGTCTTTCAAAGACGAGTTGAAGTTTAGATATGTGCGAATGAAGGTCGTGGGAGTAGATAATACAGTCATCCAAATAAATATAGCAATGTAGGCCTTGAAGGCCGGAAAGGACGGTATTCATGAGCCTTTGGAAAGTTACAGGAGCGTTTTTCAATCCAAACGGCATCCTGGTAAATTCGTAATGACCGGAGACTTCGGAATTGGTGCTAACGGTGAATCCGGTTTTTTGTGCATCTCCAGGGCACATCTTTAATTGCCAGAATCCGCTTACCAAATCTAGCGTTGTAAAGTACTTGGAGTGTCCCAATTGGTCTAAAATATCTGTAATTAATGGTAAGGGATAACTCTCGGAAACAGTGATATCATTCAGACGGCGGTAGTCTATGACTATCCTCCATTTCTTTTTACCGGAGGCATCTATTTTTTTAGGAACTACCCATATCAGTGCGCTCCAGGGTGAATTAGAGGGTTTTATAATATTTTGATCAAGCATTTTCCTTATTTGACTATCGACTTCACCTTTATGACAGTCAGGAAATCTATATGACTTGACATGGATTGGAGGTGCGTCTCCAGTATTAATCTTATGTTCTATCGCACTGGTAAATGATAAAGGTTCACCCTCTAGGTGAAATATGTCTGAGTATTGAGAGCAGCATTCCAATAAAGATTGTTTTTCTTCAGAGTTTAAATGAGAACAACGAATAAGTTTTAGAACAGAGTCAGTGCGATTAATTTTAGGGGAATAGGTGCAACTAGTATTATAAATCTTGCAAGAGTCAATAAGTTCAAAAGGTGTTATCTGCACTGCATAGTCTTTGATTTCAATGTTCGAGTTAGTAGTATTCAAAACAGTAATGTTAGCTTTCTTATTAGGTTTGATTGAGACAATGCAATTTGCGACATAAACACCATCGCATAAGGTATGATCTAAGACTAATGCTTCATTGTTTTGACTAAGATCGGGCGAGTAATTTGAGATAGTGCACTCGATAACAGCTTCTGATCGGGCTGGAATAATATATGTAGGTTTCGTATACACTATGGGAATGGAATGTTTGTTTATAGAAAGAGACATGTTAGAATAATCGATGTGTGCTTTAAAGTGGCTGAGAAGATCACTACCTATTATACCATCGTAGTGGTCAAGATTTATGTCATCATTTGTCACATGAAATTTATAATTTAAGCTATCATTATTTAATATTATATCCATTTGGAATGTCCCTAAAGTGGTAATGAGGTTGTCAGAGGTAGTAATACCTTTTATTCTTACAATTTCTCTAGAAAATTGGGGGTTAATTTCTAAACTCGACCTTTTTACGAGGGTGATGGTAGAGCCAGTGTCTATTAGAAAACATAAAGGTTTCGTACTGAAAATAGAATTCAAATAAGTATGTGGTAAAGAGACCTTTTTATTATAACTAATATTTGTTTCGTATATAGGTAAATTTTCGTCATGTAAATGGTTTTGTAAATTTATATTTTGCTTAAGAGTGGGCAGAGAAATAGTATTTTTGTCATAAGTTATAGAATGCAGTGGATTTCCTTCTATGGGAATTATAGAACTCGTTGGAGAATCACAAGGTGAATGTAGTATAAGACTCCTATCGTGAGGAGATGCAGAACTCGTGAGTGAATCACGAGGTGGATTTAGTAAAAGACTCCTATCGTGAGGAGATGTAGAACTCGTGAGGGAATCACGAGGTGGATTTAGTAAAAGACTCCTATCGTGAGGAGATGCAGAACTCGTGAGGGAATCACGAGGTGGATTTAGTAAAAGACTCCTATCGTGAGGAGATGTAGAACTCGTGAGGGAATCACGAGGTGGATTTAGTAAAGGACTCCTATCGTGAGGAGATGTAGAACTCGTGAGGGAATCACGAGGTGGATTTAGTAAAAGACTCCTATCGTGAGGAGATGTAGAACTCGTGAGGGAATCACAAGGTGGATTTTGAAAAGGACTCCTATCGTGAGGAGATGTAGAACTCGTGAGGGAATCACGAGGTGGATTTAGTAAAGATTTAGTAGAGGTAGTAGTGCCATTTAAAACTGGCGATTCCAATCGGCACTTAATCGGAATCATTCGCTGTTTAAATTAATTGAGTTAATTTCGGTAGTCAACTCGTTAATGTTAGCTGTAGAATTAGTAGAATTATTATTAAGTGATTGGTTATTACGTTGACTATTATTGTATTTTAATTTACGGCATTCTTGAATAATGTGACCTTTATTCTTACAATAGTTGCAGATTTTATTTAGATTAAATTTAGAGTTAAAATTATTGGTATTATTAGGTGAATTAGGAGTTAAGCTAGAGTTATTTGAGTTTGGGCTAACATGGAATGTCGGTTGAAAATTATTTCGGTTAACTGGAGAGTTTCTTTTATTTCGGAAACATTCTGAAGAGCTATGACCTGGTTTATTGCATGTCGAACAGGTTCTGGGTGAGCGATTTGAATACCTGGATAAATTATATAATTTTTCCTCATCAATCGCTTGCTGTATTGCTTCATTTAGCGATGACGGGTTTCTACACCTTACTATGTTACTAATTGATGGGTTTAAACCTAATAAAAATGTATTTAATGCCAAATCTTCCATGGCCGCTACTCGGCCTGGAAGTTCTAATTCATTTGAACAGCTATAGTGGATATCGGATAGGATTCTCGTTAGTATCGACTCTAATCTTAGCGAATATTTAGTAACATCTTCAGAAGATAACTGCCTACAATTTTGTAGGTCTACTAATAGATGGATGGAATGTTTCTTTTCTCCGAATGTATTTTTTAAGAATGTTTTTATTTCGTTCCAAGTGTCAAAGCTTTTTAAGCTACACGCAACTTGTGCTTTGCCTTCTAATTGGGATATGCTGAATTTACATAAGACATTCTGTTGGTCCGGGGTGGACAGTGATATAGCATTCTCACAATTAGTGAGGAATGCAGGGAGTGACTCACGGTCACCATTATAGACTTTTATAAACTTTGTTAAGACTGACAATGAAACTTTATCTGTAACTATTTCGTCTTTAAGTTGTTTAGTTTTTACTTGCGTATCTTTAGACATGGTAAATTAATGAGAAAAAATATAAAAATATAAAATGTAAAAATTTGTAAAAAGTTTGTAAAAATAGTAAATTAAAATTAGTTTTGAAGACTTCTCCTGGCAGCAGCTCGACGAAAAGGCTGGAATATATAATTTGTGCAGACTTACAGTATCACGATGTAAATGACGAAGCGTTGGTCCATATTCACTTCACAAAACTGAATTTTAGCACTAACACAATATGAATTTTCGATGCTTGAATTTTGAAGGAGCTGGCAGAAGAAGCACGATGTTGAATATCTTGAGTTAGCCTGGCGCTCGACGGGACTAAGGCGCTGGTGATGAACTCGGAGATCGCGGGCTCGGGCTGGCGAGGCTTACCGTCGGACCTGGGGTGATGTGTAGCTGATGCAGGCTTTGCCTATGGGCAAAGTCTTACTGTCGATCAGAGACTTTTGCAGGGGACCTGGTTTTTGTTCTAGCTTCTTCGGTATCTCTTCGACGAAAGAAACACGCTAGAATCCCACTTCTGACACCAATTTGTTAGGCGGCCGACCCTGTTAGTCTTTTTAAAAAAAACTACAAAATACACCCTAAAGTTTATTAAAGGAAAAACACCAATATTCTCACAACACGAAACAAAGGACTGATTTCCTAAGTAGATAGGCGCTAAAGCCAAGATGCGCGTCTCGCGAGGTCCAGAATCTAACTGACTGAAAATAATGAATTAATTTAAAACAATAACTATTATTCAAAGAAATGCTGACTTTCAATAATATACTAAGGAAAATTACTAGTGTGACTGAGATGCTGATTGAGCTCTAAGTGCATAGAAATAAGGGTTATAACAGTACCCACGTTTTGCTTAGACAGTGTACTCACGTGATAGGAGGCAGGCCTATCGCCGTTTTGTACGAATACACTGTCACATGACTAAGTACAACTCAGCCATGTGGGTTTCCTCACGATGTTTTCCCTCACCGTTAACAACCATGATAAATTAACCACACATATGACTTTAGAAAAGACAAATTGGTGTAGGCCCGACCCAGGATTGGAACTCACGCCCTTCTGTTTTCGGGCGGGTGTTCTACCCACTGGACTATCATGTCGCATTGAGATATTTACTATTATTTACAAACTATGCATTCTGAGGCTTAAACAGAATATTAATTTATGCGTAAGTAAATCATAATATATCTATGAGAATATTAGTTAAAAATAGTTAAAAAAACAAAAGCTATAAACATATTCTCAAACCTACCAAATGAATACGCAAAATTAATACAATATACTTTCAATTATCTTTATTCATACATATTCGCATAGTTGAATATGAAAAAGAAGGATTAGTGCATCCTATTATTCTAACCTAACACAAAAGCAAAAAAGTCTCAAAAAGACTTTAATCACCCGGGATTCGAACCTGGGTTATCCGTTAGTTTAGTTTTAACCAATCGGTATACAGCTACGCCACAAAAACATTAAAAATTTTATCAAATTTGTGATATCGTATATATCTAGTAGCCATACTATTGACAAACAATTAAATATATACATACATATACTCACGGCTATAAATCCCTAGAAGGGGTAGCCAGAGCTAAGGAACTTGAAGTTCCTCAGCCACTTTTGGACTTTGCGTCGGGAAAAGATAGTGAAATAAAGGTTGTTGGTGATGGGCCTCCAACCACATCGCCCAAAAATCCCTTAAAAGCCCTAATACCGTTAGTCGCCTCTTACGTACACATACCGGAAGAAATGGGGTAGTGTTATTCTAAGCCGACACTACACAGCAATTCATTAAATGGACATTTATTTTGATGAAAATGGATAAAAGTTTTTAGTTAGTTTAGTTTTAGTTTTTATCATAAAACCCTTATTTTTCAAAAACACTATTAATGAAGAGTCTGATAAAGTCGGTCGATGAAAAAATTAATCGTGTAAATATGGGGAGCAATAAGTTGGTGATGTGAGAGAGATTGCAATCATCGGCCAATAGATGGCGGGCGGTACTGAATTAAAATTGAGATATTTACTATTATTTATTTACAAACTATGCATTCTGAGGCTTAAACAAATTATTAATTTATGCGTAAGTAAAGTATAATATATCTATGAGAATATTAGTTAAAAATAGTTAAATAAACAAAAGTTATAAACATATTCTCAAACCTACCAAATGAATACGCAAAATTCATACAATATGCTTTCAATTATCTTTATTCATACATATTCGCATAGTTGAATGTGAAAAAGAAGGATTAGTGCATCCTATTATTCTAACCTAACACAAAAGCAAAAAAAATACGCAAAAAGACTTTGACCACCCGGGATTCGAACCTGGGTCTCTCGTACATAGTGTTTACCAAACGGTATACCGCTACGCCACAAAGACATTTGTGTAAGTCTCAGTGATATCCTATATATCTAGTAGTCATTCTATTGACAAACAATTAAATGGACAATTATTTTGATGAAAATGGATGAAACCCTTATTTTTTCCAAAAAGACTATTAATGAAGAGTCCGATAAAGTCGGTCGATGAAAAAATTAATCGTGTAAATATGGGGAACCATATAAAAGTTATGTTTTTTTATGCTCCTGTGGGAACCCTTGCGAAATCCGGGATAAATTATATCCTATATGTTGGCCAGGTGTATAACCTACATTCATGCCAAATTTGATCAAGATCGGTCCGGTAGAATTAACGTGATGAAAGGACATACAGACAGACAGACAGACAGACATTTTTTTCAAAAATAGCAAATTTGGCTTCAGTATCGAAAATAAAACATTTTCCACCGGTTTTTATTTTTTTTTCTTCAATGTACAGTTTTGACCTCGTTACAGTCTTATTATAGTATAGATAGATATCTGTGGAAACAGCAAAGATATACTGGCCAGTACACCCTGCTGTGCACCAACTTATAAATTGTATCTATGCTTAACTCGAAAAACATTTACACTCCGCGATGTAGGAATATGAGTGAGACGCTGCTATGCGCGAGTGAGTCCGCAGTAGTGTGCGCAATAACATGACTCCCACATATCCTTAACTTTTTTGTATCTGGAAAGTATATTAACTAAGAATGGACAATTTAAGGATGTTCAATCCTTCAGCAACTATGTATGGATTGTATGGTTTTATAATCATTTCTGAGCACTAGTGATGTGCCGGAACAAAGGAAGATATTGAAAAGGGAGTAAAAAAGGACTAGGCGAGGCGACTAAGGGTAAAGGGGCTTTTTAAGTGATTTTTGGGCGATGTGGTTGGAGATCCGTCATCAAAAACATTTATTATTACCATTTTTTCCCCATCAACTTCCAAAAGTGGCTGAGGAATGTCTCATTCCAAAGCTCTGGCTACCCCGTTAAGGGATTTATAGCCGTGAGTAAGTATATGCATGTATGTATGTATGTAAAAAATGAAAATGCGGTGAATAATGCTATGAACCATCCCTTGTCGAGCCAATAATTGACTGAAAGGCTCGAATGGTATGCATATACCATTTGGCTATTCTGGTGATGATGTATGGACTATCATATATTCATCAACATTCCTTAGAATATTGTGCATGGTAAAAAAAATACATTAATTGTACGTGAATGCAATGCTATAACTATGCTACTATATAACTATACTATAATAAATGCATACACATTTGCCGTGTAGTGTCGGCTTAGAACCCACTACCACCACACTACACTACCACACTACCCCATTTCTACCCGTGGGTGATCGTAAGAGGCGACTTAGGGTATAGGGGCTTTTGAAGTGATTTTTGGGCGATGTGGTTCAAGACCCGTCACCAAAATCATTTATTGTTACCATCTTTTCCCCCATCCACTTCCAAAAGTGGCTGAGGAATTTCTCATTCCAAAGCTCTGGCTACCTCGTTAAGGGATTTATAGCCGTGAGTATATGTATGTATGTATTTATGTAAATATAAACCAATCAGTTAAATCTGCATTCTACGTCTAATAAAAAGCATCTGATAATAATAAAACTTTAATGTACAACAATTCAGCGCTAATATCTATGAGCTAGACGAAGGTATTTCTCTCAGTTGTCTGGCCAGCCAGGAAACCCCGTCAGCCAGGCCGGTGCCGGCTGTAGCACTCGACGAGCAAATGTGCCATGGCTTCTCTATGATCCGCTCGAGACCTAAGGCTGGAAAATAACAAATGTATGATGTCAAGTTTTTGTAATTTGAATAAAAGCCTATTATCATTTTTCCTGTCTATTTCATGAAAAGTTAATTGAAGAATATTTTTTTGTTTTTTGGTTTGTTTGAAGCCCCCAAAATCCCTACTAAAACGCCAAGTCACCTCTTATGACATTCACGGAAATAAATTTGTTAGACCATAGATAACGGTTGTACTAAGTTCAGAATTAACAGTGACACTACTAGGTTTAGGGATCATACTAGTAATAATCTTTCAATTATTAGCACATCGAGCCATACATACATACATATACTCATGGCTATAAATCCCTAAAAGGGGTAGCCAGAGCTGAAAAATTATAAATTCCTCAGCCACTTTTGGAAGTTGAAGAAAATATTTTATCAAATCAGCACACCAAAAAAAGCCTAAATTATTTCATCAACATTCACATCTACTCAATTTATTATATGGTAATTAAATTTCCAGTGGTCTCCCGCGAGGAGTTCGAACTGGTGCTCGCCCATCCAGATATCAATGGACTGCCCATCACCAACCACCTTTACTTTACCATCTTTTCCCCGCCCCACTTCCAAGAGCCTGAGGAATTTCTGATTCTCTACCTCTGGCTACCCCTTCAAGGGATTCATAGCCGTGAGTATATGTATGTATGTATATAGTTACCTGTAGCAACTTGATAAGCAGCTAATGCATCCGGCTTATCACTCTTGTTGGCTAAAACCAGGATCGGGATCTTCCGTCCATTGATGTCTGGATGGGCGAGCACCAGTTCTAACTCTTCGCGGGAGACCACTGGAAATTTAATTACTATTAATAAATTGAGTAGATGTGAATATTGATGAAATAATTTAAGGCTTTTTTGGTGTGCTGATTTGATAAAATATTTTCTTCCTTCCCTCACCAAAGAAATTTCAGAGGTTATAATTCCTGTGAATATCATGTGACATTTGCCGGAAAAGTACTCACTGGAGTGATAGGGGCACGTCTACCATCCAATTTTTACGATAGCATAGTCCCATGACAAAATTTGCATTGACGTGTAAGGTTCCTTACGAAATTTTCAATGGACCACACGTACGAATTTATTAATGCCATATAAGTATAAGCATAGTTCAGCACTCTAAAAAATGCCGCTTAAAATTTCATGAAGTGTGAATGTTTTTGTTCATGAAAACCTCATGTGGGGATTATTACTAATAAAGGAAAGAATAATTTAACCTCTACTTAAAAGTGTAAAAGAAACGAAGGATAGAAGAATTTCGCGCTGGCAGCCATTGACACTGTAGCTTAATTGGCAGAGCGACGGAGGCATATAAATGCGGATGCGGAAGCGGGCCGCCTCGCTGCTGTGTCGGGTGCGCGCCAGCAAGAACCCGCTGCTGGCCGCGCTCGCGGACCGATACGACTGCGTGTACGTGCGCCGGTGCGGCGAGCGGCATGTGCCGCCCCCACCTCATCGCCGGACGTACACGTGACCAATCATGTTCTTAGATTAAGTTTTAGATGTACCAACTAACAATAGATGTAAGCTTTACTAACAAATATGTACCATGTTGTGCGTCTAATAAAGTTTTATTATTATTATTTTGAGCATGAATTTAAGTTCCTCGCCTCTCCCATGGCCGAAAAAGAAAATATAATTTTAAATGGGAGAGGCGGTACTCCCCGACAAAAGAACAGTCGGTCGGGGTCAGGGGCTCAGGTTCAAGAACCGACGAACGATCCGAGCCGTATCGAGCAGCACCGCCTTCTGCATTTGTGCTGGAACCGACACGCCGCAGAAATCCAACCGCCTCAAGTTGGTCGCGAGGCTGGTTGGAATTAACCCGTTCGCGGACAAAACAATTGGGATTATTTCTGTCGAAGTCACACCCCACATATCGGTGATCTCGTGGGCCAGATCGAGATATTTCCGACGCTTCTCGGTTTCGGCTTTCACGAGACCGTCGTCATGAGGGATAGTGACATCCACTAGAAATACCCTCGACTGCGACCGATCCCATACCACGATATCAGGCTTATTCGCTAGAATAGTCCTGTCCGTGATAACGGATCGGTCCCAATAGATTTTGGCACGGTCGTTTTCTAAGATTGGCTCCGGCAGATACTTGTAATACGGCAGCCTCTGTTGCAGGAGTCCGTATTTTAGAGCGAGCTCCTGATGCAGGATTTTGGCTGCTTGGTTGTGTCTGTGCAAGTACTCAGTGTTAGCAAGAGCCGAACAACCGGAAACAACATGCCTAAGTGACTCTCCGGGACGGCCACATGCTCGACAAACGTCTGTGGTACCGTCCTTTAGGATGTATTTCCGATAGTTCCGCGTCTTGATAACCTGGTCTTGTATTGCACAGACAAAACCTTCGGTTTCCCCAAAGAGGTCCCCGAAACGCAGCCAATGCAGGGAGGCTTTACGGTCCACGAAAGGTTCGTGAAGTACCTTGTAAAACCTCCCGTGCAGCTCCTTCTCTTTCCATACGGACTCCCGATCAGAGGTGCTAAGTACCTCCGGGGTTCGCCAATCCTGTGAGGCCAACGATAAGGGAGTCAGTCCTTTATCACTAGCGACCACCTCTCCCCGAACACTATCACCCGCCATCGTCAAAAAATAGTTTCTGAGGTTGCATACCTCGCGGTTGTGCATGGTTTTGGCACTCAAGAGGCCTCGACTACCACACTTCCGCGGGATATACAATCTCATAACCGACGACCTCGGATGATGCATTCGATGAGAGGTCATCATCGTGCGGACTCGTCTGTCCAGAGCGTCGAGTTCGGTCTGAGTCCATCTGAGCACGCCAAATGTGTACATCAGTACAGGCATGACCCAGGAGTTAATGGCTCGGATCTTATTAACGCCTGACAAGTAGCTATTAAGCACACTTTTCAGGCGTTCACAAAACTCCTCGCAAACACCCTATTTCACGTCTGCCACCTTCACACCGATGGTTTGTGACATGCCCAGATACCGGTATGTTACAGCCTCGGAGAGTGCCCTCAAATGATTGGTGCCGACATCGACACCATCAGAGTGCACGACATGCCCCTTCTCGACATGAATGACCGCACACTTATCGACCCCGAGCTCCATCTTGACGGAACCACTGAAATCGTTAGTGATCGTCAGTAGCTCCGCCAATCTGTCAGCCGTGGGGGCGTAAAGCTTCAGGTCATCCATGTAAAGGAGATGAGGCAAGCGTGGTCCGCCTCTCCGAAACTGAAAGCCTGTCCCTGAATTCTCCAAGAGTGTACTTAGAGGATTCAGGGCCAAGCAAAACCAAACTGGACTCAGGCAATCGCCCTGGAAAATCCCTCGCCTTATAACAATTTGGTCATCCGCGTCCGTCATCCGCTGACCGTCTAAACTCAGGATCGTTCTCCAGCACCCCATACACTGCCCGAGGAAGTGTCGAACTGTACTTTCAATTTTGTACAGCTCGAGGACCCTCATGAGCCATGAATGAGGTACCGAATCGAACGCCTTCCTGTAGTCTATCCAGCCAGCGGAGAAGTTCCGACGGTTGCGTTTGACCAGTTGGCCTACGACCGCGTCGATGAGGAGCAGCTCCTTGCTACCGCGACTACCGCCCCTACATCCGTTCTGAGCTCCAGAGATCACATTGTTATCAACAATGTGTTGAGTAATCTTGGAGCTCAGAACGGATGTCAAGGTCTTGTAAATTGTACAAAGACAAGTAATGGGGCGGTATTGTGATGGATCCGCGGTAGCATCGCTCTTTGGAGCTAAATGAGTGACCCCAGTAGTTAAGAAGTTCGGGAGCGTCCCACTCTCGAGGGCGCTTTGGAACTGACGGGCGAGAGTAGCGTGACAGCGCGTGAACCCCTTCAACCAGTAATGGTGCAATCCGTCCGGCCCCGGACTTTTCCAGTTCGGAGCCTTACGGATCGCAGCCACCACATCCTCCTCGGATATGTTGACGGGGTTCATGGGCGCTATGGGCTCGCACGATCCCTCGACCGCCTCGAACCATCGGCCCTCTTCGTGATTAACAGGCAGCGACCAAAGCCCACGCCAAAAGGCAACCACATCGGCTTTTTCCGGTCGCTGACCCGTCGAAACCACATCGGGACGCTCCAAAGTTCTGTAGAACTTCTTCTGGTCACTCATGAAGAGACGATTCTGTTGGTACCTCTTTACCCTTTCAGAATATCGCCTAATTCGCTTACCCCAAGCAGCGATCTTCTGCTTCAGATCATCGATGCGCTCCACCAGTCTACAGGCAAACTCCGGTGAGTTGTCAAAGACATTCTCACCAGGGAATGCCTCCCTGACGAAGCGCACCACCCTCGGCCTATTGTTGCCTGATCTGAAGCTGGTCAGTTTGCCGATGAGGACCCTGGCCCTTGTGATACGGCTTTCAATCCGCCTCATCCAGGCTGGTCTAGTTCTAGTCCTGGTTAGTTATTATTATTCGGAATACCTTTAGTTCCTCGCCTGTCCCATGGCCGAAACAGAAAATTAACATTTTAAATGGGAGAGGCGGTACTCCCCGACAAGAGCACAGTCGGTCGGGGTCAGGGAGTCAGGTTCAAGAACCGACGGACGATCCGAGCCGTATCGAGCAGCACCGCTTTCTGCATTTGTGCTGGAACCGACACGCCACAGAAATCCAACCGCCTCAAGTTGGTCGCGAGGCTGGTTGGAATTAACCCGTTCGCGGACAAAACAATTGGGATAATTTCAGTCGAGGTCACACCCCACATGTCGGTGATCTCGTGAGCCAGATCGAGATACTTCCGACGCTTCTCGGTTTCGGCTTTCACGAGACCCTCGTCATGCGGGATAGTGACATCCACTAGAAATACCCTCGACTGCGACCGATCCCATACCACGATATCAGGCTTATTCGCTAGAATAGTCCTGTCCGTGATAACGGATCGGTCCCAATAGATTTATTATTTTCTTTCCTTTATTTATTCTTTAATCATGAAGTGTTTTATCTTCTAGTAACTAAAGGGACTCAGAAATAAAAGATGTTATTAAAGGAAAGAAAAATTTCGACACTGGCGGGGTTCGAACCCGCGACCTTCGGGTATACGCCCCCGTCTGTACTCTGACACTGTAGCTCAGTTGGCAGAGCGACGGGGGCATATACCCGAGGTCGTGGGTTCGATTCCCGCCAGTGCGCTATCCATCCACGTATGGATGTTATCATTTACGTTGTCGATGCGGCTGACCATTTGAGATTAGGTAAGAATTTTATTTAACACGTAAATACATATTACAAGCGACATGATAGTCCAGTGGGTAGAACACCCGCCCGAAAACAGAAGGGCGTGAGTTCCAATCCTGGGTCGGGCCTACACCAATTTGTCTTTTCTAAAGTCATATGTGTGGTTAATTTATCATGGTTGTTAACGGTGAGGGAAAACATCGTGAGGAAACCCACATGGCTGAGTTGTACTTAGTCATGTGAGAGTGTGTTCGTACAAAACGGCGATAGGCCTGCCCCCTATCACGTGAGTACACTGTCCTGTTACTGAAAACCTAGTTGTTGCAATAAAAGAATCTATTCAATGTAATTCTAAAATAATTAAAATACCTAGTAATAAAATAATCATTAAACCCTGGATCACACGAGGGATTTTAAAATGCATACGAAATAGAAACCACTTACAAAAAAAGTTATGTAATGATCCTACAAATGAAATTTTGAAATTGACCTATAGACGTTACCGTAATTATTGTAATAATCTTATTAAAAAACTTAAAAATAAATATGAATACGATTTAATATGCAAATCACAAAACAACACTAAATCACTCTGGAACTGTATAAAAAATATAACTAATTTAAATAAACAAAAAGAACTTAATGCAGAGTTATTGAAATTAAAAAGTACACCACAAGAATCTGCAAATCATCTTAATAATTATTTTATAAATGTTGGAAAAACTCTAGCAAATGAAATCAAGATTAATTTTGACTCAGTGAACCAATATCTAAATAAAATACCCTCCAGTGTAAATTCAATAGGAGTTATAGAAACTGATCAAACAGAAATATTACCCATCATAGAAAATCTAAATCTCAACTCAGCAGCTGGATGCGATGACATTTCAACAAAATTTATTAAAATGGCTAAAGTAGTTCTTGCTCCATTTATTTCTCGTATTTGTAATCTAGCACTTAAATATGGTAAATTCCCTCAATTACTCAAAAGATCGATTATACATCCTATACATAAAAATAAGACGGACCCAAGTAATTACAGGCCTATCTCGGTTTTACCTATCATTGCGAAAATCCTAGAAAAAGTAATTAATAAAAGAATATTTAAGTATCTTAAAGCCTATAATATATTATCTGATTCACAATATGGTTTCCGTGAAGGTGTCGGCACGGAAGACGCTATCTTAGATCTTACAAATAATATCACCAATTTATTGGATAGAAAAAATAAAGCACTCTGTATATTTCTTGATCTAAAGAAAGCATTTGACACCGTCTCTGTTCCAATACTTTTGCGAAAGTTGGAAATCATAGGCATAAGAGGGAGTTTTCTTGAACTGATGACAGATTATTTACGTAATCTCTAGTAGAATCAATAATCCTATATTGTATTAGTGTATGGGGTGGTACCCACAAAACAACATTTATTAGTATTTTATGGTTAAAAGAACTTACCTAAGTGAATTTCTACCAAAATTATATGAAATGTTACATCCGAAGAGATTTAGTAAACCATGTAGTCCGATTCAGGATACACTGCATGGTCACACCATTTCAGAGCGAAAATAACGATTTTTCAACTCATTCCGGTCATCAATCGGTCCCTCGTCCTCCAATCTCGTTCCTATGTTCGGTTCTTCATTTATTTTAGAGGTATCTTAGCTGTGAATTTGCAACTAAAGGGTTAGATAGGTTCACCTTTCTCTGGGTTAGGGTGGGTACTAAATCTCTTCGGATGTAACATTTCATATAATTTTGGTAGAAATTCACTTAGGTAAGTTCTTTTAACCATAAATTATATTTCAATGTTACATCCTCAAGATTTAGTAAACCATGTAGATGTTTAGAGTTCTGGTTGCAAATGATAACATGTATTTGGTTAAATAAATTATTGCAAACAATAAAATTATTACAATTAAAGGTATTGGTGAAAGTCCATTTCCCATTAAATTTCAAAGTATTTAAAAACTGTCATACTGTACATATTTTGTTTATCACATATAGGATGATAAAAAATAAAGCTATACCAAACAGGTCGACTAGCCAGTCTATCTACTTGCTTTCTTAAACTACCAATGGGCATCCCTGATCAGTACGCAGCCAAAAAGTGTTTATGTCATTGTAAATGTAAAATGACTAACGAAAATTTCTTTCAAAATAGAAAGATGAACCTTTGTAGCCAAAGTATTTGAAAGAAGAATTAAATACATGTAGCAACTATATCTTGAGATCGATACAAGAAGATAAGAATGCTTTTCTTAATAAATTTGTTTTTAAGAATAATATTTATAAATTACTTATACTCCCGAGATTAAAATACAATTATATTTATATGCTTAGGAATAAGTCCAAACCAAGAGGAAAGGTTTGATTTGAATTTGCGTTCCATGCATATAAATCAATATTCATAAGTTAGGTATAAAACTAACACCCATTTATATTTCACAAAAAATCGCCAAACTGTTGTTGGTTGATTAATTTAAGACATAATACTTATTAATGAGTGCACTGTATTTGATACACCATACCTATAGAGGTATAATAGTACTTACTATTGCCAACCATATATACATGTATATATATATGACCATACCATAGCTAACAATATTTTAGACGATTTCAGTAGAAACTGCTTAACTAATTCGACTGGAAAAATAATCAGAACAAGATAGAATTAACAATGCTTTCTTTTTGTTAAACTTTAGGTAATAGACATTATTATAATATCTTTAAAGTTTATAAGATTCTCTTAAAGATATTTTCTGACTTAATAAATAAAAAAAAAGAGAGAGCCTTTGAATTTGTTAAGGCCAAAAAAAAAGTCTATCTTTCTACACCTTTATTTAATATATGTCGAATGTTCAAAAAAGGAAACATTGAGAATTGCAGTTTCAAGGTACAAATGGAATGAAAAAATATTATAAGCATGAAGATCATGTTGCAATCAAGAATATTTCTGTAATAAAATTAAATATAACATATGTATGAATATTATACAATATGTTTTGCTTGTGATGTAAATAGGTATATTTATGACTCGCCTTGACAGAATATGTGTTTAAAAAGAAAACCATATCTTGGCCTGTATCAGTATTTTCCTTTAATTATACATAGGTTTACGAAAATATTGTTCGGTTGCACAAAGCGGCGATCGACAGTCACTGCACTGCACACCCAAACGGGAACCAATGGCGTGAGATATGATTGTATGTATACATACAAAACAAAAAACGATAGCATGCTCTTGATCGTAATATCCAATTAAATAAAAGTAAATTATTGACGTAAGAAATATAAGGGAATTTCATACCTACCCTGCTACATACCCGCGATATGCTTTTGTATAGTAATATTTCTAAAACCAACTAGATTCAAACCCAATAAAAGGGAACTATCTTCAGTTCGTTTTCCTCGTATGACCATGACAAGACCATAGACATAAAAATAATCGCCCTTGCATGCGGGTCCATAAGCAGTTATAAATACGTTCTGCAAAAGACGATTCAGATAAAATGTAATGATATAAGTTTAGTGTAAAAACTTCCAAAGACCAACTGCTTTTTATATATAATTTTTATATTAGAAAATTCTTTATTTAAATATGTAAAAATATATGAACAAGTAACAAATTCAAATTTGTATGTTGGCAATTGCAAACACGTAAGTGGTTTTGCGATGGAGAGGTTTCAATTGTGTCAGTTATGCTATTGGAGCCCTGTATTTACTAAATACCAACAGAGACATTCGTAAAGATAAACGGTAAAGGTAATGGTCTAGAAGGAAAACGATAAAATTTGTCAAGTTTGTGAAAACTGAATTTTTTCGTGTTCTTTACCTTTGGTAAAGGCATACGTACAATTGCTAAAAGAAACTAAATGTAAGATTCCTTTGAATCTATTGTGTTATTCGAGATGATTCCCTTATGATCTCTGAATGAATTTCTCGCTTTAAGAACTAATCTACAATCTCAATCACACATATATGAGTATTTGTATATAATACATATATTTCATTTACAACACATGAATAAAACGTTTCTCGTACGTGGCCCTCAAAAATTTCAAAAATTAGTTGACATAATGAATTTTATGAAAAAAAATTCTTACACCCTTCCACGACGTTATAATTTACAAAGATATGAATGGATCATCAGCATCATCAGCACCTATGTGCATTGTGACAACACTGAGTGTACCTGTGAGCGTCTAGCAGGTGGCGGCCGGCGGCGGTGGCGGCGGCGGCAGTGACGTGACATGTCCATCACGGTCTTCATCACGGCAGGTACAAGCACAACCGTAGCGAGCGGGGACAGTTGCGGCGGCGGTCTTGTAATGCCATGTGGGCATCATAATTAGACAGCAAGATAGTCCGTCGTTTTTCGTATGTGGGTAATAATGAAAACTATTTTAATTTTCATATGTGAGTAATAATGAAAAACATTATTACCATGTGATTATTCAAAATAATGATGTTGATTTATCCATAACAAGGTTATTGGATATGTAACTAAGAGCCAAAAGGCAATCAAAGCTGATATTGTGTTTGTGATTTTTCCAAACTATTATTACGGCAAAGTCAGCACCTCAAGTGAAATTCACTGAGTAGATTATCAGGTACCTGTCGATATACTTACCATCATACTGTTTCATGTTAATCCTGCTGGGATATATAACCCCAATGTTCAGAGAACTCGTCAGTGATGGGAACTATGGTCGTCTCGACCTTTAGGTTGTTCTTGCTTGGGTATGTCATTCGTACTGGTTCGTATGACACATTATTTTCCGACAACTCAACGTTTTTATAGTAAAAACTTACGGTCGGTGCACACCGTATTATTTAATACACATGTAGTAACTATTTACTGATTGATGATAATGCTGAAATGAATAAAGCTACTTTCTGGGAAGTATCTCGTACAACCACTTTAGGAAAGCGCATGCCAATTGATCTTCTGGATAATAACTCGTATTACCTCTTTAAGAAGATTAAAAAGTTGTCGATGTATAATATTATTCATTATGATAACGTACGGTAGGTACACACCGTATTATTTGATATACATGAAGTAACTATGTTCTGAATGACGATTATGCTGAAATGAATAAAGCTACTTTCTGGGAAGTATCTCGTACAACCACTTTAGGAAGGCGCATGCCAATTGATCTTCTGGATAACAACTCGTATTACCTCTTTAGGAAGATTAAAAAGTTGTCGATGTATAATGTTATTCATTGTGACAACGTACGATAGGTGCACATTGTATTATTTAATATACATGTAGTAACCATGTACTAATTGATGATAATGCTGAAATGAATAAAGCTACTTTCTGGGAAGTAGGTATCTCGTACAAAAGAAAAGTATTTTAAAAAAAACCTTTTGGTATAACGCCTTATCACGTTTTGAAATTTTAGTAGTTGGTTATACATATTAATCATGTCACCTTTTGGGGGATATCTTGTAAAACCAGTTCAAGAAAATACATTATGACAATTAATGTTCTGGTTAATATTCCTTATTATCTCTTTGAGAAAATTTTAATATTGAACATCTTTACTGTTTTTATGATTCATGACACTTTCTACGCTGTATCGCGTAGGTAAAACCACTTTAGATATACATTACCTCAATCTTCTGGGTAAGATTACATTACTTATTATCACTTTAATAAGACTAAAAAGTGGGTCATTGATAAAGTTAATTAGAATTATGTCACTTTCTGCGCAGTATCGCACCATCACTTAAAAAAGTGGGTTGAAGAAAAAACTGTATAATAAGTATAATAACTCATTAAGGGGCTTAAGAACATAAAATGATTATATTACTCACCGCCATTTTTGCCGCCAACTATCAAAAATGAATTTACATATATAGTATTTCGGAGGTAGGTCCTTGTCAATTCATATATTTACTTGAACAGTCATTATACACTGGTATTTTCTAGCTGAAAAGCTGAAAATATATGATTGTAACAATTTCTATTTTACGGAGACGAGACGTGTTTCCAATGCAGCACACCTAAAAAGAATGAAGAACCGAACATAGGAACGAGATTGGAGGACGAGGGACCGATTGATGACCGGAATGAGTTGAAAAATCGTTATTTTCGCTCTGAAATGGTGTGACCATGCAGTGTATCCTGAATCGGACTACATGGTTTACTAAATCTTGAGGATGTAACATTGAAATATAATGAACGCACACAAAGACTCATTCTAAAAGTTATGTCAAATAGGAAAAAACTATATTCTACAACTAAATTATACTTGGATACAGATCTGCTCTCAGTAAGGCAACTTTATATATTACAGTGTGTACTTAAGGTACACAAAAATGCTAAATTTGACAACTCTAGTATTTTCTAAGATTTTCACGATTGCACATTATAATTAAAACAACTTTAAAAATAATGTAATTACACGCGATTAAAATATCCGAAAATCAAAAAGTTGTTTTTGACAACTCTGTTCTAAAAAAACGTAACAAAAACACAGTCATCAAACACAAAAAAATAAAAACTGATTTTGCCGCAAAACAATTTTATCAACAGTCAGTAAAATAATATAATGTAGTGAACAGTAATATAAATTTTTATACAAAATCATTAAAAGAATGTAAAGTAATGGTAACTAACTGGTTAAAAACTCTTAATTATGAAGAAACTGAAAAGCTACTATTATAAATTGCTACATTTATTGTATACTAATATATATGTCTATATAATAAATAATAAAACAAGATAAAAATAAGATCAAATAACAATAAAAAGATATAAATATTATTTTCGTAAAAATAATAATTGATTAACTATTTTAAGTCAACAGTCTCAGTGGTCTAATCAACCACAAACCACAGCCCGGCCCTTGCAAACTGCAGCGCGTCGTCGGTGGTCCGTCCATATTATGTAAATCGTAGAGTTTAAAATGGCTTGTAACTGACAGCGGACGACCAACCTCTTATGTTTGGACGGCTGGGTATTGTTTGATTTAGTACAATATAGATAAGATTCATTTTTGTTTTCGGTTTTCAATCTACCTACACACAAAAATTGTTGTCAACAATTACTTATTTATAAGACACTTTAGTTTTAGTTTTATTGTATTAGTTTTATTGTATTAAGCACAAATTTGTATTGTCTCCGAAAGAGTGGTCTCCCCTAACACAGGTTTTATAACTTAAAAGGGGAGTCCGATGTACCATTGTAAACTTTATGCTTAATAAAATTTATTGATTTATTGATTTATTTTGACTGTCCAAGCAAAAAGTGGGTACCTTCTCTGGAAACTAGATGGCGCTGCCATGTGAGTTCAGAAGTATTGGTACCTCTGCCAACCCCTTCGGGGATAAACGGCGTGAACGTTTATGTTATGTTTATAAAATTTTAGCTACATAAATCACATACCTAATCTCAAATGGTCAGCGGCATCGACAACATAAATAATAGCATCCGTGGCGCGATAGTGGCGCTCCCACAGCGCGCGGTGGCGACGCGACCCGCCGACATCCCATGCGGAGAACTGGATGCCGCCACCTGAAAAATGTGAACGAATTGGATGGGTAGGCTGAATTTGTAGAAGGCTGTGGAGAAATGAGCATAGATATAGAAGTGTTTTGTTAAGCGATATTATATATCTAATTATTGAACTTATATCCGTGCAGGGTTTAGTAGAAACAAGCAAAGATAGAGAATAAAATTGGGAAGCATCTTTTTATGTGTGACTAACATCATGAAATAGTTAATTTTTAATAGTTGCCGTATAGTGCCTGCTCAGAATATCACTTTATTTTGGACTGGAAACTGAACTATGGAAAAAAAATATATAAATAATAGTAGCTGCTTCGGCTTCGAATAGCACTACCCCATTTCTTCAAGTGGGTGTGCGTATGAGGCAACTAAGGGTGTTATGGTAATCTTGATTTTACCATCTTTTTTTTCCCACTCAACTTCCAAAAGTGGCTGAGGAATTCCTGATTTCTAAGCTCTGGCACCCCTTCTAGGGATTTAATGCCGTGACTATATGAATGGATGTTTAACAATAAACCTATGAATACAAAGAAGTGCGTCAGCAAGGAAAATAAAAACTTTTTCTTATTCATTAAGTTCAAAGTAACTCTCGAAACAACTTTTAAGCTGCTTTAACAACAATGGTAACATTACTAACTTTGAAAATGATCCTTCTGCGCTCCAACCGTAGGCAAAACAGTCTCATTAAAATCATGCCTCTTAGGGTCAACGGGTCTCAAAGATTTTAGTACGGAACTCTTCCCACTGTTATCCAGACCAAGAACTAAGACTGTTACTTCCCGTTTTCCACCACTTAGCCAGAGGGAAAACTTTTCTAGTAGTCCCATTTCTTTTTTGTGTTTAAAGTCGCAAATTTTTTGTAATACCTGAAAATGTAAGTGTTTTATAATCGTGATAAATGTTTATCGGATTTTATTAAATACACTAGTTGGTCTCACTAGGTTCATAAACACATAAACTCAAGGCTATAAATCCCATGATAAGTCTTAACCAAAGCCATAAATAAAGTTAGATAGACAATCACTTTGATAGCTAGTCATTATTCTAAGCCGACATTACACACATACATACATATACTCACGGCTATAAATCCCTAGAAGGGGTAGCCAGAGCTAAGGAATTAGAAATTCCTCAGCCACTTTTGGAAAGTTGAGTGGGGAAAAGATGGTGAGATTAAGGTTTTTGGTGATGGGTCTACATATACTCATACACATACTCACGGCTATAAATCCCTAGAAGAGGTAGCCAGAGCTAAGGACTTTCCTCAGCCTCTTTTGGAAAGTTGAGTGAAGAAAAGATGGCAAAATAAAGGTTGTTGGTGATGGGTCTCCAACCGCATCGCCCAAAAACCCTTAAAAGACCCAATACCGTTAGTCGCCTCTTACGTACACCCACCGGCAGAACGACACCACACAGCAATAATTACACACAATAGACACAATTACACAAATTAGTCTTTGCTGTACATCATCTGTGGTCTAGCGGAGAAGCACTAGGTTTACAATTTGAATGTGTCGCTCCCAGTTTGTAAGATTTCACCCATATTGTACGCTTGACTAACTCTAGTATCAGAAAAAATAAGTTGAGTCCGTGCTTTGGAGGCCACGCTAAGCCGTCGGTATCGGATACTATCGCGTTGTACCCTATATCGTCTGAGCTATCGCGGTAGTATTCGTTAATCTGTCAACCCGCTCTGAACGAGCGTGGTGGACTATGGTCAAATCACCCTATTTAAAGTTAGCTTAAACCCTTTGGGTAGGGTCACATTCGGGTCGTGTAATGTCTAGAATTTCTGAGAACAGCTGTTGAGCTAAATGATGGTAGAATACAGACACTGTACAACTTTGATAGTACGAGAGAGGTATGGTATTTTCGAATAACGTGCAGTAGGCAAAAGATTTGTCAATATAATTTTAATTTGATAATTAGCCTCGACTTTGTTTTTAAAACATACCTTTTTTATATTTTAAATCGATTAAAGACATCAAACTAAACAACTTTGCCTATGGAATGACTATCTAAGCACTAGCATAAGCATAAACGTTCACGCCGAATATCCCCGAAGGGGTTGGCAGAGGTACTAATACTTCTGACTATCTAAATATAGTAATTTTCAAAATAATTAATAATTATAAAGTGTCACTGCCTAGATCAAACTGGAAAAGTATGGTGAGTTTTTTAGCCTAAGCTGAAATAAAAAAAGAAACATCTGGTCAAATCACAAGATGTTTTTTTTTACTTCAGCTGAGGCTAAGAACCTCACTGTACATTCTCAGTTTAATCTAGGCAGCGGCACTTTTTATGTTTTTTTTACAATATTTTAGATTAGCATTCATAGGCAAAGTTGTTTAGTTTCATGTCTTTAATCGATTTAAAA
This sequence comes from Bedellia somnulentella, assembly GCA_963576735.1. NCBI lineage: Eukaryota > Metazoa > Arthropoda > Insecta > Lepidoptera > Bedelliidae > Bedellia > Bedellia somnulentella. The sequence goes on from OY755193.1 coordinate 11,807,416, forward strand.
TATAAAAAAGGTATGTTTTAAAAACGAGGTCTAGGCAACTTTAATAAAATATATACAATTGGAATTAATTATGTGACTATACGGTATATTTCCACTGAACAATGGAAAAAACTTTTTAACATATTAAACGGTAATTCTACATTACCTATCAAGTATAAAATCAAGCATGTTTATTGTATACCGTTAGAGTTATTGTACTACTCGTAAAAATAAAACATATTCCATTATTTATGTTTTGATGTTTTTGGACTTTCCCAAATTTCCCAAGGGCAACCAATCACAGCTACATCAAATATTATTCAATCAAGTAGTAAATATTGACAAAGTAAATTACATACATACATACCTAAACTCACGGCTATAAATCCCTTAACGAGGTAGCCAGAGCTTTGGAATGAAAAATTCCTCAGCCACTTTTGGAAGTTGATTGGGGAAAAGATGGTAATAATAGATGTTTTTGTTGACGGGTCTACAACCAAATCGCCCAAAAATCACTAAATAAGCCCCTATACCCTTAGTCGCCTCTTACGATCACCCACGGGCAGAAAAGGGGTAGTGTTATTCTAAGCCGACACTACACGGCAAAGTAACTAGTCAAAAGAACTGTAATAACATTAAAAATAAAATATTCTCGTGTTTTTTGTGCAACCGTGATTGTTTAGTGGTATTGGGCCTACACCAATTAGTCTTTTCTAAATAAATAAATTATATTCTATTATAATTGTTTTTACCAATATGTTGCTCAATATAAGGGCAGTTTTTCTTTACATCATACAAAATTAAATACATACATGCATATACTCACGGCTAAAAATCCCTAAACCGGTAGCCAGAGCTTTATTAGACTATGAAAATCATCAGCCATTTTTGGAAGTTAAACGGGGAAATGATTGTACAAAAAGGTTCTTATTGACGGATCTCTAACCGCATGGCCAGTTAGTCGCCTCTTAAGAACCCCCATGGGCAGTAATTGGGAAGTGCTATTCTAAGCTGACATTAAACAGCCAAAGAGTAATATTAATATGAAACTGGTGCTTTAACTGTGATCTAAAAAAATAACAATGGTCCCATTTTTCTGATATTTGCATTATATTTTCTGATCTACAATTCAGAAACCCCAATTCTTAGTTAACAATTAAACATGATAAAGGAGACAAAACTACAGGAAGTCATTTTCCACTATAGAATTTTATAAAATTTATATTTAGTCTGAGTGAACTGCTTTTCTTACCAGTTGTTAGTTGTAAATGGTTTATGAGAGTATGATTTCCAATACGAGTATTACTTCTATTACTAGTCTTTAGGCAATCCATTATTATTTTTGTACAGCAGTAGGGAAAAAATACTATTGTTTTTATATTCTACGGATTTGCAAATAACATACATACATATATTTACGGCTATAAATCCCTAGAAGGGGTAACCAGAGCTAAGGAATTAGAAATTCTTTAGCCACATTTGGAAAATTGAGTGGGGAAAGGATGGTAAAATAAAGGTTGTTGGTGATGGGTCTCCAGCCGCATCGCCCAAAAATCCCTTAAAAGCCCCAATACCGTTAGTCGCCTCTTACGTACACCCATCGGTAGAAACGGGGTAGTGCTATTCTAAGCCGACACTGCACGGCAAATAAGCAATGATATTTTGAACAAAATCATCGGCATTTAAGGTCATCATACAATATTATAGTATTATGTGTATATTTACTTACCAATAACTTTCAGACCATAAACTTTTTTATATGTAAACTTATTTTTTTTATATATTTGACACGCATAAAGTCGCAATGCGTAATTTCTTTTCTTCATTTGTTAGATTTTCCTTTTGAAAAACAATATCAACTCAGTTGCTATGGCAACGGAATCGAAACATTTCGCTGTCAAAGATATTGCGTGACTTTCAAACGTAAGGCAGTTTTACTGTCTCTGTCGATTGCTCATGAAAGACAGTGACAGCAATATGTTTAGGAGGAGATATATTGCTAATAGTTTTAGGAGGAGATATATTGCTAATATATACATTTTTGTGTTGTGTTTTCGACCGACACCTAAGAGGAGGTAGTCAATTAGATTGTATGTTTTTTTTGTATGTGGGCTGCTCCGTTAAGGTCCAACAATGTCTAAAATTGATTTTTTGGTTGGATATGCTTTCAATTAGTCCCATCGAGTTTTTATCGGTTTTGGTTGGGTGGTTAAAAAGTTTTTATTTAAAATATCAAAAAGCATACGTAAGCGATGTGTTTATCTAATTTTGTATGAAAAATTGAGTTTCCTTCAAATAGCTGAAGGCAGTCCCTTTTTTGTTCAAAAATATATTATTTTTTTAACTATAAGGAAACTACGAACCATCTATAAACATTATAGGGACAAAGATTTATAAATAAAATTTAACTATAGTTCTAATTTGTTTAATTACATTTTGTACAATTTACTTTAATTATTTCTAGAAAAAAAATTACATTAATTAAGTAACATTTTTACTTAAACCTTAAAAGCTAATATTTCATCATAGATTTTATTAGATCGTACAGTATTCTCCAAATAATAATAATTGTATCTTCAAAAAGCTTTGTGACAGAAGTTTTACAAAAACAATTTATAAACAAAATGAAGAACGGTTTTTCGGTAATTTTACATTACAGTAGGCCTATAAAGTGGCCTTTATTTCATTAATTTATTGTCTTTGAAATATTTATGGAACTTAATGCCAACGATAACTATGAATTAACCTTAAGATATTTAAAAAAAACAATATAAAAAAAAATATGCGACCCATTAGGGTTCACATTTTAGTCCAACTATTTCTGAATATTGAACTAATACAGAAATAAAATAAGAATTGTAATAATACTATTGTAACAACATAAGTAAATAATTTCTACTATGCTACTAAAGTTTAATTTATTAGCTATCTTGAATTCTACAAATCTTTTGCAGATATAAATACTCCAAAACATTTGACTTTTTTTATTTGTCTTGTCATAAACAGAAGCTATGAATGTTAATTAATTACTAATTTGTGATTTCTAACGCTCTAAAGTTCAGTTATTTGTATTTTGCTGTAGTATTCCATTGTATTGTACATTGTTCTTATACATTTCATTTCGGCTTGCAAATTAATTTAAAAAAAATCTCACTGTTTTCCTTTATCATTATTGTTGAATTCTGATACAAAGGAAAACTCTACATCAAGTGTGCAAAATATCACTGGTCTGTAGTTTTTGCTTAGTCTAAGAACAGTTTATCACAAAAACGTCTTAATCTAAACTATTCCTTACATACTAGTAATAACTGTTTCTGTACAATCGTCTATTTTACTTATCACCTCGCCAACTGAAACTTTATTCGGACACATTGCCTCATAAATTTCTTCTACATTCCGTCCTTTGGTTTCTGGCAGGCATATTATGGCAAATACGGCATATGCCAGCGTAATGACGCCAGCTAGGCAAAGTGCCACGGGAAGTCCACCGAAATGAGCTACAGCTGGAAACATAAATACGTCGAAGGCGTTTGCTAAACATGATATTGACGTCACTAGCATCAAAACGCAGCCACGGTACTGAAACAATGTAATATATGTATTTTAGTGAGCGTTAGGAGTGAAGGGAGTAGTTTGTAATTATGGTAATTTAATACACAATAAACGTTACATAACATAAACGTTCACGCCGTTTATCCCCGAAGGGGTTGGCAGAGGTACCAATACTTCTGAACTCACATGGCAAGCGCCATCTAGTTTCCAGAGAATGTACCCACGTTTTGCTTAGACAGTGTACTCACGTGATAGGGGGCAGGCCTATCGCCGTTTTGTACGAATACACTGTCACATGACTAAGTACAACTCAGCCATGTGGGTTTCCTCACGATGTTTTCCCTCACCGTTAACAACCATGATAATTTAACCACACATATGACTTTAGAAAAGACAAATAGGTGTAGGCCCGTCCCAGGATTGGAACTCACGCCCTTCTGTTTTCGGGCGGGTGTTCTACCCACTGGACTATCATGTCGTTACACAACTTGTCTTAATATTCTGAGTGTGGATAATGCAAATCAATAGAAATGAAAGATGATAATTAATTAAGATTAATTTATCATGGTTGTCAACGGTGAGGGAAATCATTAGACATGTTACATGTGATGAGTGTGTATTCAAACAAAATGGCGATAGGCCTGCCCCCTATCTCGTGAGTACACTGTTCAAGCAAAACGTGGGTACTCTTAACACCAGGTGAAAATGTCACGTGATGTTAAGAATGATATTAGTACCACTGCCAACTCCTTCAGGGATAATCGTCATGATCGTAATGATGAAATAATCATAATGATATATCAATACTCTATTAACAAAGCTGCAATAAGGGGACCAACCAGTCAAGTCGTCGGATTCCACATTAGTTGTGACCCTAATGACTAATATGAGGAGAGTTATAGCTTAAGTATTAGAAATTTCTGAGCCACTTTTGGGAGTTCAAGGGGGAAAGAAATGTGAAATAAAGCTGTGTTGGTGATGGATCTCAAACCACATTATCCAAATATCACTCAAAAACCCCCAACACCTTAAAATGCCTCTTACAACACCAGCGGAATGAAAACTGTTAGTGCTATTTGATGAATGTAAATAACATCCAAGGCATCCAAATATAATTTATATTCATCCGCAACCTCAGGACCCAGAAGCTAGTCACACGGCTAAAATAAAAGATAATAGTTTAATATGAAAGTAGCTCGGCTGCTCTAAGCTTAAAACAAGTATGTCGATTTTTGAGCGTTTGCTTTTTTTTACACCGTTGGATTCGTCATAGAAAGACCCTTATTTCTACATTATTAAAACTCAAAATATCTTCTTATTTAAGGCGCTATTGATAAAAATAATAGGGTAACACAATGCTAAAAGTATTTTCATTCTGCATTTGCGTTACTGTAAAGGTCAAGTTAAAAAAAATATAAATTTCATTAGGAAACTACATCACGTCGGACATATCCAAAAATCATCAAAATCCGACAATCACTTTAGGAAATATTTAAATTTAAAGAAAAATAATGTTTTTTTGCTCTCCTGTAAAATTTGCCGAAAACGACATACTTGTTTTTAGTTTAACACAGCCGAGCTGTGTAGTGTCGGCTTAGAATAGCACTACCCCATTTCTTCCCGTTGTTGTTCGTAAGAGGCGGTTTGTAGTATTGCCTTTTAAGTGATATTTATTTAGGCAATGAGTTCGGAGACCTATCACCAGAAACATTTACTTTACAATCGTTTCCCCACTCAACTTCCAAAAGTGGCTAATACCTCATTTCTTATTCCAAAGCTTTGGCTACCCTTTTTAGGGATTTATAAATTAATTAATTATGTATATCAGGCTAGTAGCCCATATTTATCTACTACATACAACATAAAATGTAGGTATAAAATACTAATAAAAATATTATGGCCGTTAATATATTTATGTAGTTTAATACGACAAACCTGATAATGAAACATCTCCGCCAACATAGCGTACGGAACGGGCTGCAGTCCCGCCGAGTCCGCTCCGACAGCCAGCCCCAACGCCACCCCGCCCCCCCACCGCGGCGCGCCCCCCGTCACCGCCCAGCCAGCGCATGAGAGCATCGATATACCGACTAGGAGGGCTGTTGAGACTAGTAATGGCTGGAAAGGGAAAATTGATTGGGGTTAAAAAAGTTAATAGAATATGCCTATACCTATCATTTCAGTGGACACTTATCATTTCGTTGGACATTTGTTATTGAGGTGAGAATGCGCAATTTGGTATTATATGGGTTTGAAAATCACTTGTAAGATTAAAGTATTTTGATACACAATGAATGCAGATAGCATCAATATGCCGACTAGGAGCGCTGTTAATACTAGTAGAGGCTGGAGTGATGAAATTGTTTTTTTAGTTGTGTTACAATTTTAGGTGGAGAATGTGCTGAGTGGATAAAAGAGATGTTTTAATTATTGACTGTAATCGAAGAAGCCAGAACTTTGCGCAGCTTAGACCGAGCTCGGAAAGGAGCACCCTCCACCGCCTAGCCCGCGCATGAGAGCATCGATATGCCGACTAGCAGAGCTGTTGATACTAGTAGTGGCTGGGAAGGAAAAATAGTGTGGTGTAAATAAAAAGTAAATGAAATATGCCTAAAATTATCATTTCAGTGGACACTTTTATCATTTCGTTGGACATTTGTCATAGCGGTGAGATTGCGCAATTTAGTTTTGTTACTTTACAAATGCAAATGGTACTGATATGCCTACTAGGAAAGCTGTCGATACTAGTAATGACTAAGGGGAAAAATTTATTTAATAAATAAAGAATAAATAAAGGAAAGAAAAATTTTGACACAGGTGGGAATCGAACCCGCGACCTCAGGTATACGCCCCGACGCTCTGCCAATTAAGCCACCGTGTCAATGGCTGCCAGCGCGAAATTCTTCTATCCTTTATTTCTTTTACACGTTTAAGTAGTGTTTGCGTTTCCTACCTCCAAAATTTTACTAATTCGGAAGGCCACTTGTCTATCGTTTCAGATAGAATGCAAATGTTGAAAACGCCTAACTATCACATAATTTAAATCTTTTTGTTCATGAAAATCTCTTATGGGGATGATTACTAATAAATAAAGAATAAATAAAGGAAAGAAAATTTCGACACAGGCGGGAATCGAACCCGCGACCTCGAGTATACGTCCCGACGCTCTGCCCATTGAGCCACCGTGTCAATGGCTGCCAGCCATAGCCAGGAGGTAGGAAACTAAACACTACTTAAACGTGTAAAAGAAATAAAGGATAGAAGAATTTCGCGCTGGCAGCCATTGACACGGTGGCTCAATTGGCAGAGCGTCGGGGCGTATACCCGAGGTCGCGGGTTCGATTCCCGCCTGTGTCAAAATTTTTCTTTCCTTTATTTATTCTTTATTTATTAGTAACTAGCTGACCCGACAGACTTCGTACTGCCAAATTTGCTTATGACAAAGCTTAAGGCGTTTTTTCCGGTACTCTTAGTTCAATCAGGCGTGAATATTTTATTGATCAATATTTTTCCGGGATTATCCAATTTTATAATTTGGGTCATCGTCTAGATTCTGCCAAATTTCATTCATATTCATCACATAAATTAAATTTTAAAAATCAATTGTAAACTTGAAACGAAGCGCCGCCGCGCCGCGCCGCACTGAAAATTTTATAATTCGACACAACCATCAACGTTGTCTGCCCTCACGTGTCTGCCCGTTCGGGTCGCGCACCTCAACATGAGCCCACCGCCACCACCGCCATCGCCGCCACTGTCGTGCTATGCGGACCGACCGACTGACACAACGACGGAACGCACCCGCCGCCGCCGCCATCTCTGCCCTCGGCATTGTAAATGCATCTTGTGTGTTAATATTAACATAAAAGTGTTATGATATGCATATATTCGGAATCCTCATTTCATCAGCTTTAATTTGATATGCATTTTGTTTTATGTTTATTGGTCTATGTCGGTAGGAACATCGAGTAATTGAAAAATAAGATATTTCGTAAATTAAACTTGAACACCACTAAAATCGTTATTGTGACTAAATCTTACAGGATATACATATGCTATCGCAGACTTTTTCATAGAACTTTTTTAGAAGAATAATTCCCCCTTACATTGTTATTCTGTATTTTGAATTATTTCAGCAGCGCACGCAATGCAAACCTCCAAAAAACTCGTTTTTTTTTCCGTCCGTCTGATAACTGTTACGATTACTCTAAAAATTTCTTAAGTAGGTACACCTAAATTATACACCTATAGAATTCCTGAAATGTCTTCTTTTCATTATTGAAAACCGCATAGCTATTCCTAAAGTAGTAATTGAGATCCTAGGTAACAAACATATTTTGGGCGCCCTTCGCAACTTCATTTTATACTATGTATAGAAGATAATCCCCACATGAGGTTTTCATGAACAAAAAGATTTAAATTAAATTTATTTTAGTTTTATTGTGTATGTACGTAAGAGCCGTCTAACGGTATTGGGGCTTTTAAAGGATTTTTGGGCCATGCGGTTGGATACCCATCACCAAAAACCTTTGTTTTACCATCTTTTCCCCAATCAACTTTCCAAAAGTAGCTGAGAAATTTCTAATTCCTTAGCTCTGGCTACCCCTTCTTGGCATTTATAGCCGTGAGTATATAGGTATGTTTATTGTGTTTTTTTCTGTGAAAGACAGGCTTCAAAACATCGTTATTAAAGTTTAAAAAATCGTTTATTAAGATAGACACAAACACATCACGCAACTTATATTGCCTATAGGCGCTATCCCTGTCCTTGTCTATTCACAAAATACCCCATAAATCATTAAAAAAAACATCTTCAAAATGAATACTTAAAAAAACTTATTAAACTCATAAAATCACGCTTACCTTTCTGCCCACCCTCTCCACCAAATACAGCGCGAGGGCGGACGCTGCCAGTTGCACGGCTCCCAGTATGACGGCGTAGCGAGCCGGAGTCGCCAGCTCTGTTTCCACGTCTTGTATCATGTTTAACTAGAAAAATATACTAGTTTAATCCTATTAATATTACCCTTATATATTAAACGAGAGAGGGTGGATTTTGTGAAACAGCCTGTGTCGCGATGATAAGAGCTAGAAAATTGGTTAAGGTATCAAATTGAAGGTCTCCATCTGAAGTTTTACCGAAATTTCATACATTTTCCATAACTGGATTAGTTGAATTGTAAGCGATTTATAAATTGTCAAAATTGGTCCATAGACTTTGCTGGACTAAAAGCGCGAGCAAATGTGTCAGTCACGAGAATGAATTGATTCGCTCGCGAGCAGTATATCAATTTTGGATTTAAACCGGGTGCAAAAAAATGTAGTCCGCGCGGACGTAGTCGCGGGCAAAATGGCATGCGATGTTTATGTGTTTGAGTCAAAAAGGCTCCTCAAGTACATGATGTATATGAATGAAATTTGGCAGAATGCTAGATTTTTTTTTTATTCTCACAGCCCATATATGTCCCCACCAAGTGGCTTGAGCCTACCCTATATAGGGCGATTTGGCCATAGTCCACCACGCTGGCCAATTGCGGGTTGGCAGACTAACGACTACTACCGTAATAGTAGCCGGGACCGACGGCTTAACGTGCCCTCCGAAGCACGGAATGCTAGATAATTGACCCAAATATAACTTAAGATACTTTTTATCCCGGAAAATTTTGACCAATAAAATATTCACGCCTGAATGAACTAAGAGTACCGGAAAAGCGCCATGAGCCAATTCTTCGTACGAAAGACTTCGAACTGTCAGTACGAAGTCTTTCGGGTCAGCTTGTATTTGTATTCTTGTTTGCATGTCGTACTCATAAACCAATGTCTCGTCGTCAGTTATTATACGTAACGAATCCGTAGAAACTCGGGAAACCATGTCTTCAGCGACTTGCTTTCGCTGCGCTTTTTGAACAAAATTGAGCTCTTTTGGAACCAGTTCAGCGGTGACGCGTTTCATGCTTAAAATGTCAATGAGAATGTTGTGGACGGACTTAAAAAATATGCTCACCTCACAAGCCAACTCTCTCAGAATCATACGACGATTTTCGAGCACTAGCTTCTTGATATTGTCGATGTTTTCTTTGGTCGTAGCGGTTGAAGGTCTACCAGAACGAGGCAAGTCTACAACCACTTCTCGGCCTTCTTTAAAAGCCTTATACCATTCATAAGCCCTTGTTTCGATATACACGATTCGCCGTAGGTATTTTGCAACATTTTTAGTGATTCACCACATGAAATATCATTCGAAACACAAAATTTAAGGCACAATTTTTGTTCAACAATATTTTCCATTGTAAAAATCGCCGAGGACTCAAAACTATGACCAACAAAAAATGTAGTTTAAAACAAATTAAATGACAGATCCCGCTCAAATTTTGCGCGCTAGTATATCTTAATGATGTCACAATGGCTAGAACGACCTTCCGCCAATACAAACAGGCTTGAGTTCAAATCCCGGGCCGGCCCTACACCAATTTCTCTTTTCTAAAGTCATATGTGTGGTTAATTTATCATGGTGGTAAGCTGTAAGTGAAAACATCGTGAGGAAAAGTAAAAGTAAAAGTAAAAGTAAAAAAATCTTTATTCAGTCCCTCATATTATACAACATGTAAATACAACAATCGCACAAATTACACACAATGAGAGCCAAAAAGGCGCCGACTCAGCATATGTACACTAGAGTTTTGGCTTTAATGCACGCTGATTTTCAGCCGGGACCCATGAAAAATACATAAAATAAGATAAAACCTAAACTAAAAAACAAAACATTTAACCATTGAAACACAAATCGAAAGCTAATAATAATAACAAAACTAAAAAAGAACACGAAATGTTAACTTTAATGACATCTTTCTAATCCTTCACCGACATATAAGCATAAAACCATATTCATAATGTTTTAATACATTTATGTATATATATATATTTATAATAAACTTACACATACATACAATATAGACCTAAAAATTATATAAAATCTATATGAATTAAGATATTAAATATATTATATTAATTGTATTATTGAATAATAAAAGCCATTCAGTTGCAGGTGTGATGTTAACTATGTTTGAAGTTATTTAACATCGTAATCTTAAGCTTCTTTTTGAATGACGATTTATTTTATAAATCCCTAATACCCACATAGCTAAGTTGTACATTGTCTTGTGACAATGTACTCCTACCAAACGACGATAGGCCTGCCCCCTATCACGTGAGTACACTGTCCAAGCAAAACGTGGGTACTCTGAACCCCAGACAACGATGTCACGTGATGTTGAGAAGTATAAGTAGCTCTGCCAACTCCTTCGGGGATAAACGGTGTGAACGTTTGAGTCTTGAGTTCATGATATTATCATCTGCCAAAATAAGTATACTGCCTGGTTAAAAGCTGCTCTCATTCAACGGCTTTGAGTTTTTGAGTTTGATATTTCAACATGATAGTCCAGTGGGTAGAACACCCGCCCAAAAACAGAAGGGCGTGAGTTCCAATCCTGGGTCGGCCTACACCGATTTATCTTTTCTAAAGTCATATGTGTGGTTAATTTATCATGGTTGTTAACGGTGAGGGAAAACATCGTGAGAAAACCCACATGGCTGAGTTGTACTTAGTCATGTGACAGTGTATTCGTACAAAACGGCGATAGGCCTGCCCCCTATCACGTGACTACACTGTCTAAGCAAAACGTGGGTACCTTTCTCTGGACACTAGATGGCGCTGCCATGTGAGTTCAGAAGTATTGGTACCTCTGCCAACCCCTTCGGAGATAAACGGCGTGAACGTTTATGTTATGTTTTATTATATTTCAAAACTTTTGCGATTTGGCTTTGTAAAGTTTGGAAAGAAGCATCAATATGTTACGTATGTATACATTATACAATAATGTAACTACTAATCTATCAGTGTATGTTCTCTTTCCCTTCCTTTTCCATATTTCAGTCAACTGCACAACACACCATAATTTAAATCTTTTTGTTCATGAAAACCTCATGTGGGGATTATTACTAATAAATAAAGAATAAATAAAGGAAAGAAAAACTTCGACACAGAAATAAAGGATAGAAGAATTTCGCGCTGGCAGCCATTGACACGGTGGCTCAATTGGCAGAGCGTCGGGGCGTATACCCGAGGTCGCGGGTTCGATTCCCGCCTGTGTCGAAGTTTTTCTTTCCTTTATTTATTCTTTATTTATTTGCACAACACACCATTTCGTTGTAGCGGTCGACTGCATCAACCGGACCACAGTTTTTTTCCCAGTAGTACAGTCGACTGTACCATAGAAAGAAAATTTTTCCGTGCTCCAGTAAATCGGTCAAACCGGTCGTATAGTTGGCTATAATCGTGCAACAGTTGACTGTACTACTGACGACAAGAAGTTTCCATAGTCCGGTTAGTATAGGTAATGACCGTAATTTGCTGAAGTGCTCTCAAACCTAAAGAACCAATCTATTCCTGACCTCAAGATCCACAGTTGTATCCATACCGCACGCCTCGTGCCCATCTTTGGCTATAATGATCACGAAGAACATCAAAGTTTATATATACATGCTGTTTCATTCATCATTCTTCATTTTTGAACACACTCTCTTTTTGGTCCCAATGTGTCCTTCGTGGTCGTTTTATAGTATCACTGCCTTCCCCAACTCCTCCAAACCAATCTTTTCCTAGCTTCCCTTCTAGGGATTTATAGCCGTAAGTTTAAACTTCTGTACATATATACATACGTACATGTATGTTCTTCTTACCTTCACCCGATCCTCAGCAGTATCCCTGGCAATGAATAACTTTCTCTGGTTATGAAGAACGCGGAATTTATTAGCTAAAGTTTTTACAACATTGGCTTGTGGTTGTGGATAGGCTGAAAAGTTTATAATTGTAATTTATCCTAAAGGCATATAAATACTATTCTAGTCTACTATAATCTATTCCTCACCATCTGATCCTCAGCGGTATCTCTGGCAATGATGAACACTCTCTCCGCAAAATGCATGAGCGCGAGCACGCCGCACGCCTCCTGCCCCACCACGGCTACCAGCACCACTATGAAGGCGCGGCGGCGACGGGGATCACTTACTGGGGAAAAGATAAAGATTTTTATACTTGAAAACTTACTTAGTTAACATAGACATAAACTTCCCTTTATTTATTCCCGAAGGGGTTGGCCCTTTTCCAATACTTCTGAACATCATATGACAGCGCCACATAGTGCCCAAAGTGGGTACCTACTCTGGGTACTTACTTAGTCTCTTACACTCAACTTCCAACAGCTTCTGAGGAATTTCTTAGTATGTATGTACTTGCTTATACTCACCTCCATTAAGGTAGAGAGACTATCGATTAACTCGATTCTTACACCTCTTTTGTTTCCCTTACATTTATTATTCATCTAAAACACGAAAGAAGAAACATTTGTTCACATTTTATTAAACTACAATTTATTTCAAACTAGAATCAATAATAATAATAATAAAATAATCATTTATTTCAAAGTAAAAAGATAAATCTTTGTTTTTTGTACGTCAAAATTCAACTTAATACTAAGTTTACTTCGGATTCGGAAGGTGTTTTGTTGAGAGAAGAACCCGTAAGAAACTCGTCAACACACATCTTTTTTTACGTCCATTACAATTTTGGTGTTAGCCCGGAAACATCCTGCACAGAGCCCTGATGACACCAAGCCACTTCATCATTAATGTAATCATTAACATTGTAATAGGCTTTCGAACTAAGATTTCTTTTAACTACTGCTTTAAATTTTGTTTCTGATAAATTTAAAATGTCCTCAGGTATTTTATTATACATTTTTACATACATTTTTATCAATAAAGGTAAAAGTACAATAAGTAAAGAATTATCCTATTAATTATTGTTTTCATATCATATAAAATTTTCCCTCACTCACCCAATTCCCTCACAATTGTCATGGGCGACTCCAACGGATCATCAGGCGGTGGCAAAGATGCCAACTCTTCATTCAACGCCGGGTCGTTTACATCCATTCCTCGAAGCCAGGATAGAGACTTTAAGGCTTTCTGTTAAAAAATAATTTAATTGATTATTACTAATATTGCTGTGTAGTGTCGGCTTAGAATAGCACTACCCCATTTCTTCCGGTGGGTGTACGTAAGAGGCGACTAACGGTATTGGGGCGATTAAGGGATTTTTGGACGATGCGCTTAAATCCCTACAAGGGGTAGCCAGAGCTGAGGAACTAGAAGTTCCTCGGCCACTTTTGGAAAGTAGAGTGGGGAAAAGATGGTAAAAATAAAAGTTGTTGATGATGGGTCTCCATCCGCATCGCCCAAAAATTCCTTAAAATTCCCAATACCGTTAGGTAGTGTTATTCTAAACCGACACTACACGGCAAAGCACGGCAAATATAATATAAACTTAAAAATAAAGAGCATACATGTATGAATAGATTTGTGGAAACAGCAAAGATACTGGCCAGTACATCCTGCTGTGTCCACCAACTTATAATTTGTATCTATGCTTAACTCGAAAAACATTAACACTCCGCGATGTAGGAATATGAGTGAGACGCTGCTATGTGCAAGTGAGTCCGCAGTAGTGTGCGCTCTAACATGACTCCCACAGATTAATAACGTAAACGAAAAGCATGAGATCGAAGCGTTTGGAAATAGCTTTTTTTGTGTCCACACCACAAGAGCTGATGGTTTGAATATAAGTAAAAAACAACTCTAAAATAAAGTAAAATGCAACACAAGAAACCCATTATAATTATTTCATATCAAAGTAAAACTAATCAATTTGATTTGAATGCTTTTTAAATAGTACTAATTATTAGTCTAAGTAAATTACGCAGTTTTTTACTCTTTTGATTTTGTGTTTTTTACTCATTTGCCGTGTAGTGTCGGCTTAGAATAACACTACCCGATTTCTACCCGAGGGTGATCGTAAGAGGCGACTAAGGGTATAGGGGCTTTTTAAGTGATTTTTGGACGATGTGGTTGGAAACCCGTCACCGAAAACATTTATTATTACCATCTTTTCCCAAATCAACTTCCAAAAGTGGCTGAGTAATTTCTCATTCCTAATCTCTGGCTACACCGTTAAGGGATTTATAGCCGTGAGTATATGTATGTATGTTGATTTTGTGGTCATGGAGAGATCAAATCAAAGGTCTCATTCCTACTTCTAAAGTAAAGTTAAGTAAAAGACATTTATTTGGCAAAGTTAACAAAAATAACAAAAAACAACACACAGTCAAGACACATTAAAAAAAACCCAAATTATTAAAAAAAAATACGACGATGAATATATATAAATGAAAATGTAACATATTGCCAAAATGGCTCTAGCCTTTATTTAAATTTAGAAAGCAAAAAATATATCTTATTTTATTGCAATATATATATTATGTTATTATGAATTACAATAATTTGCACTCGGCCAATTATATTTTCTATGATTGTCTTGAATTTTTATGCGCAATATTATATTGTTTGAAGGATTTAATACAAAATCATTATCACTTACTATTTCTCTTATAAGAATACAAAGCGATAAACTAGATCAAGTTTGCCCCTTAGATAAGTACAGTATTACTTGTGGTATAGGATACAAAATCAACGATACATACATACATTCATATACTCACGCCTTTAATTCCCATTAGGGTAGGCAGAGACTATCGATCACCACATCGTACGCTCTGGCAAACCTCTCTAGCTTCCTCTACATCCATCAATTGCTTTTTTGAGCGTTCAACAATATATTTGATAATATGTCATGAATGATTTTTATGACTCCTGCCGGTCTGTCATACCAAGATTGTGAAGGATTAATCTTCTTCTCAGTCGTAACACTCTTGACAGAGTGGTCGTGGTCGTCATTTTGGTTGGGTGACCCGCTGCACATTCGTCGACATTCCTCTCTGAGGGCTGTTTTTTTGGTGCATTGGTACAGGGGATCATCCAGCACTGCTTTGATTTTGTCCGTCCATCTCATTGGTGATCGACAACGCATTCGGGTGGAAAGATTAATAGAGACAATCAAATAAAAAATACAAACCTTGTCATGTCCATGGGCTGCTAGATAAGAAGGCGATTCAGGCACAAATAACATGATAAAACAATGGCAAATAGAGAGACAAAGACACCACCATAGTATTGTCCTGAAAACAAAATAAAAATACTTCACTTGGAAGGACATTCACATGACAATCCTAGCTAGGGAATAAAAAAATCCTCAGCCACTTTTGGAAATTGCGTGGGGATAAGGTGGTGAAATAAAGGTTCATGGTGATGGGTCTCCAACCGCATCGCCCAAAAATTCTTTAAAAATCCCAACACCGTTAGTCGCCTTTTACGTACACCCACCGTAAGAAATGGGGTAGTGCTATTCTAAGCCGACACTACACAGCAGCTAGTTATAATGCAATCTGTAATTAGCTTTATTTTTAAGAACTGTTGTCCTATTTACCATTGTATTAGCAGTAAGTCGTTGATTTCTTAACTAAATAAATTAGGAAAAGCCATCTCCCAACCATTTAACTATAATTTTAAGAATAATTAATAGACTATTACAAAGTCGTTTGTATAAATATGAGATACATTATTACATATACTCACTGCTATAAATCCCTAAAAAGGGTAGCCGGAGCGTCAGAGCTACAAACTCCTCAGACACATTTGGAAGTTGATAGGGGAGAACATGGTAGAAATAAAGTATCTATATGGGTCCCCAACCGCATCGCACAAAAACCACTTTAAAAAGCCCCGTACCTTATGTCGCCTCTTACGCCACTACACGGGAAAACAATATGAGATAATGTGTATTTTTTTAGTATGTAGGATAAAGGCGAGACCAAAATCTAGCCACTTTTGGAAGTTCAGTGCGAGTCCCCTCTCTCGTTGCGCTGAGTCAGATCGCAGAGGAAGTGGATTTATATTCGTGCTCACAGATTGACTTCACAACTGCTTCTTTTAGGTATTTGTGCCAAAAGATGTGATATTGAAGATGGATTTATGAATTAGTAACGATTTTTTGTAAGATTGCGGTCAATTTCATATATTTCCCCCCGGAGAAAAATTCTTATGACAATCCTATTAATATTATAAAGGTGAAAGTTTAGGTGTTTGTGTGTTTGAGGCACAAGAAAATTGACAGAATGCTAAATAATGACCAAAATAAGTAAATAGGGTACTTTTCATCCCGGAAAATTTTGACAAATAAAATATTCACGGCTGTTTGAACTAAGAGTACCGGAAAATACGCCTAAAGTTTTGTCATAAGCAAATTTTCCAGTACGAAGACCGTTGGGTTAGCTAGTATAGATATAAGTCTTATTATACTTAAATACATACATACATATACTCACGGTTATAAATCCCTAGAAGGGGTAGCCAGAGCTAAGGAATTAGAAATTACTCAGCCACTTTTGGAAGTTGCGTGGGGAAAAGATGATGAAATAAAGGTTGTTGGTGATGGGTCTCCAACCGCATCGCCCAAAAATCCCTCAAAAGCCCCAATACCGTTAGCTGCCTTTTACGTACACCCACCGGAAAAAAATGGGGTAGTGCTATTCTAAGCCGACACTACACAGCTTATTATTATACTTACATATGTGGTATTCTCGCGTCGGCTGCAATATACATTAGTAATAATCCTAAATTATGTGCTAGTATTAGGAACGATACGGCTGCTCCTCTAACGCTTTCTGAACACATCTGAAAAACACATAAATTTTACTGGGTGGCTTTTAAAACCTTGGTACCTTAGACGGAGAATTACTACTTCTGTTTTCATGACGCGAGTATCCTGAGTCGGTATATCTCCTTTTTGAATCATAGGGACAGCGAATTTTTTTTTACTTAGCTTAACAAAAGTTTTGTTGAATAATTTGCTGTGTAGTGTCGGTTAAGAATAGAACTACCCCATTTCTTCCGGTGGGTGTACGTAAGAGGCGACTAACGGTATAGGGGCTTTTAAGAGATTTTTGGGCGATGCGGTTGGAAACCCATCACCAATAACCTTTATTTTACCATCTTTACTCCACTCAACTTTCCAAAAGTGGCTGAGGAGTTTCTAATTCCTTAGCTTTGGCTACCCCGCCTTAGGATTTACAGCCGTGTGTATATGTATGTTATGTATGTATGTTAAAAGTAGTAAGCGATAAAACCTGAAGTGAGAAAAGATATATTTTTGAAGAGTTAGACTATTTTAAAACAAACATACTTGAAGCTCTGAATAATACTTTACAAACCTGGGACAGTAGCTTGAGCGCGTCCTTTAAAAGGATATAACAATATCCGATATTTTATAAGTGTGAAAGAGATGTCTGTGTTAAATCGCGAGATAAAAGGACAAATGTGCTACAGCTACTGTATTTTAGGGCGATGCGGTTGGAGACCCATCACCAACAACCTTTGTTTTACCATCTTCTCCCCACTAAACTTTCCAAAAGTGGCTGAGGAATTTTTACCCCATCTAGGGATTTATAGCCGTGAGTATATGTATGTATGTGTTTTAAATTATGTTTATTTTAGTATATTATGTTGTTTTATTATAGCACAGAGGCTTTTAAACTGGTTTTTGGGCGATGTGAACGACACTTTATTTTTATCATCTTATCCTCTTATCAACTTTCAAATGTGGCTGAGGAGTTTTTTACTCTGAAGCTCTGGCTACCCCTTGTTGAGATTTATGGCCGTGAATATATGTATGTATGTCTTCAATACTTTAAGTAAATTTTTTTATATAAAATAGTTAAAGTTGGATGCTTTTAAACTATATTCTTTGTCTAGAAGTGTATTCTGAATAATTTAAATCTTTTTGTTCATGAAAACGCCATGTAGGGATTATTATTAATGAATAAATAAAGGAAAGAAAAATTTCGAGACAGGCGGGAATCAGGCGTATACCCGAGGTCCCGGGTTCGATTCCCGCCTGTATCGAAATTTTTCTTTCCTTTATTTATTCTTTATGTATTCTGAATACATTCAACTAATTGCGCAAATGATTACCTTGAAACGTGTGAATAATAAATGTAATTTTTATTGTTCGGTTTGCTATTAACTTGCAAGCATGGCATTAAACCATGGCTAACATGTGTATGTATGTTCTTTTAAGTGCAATGTATTTTAATTAGGTCTAAGTTCCCCAAATTTCAAAGAGATAATTTATAAATATACATACATATTCTCACGCCGTTAGTTCCCGTTGACGTAAGCAGAGACTATTGATCGCCACTTCGTACGATCCTGGCAAACCTCTCTAGCTTCCTCTACATCCATCAATCATCAATTGCCTTTTTGAGCGATTAACGATATATTTGATAATATGTCATGAATGATTTTTATGACTCCTGCCGGTCTGTCATATCAAGAAGTTTGGTTCATATCTATCAATTTTTTTTAATGTATGAATATCATTTAAATGCTTTAACTGCTTTTTATTGACAAAATTAATATATATATAATGCCTTTGAAACCGGCATTTGCCCTAAAAAAACATCTCTAAGAAAGCTATGATGTAAGTAAAGTACCGGACCTCGTAGTAAGAAGATGTAAAAATTATGCAGTTTTTCAGATCTTTGAACACAACCAGCCCGGCTAGTACGAGCGTTATTTTATCGACACGATAACGGTTAGAATGAGCTGGCAGTATACGATACTAAGTAAGTGCGTAAGAGATGGCTGCTTTATCTCACGCGATAACTAATTTAACACCGCTCGTACTAGCCGGGCTGGACCAGTCGACGTCTTGTGTAATGATGAAAATGAATATATATACTAACTCTGTACTCCATATATAATCTAAAAAAACTCATATAGTCAGAGCTTTAGGGTTGGAAACACCTCAGCCACTTGTGGCCGCCTAGTGGGGAAAACATAGTAAAATAACTGATGGGCCTCCAGCCACATCGCTCAGCAATCACTTAAACCCCCCATGATATCCGAAAGATGACAAAGTAAGTAAATCTCACCTCTCTAGCAAGCAAAGGAGCGATACACCACGCCCCGGCCCCACCCAGTCCGGCTGCCACTCTCGCGGCCACCAACCACCATCCGCCACCACACATCTTCAACGTCCAACATAGCTGTGAAAAACAATTATTTTGATAGTGTTTTAACATAACATACATACATATACTCACGGCTATTAATCCCTAGAAGGGATAGCCAGAGCTAAGGATCTAGAAATTCCTCAGCCACTTTTGGAAAGTTGTGTGGGGAAAAGAAGGTAAAATTAAGATTGTTTGTGATGGGTCCCCAACCGCATCGCCCGAAAATCCCTTAAAAACCCCCAATACCGTTAGTCGCCTCTTACGTACACCCGCCGGGAGAAATGGGGTAGTGCTGTGCTAAGCTGACACTACACAGCATAAAAATAATTTATCCGTACCAGGCTTGTGAGAGCCAGTATGTCACATCAGAAGTGAGAAAACTGATTTTGTATGGATATAATCTGTCAGTTTCTCATTTCTCATATGACATACTCGCTTTCACAAGTCTCATGCTAAGGGTGCTGATTATATGTTAATGGCATCACAAATTGTTCTGCATTTAAGTATATTATGAAGTAAATATTTAAAGGGAACTTAAATTGAAAATTTCTTCGACGTCTTTGAGATAAAATAGAAAGTCCGTTTCCGCTTTGCGTCAGTTTAGATAAGGTCGGGTATGAAAAACTTGATGAATGCCAAAAAATTGTAATTAAGTGCCATAATTGTGCCACTTAATTGAGTCCACTTGTCTACCTTTTCAGATAGAAAAGATTTATTTATCCTTTATTTATTAGTAATAATCCCAACATGAGGTTTTGACGAACAAAAACATCAAAATTTTGTGATAGTTAGGCGTTCTCAACATATCTGAAAAGGTAGACAAGTGGCCTACTGAATTTGTTAAAAAATCGTAACTCAATTGTACTCAATCGTAACTCAATTGGCAGAGCGATGGGGGGTATACCCGAGGTCGCGGGTTCGATCCCCGCCTGTGTCGAAATTTTTCTTTCCTTTATTTATCCTTTATTTATTAGTTATTAAGCCAAAGTTAATAAGTATAGAAAATATGTACGACTAAAGGTGCTCCCATACAACTGAAACATGAGAAATTATATAAAAGTACTTACAATCATACAAACAGACGTCATGAAAAGCGCAAACTTTCTCCCACACGCCAATGCTCTGGCACTAAGTGGGACTCCCACCAAAGCTGCTAAGAAAGTCCCACCAGCGGCTACAACCACCGCCGTCCCTTCTTCAGTACTTGATGTGGTATTACTACCATTGTACTTGTATTCCACATCCGTACTTTCCCCGCTGGCAAGAGAAACCCATCCCATGGCCAGACCGAAGGATATCGTGGGGATGTTTACTGGAAATCAAAGATAGAATAATTAAATTATAAGGTAAAAATTTTTTATGTAAAATGGAAGGTAATGTGAGTAGAGGCCGACCACGGAGGACACACCTGGACTAAATAGAGTGTGTGCTCAAAAAAGCCGGCGTCCGAAGTATGAAGAATTAAAGAGCATGTATGAGAAGATTGATGGATGTAAACGAAGCAAGAGAGGTTTGCCAGGATCGCACAAAGTGGCGCTCAATAGTCTTTGCCTACGCCAATGGGAAATAATGGCGGTATATGTATGTATGTAAAAAAAACTGATCTTCATCTTCTTTTGAAACGATCAGACGCGAAATGATTGTATAGTAAATTATGGTTGGTGATGGGTCTCTCTTTTTTTTTGTATACCGGGGGGGGAAATCCTCATAGGATCCCCCGCCACTCGACAGAGCGACGGGGGTATGTCGGACTTGTACCGACTAAAAACCCCCCGGTTCGGTACTGCTGGCCCTGCGGCCTGTGCGGTTGCCAGTCACCTTGACTGTTGTGCCGGGCGGTTGACGACCTAAGCTAAGTCGGATTGGGTGAGTATGATGGGTCTCTATTCTAGGAACTTCGTCCTACAATCACTTAAAAATCCCCATTAATCTCAAACGCCTCTTGCGATACCCGCGCAAAGAAATGGCTTATTATTAAATAAAAACATTTACTTTGACATATAATACCTGTATAGAATCGGCTTAGAATAGCACTACCCCATTTCTTCCGGTGGGTGTACGTAAGATGCTACAAATGGTATTGGGGCTATTAAGGGATTTTTGGGCGATGCGGTTGGAGACCCATCACCAAAAACCTTTATTTTACCATCTTTTCCCACTCATATTCCCAAAAGTAGCTGAAGAATTTCTAATTCCTTAGCTCTGGCTACCCCTTCTAGGGATTTATAGCCGTGAGTATATGTATGTATGTATTTGTGTGTTTTGTATTAATGTACGTCCACGCCCATTATTTTAAAACGCATAATTCGTAACTAACATGTTTGATAAATATAATTAGTTTAAACTTGAAGAAATAATTACAATGCTTTAAGCTAATGAGCCACAATATGTGCCCATGAACAAAAGTGATAAGAAACATTACCGTGTACAGTACATATTGTACATACTCACGCCTTTATTTCTTATTGGGGTAGGCAGAGACTATCGATCGCTAATTTGTATGGTCCTGGCAATCCTCTCTAGCTTCGTCTACATCCATTAATCTTGTCATACATGTCCTTTTATTCTTCATACTTCGGACGTCTGCCGTTTCTTCCATTTGTATGGGAATTTATATTATTATTATTTAAAAAACGTAATATAGGGCTACAATCAAGTGGCATGTCATTTGTTTTCATGATACATAATATCTTTTAGTTAAGAATAGAATATCTAATAATTGCACTCATGACCTTATCCATAGAGATATGGGTCTTCCCTCATCATTCCTAGGAATAATTGTCAGCCGATGATTGTAACACCCAAAGAATGTGATTGGTTCTTGTGTTGGGATGGACACATTTTATTATTTCCAGATTTTTGTATATATTATTCGATTATATATTTGTATATATTAAAAAACATTTGGTGTAGGGCCGGCTTAGAATGTCGCTACCCCTTTCTACCCACGGGTTTCGTTAGAGGTGACTAAGGGTATTGGGGCTTTTTATTGGATATTTGGGCGATGCGGTTGGAGACTCATTACCAAAAACCTTTATTGTTACCATCTTTTCCCCACTCATTTTCCAAACGTGGCTGAGGAATTTATAATTCCTTAGCTCTGGCTACCCCTTCTAGGGATTTATAGCCGTGAGTATGTGTACGTATGTATGTATGTTTTGTATATATTATTCAATTATGTATATATTAAAACAAACTATAGAGATATGCCCACTCAGTCTAATCTTTATAGGTGGTTTAAAAAAAAGTAATATAAAGATGGTTGTGATCGGTTTCCCACCGCATCGCCCAAAATCCTTCAAAAAACCCCGAGTCTTATGACACCTACGTAAAAATGAGTTAGTGCTATTCTAAGACGACAATACACCGCTTAATCAAACTATGATAAATCTTTATCGAGGTCAATACAAACTTTTTTTACTCCGTCACATGAATAAAAGAGCATGATAAAAGAGTATGAAAAGAATGATACATACATACATATACTCACGGCTATAAATCCTTTAACGGGGTAGCCAGAGCTTTGGAATTAGAAATTCCTCAGCCACTTTTGGAAGTTAATTGGGGAAAAGATGGTAATAATAAATGTTTTTGGTGACGGTTCTCCAACCACATCGCCCAAAAATCACTTAAAAAGCCCCTATACCCTTAGTCGCCTCTTAAGATCACCCACAAGTAGAAATGGGGTAGTGTTATTCTAAGCCGACACTACACGGCAAGCATGTATGAAAACAATAATAAAAGTAGATGAAGTTCGAAAGGTTTGGCAGGATCGTACAAAGGTTTTTTATAAGTGACATATGCATTAGCAAACTTTAAACTGGTTAAACAAGTGTAAGCCTTTTTAAACTTTTTGTTGTTAAATTATTCATCAGACAACATGATATCAGTGCCTCCAGTAAAAAAGGGATTAACTCGACTTAATCCCTTTTGTTTTTATTAAACCATCGTGATCAGCGCACCGAGTTACATAACATATCAAAAGGACATAGCTCTATCTGACCTCCTTCATGGATTTTTAAAACCATCTAAAGGCATAATTGGAGCTATTATTGGGTTAAGAGTATTTATACTAGCAATTTTTCTGATTAAAATGGGATAAGTGGAGCTACATCGTTGCATTCCCATGTCATTAAGGATATTATTGTACTTAAACACGAATAAAATGGTACAACTAGTATAGTTCCTAAATACTTCATATCATTTTGGGATCAACATTTGTTACATCTTTGTTAACTTAACAAAATATAGACATAACATCATTTAGTTCCTTGCATTCAGTTACAATTGAACGTTAACAAGGGATTAAGTCGTCTCACGCCTTTGCATTGATGACTTTACCCAGGGATACCCGCGCTTATACCGAAAAGATATTGGTTGATTAGGTGAATCATAGATATAAGTCGTTTAGTTCCACATCTTTTTTGATAACACCAGAGGAACCAAAAGAAAGAAAAACTCGTGCGACCAATCAAGGAAGTTGCTCTTTCACGTAATATGATACATTGAACAGAATTGAGGTAAATGTTTACATGAAATTGTATGTAAAAACTCCTTTTTTGTAGTATAAGGTGACACTTTTGAGTTTGTTTCTCTACAAGCTACATAAAAAGGATTATATAACTGGAACTATGCTAAGCCAAGCAGTACAAGGGGAATCACTGTTAAAAACAAATGGCCGGACGAAGATTTAGAAAAAGATCGTGAGCATATTTCGACATTTCCACAGTATGAAAGTCACTATGCTCGTAATAAAACATCAAAGAAATTTTTGTTAACTACTTTGAAAATGCATACTATTTATTCTTTGAATTGCAAAGACCGTCCAAAAGAGGAACAAGTTTGTAAGACTATATACTCAAAAATATTTCATAGCTTAAATCTATCATTTAAGCCCCCGATGGTGGATACATGTACAAAGTGTGACATTCTACAAGCAAATATTCAGTATACTACTTCAGCAGAAGAAAAAACAGATCTAGTAAACCGTCTCAATGAACCTCAAGCTGATTCTACAGAGCTTACCAGCAGGAAAGCAATGATAAAAATATTGACATTAGAGGATGACTAGTGGTGTTCACTTTTGATATTAAACAATATCTTCCCACTCCCATGCTGTCGTAAAGTCGCTATTTTACAAAAGAAGTACCTATAATTTAACCATTCACAACTTTAAAACTAATTAAGCTACTGGCTACTAATAGTACGAAGCATCAGGTAAACGCGGTGGAAATCAAATTGCTTCCTGCCTCTATGATTACATCAAAAAGT
This sequence comes from Bedellia somnulentella, assembly GCA_963576735.1. Classification (NCBI taxonomy): domain Eukaryota; kingdom Metazoa; phylum Arthropoda; class Insecta; order Lepidoptera; family Bedelliidae; genus Bedellia; species Bedellia somnulentella. Next base: position 11,832,243 of record OY755193.1, read on the forward strand.
TACTCTGGCACATGTGGGGTCGAAATAAGAACTCATCTGTCACTGCCATGTTCTTGGCGCTTATGAAAGAATGCCCTCACTTGAAATACATCATCATCATCATCAGCCAATAGACGACCACTGCTGGACATAGGCCTTCCCCAAATACCTCCTCCTCTCTACAACGAACGGTCCTGTGTTGCCCTCATCCATCGGCTTCCCGCGACTTTGACCAAGCCATCGGTCCACCTTGTGGGAGGCTTACCCACACTGCTTCGTCCGGTACGTGGCCGCTACTCCAGAACCTTTGAGCCCCAAAGACTGTAGGTTCTGCGTGCAATGTGCCCTGCCCATTGTTACTTAAGTTTTGCAACTCTTCGCGCTATGTGATTGCGCATTGAAGATATGGCGCAGCTTCCCGAACGCAGCCCAATCGAGCTGGATTCGACAGTTGACCTCATTTTCGAAGTTGACTCTACCTAACCGAATGGTTTGTCCCAGGTCCAAGCTCGACAAATAGGTATAACATGGACTTTCGTTTGATCCATGTTAATTTTAAGACCAACTCTCTCAGATAATCTATTGGGGTCCTTCAGCATTTTACATTAATCTTCAGTGGATTGAGTCAAAACTGCAATATCGTCCTCTACTAACATTACATTCGACATCAGCTCTATAGAGCCTAGAGATATACCTTTCACCAATTACTTATCATCCATCCTCTCAATGTGCCTAACCATCTCAACATTCCTTTTTCTTTTTTCCTTACAATATCATCTTTTACACCATACCTTTCACGAATCACGTCATTCCTCACACGATCATATAACCTCACATTACAAACTTTTCTGAGGGACCTCATTTCTACTGCATTTACTTGCTCTGTAAGTATAAGACGGCCACGGAGGACACACTTGGACCAAATTGAGAGTGTGCTCAAAAAGGCAGGCGACCGAAGTATGAAGAATAACGGAGCATGTATGAAAAAAAATATGGCTGTAGACGAAACAAGAGTGGTGTGCCAAGATCGTACGAAGTGGCGATCGATAGTCTCTGCCTACCCCAAAGAGAAGTCACGGCGTGAGTATATGTATCTAAGTACAATATCGACAGCAAATCGAAGATGCGTGATGTACTCGCCGATTATGTTGATACCGAGCCCTTTCCAGTCCAGAAGCTTAAACACATCTCCAATGCAGCAATGAACAGTTTTGGGAGAAATTACTTCCCCCTGTCTCGCTTCTCGCTGCAACTGGATTGGATTCGTGTTCTGGTCCTGGAGTGGGACCGACATAGTGGCATTTTAATACAAACACTTTCACACCTCTATATATCTGCAAAGTATAGTCCATCGTTCCATCGAATCAAAGGCTATTTCATAGTCCACGAGCTCTAGGCACAGTGGCAGATTAAACTCCTTGGTCTCCTGTGGATGGTGTCTGAATGTGGGCTATGGTACCAAAGTCTTTTCGGAAACCGGCTTATTAGGGAGGCTGGAAGTCATCAAATCTACGAGACACACGATTCGTGATGACTCTGGAAAACATGTACTGGCCGGACGTGCGGTGGTTTAGGTACAGACGAAATAATGATTTGTGATGAAACATAAAACCAACCTGAACTATGGTTATGACTTATAGTACGAGTATATGTATGTCTGTATGTTATTTAGTTATATATTTAATTACAACATATGCGATTGGGTTTTAGTTTTAAGTTTCAATTTACCAGGCAGATAAGTAATATGCGCACCATGACTGTAAAAAAATAAATTTCATACATATTTAGGCATGAGTAAGCTCTTTGGTGCCACTGAAACTCATAAGTTGTGAAAAAAATTTAAAGAAATAAGAAATATTATTCCCTTTTGGACTATACATAAATGAAGTATAATAGCATTTATGTCTTTAGGAAGAAAAAATATATATTTTAACTGCAGCTATGCCATAATTATGTGGCTAACAAGGGAATAGTTCAACAAAACTATGAAAAAATATTTTATTCATGCATGATACATAAACATGGTGTATATCATTTTATAGGTATTAAATGCATCTATAATACTGCATTAACATTTAAGTGAAATAAATTTAAGTTTTGTTCAAAAAAACAAAAGTTTAGTTTTTTGGCTCTCCTGAAAAGTGCCGATTTTCAACTAATCCCTTTTTTACTGGAGGCACTGATATTAAGCCATTAAAAAACAACTTTTGGGTTTGTTTACAGAAAATAGTTCAAACATATATTCACTCACGGCTATAAATCCTGCTGTGTAGTGTCGGCTTAGAATAGCACTACCCCATTTCTTCCGGTGGGTGGTGTGTAAATGTAGCCCCCATACCGCAAGTCGCCTCTTACGAAATGGTGTAGTGCTATTCTAAGCCGACACTACACAGCTTGATAAAATAATTTATACAATTTATTTCAACAATATCGAATTAAAGTATGGTTTCGGTCCATATACTAAGGTACGTAAGTTTTGGCACAGACACCCATTTTCTAAATAACATAACATATAACATAACATAAACGTTCACGCCGAATATTCCCGAAGGGGTTGGCAGAGGTACTAATACTTCTGAACATCACGTGACTTTGTCACCTGGTGTTCAGAGTACCCACGTTTTGCATGGACAGTGTACTCACGTGATAGGGGGCAGGCCTATCGCCGTTTTGTACGAATACACTGTCACATGACTAAGTACAACTCAACCATGTGGGTTTCCTCACGATGTTTTCCTTCACCGTTAACAACCATGATAAATTAACCACACATATGTCTTTAGAAAAGACAAATTGGTGTAGGCCCGACCCAGGATTTGCACGATAACCGAGTGTTCTACCCACTGGGCTATCACGGTTGCTAAATATTTTCTAAATATTAGATCCAAAACAAAGAAACCACTTTTTGCCTGAGAAAAAATATGTATTTATTTGAAAAATTAAACTGGATTATTGTTTTAATTCTTAATTATCCCAAACATAGAGAAGTAAGCTAAATAGAGAAGAAACGAAGAATGTCAATATCCGTAAATGATTCAATGACCAACAAATGAACATTGAATACACCAATCAGGAAGTAAAGGTGTAGAGGAACTACTTTTTTTTATTTATTTATTTTGACTAAATTTTGCCGTGTAGTGTCGGCTTAGAATAACACTACCCCATTTCTACCCGTGGGTGATCGTAAGAGGCGACTAAGGGTATAGGGGCTTATCAAGTGATTTTTGGGCGATGTGGTTGGAGACCCGTCACCAAAAACGTTAATTTATCACTCCAAAGCTCTGGCTACCCCGTTAAGGGATATAGCCGTGAGTATGTATGTATGACTAAAAACATACAAATTTGGATATAACACGGTATTACAAAAACAAAATGGTTTTACTGAATACCGCAAATTCGACGTATATATTTATTATTACAATTCCTATTTTGACAATTCGTTTTTAGCGGAATTCTATCACCAATTTTTGTACCGAACTACGTTTGATTTCCGCTCCATTTAGTTAAGTTTTCTATGAACCCAAATCACAAGAGATAAAATATGTGGCTTGGCCGTCCGTTACTACAAGAAGGAATGTATTACAGAAAATGAATTAAAAGGGAACTATTTTTTATTTTTTCGTGTATAAAATTAGGAAAATACCCAAGCAAACATGTTTAAAAAAATAGACCTTGTAGAGTTCAGGCGATTTCTGATAACTTTTTGACAGTTCGAGTCATTACTTCTATTTATCGAAACCTTCAAAAATATAAAATTAATTTAAACTAAATCATTTCGTTAAAGAAGATTGAAACTTCAGCAGAGGAGACTGTGGCAAAATTATAGATCAAATAGGTATGCCAAAAAGGATATTATTGTCTCTGCCTATCCCAAACTATTTTAAGCACACTTGAAGACTCAATAGTAAGACATCTTAGGATGTTTGTAACCAATTTAAATACATATTTTATTAATTGATAGCTACGTTATTATCAAGTGCCATAGGGTATAATGTATCCAATTTTGATTATGATATAGATCGTTACATTATTTTTATTAAAAAAAGAAAATCACTAACGCAATGTTTCCTAGAAATACGGATCTGATTATTTTTCAAATGGATAATTATATAATAAACCTCATTCATCCATGTCTGTATAAATTTTATACGTTATTTTTTTATTTAAATCTACGGTATTTGACAAAATAGGCTTAGAATAACACTACCCCATTTCTACAAGCGGGTGATCGTAAGAGGCGACTAAGGGCATACTAAGGGTATAGGGGCTTTTTAAGTGATTTTTGGGCGATGTGGTTGGAGACCCGTCACCAAAAACATTTATTATTACCATCTTTTCCCCAATCAACTTCCAAAAGTGGCTGAAGAATTCCTCATTCCAAAGCTCTGGCTGCCCCGTTAACGGATTTATAGCTGTGAGTATATGTATGTATGTATGAATGTTAAACGAAAAAACGGCCAAAAATTTTATCTTGCATACTTTATGTTACTTACACAATTTGACTAACAATTCTTTAAATCTTTTTCACTGACCGGAGCAAATGGTAAGAAACATCTTTACACTCTTTCAGTAAATACATTATAATCAGTCAATTTTGTGATTTCCTTTCCCATAGATCATTAGTACCAAACACATAACAAATCATACCTGATATTCGATTTTCAACTGAATACACCACGATTATCGCTCGGCATGAAATTAAAAAAATAATGAATCTGCAATCTCGCTTGCATACTCACTCAGAATAACCATCAGGCATTGATTCAGATATCCCCGTAGCAATTTCACATTGTTTACAGTCTCTTTTAACACTGTCATCTTGAATAGCACAAACACAAATTGTTTGATTCGAACGTCTTTCGTAAACAATTGTTGAACGAGCGAATCTTTACAACCATAGGTGGTTAGAAATATGCAAGTTTTTTTCTTAATTTATTATGCGAGTTGCTCAAGCATTGACCGGTCCGTCACTTGTTTTTCTTTATTTGAATCGTACGTGTATACTCATTGGAGGTTACTAAAATACTGATTTAAAAACAAATCGTTAGAGGTTATAGTTGTTTAGCTAAACTTTTTGGTGATAATTTTTTTTTTAAATTGATTAACAGATATTTTTTTTTTAACATAGCTGGCAAAAGATTAAGTAAACATTTAAATTTCACATGCTTTTACACAGATCGTAATAGACTCTATAATTTGGTGATTTCAACACTAAGGGCCAGTTTTTTGATCCGGAGTTAAAAATATAACCATTTGTTACATTGACTATAGTTAAATGACTAACCAGTAGTCAAATCGTAAATCCATTTTGGTTCGATATTTGACCATTAGTTACTCTAACCACGGGTCAAAAAATGCATTTTGCTGATATCTAACTAATAGTTACGATATTTAACAAATTGTTGACGATCAAAAAACTGGCCCTAATAGCATGAGGCTTATGAGAGTGCGTATGTCACACAAGAAGTGAGAAACTGACAGATTTCTCATACAAAATCTATCAGTATATCATTTCTCACTTGACAGACTCGCTGTCTCACGCCTCATGCTATGGGGGCTGATACCAAACCCCTCAAGAAAATGAGATTTCAAAAATAATATTATAACTATATTCAGAGTATGATAAGGAAGAGTTGCATAAATAAAACCATAGTTAAAATTAATAAATAAAGAATAAATAAAGGAAAGAAAAATTTTTTTTTCGGTTCCTTTTCGGCTTAGAATAGCACTACCCCATTTATTCCAGTGGGTGTACGTAAGAGGCGACTAACGGTATTGGGGCTTTTAAAGGATTTTTGGGCGATGCGGTTGGAGACCCATCACCAACAACCTATATATTACCATCTTTTCCCCACTAAAATTTCCAAAAGTGGCTGAGGAATTTTTAATTCCTTAGCTCTAGCTACCCCTTCTAGGGATCTATAGCCGTGAGTATATGTATGTATGTATGTTAAATTTAAAAATTCATTTTTAAAAGTGGCTGATAGATTTCTAAATCTCGATCTCTGGCTACCCTTATAATACTATTTTATATTACTTATATTACTATTTTAAATAGACGGGTGGTAAACACCACTGGTTATCGCATTTAGTGATCGTACTGTGTAGTGTCGGCTTAGAATAGCACTACCCCATTTCTTCCGGTGGGTGTACGTAAGAGGCGACTAACGGTATTGGGGCTATCAAGTAATTTTCGGGCGATGCGGTTGGAGACCCATCACCAACAACCTTTACTTAACCATCTTTTTCCCACGCAACTTTCCAGGAGTGGCTGAGGAATTTCTAATTCCTTAGCTCTGGCTACCCCTTTTAGGGATTTACAGCCGTGAGTATATGTATGTATGTATATATGTTATCGCAATTAACTTAGCATGGCAAACCACTGTATGTGGCTGGCTACCCCTTTTTGGGAGTTCGAGCCGCGATATTTGGTTGTAAAATAATCGACTGTTTGTAATTGGTCTCTAGCGAATTCACTACTACTTCCCTTATATTAACACAATTGACTCCTATTTAATGCGAATTGGCAATCAATAGTTTCTCTATTGTACTATCAAGCTGTATGTACAATTAGTCGATATCTTTATACATAAAAGCGACATGATAGTCCAGTGGGTAGAACACCCGCCCGAAAACAGAAGGGCGTAAGTTCCAATCCTGGGTCGGGCCTACACCAATTTGTCTTTTCTAAAGACATATGTGTGTTTAATTTATCATGGTTTTTAACGGTGAGGGAAAACATCGTGAGAAAACCCACATGACTGAGTTGTACTTAGTCATGTGACAGTGTATTCGTACGAAACGGCGATAGGCCTGCCCCCTAACACGTGAGTACACTTTCCATGCAAAACGTGGGTACTCTGAACGCCAGGTGACAATGTCACGTGATTTTCAGAAGTATTAGTACCTCTGCCATATCTTTTTATACTTCACGCTTGGGCCGTCTTCCCCTTTTAAACCATTTACTTTTTGGTCTAAATGATTCCTGCCAATTCGCTTTAGATTTCTGCTTTGGCTACCCCTTTTTAAGAATACAGTCGTGATAATATTTATTGCACGAATGTAGATCTTTATGAATTTTAATCACCATCTTTCGTATGGAAATTCAAAACGTGATTTTATCACTAGTGTTACACGTGAGGAAAACATATTGTTTAATATCCAAAAACCAGTTTGGTCGTTAAGAAGTTCACGTTGTTTTTTAACAAACATAAATCAGCACAAAAAATTAGATAAATCTGTAAAAAATTAGGGGTCCCCAGTTTTTTTAATAATATAATTTTACAGTGAATTCACATATTTTTTTAATGTTATTTAAATTGTTTATGTATATAAAAACGTATGCAACGTGATATCAAAACAAATCTGCGCCAAAATAAATCAAAACGATTTTATATTTTTTTCATCAATATAAGAATTTAAAAAAATATCGACGAATTGATAACCTCCTCCTTTTTTGAAGTCGGTTAAAAAGAGCGTATGAGAAGATTGATTAACGAAGCTAGAGAGGTTTATCAGGATCGTACAAAGTGGCGATCGATAGTCTCTGCCTACCCCAATGGGAAATAATGGCGTGGGTATATGTATGTATGTTTCATCAATATAAACCTAGAAACATAAGCTTTACAGCATCAAGCTTATAATTTCATAATTGTTAAGCAGGAAATGAAAATCTCAGATATATGACAAATAACGCATCGCGTAATAAACTGGGGCGGTCCACTAGTAATGAATACAGAGTAGTGCGAATGTTATTGTAAGTTAGTGGACCGCCACGAAAAATGTTTGAAGACTAAAGAGCTTATTCCATTTGTCTGAATGAAGACGTCTGAGAGCCACAGAATCTGAATTCAGACTAGTGGAATCACGTTCAGAACGCTAGGCTTCTGAAAAGTAGACGAATTTGTGTAGTGGAATAACAAGCGTCTGCGGCAATAACATCGAAGGACGTCTGAATTCAGAAACGACAAAGTGTAATGGAATAAGCTCTTTAATTGAAAATCTAATATATAAAATTCACGTGTTACACTGTTTGTCACCAAACTCCTTCGAAGCGGCGCTGAACCAATTTAAATGAAATATTTTAATAATATTTCGTCGGTCTTGGAATAGGTTTATAACTATTTTAAATACTCCTAAGTGATAAGGGTTGTACACATATTACATTTATTTTTATTTTATCGACTAGAAATACCCTAGAAATAATTTATATGACAAAACACCGTTTGCCGGTTCAGCTAGTGTACTTATATAGCTGGGTGTAAAAGTGAAATATAATACACGCATTAAGGGAATTATGAATGCGAGGGAAGTAAGGGAGGTTTTTAAGCAATGTACAAAGTTGCAATTGATAGTCTCCCTAATGGAAATCATGGAGTAAAAAAAATAAGAAGTTCATGTTGTTTTGTATGACACGGTTTTTAACTATAAGGCTTTGTACACTTAAGGAGACTTTTTGAAGACTGATGGGACTTTTTACAACATTTAAATAACTTTTCCAAAAGAGGAGTTTTTGTAATGATATTCCATAAACTAACACTAGTTTGAATATTTACAAGCTTATAAAATAATAACACATATAAATGCACTGTCCTATCATAAACACCAAACTGGCACAATAGACACACAAAAAGCAGTTAAAAAGTATTAATACCTCTACCACACCTTCAGGTGAAAGGCGTGATGTGAAGGTTGAGTTTGAGTGTAAGTTTTAATTACAGTTTTATGTGTCAATTAAATATTTTAAACGTTAAATAAATGTTGTGCTCGTACTGTCGATTTAGAACAGAACTACAACATTTCTCCCGTTGATATCGTACCAGGCAGCTAGGTATTTGGATTAGGACGGACTAATCTCAAACTCAAACTCAAACTGAAGGGGTTGGCAGAGATACTTCTGAACATGACGTGTAAAGAGTATCCATATTTTGCTAAGACAGTGTACAGCAGTGTACTCACGTGATACGGGGTAGGCTTATCGCCGTTTTGTACGAATACACTGTCACATGACTAAGTACAAGTCAGCCATGTGGGTTTCTTTACGATGTTTTCCCTCACCGTTAACAACCATGATAAATTAACCACACATATGTCTTTAGAAAGGACAAACTGTTGGCCTGACCAGGGATTTGAACCCACATCATCTGCACCATAAGCGGTGTTCTACCCATTGAGCTATCCCGTTTGCTACAGACTAATGTGTAGTGGTAAGCAAAAAGTCATAGTCAAAGCTTAACAGGCCTAGTCAGTGCGATGAAAGTGACTTTATAAGCTAGTGAGTTGAAAATCTTTTACATACTTACATATACTCACGGCTATAAATCGAAAAAAGGGGTAACCAGAGCTTCAGAGCCTGAAACTCCTCAGCCACATTAGAAAGTTGATAGGGGCAAGATGGTAGAAATAGAGTATCGTTGGTGATGGGTCTTCAACCGGATCACCCAAGAACAACTTAAAAAATCCCATCCCCTTAGTCAACTCTTACGACACCTGTGGGAGTCATGTTAGAGCGCACACTACTGCGGACTCAAACGCACATAGCAGCGTCTCACTCATATTCCTACATCGCGGAGTGTAAATGTTTTTATTAAACGGTTTTATTTAGCTCACCCCGTTTGTTTCTTTATTCTTGGGTCAAATTTAGTAATTCAAATTTCACGCTCTTCCTATCAACCGATTAATCTGAAATTTTGTATACACTTTGGATTTTGGTGACAATACAATTATATTTATTCATTATCATTATAAATTCAAGATGGCCGCCGCTACAAAATGGCGGATAATTTAGGTTTTATTTATCCCATCAATATGGGTATCAAGTGAATGTGCTCAACCAGTAGAATACAATGTACAATATAAAATTAAAATCCAAGATGGCGGCCTCTACAAAATGGCGGATAACTTAGGTTTTATTTCAATCCCATCAACATGGGTATCAAATCAAAGGTCTCACCAAGTAGAATACAATTTACTATGCAAAATTAAAATCTCAGATGGTCGCCATACAGTGCACTATACCAGATCAATATTTTAGATGGGCGCAGCCACGAAATGGCATATAGTAATAAGATTTAAATTTAGAAAAGAAGAATGTTGCCTTTAATACTATCATCTTCTACAATACATAAAATGCAGGGCAGCACTGTGGATTACGCAGTCGTATACTTAGGTGCGAAGCTGTTTGAAGAAGGTCAAGCCTACGTGGCTCTTAGTAGAGTCAGATCTTTGCAGGGACTACGTGTAGAGGAGTTGGACTGCAATAAACTAACGGGCAAAACACCTTGCAATAATGAAGCACTATATGAATTAAACAGAATGCGAAATAAAAACTAAAAACTAGAAAATAAAAATAGGTAAAAAAACGTTTTAAGTTAAACGGTTTTATTATTAACATACAGAGAAATGTTTAAGATAAATGTACTAAAAATCTAAAAATAATAATAAAATAGATACAGTCGTGGGAATTACATACATGTGCATAGACTAGACAAAAATAAAACCGTGGGGCACGTCAATAGTCTACAAATTATCGACTTAATGTGCGATAGAAGAAACGTTTAATTCGTCCTTGGGCAGTTGGCCCGCAGACGGGGAGGAAATTACTTACTATTTTCTTGCTCATGGAAACTCCAATAGTCATACACTCCATGTAAATAAAAGAGATGTTTCAACTAGTTTCTCGTTGGAAACTTACACTGCTGGCTGGCGATGAATCGGATTACTGCTTGCAGTTTGTCTTTAATCGACAAAACATATGATAAAAGTACTACTCGCTCAACACTATGAAACCCTAAAACTCGCTTATAATCGAGCTTGCTAGCTTGTTTCCACATTCTGCCCTATTTATCACATGTCCATCGTTGTCGGTTGAACAACTGCCCAATTATAGTGTAACATTACAAAACAAACATTTTAATCAACGATTGAAGACAATTGACGTGCCCCACGGTTTTATTTTTGTCTAGTCTATGCACATGTATGTAATTCCCACGACTGTATCTATTTTATTATTATTTTTAGGTTTTTAGCACATTTATCTTAAACATTTCTCTGTATGTTAATAATAAAACCGTTTAACTTAAAAAGTTTTTTTACCTATTTTTTCGAGTTAAGCATAGATACAAGGTATAAGTTGGTACACAGCAGGGTGTACTGGCCAGTATATCTTTGCTGTTTCCACACCCGTGGGTAGAAAGGGCTAGTGGCATATAAGCCGGTACTTACGGCATTGAATAAAAAAGTCACCAATAAAATTGGCTTTGCAGAATTATCCAACTGGTTTTTCTACGGAACCAAATCACGGAATTTAAAAGCAAAACATTCTATTAAATATGGGTTGTTTATTTTCAGTTCAATGACCCTACTACGTCAAATGTTAACCGAGACTTCTTTAAAATAAATAAGAATAATATGGTGAATTTTATTAATATGCTATTGTAATTTGTTTGTGAAGTGTGTGCCAGAAGAAGCATGAGAGAAGAGTAAAGTTAATGCAGTGGTGATGAGGTTCCTCAGAAAACCCATGTCTTACTACTGTACACAGCTACTTTGCCCATACACAGCTATTTTGTTAATATTTAGGCAAATAGATTAATATTGCCAAAACTAAGCATTTAAAAATAAAATAAAATGTGTAATCAAGATAAGAAAATTTCCATGAACACAAAAACTGGTATTTTCAAGTTTCCTTAAAACATATCAACACAATGTTATCAGAGCAAAAACAAATGGCAAATTAGAGTTATTCATAATGATTCAAGACAGTGGAATGTCTGAGTATTATGAAGATGTTGTTTTGAGCTAAATACCTATACATAGTTTCGGCTACATATCCCAAAAAAGGTTTAACAACAGCTTCAGAATTAGATTAAATTCATTCGCCACTTTTAAAAGTTACGTGGGGAAACGATTGTAACATTAAAGTTGTAAGTGCTGGGCATAGAAATCTTAACTAAATAGAACGGAAAACAAACGCAGCTCAGTACGAAAATTGAGAAAGAAAAAGAAAGAAAGAAAGAGAGACATTTATTCGCTGCACAGATGAGCAAGAGACATACAGTTAAACATAATATAATAGAAGATAAAAAGAATAATAGAAGCATTGACACAAACAACATTGGAAAAAAAACATGAAAAAATTTATAATAATAATAGAAAAAGAACGTATTACAGAGCAAAGATAGAAAATAAAATCTTTTTTTTTTAAATAACAACATAAATTGACCATTTACATAGAAAGGTCTCTGCACAGCGAAACGGTGCTGACTCAGCATAACGTTGTGAGTTTTGAGAACTCACAACACTGATTTTCAGTCAGCGCCGACACAAGTAATTGCTAAAGTAACTCCCCAAAAACTTAATTTGTTAAAATGAATTTCTCTCTTCCCTGATTGGTTCATTCGATGTTTTGACTTTTGTCGGTTATGCGCTTAGTCAGTGGGTGGAATGGAAATACACTAAATTATTACATATATTCACGTTCTTAGTTTCTTTTCCATTTAGTTAAGTGCTCTATGGTGATGGGTCTCCCACCGCAATGCCCAACAATCCTTTAAGAATTAAAAAAATCTTCAGATACCTTACGCAGTTACATACATACATACATATATTCTCAAAAAGGGGTAGCCATAGCTGTAGAGCTAGAAACTCCTCAGCTACATTTGGAAGTTGATAAGGGACAAGATGGTAGAAATAAAATGCTAGTATTTATTATTCGTTGGTGATGGGTTTCCAACCGCATCGCCCTAGTCGCCTCTTACGACACCCGTGGTTAAAAAGGGGTAGGACCTTCTAAGCCGGCACTATACGGCACAGGATAGTTCTAATCAAGGGCTTTAAAGGTGAATAAAACCATCACACAGTACCGCGAATGTTTGGGATGATTTATCCAATAAATCCGAGTGCTAACGTAGAACGAAACGTTTACTAACAATACTGACAGGCATGGTCATAAGTCAGTGTCAGTCAAGTCAAAGTCAACGTCAACGTCAGATCAATGCGCAAGGCAAAAGAAATTTTATTTTCCATCTTATTTTATTCCATCCATTCATAAAGATCGTCGCGTGGTTGCCTATTGTTTTGATCGATTTCTCACATTGTAGTTTATTTTGTTATGTGTTTAATTCACGGCCAAAATCTTTAGTTAGCTTTTCGATCTAGTGCTCTAGTGAGTTTACTTTTTTGACTAACCTATCAGGTAAGATTTTTAAAACCAATAATGTTTGTTGTGGTGGCCATGTGATCGACGGCCTTGCTAGGCTTCTAAGCTGATTGATTTGATGTTCTATTCACGTGTTGAGTAACTAGTATTTAGTGTATTGAAGTGTCTTAGTAGTTGTTTTCTTGTGCAGGTAGCATATCCAAAAGGATGAAGCCCCATGAAGCCTTTACAAATGGTGATGGTATGTATTGTTATATTTTTTATTGGTGTTATTCAAAGTCAAGGGTAATTATAGAGTCAATAGACGTTTTTTGTATGCCTATCAATTAACCGAACGTATGTCGTTTGAACCAGTTTAAATTGGATATTTTCCCTGGTAAATAGCATTCTATAAATTTCGCAAACACACAATGTTTTGTTTTCGTTCCGGTGCATTTACGGGAAATTATTGTTTCATTACTAATTCTTACTTCATTCTGTGGTCTTGATTGTTTCTAGGATAATGAAATACAAGGAAATGGCAATGAAAGTCAACCAATAAGTGCACATCACAAATTTCGAACTATAGTTTTGTAGTTACTTACTTACTGTTGCTTTTTTTATTATGAAAATATATTTAATATGATTTATTACTCTAATGAGCCTTCCTTCATTGATTGCCTTAACAATATTTAATTAGCATTGATGGGAATCAATCACTTAAGTTCTGATTTATTCAAAAAACTTACTAGTAATTAATTGTTTGGCAGTAAAAAGAAGGATAGCTAGGCAACAACAGTGAAGCAATAATATTGTGAACCATATTTCATACAAACAACATAAATAACAATGTCTGTGGCTGAGTGGATAGGTGAATAGCTTCTCTGTCGGGAGGTGGTGGGTTTGATCCCTGCTGAGTGCAACATTTATGTGATGAGCATAGCTCTAGTTAATTTTGGGCTATATTGATCTGTGTATAATATGTCTGTATATTTATTTATTACACAAACATATAATTACGTCTGTATCATACATCAATGGCAGCTAAATGTTAAAAATCATTTAATTTGTAATTTAACCACTTTTGGTAAAAGGTAATAAAATGGTGTTCTAGTACTGAAGTGTATGTATGGCAGAAAATGTTTGAGGTGATGAAAAAAGCATAAAAGCAGAGTGAATGCCTACAGGATCCTCAATCCCATTTTTAAAGTTAGGTTGTGTGGCGTAGAAGAGAAATAATGCGCTTATTTGTAAAAGGACTGGTGTGCAAGAAGATACTGTGAGAAAGAAAGAAAAAGGATTGTTTTGATTGTTTCATCACATAGTGAAGATAGAAGAAATAAAATTAGTAAGAGGGATACATACATACATATACTCAAGGCTATAATTCCCTAAAGGGGGTAACCAGAGCTTTGGAATGAGAAATTCCTCACTTTTGGAAGTTAAGTGGGGAAAAGATGATAATAATCGGGTCTCCAACCACATCGCCCAAAAATCACTTGAAAAGCCCTTATACCCTTAGTCGCCTCTTACGATCACCCATGGGTAGTAATATTCTAAGCCGACACTACACAGCATGTACTAAAGCACTAAAAAGGGATGTATGGAAAAAAGCAGGAATCCTTTGCATGAAGGATAAAACATAATGTTTGACAAGTTGGATGATTAAAGATTAAGCTCAAAAAGTTTGTAAAGTTCATACAAAGTGATGTTTGATAGTGTCTGTCTGCTCAAATATGATGTTCTATAATATATAACTAGCCGATTACTTCACAGGCATAAAATTTATTTACTTTATAAAATGAAAGAAGAATAGTAATATTATAAATTTATAATCACTGGAATTTCAGAAACAAAAAAGTATTATTTCTGTATCTGCTGTAAAGGTGCTCCCTAACCGGGAGCTTTCGCATGTTATGTAACGTTACATATTTGAGCATTAAAACAGTGAAGCAGGAGAACCAAGCATTACAATGCACTTTGTAATGATATTTAAATGATTACACGCGAATGCTCATCAGTCAGGAAATTATTGTAATGTAACGCTGAAAGATGAATCTATATTGTTACAGTACACATGATTTCATTATTGTTGTTCAGTCTTTGTTTTATGTTTATTTATAGAAAAATTTGATAAGAATAATCAATAAAATTAAATAGTGAAAGATAACAAATAAAAGAATACCTATATTATCTAATTATGATTTTAACTACGCTTCTCAGGGTTCCATACCAAAAATATGAAGAGTTGTTAATTACTGGGGCTTTGTTGTCAGTTTATCTATCACCAGATGATATTTCACTCGTTTCACCATGTAACAGCTTATTTTTTGCTCGATTTTAAAGACAGGTAGGTGTTTGCTGTATCCCCATAATATTTTATACTTAATTGTCATTAATTATGATGAACATTAATTAATAACAGTTTTTACATTTAAAAGGAGGCTGCCATGATAGGCATTTAGTTTGTTTAACTTAGTAATGGTACAGTCTCTCTTGCTCAGTTATTTTACATTGTGTTTTACAATAACCATCAGCCATCTATTTTACTATCTTATATCTGCTGTGGTACAAAGTATTATAAAATAAGAGCGAGCTTTTTCAGCTTTACATGGGTAGTAAGTTGTTATATATATAATATTGTCATTGTCTAGGCTATGCGTCCCTGAAGGGAATGGTTATGTTTGATAAGATTGATGAATGTAGATGAAAATCCATCAAAGATTTCGAAGTTGCGATCGACAGTATCTACCAACTCCTTTAGAACGTAATAGCGTGAGAAGTTGTATAATTAAACGTTTCCCTGAAAGGGTGGCAGAGGTAACTCAAGACTCAAACGTTCACGCCGAATATCCCCGAAGGGGTTAGCGGAGGTACTAATACTACTGAACATCACGTCACATTGTCACCTGGTGTTCAGAATAACCACGTTTTGCTTGGACAGTGTACTCACGTGATAGGAGGCAGGCCTATCGCCGTTTTGTACGTAATACACTGTCACATGACTAAGGACAACTCAGCCATGTGGGTTTCCTCACGATGTTTTCCCTCACCGTTAAAAACCATGATAAATTAACCACACATATGTCTTTAGAAAAGACAAATTGGTGTAGGCTCGACCCGGGATTAGAACACTAGTCATCTGCACGATAAGCGGTGTTCTACCCACTGAGCTATCACGTCGTCATACGACTAATCGTAGTAATTATTAATTTATCATTTAGTCACACTTTTTGCCTGGACAGTGTAAGTCCCTTGACAGGCGGCTGGCCTATCGCGGTTTTGGAAGAAACGATACCACATGAAATATGGTAATGGTTTCACTCACCGTAAGAACCCCTGTAGGGCAAGCACGAGCACTATTTTATCGACACGATAACGGTTAGAATGAGATGGCAGTATACGATACTAAGTAAGTGCGTAAGAGATGGCTGCTTTATCGCACGCGATAACTAGTTTAAACACCGCTCGTGCTTGCTCTTCAGATATAATAAAACTACTTTTAATATATGAAAACTACGTGCGCACGTTGACGGTACAAGAAATATCCTTGAACGTCAATCATTGTTGGGCGATGTGGTTCGAAACATATTACCATCAATCCGTTGATTGACCTTTGCCTCCAACTTCCTAGTGGCTGGGTTAACGATTTCCGTACCTCTGGGTACCCCTTTGGGGCATTATCGCCGTGACTATAAGTAGGTAGGAAGACATAGTATCAGTGTATTTGTCAAATTATAACAAATTTTGAAATCTATTAATTCGTATTGATCGCCGCTTTACGTTAAAATGTTACGCATTTAAAAGCCATGGATCTTTAACTGATTAGTTTTCTTAGCAGACTTGCAAAGCCTTATCTTCACTCTGCCAATACTTTATGCTTAATTATAGATACTAGCTTAACTATATGTCTAATATTATATATAATATAATACAACATCCAGGACTAAGAAACGATCATTTATGCTCATTATATTAATGTTGCTCTAAGCAGGGATAAAACCCGCGAACTCCGGACCGAGAAGCTGGTCTAACCTAACCTATCCACTCGACCACAGACGTCGTCAAACTCTTAGTTTTATTTAATTAAGTTATTTCTCCCTCAGCCGCCTCAGACACCTCAAGCAGCAACGAAATAGAAGACGACCTGTCAATGTACGACACGCAATGGCCGTCCCGTGCGCTCGCCGCTCTCAACGCGTTGAGGAAATCACGACAGCATTACGATGTGGTTTTAGAGGCTGATGGGATCGAGTTGCCGGCGCATAAGGCTGTGTTGGCTGCTGCTTCCCCTAGGTAAATAAAATAGAAACTATTTATAGCTCATCAAAATATAATAAAACAGTTTTACAAGAAGTTGCGAGAACAGCGGGTTAAAATAGCTACCCAGTCACTTACCGTGGGGGTTCGTAAGCGGCGACTAAGGATATTGCGGCTTTTTATGCGAGTTGGCAATGCGGTTCAACATTCATTTTCCACCCTCTGCCTACTCAACTTTGAATAAGTTGCTGCGGAATTTCAAATTCTGAAGCTCTGGCTACGCAATGGTCGTCCCGCGCGCTCGCTGCTCTCAATGCGTTGCGGAAATCACGACAGCATTATGATGTGGTGCTAGAAGCTGATGGTATCGAGTTGCCGGCGTATAAGGCTGTGTTGGCTGCTGCTTCGCCTAGGTAATTAAATTAGAATAGATTAGGAAAACTCTTTATTGCACACTAAAGCACAATATATAATAAAACAGTTTTACAAGAACTTGCGACGACAGGAAGAGTAGATATAGGAATAGAGTATAGATTTAGATACAGAAATAGCTGTGTAATGTCGGCGTTCCCGGCGCATAAGGCTGTGTTAGCTGCGGCGTCGCCTAGGTAATTAGAATAGAATAAAAAATCTTTATTGGTCATCAAAGTACAAATGTAAAAAAACAGTTTTACAAGAAGTGGTTTTGGAGGCTGATGGTATCGAGTTGCCGCCGCATAAGGCTGTGTTGGTTGCTGCGTCACCGAGGTATCATATTAGAATAGATTAGGAAAAGTTTTTATTTCACACAAATGTAATAAAACAGCTATACATGAAGTAGCCTGACTGATGACAAGACGAGACTTTTGTGAATATGATGCAGTTGGAGACCCATCACTAAAAACCTTTTTAAAATCTTATCCTCAACTTCCAAAAGCGTTCTAAAGCGAGTTTTTTTTAAATGTGCTTTTCTCATATTTTTTCAGATTACTCTCCGAAATCCCAACAACTCCGCTACCAGTCCACAGAATAGATGGCATTCGAGGCTCAGCACTTAAAGAGCTGCTAGATTACATATACACCGGCCGTCTTCGTGTAGCGGATTCAGCTAGCGCTAGAGAGCTGTATGCAGCCGCTTACCGTTTGCGCGTAGAAACTGTCAGGTCGCATTTGGTGACAGCGCTTTTGCGCTCGATGACTCCGGCCGATTGTCTGGCTGTGAGAGCTTTGCCGGGGTTGTCTAACCAACAGATAGAGGCGGTAGATGCTTATATTGTGGAAAATGTAAGTTGTTTTACTCATAAATATATGTACTTTGTTCGGTGAAGGAATAAAGTAAATATTAAAAAACCTTGAACTATGTTTTCAACATCGTTTTATACTAGCAAATTGATCGGTATCTTACTCTTGCTAAATAATATTAAAGAATAACAATTTTATCCTGTATTTCATCCTGACTACAGACTTTGATAGAACTTCAATTGTAATAAATATTTCATCACATATTTTATTATATGACTTTTCTTCCAAATAAGCGTATACAAAAAAGAGCTATACAGTATCACATTAATGTTACAGTTATTACGTTAAGGTTTAAGAATCACCTGTCGCCGGACATACCTTTTACCTTCTAAAAATAAAAAAAAAACCTGCTCTATTGAATTTGCAGAACATTTGGTATAATAAATACATAACATAAACGTTCACGCCGAATATCCCCGAAGGGTTTGGCAGAGGTACTAATACTTCTGAACATCACGTGACTTAGTCACCCGGTGTTCAGAGTACCCACGTTTCGCATGGACAGTGTACTCACGTGATAGGGGGCAGGCCTATCGCCGTTTTGTACGAATACACTGTCACATGACTAAGTATAACTCAGCCATGTGGGTTTCCTCACGATGTTTTCCCTCACCGTTAACAACCATGATAAATTAACCACACATATGTCTTTAGAAAAGACAAATTGGTGCAGGCCCGACCCGGGATTTGAACACTAGTCGCTTACACGTTAACCGGTGTTCTACCCATTGAGGTATCACGTCGTCTAAATACGTCCGCAGACAGTTCAACACTTAAACTCCTTTTTAATGACATTTAACTTCGATTTATCTGGGCGGTAGGTGACCCTATATTATCTTCACAGGGTGTACAATAATAAGCATAATATAATAGCAACAATAACAACAACAGCAACCGTGATAGCCCAGTGGGTAGAACACTCGGTTATCGTGCAAGCGACTAGTGTTCAAATCCTGGGTCGGGCCTACACCAATTTGTCTTTAAAGACATATGTGTGGTTAATTTATCATGGTTGTTAACGGTGAGGGAAAACATCGTGAGGAAACCCACATGGCTGAGTTGTACTTAGTCATGTGACAGTGTATTCGTACAAAACGGCGATAGGCCTGCCCCCTATCACGTGAGTACACTGTCCATGCAAAACGTGGGTACTCTGAACACCAGGTGACAAAGTCACGTGATGTTCAGAAGTATTAGTACCTCCGCCAACCCCTTCGGGGATATTCGGCGTGAACGTTTATGATATGTTATGTTATGTAATATAATAGCATTTTTATATCATGCTTATTGCTGTGCGTCCTGTGAATGTCAATAATAAAACCTACTCTATTTTATTTGCATAACATTTGGGTGCACTAATGTTACTACCCAACTTAATTTCTTGATTCCAGTTCGAAGCCATATGCGAATGCGGTGCGTTCTCCAGCCTCCCTCAGATTCGTATGGAGCTGGTGCGCGAGAGCTCATCTGAGGATGGTGAGGAAACAAGTGAGGCGGTGGCAGCAGCAGCTGGGTTGTGGTTGGGACGGGCGTTGGAGAAAGGAGCTACGGTAATATATAAAAAAAAAAAAATTGCTAAATGTGTTCCTAAACGCAAAACTCGAAAACTCGATTCTTTTATAAACTGTCACTTATAATTGAGAGAAGGTAAATCGAAAGCCGTCCTGTGGCTATGATATTGTATACAACATATATAGTTATTACTTATTTATTCTTGGCTATGAATCCCACATAGGGGTAGTCAGAGACTTTGAATTAACAATATCTTACCTAGTTTTGGAAGTTTTTTGATTTATTTATATTTACAAATAAATGCCATTACAGTTAACATCAATGAGATTTTTTTTTAAATACAATTAGTACACATAAACAGCAAATTACAACAAAAAATAAATAAATTGTATCTAGAAATTAAAACAATAACAATTTTTCTATTTAATAACCTTAAAATACCTAATTCTTCTATCAAATAATATCTTATAAATTTTATATTCATACTAGTAACATTTACATAAAAAAACCCTTTAAAAATAAAAATTGTACTTTATAACCCCTTTTTCAAGCTTGCTCATATTGCGTACTAGGATGTCGACCTCATCTGCCAGTATATTTAATAGTCAGATGCATCTAGTGAGGTGCGTCGTTTAGTTTTTTTTTATCAGAGAACATAAACATAAAACATAAACGTTCACGCCGTTTATCCTCTAAGGGGTTGGCAGAGGTACCAATACTTCTGAACTCACATGGCAGCGAAATCTAGTGTCCATAGAAGGTACCCACGTTTTCAAATAAATGTGAATCTAAAGAGTTTTTTTGTTGCTTCTTCTCTTTACGAACATCTTCCGAAGCAACGGACTAATGATAAATTTTAAAAGATTGACTTTCAAAAATGATAGTTTTTAACTTAATTTTGAAGAATAAACTTTTTGACTTTTTTTTGACTTTGACTTTGCTTAGACAGTGTGCTCACGTGATAGGGGGCAGGCCTATCGCCGTTTTGTACGAATACACTGTCGATGTCAGAGAAAAGATAGTAAAAGTGATTGGTCTTCTGCCACATAGCCCATCAACTATCAAAAAGCCCTATACCCTTAGTCACTTCGTATGTCATCCTAGGGAACTAAAATATCTTATCATATTTCATAGATATCATTTTTATCATAGATAAATTCCATTATCCTCAGATCCCAGAGCTATGTTCCCGCTCCCACATGCTGTACGTAGACGGGGGCGGATGTCTTCGTGATTGCGGTCAACTTCCAGTACATAGTGAGGATGGAGAGGAACTTAACGAGTATAGGTATGTATGATTAATACATATATAAAAATGTTTTTTTATGTCTTTTTACATGTACATAAGGAAAAAACTAGAAAAAACAACAGATTGAAAACAAAAGATAAACTAATGGAAGTTACAATGAAAAAAAACATATAATGGTTACAAATAAATAAAAGTAAGAAAAATTTCGACACCAGCAGGGATCAACCCACGACCTTTTTTATCCTTTATTTATTAGAAATAATCCCCACATGAGGTTTTCATGAACAAAAAAACAATCTAATTATAATGGTTACAAGCTCTGTCGAACCACTTCAAGCGGGTAGCTCCGGTTTTTAGCTCTAACCAATACTTAACTATATAAAACTTATGGCACAGATCAAGTTAGCCCCAAAGTAAGTATTATCCCACTTGTCCAAAGCCACTGTGTCCTTGCCTAGAGTCGCACAGATAGGGTGTGACGAGCGGTTTGAGCTTTCCTTCGCTAACTTAATTTTTCTCCTATACTTAATTTCATAGCAAAATCTAATTTTGTCCTGGTCTCAAACATAGTTACATATCCTTCTATAAAACAATGTTCTTATTCTATCCTTATATTAA
Source organism: Bedellia somnulentella (assembly GCA_963576735.1). NCBI lineage: Eukaryota > Metazoa > Arthropoda > Insecta > Lepidoptera > Bedelliidae > Bedellia > Bedellia somnulentella. Next base: position 11,854,280 of record OY755193.1, read on the forward strand.
TTTTTAAGACACTTACCCATTCGTCAAAAGTCCCTGTGTCTTTGTTTATAGTTGAGCAGGTGGGTGTGCCTCGTGGTTCGTGCCCTATCGGGGGCGCCAATAGTCGAAATGTAATTTTTAGTTTTTTCTACTTCTCCGAATAACTATTTTTTTTTCTTTTCAGAGCTCTAGCAGCCGCCCGCTCTCCTCTAACCCCTCCATCACTAGTCCAAGGTCACCGCGTTTTGGCCTACAGCCGTGCTGGGGGTCGTTCGACTCGAGTGTTACTAGCTGGAGGGGCGTTATTGGGGGGGTTGGTGTCGTGGAGGGGGTTAGCGGGGGTGAGGCGCGGGGGGCCGCTGGGAGGGGGCGGGGGGCTGGCTTGTATGGCCGGGCCGAGGTGTGCGCATGGAACCGTGGTTAATGGAGGAGGGTTTATTGTTATTGGTAAGTGTTTTTAGTATCGTATTGATAAATTGTTTTTTTAAGAATAGCACCACCCCATTTCTAATTGTGAGTGTTTGTAAAAGTTGACTAAAAATATTTTTGGGTAATGTGGTTAAGACCCATCACCAAAAACTTATTTCCAAAAATGCCCGAAGGATTTCTTATTTTTAACTTACTCTTAAACCCATGTTTATAGCCGTGAGTATATGTTTGTATAGCTGGGTGAGGGCGGGGGGCTGGCGTGTATGGCCGGGCCGAGGTGTGCACATAGTACTGGGGTCAATGGAGAAGGGTTTATGTTTATTGGTGAGTGATTTTTAGTTTTGTTTTTCGTTTTTGTGTTTAAGCGCTACTCAATATTCACCCGTGCGAGCAAGAGGCGCATGGACAAGAATAGCATCATGCACAGCCATTCGGGCCTTTTCGGACACCGATTGACTAGACATGAGACTACCCAGTGCTCCATTTACCGCATTACCCTTTTTTACTCTTCTTTCAATGTCTTCATCACACTTTCCATCCCTAGTAAACAAACTTCCCAGATATACGAACTCTTTCACTTGTTCCACTTTCTTACCATTGATCTGAATCACGCATTCAGTCATATTCTCCTCTCTCTCAAAAACCATGGTTTTGGTTTTATCCACATTCACTCTCATTCCTTTTCTTACAAACGACGCACATGCTATATTCAAAATCTCTTGCAACTCTTCAACCGACGATGCAAGTAACACTTGATCATCAGCATATAAGAGGCATTTGATGACGAATCCACCCATTCTCAGTGCATAATCACTTTCACGCAACTCTATCAGACAGTCATCCATGAACAAATTGAAGAGCCATGGAGAAGCTACACATCCCTGTCGGACACCCCTAGAGATACCGAACCAGTCTTTGTTTTCCCCGTTTATTCTTACACATGCACTAGAATCCTCATAGAGTGATACCAATGCACGTATAAGTTGGCTCCCCAAACCGAACTTGGATAACACCTCCCACAAATACTTCCTTACCACCCTATCATACGCCTTATCTAAATCTATGAAGGAGCAATACACCTTTCGGTTCTTGACTAAGGACTTTTCAGTGATGCTCCTTTAAGAGAAGATTTGATCCATACATCCCATTCCCTTTCTGAATCCTGCTTCCACTTCCCAAATTTTGTCATCTGTTTCAGTCATCACTCTTTCAATCAATACATTTGCATACAATTTACCGACAACACTGAGTAGGCTGATTCCGCGGTAGTTTTAGCTTCCTGGTGTGACCCTTTTCCTTTATATAAGGGCACAATTACTGCCCTGCACCAATCTCGTGGTACTTTACCACTCAACCAGCACTTATGAAAAAATAAGTACATCCAGGAAGCCACCAACCCTTTACCAGCCCTCAACATTTCGATACTTGTCCTATCATACCCTTCCGCTTTCCCTACTTTCATACTTTTTAATGCTTTCATTACTTCTTCCATACTAATCTCACTGTCACTACTGTCACCCATTGCCTCATTCCCGTGAACATTACTGCCAATTGGCGAAGAAATTGGTGAATCAAGTGACAGTGTATTCGTATAAGACAGCAAAATGAGCCTACCCTGAATAACACGTAGAACACAGGAAAATTCTAGTTTGCACAGTTCTTGGAAAATTCTAATTTAATTACAAGTGTGTTCAAATAGGTCGTATTACACACTGAAGCAGTCATAATATCACATTGTACTATTACCAGGTGGGTACGACCGCGGCTCAGCTCTCCGCACCGTAGAGCAGTACGACGTGTCTACCAACGCGTGGCGGCCGCTCCCCCCTCTCTCGCGGCCGCGGGCGCGCAGTGCGGCGGCGGTGGCGGCGGACCGGGTTGTAGTGGCGGGGGGAAGCGATGGCGGGAACGAACTGGACTCTATTGAGCTGTTTGTGGGGGGAAGATGGGTGTCCGGTGCTAAGTAAGTGAAATTTGTAAAATCATCAAACAAACGATCATTAGTAGCCTATAGTAGTAGTAGATCTATAGTTGTTTAGTAATAAGCCATCATTATGCACAGAAGAATAAGAAAGAATTTATACCGCGATGTAAGCATCAAGCAACTCCATCTAGTGCTAAGGTAAGGTACTGTTACGAGCTGCAATGTAAGACGCAGTGCGGCGGCGGTGGCGGCCGATCGGATAGTGGCGGCTGGGGGAAGTGATGGCGGGAACGAGCTGGATTCTATTGAACTGTTTGTGGGGAGAAGATGGGTGTCGGGCGCTAAGTAAGTGGCTTTATATGTTAAACTAGGTTTATTTATGTATTTTAAAAATAATTTTTATTACTTGCCTACGTACCTAGCTGTTCAACATGAGCCATCATTATATATAGAAAAATTTAGAAGATATCCATTCCGCGATGTAAAAGGAAAGTTACGCCATCTAGTGCCAAGGTAAGGTACTGTTACAAACGCGCAGTGCAGCGGCGGTGGCGGCTGACCCGATTGTAGTGGCCCAATACATTCTAGACTCTAATCTCAAGGCAGTAAGATCTATATTACAACGAGTACAGCGTATTATAAGCTCCTGCTGGCTCGCAGTGACGTGCACCTTAATAAATTCAAAAACTGTTTTAATTCTAAAGCACTAAGTTCCAAATTACCTCCTCCAGACTCCAGCTAGCCCGCAGCCACGCGCAGGCACGCGTTTGTTCTATAGTTTGTCCTAAAAAAAATATCGTATTATCAACTCTTAACACCATAGCAATAAGGCAAATTCGACAGGCTACTTCTAGCTCACAGCCACGCAGGCGCGGCCGGCGGGTGCATGTCTATATTGTAGCTTAACCTTAACCGTTTCTATTACAGAGCTCTAATAAAAACTTCATGCCATTTTGACTTTTATGCGATAAGGTTGAAATTACAATGACTGTGAGCACGCGTGTGTCGCACAGCTTGTCCGAAATACTCCATTGTATTTTCAACTCTAATAATAATAATGTTTGCTGCGTGGGATACCGATGGCTTTCATGCGGTGTTGAGGAAGAGGTCAGCTTCACTGTGGGAAAGAGTGCGGGGCAGTACCAGCACCCTCCTGAAGGTTATTGCTGAAAGGGTGGATTGCCATATACAGGCTTACTGGATGTCCACTCATGTACATAGTAATTATTTATTTAAGTTCTACTAACATAGATACTAAGTCTTGTTTACTAATAAATATAAATGTATGGATATTTTTAAGTCTGAAATAAATTTTTTCATTCATTCATTCATTCAATAAAGCACTAAGATCCAAATTTACCTATCACAGGATCCCGCCAGCCCGCAGCCACGCAGGCGCAAGCGAGCACGCGTTTGTTCTTTAGTTTGGCCCAAACACTTCATTCATTGTATTATCAACTCTAACACCATAGCAATAAAGCTCAAATTCCACAGACAGCCTCTATCCCGCAGCCACGCAGGCGCGGCAGGGTCAGGACACCACGTGTGGGTGGCGGGCGGGTGCATGTCTATACCTGTAGCTTAGCCTAGACCGTTCCTATCACACTCTAATAAAAACTTTACTTCATTTTGAACTGAAAGTGTAAAGTAATAAGGTCGAAATTACAATGCGTGAACCTTTTATTGTTGAGTCCCGAAACCTTCGACTCTAACTCCATAGCAATAAGGTCCAAATTACCTACCACAGACTCCCGCCAATTCGCAGACATGCAGGTGCAGGCGAGCACGTGTTTGTTCTATAGTTTGCCCAAAACACTTACTTGTATTATCAACTCTAACACCAACGCAATAAAGCTCAAATTCCACAGACTGCCTCTAGCCCGCAGCCACGCCGGCGCGGCAGGGTCGGGTGATCACGTGTGGGTGGCGGGCGGGTGCGCGGGGGGCAGCGCCGTGCGTCACGTGCACCGGTACCACGTGACTAGCGATAAGTGGGAGGACGCCGCGCCGCTTAATGTTGGTATGTATAGGGCGATAAGAAAAATAAGAATGAAAGTTTTTTGAAGTTGGCTGTAACTTACATATTGAAGTGGCTAACGGCCGATTTCACAATTGAGAATTTAACGATAAAAGTATCTCAAACCGTATTTAAGTACGTACTTACCAAAATTACGTTTCTGAATTCGGTATGCAAAGTTTTTTTATTGTATTTATTAGATATTTTTATTCGATAGCAAATCCGAAAATAAAAGACCACATTGAGTATTTTTCATTTAAAATTACTAATTTTAAAGTTATGATATTTTTAAGATTGTTCGACTTTTGTACTTAATGACGTCATCGATTGACAGAATCATGTAGCGACATGCAAATGAAGTGAAATGTTTATTAAAAATGTTGCTGATTGCAAAACTTTTCACAAATTTGTGATCTCAAATGAAATTATTACGATATTATTCTAAACAAACCTATGATTCTCGATATTTTATTAATAAACTGCTAAAATAATGTCTTTGAAATAACATTGAAGGTCAAAGATTGTTACGGTTTTTTCATAAAATAACAGTCATCTTAGCTTTATTTCATTTGATTTCAAGAAAATATTGTTTAAAAACATAATATCTCTAAATGGTTTTGTAATCAGTATCACTTTTGTAAAACTTTGCATACCGAATTGACCAAATATTGTAATTTAATCAAATTTTGATTGTATGATCAAAATGTTGAGCATTAATCAATAATTCGACATAAATGTTGAAATTTGCGTTTCTGAACTCGTTTGACAATACTCAAACGGTAATCATCGCTGATTTGAGAAGGTGAGAGTTAAGTTGTCAAATTCGGCGTCTTAAACCGTGTTCAATTTCAAATTTCTGAAGTAAACACATTGCTTTCGACAATTTTCTGGAGATACATACATACATATATATATACTCACGCCATTAGTTCCCATTGGGGTAGGCAGAGACTATTGATCGCCACTTCGCACGATCCTGTACCACCTTACCTTACTGTACCTTCTGGAGATATCTTCAGATACATCATTATCATCACTAGAGGAGCCGCAGCAGATACCTCGGAGGAAAAATACGCCGAAGTTTTTGGATTCTTTTTCCATTTTTATTCCACCTCCATGGTGTTTTGCACTACAAAAGATTCCGCATATATCCGTGAATATCTTTTCCCATTCATGAACATACATGATAGAAATCTAAACACAAACACATATAAATAAATAAAAACAAAGCAAACATACAGAACAGAACTTGATACAATTTTGACGATTGATGAGTGTGATTGGCTTGACGAATAGAGGTATTGACATATATACGTTCCGTTTCCCAAAGTTTTATGTTTCTTTATTTTTTTTTTTTATTTAAATGGTCTCAAAACCTTCTTATAAATGTAACTTCTAATGAAATATTATTGAATCGAGTTCTTAGAATCAATTGCTATTTATATTAAAGTATAATTACAGAAATATAACTTTATCGGTAAGTTACCGGGTTTTGTGCGTAAATTGAAACGTTCATAAATCTTGATTACGAACTGACATAGATGCTTTGTTGATCACATAATAGCAACGAGCATTGTTTGTTTTGTGAAACACCTTATACTTAAGTACTTACTTAGAGTTTGATACAAACTCAACTGATTAGAGCTAGAATGCTCAATTGTGAAACCGGCTGTAAGGGGAGTAGGGTGCGCTCAAAGAACACTATACATTTAATGTGTTTATGTGGATGGAAGAATGAGTATTTTATTAAAACGTAAAAGGTGCAATGTGAAGATGATATTGGAAAATAGATCGCACAAGAGAGAGGATACTTTACAGTCATTTCAACTTTTCAAAACATAGAAATAAAGCTTAGAATCAGATTACTTTTAATTGTAAGCGTTTGATTGCGCAGGCCATTAAATCCTCTCCATTATATTGAAATACACTTACCTTTCTCTGATATAATACACTAATATTATTCATATTTCTTATATAACTTTAAAAATAAATCACATCAAATAATATGATACAAAATAATATTTATAATATGAAACTTTAAAAATATGTGTTTTACAAGGTTCTATTATGAGACCATTTAGTTATTTTTGTTTTAATATATGCCGTTTTTGTTCAAGAAAATATCCAATATAGAGTTGTTACTAGGATGTCCTTGCACAGATTTCAATACTCAATACTCAATAGATTTATTGCGTTCCAGGAATGACTAGTTAAATAAAAACTTTAAAAATCAAACACAGAACTAACAAATAGTACAGATATTTGTTTTCCCAGGTCGCTCTCAATTCCCGGTGGTACCGTGGCAAGGGGCATTATGGGCTATCGGCGGCTGCGACTCGTGGCATTGTCTGGCCTCTACCGAGTTACTGCCCCTTGATAAACCGGACGCTGCCTGGCAGCATGGTAAGAATCAATTGTTTTTGAAATTAGTAAAATATCTTTGTTTCTCTTTCAAAAAATTCAAGTTGTTGTATTCAACTAATATTTTATTTACATAACATACATACATAAACGTTCACGCCGTTTTATCTCCGAAGGGGTTGGCAGAGGTACCAATACTTCTGAACTCGCATGGCAAGCGCTATCTAGTGTCCAGAGAAGGTACCCACGTTTTGCTTAGACAGTGTACTCACGTTATATTTTATTTACAAAAATTAAATGATAATGCATTAAACGATCCGCAGTTTAATTCATAAAGTGTTACTTTTCAAATTGAGTACACAACGTGCAATACGATAAAATGAAACTTGAATGGCCAAAATATGGTAAATGAAGGTTGTTGGTGATGGGTCTCCAACCACATCGCCCATAAATTCCATAAAAGCCCCAATTCCGTTAGTCGTCTCTTACGTACGTACACCTACCAAAAGAAATGGGCTAGTGCTATTCTAAGCCGTCATAACACTGCATGTTTATTAACAATACCAAAGAACTTCGTTATTTCATATTTTCTAAAAAGGCTAAAGTTGGCTACACTCCAATAATATAACCATCTTGTTGTATCCTTCCTTTACTCAAAGCCACATTTCCAATGTCCCCAGGTCCCCCTCTCGCCACGGCTCGTCGTGGGGCCGCTGGAGCCGTCTGGCACGGCTCTCTGTGGGTAGTTGGAGGAAGTGACGGCAGCGCCACCTTGAAAACTAGCGCCACATTACTGCATTATACGTGAGTTTGTAATTGAATTCGATTGTGTCACTTGCAAATATAAATTTATACATACAGCACCACATTGCGGATTAGAGTGATATTACTACATTATACGTGGGTTAGAAAGAAAATGGTAAAGAAAGAAAAATATGTATTTGAGTTGACCACGTATATAAGTCGCGAAAAAAAGGTTCAATTTCACTTAGGTCTTTATCGTCTCGTATTCATATGTTGAGCATGATTTTAAGGTCTGTGTAGTATTGTAACTCAACACATCAACATACATACATATACTTTTGGAAGTTGCGTGGGGAAAAGATGGTAAAATAAAGGTTGTTGGTGATGGGTCTCGTACCGCATCGCCCAAAAATCCCTTAAAAGCCCCAATACCGTTAGTCGCCTCTTACGTACACCCACCGGAAAAAATGGGGTAGTGCTATTCTAAGCCGACACTACACAGCATAACTATTTAAATAAAACAAAATAATTATTTAAATAAAACGTGCAAGTACCCTACATTACACTCCGGTTTTCAGCTCCAACCAATACTTACAACTAAATAAAACTTAAAAACTTACTTACAACTAAACACACAAAATAACATACACACGTACAAATAGACTCATACTTATGTCTGTCAAATTTGCTTCTGACAAAACTTTCGGCGATTTTTTTCCGGTACTCTTAGTTTTCAGAAGCGACTAATGGCTGTGTAGTGTCAGCTTAGAATAGCACTACCCCATTTCTTCCGGTGGGTGTACGTAAGAGGCGACTAACGGTATTGGGGATTTTAAGGGATTTTGGGCGATGCGGTTGAAGACCCATCACCAACAACCTTTATTTCACCATCTTTTCCCCACACAACTTCCAAAAGTGGCTGAGGAATTTCTGATTCCTTAGCTCTGGCTAGCCCTTCTTGGGATTTATAGCCGTGAGTATATGTATGTATGTCATAGTTTTCAATCAGTCGTGAATATTTTATTGGTCAATTTTTTCCGGGTGGTGGTTAGTGGGAGCGAGGTAAGCGCCACGATTCGGACTAGCACGGCATTACGACGTTTTACGTGAATTTGACACTCTTAAATGTAATATGTGGTAGTGCTGTTAATTAACTAATTATGCTAATGTCGTATCGATGGTCATTTCATTACCAATTAGGTCAACGGTGACCGTAAGAGGCGACTAAGGGTATAGGGGCTTTTTAAGTGATTTTTGGGCGATGTGGTAGGAGACTCGTCACCAAAAACATTTATTATTACCATCTTTTCCCCAATCAACTTCCAAAAGTAGCTGAGGATTTTTTTCATTTCAAAGCTCTGGCTACCCCGTTAAGGGATTTATAGTCGTAAGTATATGTATGTATGTAAAGAAAGAAGAAATTAAAATATTTATGTCACCTACACACATTAGAACAATATTAAATTTTATTGTTAAGTATATATCTTAGGCAATCAGAAAAAAAACTGTATAATTATTCCCTTTTTTCATTTCAGTCAAAACCAAGAATCAAGTTGGCAACCCGGCCCAGAGTTACGCACAGCCAGAGCCGGACTCGGACTTGTCGTTCTTAACGACGCGTTGTACGCCGTTGGAGGCTTCGACGGAAAAGAGTTCCTAGCCAGCATCGAGTGTTTGTACGAAACTGACGGCGAATGGACAACTATGAGAGCTCAGACGCAAATCAGTAGAGGACCTACACCTACTGATGTTGATAAGGTGTGATTTCTAATAGAGATTTAGGGAAAGTTGAAAAAATATAGTGTCAGCTTTTTAATAGTGTCCCCATTTCTTCCCATGGATGTTCTTAAGAGGCGACTAAGGGTGTTGGGCGTTTTAATAAATTTTTGGGCCGTGCGGTTGGACACCCATCACCAAAAACATTTACTTTACAATATTTTCCTCACTATATTTCCAAAAGTGGCTGAAACATTTCTTATTGGTATCAACTCTGCCTACCCTTTCTAGGGATTTATAGCCGTGAGCATATATGTGTATATATGTAGAAGGAAATATTTTTTAGTTATCACGTGAGTACACTGTCCATGCAAAACGTGGGTACTCTGAACACCAGGTGACAAAGTCACGTGATGTTCAGAAGTATTAGTACCTCTGCCAACCCCTTCGGGGATATTCGGCGTGAACGTTTATGTTGAAATATTTTTTTTATTGCATATCAAACAAATACATACATATTTTCACTCATGCCAAAAGTTCCCATTTGGGCAGGCAAAGGTCTTCGAACCTCTAGGGCTTCGACTACATTCATACAATCATTTCATACATTCAAAAACATCTGTTGACACACCTAAGAACAGCTATTAATAAAAATCAACATGGTTTTCTACCGTTGAAGTCTACGACTACAAATCTGGTCTCCTACATTTCTTATATAGCTACTGAGTTAGACAAAGGTAACGAAGTGCATGCTATTTACACTGATTTTAGGAAGGCCTTCGATCTTGCGGATCAAGATATAATTCTGATGCGTCTTGAATCGATGGGTGTTCACGGTTCACTATTGCGATGGTGTAAGTCTTACCTTTCTAAACGCTCACAGTTAGTTTGTACCCATGGGTTTAAGTCTAAGGAGTGTCAAGTACCTTTAGGCGTACCACAAGGATCTCATCTCGGACCACTATTCTTTCTGGTATTTATAAATGATCTTCCTGATTTAATTAAGTCATAGTGCAAAATGTACGCAGATGATTTAAAAATATATCGGGTAATTAAGGAAGAAACCGACATCCAACTACTTCAGGCTGACCTTAAAACATTGGAGTGGTGGTGCAATGAAAATAACTTACAGTTGAACCCCGAAAAATGTTTCTTTATAAATTTTTCTCGGAAAAAACATTGCCAAAATGCCACTTACACAATAGGCGAACAGGTTTTACCTTCAAAAGAATGTGTAAGGGATTTGGGCGTAATGGTCGATAATAAGCTAAACTTCCGGGAGCATCTTAATTATATTATCCAGAAGACTTCGCGTTTGGCTGGCTTCATAAATAGGCAAACTAAGGTACTGCAAAATTCTCAAGTCACCATATTAATTTATAAGGCCTTGGTTCGGAGTATCTTGGAGTTTAACAGTGTGGTATGGAACCCAGGGTACTCAGTTCACTCGAATCGGTTAGAAATTGTGCAAAAGAGGTTTCTCTACATGTTAAGCTTCAATGATCGCCTGTGTCATACCCTAACTTCTTATGATAAAAGACTATGTCATTATAAATTACAAACACTTAAAAGTCGTAGGACCATATCAGATATTCTTTTTATCTACAAAACAATAAACGGCCAAATAGATTCTCCTAAACTATTAGAATCATTAAATTTTTCAATTCCACGATCCTGCAGTAGGCTTCAAAATAATAAAACCTTTCGTCTCCCGTCAGTAAGAACCAATCTAGGAACTCACTCCCCTATTTATCGCATGTGTTCGTCAACTAACTCAGTTCGATCTCTTTTAGATATATTTAATGATAGCTTGGCAGCCGTGAAACACTCATTATCAATTTATTATAGTGCTCCATAATTATTATTATTCTTTGAGCAACTTTTTTGAGTTTTTTATCTTTTTTATCTTCTTTTTTATGCCTTTGTCTGTTGGTGTCAGATTTTTTTATTTAAATTATTTAAATTTTTTAGTGTTTTTAGTGTTTAATTTTTAATGTATTTTTTTTATTCTTGTGTTTACAATCATTGTCATTGTTGTCAGATTGTTTTATTTAAATTATTTAAATTTTTTAGTGTTTAATTTTTAATGTATTTTTTTTATTCTTGTGTTTACAATCATAGGTCTAAGATAAAATATTTATTTATGTATTAACGAGCATGCAGTATCTACATCAAGTTGAGTGCAAAAGAAAAACATGTCGTCAATATTGTTGTATTGTTACTTTCCTAATTTTGTACTTGGTTTTGTAGATCAATAAAAAAAAAATAAAAAAAATACATGACCTTTTTTTCTCATATTTCGGACGCCTGCCTTTTTGAGTACAGTTTCATGTGTCCTCCGTGGCCGTTTTGGATGATATTGATCATGGGATGATAATGTCTGAAGAGAAAATTAATAATAAATAATAATAAAAATGTATATTCAAGTAACAAAGACTCACATTAGTGTTAGTAAAGGCTTACATACTATGTTAGGAAAGACATAACTTAATATACACATAATATATTTACAAAGCCCTATCCTTTTTACACAGGGAGCATGGAGGGCACAACAGTGTCGCATGTAGGGACAATCTAACCTCGCCCCGATCATAGCTAGTATTGTGTTGGGGCTGTCCCGCACCCGGCGCACCAAGGAGGCGCACCGCTTACGCATTGTCGCGTAAAAACAGTCTACGTGCGCGTCTGCGAACATCCCTGATGCGCTACAGAAGCGGGGCAGCCCCACCAACACCCGGAAACAATTATTAAATTGGATACGCAGGGCAAGGATTATTGAATGACACCAGCTTGGTATCATCAGGGCTCTGTGCAGGATGTTTCCGGGCTAACACTAAAATTGTAATGAACGTAAAAAAAGATGTGTGTTGACGAGTTTGTAACGGGTTCTTCTCTCAACAAAACACCTTCCGAATCCGAAGTAAACTTAGTACTAGTTGAAATTTGAAGTTTCTAAAAAAAAAGAACTATCTTTTTGCTTTGATATAAATGATTATTTTGTTTTATTTTTATATTGAACATATACCGAGTGATATAATATTGTTTATAATGTTATGGACCATAGCTATTTCTATCCTAAAATATGAATCCAAGCGACAGACATAAATTCTGTACTTTTTGTTCTAGCTTCGCGAGCTCAACATAAAAGAATTACCGACTATAGAGAAGAATGGTGAAAATAGTGAGAAGAATCATGAGAATGGTGAGAATCATGAAAATGGTGAGAAGAATCGTGGAGAGGGTGAGAAAGTATAGTTAAAACGATCATCGTAGAATAATTATAACAAAAGCTATTTTCCAAGTGATATGTATTTAAGTTTTTGTTAACTAATTCTTCTTATAAGTGTCTTCTATAGTTTATTACTGAAACTTTATTAATATTTATTTGAAAGGTACTATTATTCACTCTTATATGTTGTTATATTTGATTGGGCTGTGATCAGAGACACCTAGGTTAACCAGAATTCAAATTTAAAAAAATCCTAACAATTTTTATTCAGAGGTTATAAAAACTATATGGCTGCATTACAAGGCACTCTCTATGTGAACTATCAGATATAATTCAAATATTTGAGTTCCCAACATTTATTTATTCAGTAATAAAAAAAACAATCTAAATAAACAAACATTCTAAAATAATAGTTTCATAAAATATCACTATAACAGCTTAATTTCTCGAAAACCACTTGCAAGAAAATTTGTCAAACACAGTTCTTTAAAACGTTTCTCATTTCTATTACCGCTTGGATTATGAGAACTTCCCAAATTTGTGGTGTTACTATGTAATCTTTCATTAATATTGCAGCTAATAAAATATTATACAAAACTGAATCAAAAAATTTTGCTCATTAATCTCTGTTTGCATTTAAATGAATTTAATGATAGAAATTTTGTTATAACATGGTGCAAAACTCTATCACTGAATATTGCTAATGTGCTGGGAATCTCACTTTCTTTATGTTACTGAAAGGGGTTTTTTATTAAAACTAATAATTTACTAGCAAAGGGCTTCTCAAAAAAAAAAAATTTTATGTCAAAAATTTATTTGTTCAAATCCAAATCATATTTTTATTTAGATCTGCGGATTTGCTTTTATGAAAAACACAAAAACTACCTCAGACTTGGTATTTATTGATATCGATGTATTTAGAAGTAAATTTAAAATTGAAATAAAATATGTAAGTTTTTAGATGCGTACTGTAGCTGTACTTTTAAAATATTTACACTTACCACAGGATAAAATGTTTATTGGCGTTTTAGCATTTGTAGTATGTAAATATTGTATGTATATTCTTGCCAGGATTTCAATTAAATTAAGGGAAATAACTCATTTTATATGTGTATACATGTGCAATCACCTTAAAAAAATATTTTGTTTTAAAAAAATATGATTTTTTAAATAGCGAAAATTTGTTTTGAACATGTAAATGTATGCATAATAATTAAAAAATATGTATTATTTATAACACTGAGTTTAAAAGTATTTTATTTGTAAGTTTCTTAATAAAAGTATTAGAAAAATATATGGTACCCATATAAGCAATAAATGCTAACTAAATTTTATTTTAGTATTTATATAGACATAGTATTTATCATCGTGGTATTGTATGAATGAGAGGTTTTCGTTTTTTTCTTTTTTTCTTCTTCCCTGTTCTCAGGATAGATGGCGCCAGACTTGCTATGTTACTGGTAGGAACGGAACGTCACACCGTTTTTCACACTTTGATGTAATGATATCGTAAAACGGAACGTACATATAAACGTTCTGATTTGAAAGTCTAAATAATAACAGTTTAAGCCAAGATAGCTTAAAAGTAAATAAAAAAGACGGTATTTATATTTAACATTCTTTTTGTTGTTTTTACTCGCCAAAAAGTTACTCTATGGTGATGTGACACATGTTTTTAAAGTTGACATTGGCGAAATTGCTGTGGCAACACGATTGAGGCCACGAAGAAAAAAATTAAGTAAGTAACGTGGTTACATCAGCGCCATCTACAGAGCTCTAGGAAACTATGTTTTTTTTTTATTTCACAAAAAGAAAACCTCCCATTATAATACGTAGATGTGAAAATTCAATCTAGTATTAAGCGGGTTACTAACCCGTTTTACTTGGGCCCCCATAATCACTATGAAATACATAAACAACTTATATGAGCTATATATTGGATATATTTTTATATCAGTCTAGAATAAATTTGTGAATATTTATTTGTGAGTATATGTACCGATGGACATTTATAGCATCCTAAATTTGAACTCGACATTAAACAAAAAAAAATATCAATTCGTTTTACAGTTATAGAAAGTGTTCAACAACATTTAAAAAAAGTGTAATATTTAAAATCTAAATTACTGTCAAAAACATAGATCTACACTATATTCCTGTTTTTAGGCTACAGTTTTAAGCAAATATATTATATCCTATTTTATTTAGCTATAAAAAGACACTAGTGTAAGATGTGTAACACCATTTGTGATAGCTTGTACCGATAGCATTTTAATTTAGCAGTATTTCCTTCCAATGTCATTTGAAGGTCAAACACTTTTTAAATGAATATTTGCAAAAAAAAAACTTTCTAAAGTTTTAAACAGCTTTTTATTTAAACTTTTATATCATTTTATGGTTAATTTAATTTTAAAAAGATCAATTTTCCAGAACTGATTTCATAATAAAAGTTTTTGACCTTATATGTCTTATGTGTGTTTTACACTATTCACAGTTTTTACAAACATTGAAGTTTCTAGTTAAGTGTACTTCACTATATTGAACTATAGTTTTATGTAAATTTTCGAAGGATTTTGGTTTTACTAAAATAATTAATTATAACTAAAAGGAAACGTTAACTACTTTTACTCTCGGTTTGAGATTATTTGAAGATATGTGATAATCTTTTAAAATAACTATATTTTATTGCTTATTTGTATAAGCTCAATTCAAAAAACAACAGATTTATAAGGCTTTAATTTAAAATCTATATGAAATGATCAAAAATCGTTATGAGGGTCAGTTATTTTGTCCAACTTGCACTTGACCGTTTAAAATTATTGTAAAGTGTCAAAAACTAAAGCATTTAAAATAAGCTCCAATATGAAATCTGTTGTTTACTGAATATATATTTTTTGTGCTAAGATTTGTTAAAGTATCAATTTGCCGACATTCGCAATTGTTTACGTTATAGGTTAATAAAGATACAGCATATTTTATTTGGTTGTTTTATTTTTTATAACCTACAGACGGGCAAGCACGAGCGGTGTTTAAACTAGTTATCGCGTGGGATAAAGCAGCCATCTCTTACGCACTTACTTAGTATCGTATACTGCCATCTCATTCTAACCGTTATCGTGTCGATAAAATAGTGCTCGTGCTTGCCCTACAGGTATACTTAGCTAAAAAGAGAAGAAACAAAGATTGCCATTATAAACATAAACATAAACGTTCACGCTGAATATCCCCGAAGGGGTTGGTAGAGGTACTAATACTTCTGAACATCACTTGCCATTATCACGGTTTTAAATCCCTTAATGGGATACTTCTAGTACTTCGGAATTTCAAATTTTTCAGCCATATTTGGAAGTTGAGTGGGGAAAAGATAGTAATTATGCCTAGTCGGTGCTTAAATTCTGTCACAAACAAAATTGGCTATAAAATGAAAATTATTAATGATATTCAAAAAAAATTTTTTTCATAAAAAGGGTAATTTAAATAGCTTACAGTAATCACAAAATTTTATTAAAAAGATTGCCACTATTTTTCACAAAAGCCTTCAATCTTCGCTGCCAGTCTTCAATAGCAGCACGGCCCATATTCATGTCGATATCGGTAACTGCTTTAGTCAATGACGACTTTAGGCTACTCAAATTTTTGTGAGGTGTAGAACAGACCTTTTTCTCCTGCTAAATTTGTAATCCAGTATATTGAGGTCAGTGCTAGATGAGGGCCAATCTCCATGCCTTAATAGCTCGTCATTCTGGCGCTCAAACCACTCCTGAGTTGTTTTGGCCTTATGAGCAGGTGCAGAGTCCTGTTGAATCACAAATGGCCACCCTCCAAAGAGTGTCTGGGGCAGACCTTTTACTATGCAATCTAAAACCGTGTCTCCGTACACTTTTGCACTGGTTTGGACACCATTTTCACAAAAATGCACTTCAGTAGGGCCAAAGTAGGACAATCGCAACTAAATCATGATTGATGATGGATGATGACCGTGCTGCACTCTACGAATGGCATTTTCAGCGGCCGCAGAGCTGGTAGTGTACCCTGGATTTTTTTGTTGTATCTTTCCTAATTATTAAAAAAAAAGCTCGTCTGTAAACAGGATATCGCGGTGTTTTTCTTGCGTACCGCTTAAACAATACTTTGCAATTTTTGGCTCTCATAGCTATCAGACGCGCTTTCAGAATATGTCCACTATTTTTTCGGTAAGGTCGTAGTCCCAGGCCTTTATTGACTACTTTTTTACGGTACTTCTGGTTAAACACATCTTCAAAGACATCAATTTCTACTTGCGGTCGGGATTTCTTGCCGTACGCGTCTTGATTGCTTTGATCACCCCTGGAGTCCTAACGGAACAAAATCTGCCAGTTCTTTTCTCGTCATAGACACTAGAGGTTTCATTGTACCTCTTGATGATACGATACGAACCTCATCGTGATTTTTATTTTTTGAAGCAAGTTGATTATGGTTTGCCGTGTAGTGTCGGCTTAGAATAACACTACCCCGTTTCTACCCAGGGGTGATCGTAAGACGCGACTAAGGGTATAGGAATTTATCATTACAATGCTCTGCCTACCCCGTTAAGGGATTTATAGCCGTGAGTATATGTATGTATGTATTTTAAATCTTTTTGTTCATGAAAACCTCATGTGGGGATTATTACTAATAAATAAAGAATAAATAAAGGAAAGAAAAAAATTGGCAGAGCGTCCGGGGCGTTTACCCGAGGTCGCGGGTTCGATCCCCGCCTGTGTCGAAATTTTTCTTTCCTTTATTTATTCTTTATGTATGTATGTTCATTATTGTCTTTGGTGGACGGACGCAACGATGCAATGCAATTACTGTTTCTCAGTTATCTTTGCGAGTCTACTCCATCATAAAAAATAATGAATGTTATTGTGATTTAGCAGATTAGTATTAAAAAATAATTCAGAACCGAACACCATTATTTTTGTCTAGGTTCTCTATTTTTAAAATAAATGGCCAGTGACAGTATTAATGAACCGACTAGGTGGTTGTTGGGGAAGGGTCTTCAACTAGCAAATACAAGTTCCATTTTCAATATTTAATTAAAATTTTGACTGGAATACACAGTACGGCTTTAAATTCCAATAAGAGCTACCCTGAAGGTAAGAATTAAAAAAAAATAGTTTTTAAAAAAAAACTCCCATACCGAGTGGCCAAAGGTGATAAAATATTGGATCGTTTGTGTTAAGTCAAAAATCACTTACAAATCGTAAGGATGAAACCGGCTCTGTTAGAAATGGGGTAATGCTAGTGATATATAAATTAACCGTAACCGATTATAAAGCAACCGTGATAGCCCAGTGGGTAGAACACTCGGTTATCGTGCAAACGACTAGTGTTCAAATCCTGGGTCGGGCCTACACCAATTTGTCTTTTCTAAAGACATATGTGTGGTTAATTTATCATGGTTGTTAACGGTGAGGGAAAACATCGTGAGGAAACCCACATGGCTGAGTTGTACTTAGTCATGTGACAGTGTATTCGTACAAAACGGCGATATGCCTGCCCCCTATCACGTGAGTACACTGTCCATGCAAAACGTGGGTACTCTGAACACCAGGTGACAAAGTCACGTGATGTTCAGAAGTATTAGTACCTCTGCCAACCCCTTCGGGGATATTCGGCGTGAACGTTTATGTTATGTTATGTTATATAAATTAATAATTACGGACATATACACAAATCAAGCAAGCCCCAAACTAAGATAAACTTGTATTATGGAGTACTAACTCAACGATATATTTAATAATTATCTATATATATAAAATAAAGTGGTGTTAGTTACACTATCTATAACTTAAGAACAAACAGATTTGGTTGAAAATTTTGTGGAGAGTAATAGCTTAGATCCAGGTTAAGGTAAAAGGCAATTTGTATAGCGTTAAAAGGTGGCTTAATTTGTTTGTGTGTCGGTAATGAAAAGGCTCCGCAACAAATAAACCGATTTCTAAAATTCTTTCACCAAGCAACAACGGTTATGTATTATCACGCTAAATATCGTAGAGGGTAAGCAGTGAAAATTACTGAACACCAGCCGGGGCAGACCACTAGTATAACATATAAACAACATCAAAGACTGAGAAACAATCATTTATGCTCATCACATATACGTTGCTCTCAGCGGGGATCGAACCTGCAACCTCCAGACCGACAAGCTAGTCACCTATCCACTCTTCGAAATTTTATAACAGCTATGTCTCTTATAAGCATACTCCGCTACGAACTAGCAAATCCGTGGCAAATGACAATTGTTTATCAGGGTTAGCAACTATGATTTATTCGTTACATAGTATAACATAACATAAACGTTCACGCCGAATATCCCCGAAGGGGTTGGCAGAGGTACTAATACTTCTGAACATCACGTGACTTTGTCACCTGGTGTTCAGAGTACCCACGTATTGCATGGACAGTGTACTCACGTGATAGGGGGCAGGCCTATCGCCGTTTTGTACGAATACACTGTCACATGACTAAGTACAACTCAGCCATGTGGGTTTCCTCACGATGTTTTCCCTCACCGTTAACAACCATGATAAATTAACGACACATATGTCTTTAGAAAAGACAAATTGGTGTAGGCCCGACCCAGGATTTGAACACTAGTCGTTTGTACGATAACCGAGTGTTCTACCCACTGGGCTATCACGGTTTTAATTTAATGCAATTCGCTGATTACCTTTTAACATGGTGTAATTCTTTCAATGCATATATGAAAAATAATATTATTATAGAGTAGCTTAGTTAATAATAATTTCATGGTGAATGAAATTTATTTTAAAGAATAAAGATGATTTAAATAACAATCTTTCTCTTTATTTGTTTGTTGTATTAAAATCACAACCCTATCTCACAAATGCCACGGTTTCGCTAGTTCGCTGCGGGGTATACTAATAAGACACTACATAGCTGTTATAAAATTATTTACTTAGATGTACTTTTACAATTGCTTCTTTGCTTACCGACTCATATCATTAAAAGCTATGCATTAGCGAAATGACACATCGAGTAATTAATTACTTAATCAATTTTATAAAGATTCATACTTTGTTGTTCACAATCCATAACTGCATTTACGGTGCAATTAAAAACGAATAAAGAAAACCCCGAGGGTGCATATTCGGAAATTTGTTTTTGCGCTACCTTAGAGCGAATGTTTTAGGGTGACACTTCGGAATAACTCCCGAAAATGACTGATTGTTTCTGTATGACAAATAAAAACCAATTAAACCTTTATCACCTCTTTCAGCCAATACAGTTGGCACAAAGAATTTATTTTGGCGCCAAATGCCTAATCAATAAAGATTCTATCTATAAAAATTCATGGCTCTTGGATGTTTTGTCTGTATTCTACGTTTGCTTCCAATTAACTATGATTTGGTATACAATTAATATTCAGAAACGCATATTTGAGGAAGAAATTACTTTTACTACCATCATTACGTACTCCTTTCGAGCCTTTTACTCTGTTCTTGTACTACTAACTTTTATAGCATCCTATTATTTCCGGGATTCAAGTGTAGAATTGATGCAACTGCTCAAGAAATTGTTATTTGTCACTCTCAAACCTTTTCAAAATCTTCGTTTTACTTATCGGATTTTGATAGCACAAAATTGGATATTCTTCACAGTCATTATAAGTTATATTGTAATATGTTTAGTGGAAAATATTTACAATGAGGTGCATCTGAAAAGTTTCTTTTTTGCGGTACTTCTATCGCAAGAGATGAATATATATTACGCTTATTTTGTCTTGAGATTATTGACAATATGTGTTGAAGATTTGAGAGGAAAGTTGGGACACCCTGGGCAAGATTCTGAGAAAGAGGATTATTTTAGTATAGCTTATGATATAGTTCGAGCGCAAAGCTTATTTCAACGCACTATGGAATTGGATGTAAGAATAAGTATACACTTGAAATTCATTTTTTCTTACCTATACAACAATAAAGTACCTAGATTAAATGGTCATAAATATAATTAATAACAAAATAAAAAGAATAATTCTCTGTTTTTAACATCATTAATAAGTTGATTAGGTTGATTCTAATTCTACTTAGGATTTATAAATCATATTTTCCACAATTTAAGGGTTTTTGTTCATGAAAACCTCATATGGGGATTATTACCAATAAATAAAGGAAAGAAAAATTTAAACACCAGCGGGGATCAAACCCGCGATTTCCGGGTATACGCCCCCGTCGCTCTGCCATTTGAGCTACAGTGTCAATGGCTTCCAGTGCGAAATTCTTCTATCCTTTGTTTCTTTTACACTTTTTAATTATTGTTTGCAAATTTTCGGGTTCGATCCCCGCTGGTGTCGAAATTTTTCTTTCCTTTATTTATTAGTCATATTTTCCAGTTCACTCTTATCTACAAAATGACTAAATGAATGAAAAAATAATTAACTTGTTTATTCCAGATCTCACTTAATATATTGAAATTCTTTACTGAAGTGTGTGCAGCTTTGAAAATGAGTGTGATTAGCTGGGATGTCGAACTAAAGGTGAGTCCCAATAAGTCACATCAATAATTTTAAGTATTGAGATCCTTTTTATGTAAAGTGTTTTATCCATTGGAGACTTACAGACATCAAATAAATATATTTTTATCGCGCGACTTTCGTGTCTCAACAGTCTCCGGGGTGGACAGGATTCGACTGGTGAGAACGTGTGTCGCTTTGTGCTCTGAAAATTGCAACAACTCTACTTCTGGTCCCTTAAAAAATCACGTACGGCGGCGATTACTTCGTCATCATGTAAAAATTTCTGGCCCCAAAGATGTTCTTTTAACCTCGGAAACAAGAAGAAATAACTATGAGCAAGGTCCGGTTAATACGGAGGATGTTCCATCAATTCGAAGCCAGCTTCTTTAATTGCAGCCATCGCAACTCTGGACTTGTGCGTGGGGGCGTTATCTTGGTAAAACAAAACAAGCCGTTTCTCGCGTATCTCCTCACGAAACTTTTTTATTTGTTCTGCATATAAAGTCCCCGTAACAATGGCTCTATCATTCAGGTATTCGATCATTACCGCGCCTTGGCTGTCTCACAAAAGAGAGCCTATTTTTTTACCGGCGTAGGAAATTGTCTTAAATTTCTTTGGAGTAGGAGATGATGGTCTTTTCATAGTCTGTTAGGTTAGGTTTGTTTCTGCGCATCATTAAGCATTCTGAGTACCCACCGAGCTGAGACTTTTTTCATGCCCAAATGGTCGTGTATACCATGGACGCTTACCATCTTGACTTCATCAGCTATAAAACGGACAGCAACACAACGATTCGTCAAGCCATTTTTTTCAACATTTTTAATCATTTGTTTAGTGACTACCGTTGTAGGGCGTCCCGTGCATGGGTATTATTGGATGTTCGTCCTCGCTTAAACTCAGCGCACGAACGCGCAACCGTAGAAAATGGAGGAGTATTAATCCCTAATGTTCAAGAAAAGATATTTTATAACCGCGCGAGCTTATATTTTCTCGATTTGTAAGAAAACTTTCTGACACGACGCAAACAAATGACTTCTATTTTTAAAAAACAAAAGGGAATGGATTTCTTTTTTATTATCATTATATCGAATGTCTGGGCTATGCCTGCCAGCTGCCAGTAATTATTTTTCTTCTATGAGGGAAATGTCAACGACTGAAGAAAAGGGAATCTATAATAATAATTTCATCAAGAAGTAAGGTAGACTCGATCGAAACCTCCTTTAAAAAAATCTGCTTTGCGAAACGATTGAAAAATAATAATGAAACAAAACGTTTATGTCATCGGGTGTCAGTCAATATGGCGACTGAAATTTGACTGTCAGCAACATTAGAATTTATCAAAATACTCGACAATCCGAATTTTGCGGATAGATGTTGTCGACTCAAAATAATTATTTTTTTATGTTTTGTTAGATCGAGTCTACCGTACTCCTTGAGGAAATAATTAATATAGATTGCGAAATAATATTAAAAGATGGTTGTTGATGAGTCTCTTGCCACATAGCCAAATAATCACTTACAGATCCACAATCATAACTTGGCCGGTGGCGACTCTGGTACTACTGTCGCCATTTTGAAATTTCGGCCTGTCATTGTCAGTTAGTTCTTAACTAAATAAAAATTATAGGGTGACCTACGTATATAATAAATTATCACTTTCATTAATATTTTTTTGTAGTGGAAACTTTTTTTCAAAAACAATTATTTTTATGATGTATCTTTGCTTATTGATAAACGCTTTTATTTCCAGTATTCAATATAAAAATTCATGAAAATTATTATTTATATTGTTAAATTTTATCTAGGTAGGCTAACACCGTCCGAAAAGTTGTGCGCGCATCGATAGTCATGCGGTGCGGGTTACGGGAAGTTGGGAAATGCTCCTGAATAAGATTTCACTTCGTATACACTGATGCGTGGGTTCTAATCCTAATGCGGGGATGTACCAATGTGTCATTTCTTAAGTCATAACTGTCTGACATATATATAAAAATACAAGGCAAATACGACGTGATAGCTTAATGGGTAGAACACCGGTTAAGGTGCAAGCGACTCACTAGTCTTCAAATCCCGAATCGGGCCTACACCAATTTGTCTTTTCTAAAGTCATATGTGTGGTTAATTTATCATGGTTGTTAACGGTGAGGGAAAACATCGTGAGGAAACCCACATGGCTGAGTTGTACTTAGTCGTGTGACAGTGTATTCGTGGAAAACGGCGATAGTCCTGCCCCCTATCACGTGAGTATACTGTTCATGCAAAGCGTGGGTACTCTGAACACCAGGTGACAAAGTCACGTGATGTTCAGAAGTATTAGTACCTCTGCCAAATCCCTTCGGGGGTATTCGGCGTAAACATTTATGTTATGTTATATGTCACAAGGTTGTTAACAGCAATAAAAAAGTGCCCACAAATTCACTGACCCAGCAAAATGAATGACCCAAACGATATCTGATGTTTAGAATTATTTTTTCTGTGCCACCTTTTTGGGGGATCTATGTGTGAATATGAAATGTAAAAGACAGTACACGACAAGGTAAGCCTCTAATTTACAGGATTAAAAAAATGATTTTAAGTAGTTACCCACTTATTAACTCTGAGTGTCACAAATAACAAATCTTTGATTATAAAATAATGAAACAGCTTGCAGAAAAGTACAATTGGCAGTGTTATCGCTAAAAGCTTCCAGACAACATTTGGGAGGTAAGATCATCAAATTTAGGATACACAGTCATTCGGGTAGACATACCAGACAAGGGCAAAAATAAATAAATATAATTAGCTTACATTAAAACGAACTTGTTTACTTACAACAATAGCTATTACATACATACATACATATACTCAAGGCTGTGAATCCCTAGAAGGCGTAGCCCGAGCTAAGGAACTAGAAACTCCTCAGCCACTTTCGGAAAGTTGAGTGGGGTAAAGATGGTAAAATAAAGGTTATTGTTAATGGGTCTCCAACCGCTTCGCCCAAAAAGCCCCAATACCGTTAGTCGCCTCTTACGTACACCCACCGGCAGAAATGGGGTAGTGCTATTTTAAGCCGACACACCACAGCAACTAGTTATTAATTAAATGAATATTATATACATACATACATACATACATATACTCACGCCATTAATTCCCATTGGGGTAGGCAGAGACTATCGATCGCCACTTCGCACGATCCTGACAAACCTCTCTAGCTTCGTTTACATCCATCAATCTTTTCATACATGCTCTTTTATTCTTCATACATACACTGAATATTATATAAATTGTTTTATTAAGACATTTCAATACATAAATAAATTAGCCTGTATGATGTAAAGTTATTTCCCTTATAATGCTTATTTTTTATTTGCTGGCAATACTAATATCGATGACAGCGACAGCCCTTACCGGCCAAGAAAAGATTGTGGATCTGTAAAACGCCCTTATATCCTTAGCTAACTGCGCCGCTGTCGTCGTTGTAGCCGTGTCGGTTTACAATGGCACTATCATTTTTTCCTGTGGGTGTTGTAAGAGGCAACTAAGGGTTTTCTCTTTAACAGTTTAGAAAAACACACTGTCTTAATGTTGATAAATTAAACTACCATTATTAAATGATGACCAATTAAGAGCAAAGCCGTCTTTAACCTATTGGAGGCCCTGGGCATATGAGAATAATGGGGCCCCTAAGACTTTGACAGAACATTATTTTGTTAGAATAAACAAAGAAAATAGATAAGCAAGTTTCCAGATTCATTTTTCGATCCGATCATGACCTTCCGAGTAAATCTTAGCGATGTCTGTTGTCGAACTAGAACTTCAGCCCGTTAACAATAAATAATAATTGAAAAAAATACTTTAACATATATATTTTTTGTACATCTACAGCTGTTAGGCTAGTAGAATCGCTTTTAGGGTTCCGTACCTAAAGGTAAAACGGGACCCTATTACTAAGCCTCCACTGTCTGTCCCCATGCTGTATCTCATAAACCAACTAAACAGTGATAACTAGAAAGCTGAAATCTTCACACATGATGTATTTTCTTTGCCGCCACAACAACAAATACTTAAATATTAAGGGGGTCCCCATACTATAAACGTGTTTTTTCGTATTTTTTGCTCAACACAAAATCACTTATATATTACCTTTCAAAATAAATTTTTAAACGACAATAGAGTAAATATTAAAGGGGGGCTCCCATGATTTAAGCACAAACGTGATTTTCCATATAGATGATAGAACGCAACCCTTAGCAGTTTTTTAGCTATCTGTCTTTATAGCTATCTATTTTTCGTAACCAACAGCGTTTATATTTTATTTTCGTTTGTTAAAAAAATAGTACCTTTTATATTTCGTTGATTAAATATCTCAAATAAAATATCTTGAGAACAACATATAAGAAATCGACACATGATAGGCATAACTTTTTTTACGTACTTAGTATTCATTTAATTGTATTTTTATATATTTTAATTTATTTAGCTGTAAAAGCTGTGAGCAAATTGGTATTGTAGTCAGTAATTTAGGTTCGATGTATACGAACCGAAAAAGTTCTTTGGCAATAAATTTCGGTTATCGTTTCGTGATCTAGCAGAGACGAAGGGCCCCTATCGATCACGGGGCCCTGGGCACGTGCCCAGAGTGCCCAGTGGGAAAGAGGGGCTTGATTAAGAGCTCATCCATTTTAACCATACATGTATAAGTTATTTTCTCTTTGGAATTACACCAAAGTTGTAACACACGCCATCCATGGGAAAATAGGGTAAGCCAAATTCTAAACCAACGCACTGTTTTCACTCTTCATGTACAATACAGGGTGTCTCAAGAAATAGTGTCAAGCGGAAGTCCAAGGACAGAATACCCCCAGGGGTACCCGAATTACCCCCATGTGAAAAAACTTTTTTTGATTTAATTATAAACAATCAATAATAACATTTTCTTAGTTTTATTCGGCCCAATCTTTTAATTAAGTTTTTTCGACTTACCGTGTTTCAAACATTTTTTCAAGTATGAAGTCGTGGAGATAGCTCAATCATATTTACATGGCAAATAGCTGACAAAATTGGCAAGTTTTTAAAAATATATTTGGAGACATTTTGGGATAAGTTTTTTTTAAATCGTTTTAAAAGAGATCTTTAATTTAAACATTTTAACAAACTTAGGATTCAAAATTTTTTTAATGGCTTAATAGTAGCATATCGGCTCACAATTGCTTTTGTTTTTGCAAGTGCTACTGTGCACCTATTTCAGAAAAAAAAATCAAGCTTGTATCTCAACAATTGATGTCTCTGTGACCAATAATGTCAAATAAGCCAAGGTTTAACAAAAAAATATGAAAAAAAAATCATATCTCGAAAACTACAAAAAGTCGCAGAACATACATAGAAAGAAGAAAGAAAGAAAGAAAAACATTTATTCATTGCTAAGCTTGAGTAAACAATACATGAAACATAACAACAAAATAATATTAAGGTTGGTTTTACAACAAAAGAAAAAAATATATATAAGTTAACAAAAATAAATAATAAAAAAAAATAATCTCAAAATAAAACATGAGTTATAAAATAAGAAAAAAGCAAACATAAATAAAAACGAACCAAAATATATGATGACTTAATAAAATTATTAAGAACCTGTCACAAGAATAGCCATTACCTGCGTAGCAATGAATTGGCAGATGACTCAGCATTTTCGTTGTGAGTTAATACCTCACAACACTGATTTTCAGTCACCGCCAAGTAGAGGTGATGCACGAACTATTAATATTATATACATAATGCATGCATATATTTTAAATATATAAAAATATCAAACAAATCAACAGAACCATAAACATGAATATACAAAATTGATATATTTAAACAAATTGACAAAAAGTTAAATAGAAAAAATTAAATAAATAAAATACAATGAAATGATAATTTCATACGACACATAACTAAAAATTAATAAACGATAATAGCAAAGACATTTCAAATAGTCATATATATCCGTATACTTTATTTACAAAGGGAAAACTAATATAATTGTTTGATCCATTGATTGTCTACTTCTATTTAATAAGGAAGAATGGGTGGAGGATTAGCCAAAGGATTTTGTTGAAGTAGCAAAAGGTTTTTAAGCTTTCGCTTGAAGGTGAATTTACTGGTTAGACTACGAATTGGTGGAGGGAGGTCATTCCAGCATTTGGACGCCGCGAATCTGAAACTGCCTCGAAAAGCCACCAAACGATGCATTGGCACAATCGCCCTGACTTTAAATTGATAGCCACTTTTAGACCATTGCAATTTTTTATACAAATAGTCAGGAGATTCGTGTCGAATAACACCGAAAAGCAGAGTTGCGAGATGTAGTTGCCTACGTGCCTGCATTTTCAATAATTTAGCGTCGTTCAAATACGGAGTGACATGGGAACGAGGCGGGATGCGAAAACAAAAACGTGCACATGCGTTTTGCACACGCTGTATCAATTTCTGAGAACGGCCAATTATGCAACTACCATAGACCACATCACAGTAATTTAACCTAGATAATACCAACGATTCACAAAGGTGAACACGCAAATCCACACTAAGGTAATCGCGAATATTATACAGGACTTTAAGGCGGTAGAAACAATTACTAACCACTGATAAAACATGGTTTTCGAACCGAAGCTCCCCGTCCATCAGTAAACCAAGGTTCTTTGCTTCTACAACCCTTTCTATGGGGTGACCCCTGATAGCTACAGCATTGGCCGGAAGAACCTTTAAAGTATTATGAATTTGATGCATAGTTCCAAGTACTAGGTACTTGGACTTGCTAGGATTCAGGACTAGACAGTTCCTCTCCGACCAGGCCACAATTCTCTCAAGCTCCGCATTAAGAATTTTGACAGCATCCACCACCTCACCGGGTAGCCTACTAATGTATAATTGAAGGTCATCAGCGTATAAATGGTACTGACATTTATGTATACTGTTAATTATATCAGCTGTGTATAAAATAAACAACATCGGACCCAATATAGATCCCTGTGGTACTCCTCTGTGTAATTTATTTGCTGATGATGTTTGAATACTGCCATTTCTCCCACGGAGCTCTACAAATTGGAACCTTTCAGATAAGTAACTATCAAACCAACGAATAGTCGCTGCATCAAATCCGTAATATGCCATCTTGGACAATAGAAGGGGCCTGCACAAACATTCAAAAGCTCTGGAGAAATCTAGTAACGTTAGTAAGGTGCTTTTACCTTCATTTCGGTCATTTAAAATATTGTCAACTACATCCAATAATGCAGATGCAGTTGACCGACCTTTTCGGAAACCTGATTGAAGCTCGGGTAAAATGGCATTATCCTCCAGAAACCTTGTGAGCTGATCGCACACAACCCGTTCCACTATCTTTGACGTGCAAGGAAGAATACTGATTGCTCGCAGGTCTGAAATTTGGACAGGATTGGGAATTTTAGGTAAAGGGGATATCTTTGCTACTTTCCAATCTGTGGGAAACTTACTGGTTGTAATGCTTCCGTTAACAATGGCAGTCAATGCGTCGAGTGAGGCAGGTAAGGTTAAAAGTAACATGTCAATATTAATTTCGTCTTGTCCCTTAGCTTTTGTTTTAATTTTAGTCACTAGTTTAGCAATATTGTCTCGTGAAACTGTTTGTAAAGTAAAAGTAGTGTTACCATGTCTATGAAACTCAAAATAAGTCAGGTCTGACAAGTTTGCGTTAGGTGCCCCAGGAATAGTACTAAATTGTTGATTTATTTCTTCAGGATCGTCAAAATGAGACGGAAGCTCAGTACGCTTAGTGGGCAGAATAGTGCGTTTTAAAGTTTTCCACAGCGTGCGGGTATCACTACCACAGTTGTTGATAAAATGCTCAAAGAAGGCCTTTTTCTCATTATATATCGCTTCTGTAACTTGGTGTTTTAGCTCTTTGTAATACTGTTTATGCTTACCATCTTTAGTTCTTTTGCTTTTTTCATGAGCTTCGTTACGGAGTTGCATCATTAGTCTTACGTTGTCTGTAAGCCATGGTTTAGGACCCTCTCTAATCACAGCTTTAGTGATAGGTGCATGCTTATCAAAAAGAAACGTGATAAAGTTATTAAATGCCCTCAACATATCATTAACATCATCCATTTGGGTAATAGAGTTCCAGTGAATTTTTGTCACGTCATCATTAAAAGCATCTAAGTTTATATCAGTTATTGGTCTGTAAATAATTGTCTTTGGTATAGGTTTAGGTTTTTTTACGTCTAGTGCCATTGTAACAAAAGCATGACGACCAAGGTCCGGAATATGACGAACAACTACGTTACGAACTGGAGCGTCAGTACAGATCAAGTCAATCGTAGTCTCGCTATGATCAGTGAAATGAGTCGGTTTAGGTACTACTTGTGTCAAGTTAATCGACTGTAAGAAATGTGTTAATATGGAATAGTTTTTGTCTTTTTTGTCGTCAAAATTTATATTAAAGTCACCAAGTAATACAAGTTTGTCATAGTTCGTTGTAGATGTTATAGTATCCGTGATGGCGTCAAAAAATATATCGGCATTATGCCACGGTGGGCGATAAGCCGTCCCTATTAAAAAACGGCAACTGTTAACAGTGAGCCGGATCCACATTTGTTCCACTGTAGGCGCTGGCGGGTGTGGGCAAATGCGGACATTTAATCCTTCCCTGATATAAAAAGCTACCCCTCCCCCGCGTGACCGCACGCTACTAGGTCGAGGTATGTGTCGCAACCGGTAGCCCGGTAAAGTGGGCGCAACATCTTCTCTTCCCTTACGGAGCCAAGTCTCGTTCACTGCCAAGATGTCAGGTTTCAATTCAAAGGTAATAGAAACAAGCTCATCGTGCCCCGTTCCAAGAGAACCAGCATTAAATAGTGCCAATGTTATATGCTTAAAGTTAATCATCGGAAATTAGAAAAAAGATTGATACTATAGAAATAGAAACGTTTTGCCATAAGTATGAATAATAATTATATAGTTTTATATAATAAAATAAAGTAAATATTATCCGTAATATATATAATAATATGTATGTATACATAGAGCTATTAATTAAAGCCAATTCTAAAGAATGTAAAAATATTTTGTAAAACAGAGTTCGTCTGTCATCCCGCCCGCAGAAATAGGTCGTGAATGTACAAACCCAATTAAATGCTTTATGGGTCATATGATAGTAAATTTTTAATGCAGTTTGTTTAAATAAAATTGCTACGCAGGAGGATACGACCGTGACTGTTATCATATATACAAAATACACATTATCACTACGGTTCAAAAGGTAGGCAGACGTCAAAGGGTAAAACATACAACTAAAATTAAATCGCAAAGAGATGTTAGACGAAATAAACATAATATTATTTAAAACCACGCATATGTACAACAAATAAACAATAAAAACGTAGATTATAAACATTCCAAACAAAGTATTATTTAAAAATATCATGTAACTCTGTTTCCCTCTTAATTCTCTGGGCTCGACTGCCGTCCTCTTTCCTTACGAAGACTCGTCCCTCCCGCGTCCAGACATATCGCCAGTTGGCAGCTTTCGCTCGTTCACGGGCCTGCTGGAACAGCTGTCTGTTCAGCCGGGTGAGCCGCTCGTTCACGTAGAACCGTCGCGGCTCCCCGGGCAGCCCCAGGTCGGCGGGGTACATGGGGGTAATTCGGGTACCCCTGGGGGTATTCTGTCCTTAGACTTCCGCTTGACACTATTTCTTGGGACACCCTGTATAAACACTGATTTGCAAGAACATTGTAGTAAAGGGGAAAAACATTAATAAATTCCAGTTGCTGGCTGCCTGCCAATGCAACGGATATAATGTTGTTATAAAAAGGTACCGAGACAGAAACAATTACATACATACATACATACACATACTCACGGCTATAATATATAAGGAATGAGAAATTCCTTAGCCACTTATGGAAATTTGAGTGAGGAAATGATGTTTCATTAAAGGTTGTTGGTGATGGGTCTCAAACCGCATCGCCCAAAAATCCCTTAAAAGCCCCAATACCGTTAGTCGCCTCTTAAGTACACCCACCGGAAGAAATGGGGTAGTGCTATTCTAAGCCGACACTACACGGCATAAACGGTTTAACTCTTCATGTACAATATAAACACTGATGAATAAATTCTAGGTGGTAATATAATGTTGTTATAAAATGGTACCGAGACAGAAACAATTATACTCGTATATTGTACTTGGCACTGATTGACGTAAAAAGATTGGCGAAACAAACTTTATAGTGAACCAAAAAAATATAGCATTGTGTATGGTGTACTTATTCACACCCTTTATTGCCATTGCGGTAGGCAGGTATCTATCGCCACTTTGCAAAATCCTGAATAATCACTCTTGCTTTCATCAGATTCCTTTTTCTTCTCATACAATGCTCTTATATTCTTCTCACTTAATTTAGGATTTATCGATATAAACTTTCTGATATTAACAGGGACTACGAAAAGCAGTCATAATAATCAGAATGGGTACCGCTGTGTTTCTGAAATTGTTACTGGCCACACAGACTGAACTGTTTTACAATTCCATGGCACAACTCAGGAGAACTTCACTGACCCTTCAAAAATATACTGTTGAAAATGGTAAGCATTGTTTGATTAGGGCAGCTAAAAAAAAACTTCTTTATTTACTAAAAATACAAATTTACAATTTAAGTTCAATTTAAGTTCAAGACGTCTGTCACGGCATGCTGCCCTCAATGACATCATCAGGCGGGCCCTTACCACCATCAACGTGCCAGCTATCTTAGAACCTTCAGGTTTGCTACGTGATGATGGTAAGAGGCCTGACGGGATGTCATTGATACCTTGGAGGAATGGGAAGACGCTTGTGTGGGACGCAACTTGTGTTGATACACTGGCGCCTTTCCATTTGTCAGGGTCTGCGGCTCGGGCTGGAGCAGCGGCTCATGAAGCTGAGGGTCTTAAGAAACGTAAGTATGGCTTCCTTGACGAAAGTCATATTTTTGTTCCTTTTGCTGTAGAGACCCTCGGCCCATGGGGTCCAGATGCGCGTAGATTATTCAAGGATATATCTACGCGCCTTGTTGAAACTAGTGGGGATCCTAGGGCTGGCACTTACTTTGCCCAAAGAATAAGTATAGCCGTACAAAGGGGCAATGCAGCCAGCCTTTTGGGAACCCTTCCCCCCAGCGGCAGTGATTTTGAAAATATTTTTTATATTGTTTAATTATTATTTCTATCTTTTGTATATATATTTAAAACTCATAGATTAAGATTGTATTTAAATGTTAATTACTGTATATAATTTTGTGTATTTACCAAATAAACAACATTTAAGTTTACATTTGCCCACGCACTAGGCTAAGCCTGTATCGCGAGGACCAATTTTACTTAACACATATAGTACGAGGGCTGCTATTTATGTATCCGGAATAAAAAAAAGAAACAAACATATATCAATTAATATGGTTTTATTGCTTCTCAAAATATTCGCCGCTCAGATCTATACACTTTTGCATGCGTTGAAACCAATTTTCATAGCACTTTTTCCACTCAGACTGAGGTATCTCCAAAACGTGCATTTTGAACGCATCGACTGCCTCTTCGCGGCTCGAAAAACGTTGACCACGTAATTTTTTCTTCACATTTGGAAATAAATAAAAATCATTGGGTGCCAAATCAGGGCTGTACGGCGGATGACCTGTCAATTCGATCTTTTGAGCTTCTAAAAACTGAGTTGTGACGGCCGACCTGTGACAGCTAGCATTGTCGTGATGCAGAATGATTCTACGTTGTCGGTTAGTCTTTCTTATTTGTTCAAAGACTTCCGGCAAACAAATGGTCGTATACCACTCCGAATTAACAGTTTTACGATTCTCTAAAGGCACTGTAGCTACATGGCCATTTATACCAAAAAAACAAGCGACCATTTGCTTCAATGTGCTTTTTGCACGAATAACTTTTGTTGGGTTCGGCTCATCTTGGAACACCCACACCGTGGACTGCTGCTTAGTTTCGGGGTCGTAAGCGTAGATCCAAGATTCGTCACCTGTGTAGATATTATAAACAGCTTTTGACGCACCACGGTTGTATTTTTTTAACATTTCTTTGCACCAATCGACACGAGCCTGTTTTTGATCAATACTCAAGTTGTGCGGAATCCAACGGGAGCAAATTTTTTTTACAGCTAAATGTTCATGAAGTATCTTATGTATGCTCGTCATACTAATGCCCAGAGATGCCTCTATCTCACGATATGTAACATGACGATCTTGAGTTATTAGTTCCCGGACAGCATCGATGTTTTGAGGTACAACGACCGTTTTAGGGCGACCTTCTTTAATTTCATCAGTAAGCTTAGATCGTCCACGATTAAACTCGCTAAACCAGTGATACACAGTGGTCTTTGAGGGTGCTTCATCCCCAAAAGTTGAAGTAAGCTGATCGATGCACTGTTTTTGAGTTAGACCACGCCGAAAATCGTAAAAAATCATGGCACGAAAATGTTCACGAGTTAAATCCATGGTGGTGAAGACACGCAATTTTCAAAATGACGCTACGATGTGAAAACAATTGACAGTCACATAAAAATAAATGTATTCTAAAGCTAAAGAGTTCTATTTTTAAATGATGTAATTAC
This sequence comes from Bedellia somnulentella, assembly GCA_963576735.1. Classification (NCBI taxonomy): domain Eukaryota; kingdom Metazoa; phylum Arthropoda; class Insecta; order Lepidoptera; family Bedelliidae; genus Bedellia; species Bedellia somnulentella. The sequence continues at coordinate 11,887,791 of OY755193.1, forward strand.
TTTTTAAATTATTGTTCTGTAAGTGGCCAGTTCCGGATACATAAATAGCAGCCCTCGTATAAAGTATAAATACTAATATTAATAAATTTCTTCGCTTAATTCCGCTAAATAATAATAATTGTCTGCTTTTCGATTTCTTGTAAGTGGGAGGGCGGGCGGTGCACAGTGCATGTTGCATGAAGACTGCAGGTATTATTTAGCGGAATTAAGCGAAGAAATTTATTAATATTAGTATTGCTATGGATTTCCGCAAAGTAACGCCTGATTCAATCCAATATAAAGTATAAATTAAATAAAAATTTAAAACTATATTACAAATTTTAAAAAGGTGGTAATAATTATTTGTGACGGAAATCAATGTAAAGAAACTTATATGTATAAGATGTAATGAACTGTTCAGATGAAAAAGTGCCGAAGAAAGTGCCCCTTTAATAATTATGTCCGAGGGCTCAGGATGGCTTCCGGGGTATGCAGGTCAAATTTCGCTTCTGCTTCCTTCACTCTGAACACGACGCGACAAAATAACACGGTATTTAGAGAAGAAATATGACTTTTGTCACTCCTTTAGTGAGAAACTATAAGTACATAACGTAACATAAAATAAGCGATATGAAATGTCACAAACTTCAGTTGGATACAAGATTCCTTTGGGAATCTGCAACGCAGTAAAAAGAGCACCTAAGTCATTTGAGTCAGGGAAAAACTTTTCCTCATTGTTCTTAGGGCTTTTTAAACTTATGAAGCCAATGTTAATGTTGCGGTGTAGTGTCGGCTTAGAATAGCACTACCCTATTTCTTTCAGTGGGTGTACGTAAGAGGCGACTAACGGTATTTGGGCTTTTAAGGGATTTTTGGGCGATGCGGTTGGAGACCCATCACCAACAACCTTTATTTATCTTATTCCCACTCAACTTCCAAAAGTGGCTAAGGAATTCCTTTTTCCTTAGCTCTGGCTACCCCATCTAGGGATTTATAGCCGTGAGTATATGTATGTATGTATGTTAATAAAATATTTCCACAGACTCTACCCGGCGACAATGCAAGCGCATCCACAGACTAGTGTCAGTCCGCTGCGACAGGAGCCAAGCTCGCGGCGCCAGTTCCGCCGGAGCCGGGTTGCTGCTCAGCTTCAGCGACGCCTTGGTCTCCTACAGCTTTACCTTGCTGCAGATGTTGACCATTGAGAAGTGATTTGCTCAAAGTGTAGTAAAAGAAAAAACTCAATAAAAAAAAATAACAGACCTTTTTTTCCAAATAATATCTTAACGGACTTAACAGAATGTCAAAATTTTAAACTATCATGACTACTGTTGCTTCTGAAGGAGTTATTTATTATTTTATTTTATTCGGAAGATTTACAGCGTATACATTCCAAACAATACAATGCCAATTAAAAATCTCCACTTATAACAATTTAACTAAAAACAACAACTTACAGACTATGTAAATTCAAATAAAGTTTGTAAAATAAGACGAAAAAAGAAGATGTTTATGCCCTGGAAGTTATTTATATGTTTATTTTATACATACATATACTCACGGCTATAAAACCCTAGACGGGGTAACCAGAGCTCAGGAATTAGAAATCCCTCAGCCACTTTTGGGAATTGAATGGGAAAAAGATGGTAAAATATACGTTGTTGGTGATGGGTCTCCAACCGCATCGCCCAAAAAATCCCTTAATAGCCCCAATACCGTTAGTCGCCTCTTACGTACACCCACCGGAAGAAATGGGGTAGTGCTATTCTAAGCCGACACTACACAGCTCTTATTTTATAGTATAAAGTATATCGTTGAGTTAGAATCCCATACCACAAATCATTTACTTTCTTTGGGGCTTACTTGATATGTGTCATATAAGATGTATTCACGTTTCTAAATGCCAAGCCGAGGTTCTAAGTTTTCTGATAATCGCAAAACATTTTGTCATTTAGTAGTAAGTGTACCAACAATGTATGACTATTCAGTAATGCACTCGCCACCTACAGCTCTACCTTTAGCTGTTGACTCTTGACAAGTTATCGTTTACGTACACACACACACACACACATACTCACGGCTATTAATCCCTTGACGGGGTAGCCAGAGCTTTGGAATGAGAAATTCCTCAGCCACTTTTGGCAGTTGATTGGGGTAAAGATGGTAATAATAAGTGTTTTTGGTGACGGCCCGGGTCTTCAACCACATCGCCAAAAATCACTTAAAAAGCCCCTATACCCTTAGTCGCCTCTTACGATCACCCACGGGTAGAAATGGGGTAGTGTTAATCTAAGCCGACACTACAGTGCATCGTTTACGTAATGAAAATAAATTATGTTTCTTAGTCTTGGATGTTATTTATATGGTTTTCGCTACTGACCCGTCACACCACCGAACATACTCCTAACATAATATCGGGAATAAGTAATCACTACCATACCCTTATAGTGCTCAGACTCGTATTGTAAAATGATTTTCTACCCACGGATGTCGTAAGAGGCGACTAAGGGTATTGGGGCGTTTTGTTGGATTTTTGGGCGATGCTGTTGGAAACCCATCACCAAAAACCTTTATTTTTACCATCTTTTCTCCACTCAACTTCCAAAAGTGGCTGAGGAATTTATAATTCCTTAGCTCTGGCTACCCCTTCTAGGGAAATATAGCCGTGAGTATATGTATGTATTTTCTATGTTATAATTGTGTTTCTTTGATAGTTTATCATAATTTGCAGTTACACTGCCATTTTGCCCAAAAAATAAGAAGAAATACAGTCCAACTAACCTAAAAGGAATTAATTAAACTAAAATAGATTAGGAAAATATCATTTTATTATCAATATTCGTAAAAAAATACGTATATTCACTTTGGCGTCACTTAAAATCTAATTAATAACAAATAATATTAAAATTTTACCTAGCTACAAAAGCAAAGTTAAATAGAGTATTAATAGCAGAAAATAATACATTTGAAATGGCCAATTTTAATTTATTCATTTATAGCTCTGAAATAGCAAATATACACAATAGTTGACCCCAACTCAAGAGATATCGACAAGTGAATACCCACATAAAATATATTTTGTATGTATTTATCTTTGAGAGGATGAACTGAACAACTTGATTTAAATTCATCGTACAAATAAAATTTATAAAAAATAGTCTTATATTTCTTTCATAAATATTAATATTGTCAAGTATTCTACTGAATTGTAGATATCTATTCGATACGTATACATGTAAAGGCAGCAGTTTTTAAGATTTAAGCTCAAAGGAAATTTCTCATTTCCTATATTGCAAATTTTCATGGCAAGACTTGGATACAATTTATTTGCCCAAATTCTTATGTTATTTTTATTAAATTAACTTCACAACCCCTCACTAACTTCCAACAATAGCTTAGCCAAAGAATGCTTCGCTCCAAAATTAAGTCCTTTGAAGTCTACTTCTTCTAACTCTTTAAGGCATTGAAGGTCATTCTGAGGACACGGAGGCCCTTGAGGCTCTAAAACTATGCCTGGTTCAGGAGCTCTGATGCAGTGAAGATTTGCTTTCGCCAGAACTGTAGTTAGGGGTACAGTTGTTGTCTCTAATGATATACTTTGGTCGTGTAGCGCTGGAATAAGGAATAAATGATTAATAGTACGGCATAAAGCTTAGATTAAAAACGGAATTTAAAATAGTAATCAAGGTTCGAAGCGGACGTCGATGACACTAGGTGGTAGGATACCACAATGGACCAACGACTTGGTTAAAGTAACGGAAAGGTGGATGTGGTGAAACGGTTGGATGGGAAAGGACCGTTGCAGTACACATACACACATATAATACATACATACATACACATACTCACGGCTATAAATCCCTAGAAGGGGTAGCCAGAGCTAAGGAATTAGAAATTCCTCAGCCACTTTTGGAAAATTTAGTGGGGAAAAGATGGTAAAGTAAAGATTGTTGGTGATGGGTCTCCAACCGCATCGCCCAAAAATCCCTTAAAAGCCCCAATACCGTTAGTTGCCTCTTACGTACACCCATCTGTAGAAACGGGGTAGTGCTATTCCAAGCCGACACTACACGGCGACACATATAATACCGGCTATAAATCCCAAATTTAGGTATCCAGATATCCAAACTTTGAAATTTCTCAGGCACTTTTGGAACTTGAAAAGTAAAAAAGGTTTTTAAGGATCAGTCTCAAGCCACATCGCCCTTGACTTAAAGTCTCTGTAGCGATGCCTACTCCGCGTCAGTATACTCACACGCAAACTATGGCGGACTCACTCGTTTACTAGCGACGTCCCTTTCATATCTTACACTGCGGTTTCAAAGAATTTATCATGCTTAGTATTATAAGTTGTAAATTATAAGTTGGTGCACAGTGGGATGTACTGGCCAGTATATCATTGCTGTTTCTACATACATACATATACTCACGGCTATAAATCCCTTAACGGGGTAGCCAGAGCTTGGAAATGAGAAATTCCTCAGCCACTTTTGGAAGTTGAGTGGGGAAAAGATAGTAAAATAAAGGTTTTTGGTGATGGGTCTCCCACCGCATCGCCCAAAAATCCAATAAAAAGCCCCAATACTCTTGGTCGCTTCTTACAACATCCGTGGGTAGGAAGGGGTTGCGACATTCTAAGCCGGCACTACACGGTATGCTTAGTACAAATACAAATTATAAGTTGGTGCAGTGGGGTGTACTGGCCCGTATATCATTGCTGTTTCTACAGCTCTAATTCTCTAAATAACCTTTTATGAAATCCGCTGGTAATAATCGGTTAGTGCTTTACGAAGCTGATACTTCACAGTTATTAATTGTTGATAAGGAATCAAGGGTTGGCAAGTTTTAGTCTTAATAATCCATTTTAAGTCGTAATCCATTTTATTTAAACCACACACAACCACAACCAAAATAATAATTTACTGATATCACATAGTCGCAAAAATTTAAAATAACATAACATAAAAGCACGGCTATAAATCCCTAGAAGGGGTAGCCAGAGCTAAGGAATCAGAAATTTCTCAGCCACTTTTGGCAATGTGAGTGGGGAAAAGATGGTAAAAGTAAAGGTTGTTGATAATGGGTCTCTAGAAACGGGGTAGTGCTATTCTAAGCCGACACTACACGGCAAATTTAAAATACAATCAAAATATCTTACCATCTTCCAAATCTCTCCTATAAACGGAAAGTATACCAGTCTGGCCACTATCAAACCTCCCCGTGTTCTGTTGAGGCTTATTTCCGTTTCCGTCTACGAATAACGGATGATTGTATTGAGAGAACCTCGCGAAAGGAATTGGGGAGAACCATTGAACACCCTGTATAGTGTTCATTCGAACCTGCAATAAAGAAAATGTCAGTAAAATTGGTTAAACGACTTTACTTTTTGGTGCTAACTACTATTGCCATCAGTTTCCCTCGGGATAGACAAAGACTACCGATTGCTACTTCGTATGATCCTCTTTAAACGTGCCCTTTTATTCTTCACAATTTGAACCCCTGTTATTTTACTACGTCTTTTTACTAGCCCTGACATACATACATATACTCACGGCTATAAATCCCTAGAAGGGGTAGCCAGAGCTAAGGAATTAAAAATTCCTCAGCCACTTTGGGAAAGTTGAGTGGGGAAAAGATGGTGAAATAAAGTATGTTGGTGATGGGCACTGATCGGAGTAGGTAGAGCGATTTAGGTTCATTGACCGCAAACATTGATGTTAATATGGATATTCCACGGGATTCCGAAAAAAATATTGTGATTTATTTTAACTCAGGTCATACTCAGTCTTCTAGTTAAGCTGAAGACGCCCCAGACCAAGAAATAGACCATTGATATTTTTTTTGTTTCAATAACTTAATTATTGTTTAATCGTGTTGGTCATTTTAATTAAGATTATATTGTTGTTAAATACAAATAGTTTGTTATTTTCAATCATGTTTAGATTTTTGAGGAATAAATAATTTGTATTATGTTCGTGTACAACTTCAGAATTAAAACGTTAAATGATTGTTGATTTTTGTATAAATATAAGAAATTGTTACATAAAAAAAAATATGTGGTTTAACGTATCAAGTTTCTATCTATTTATTATATTATCCTTAAACCCGTCCTTTTAATTATAGGAAGTGTATGCTTTCATTACTCCCTAAGACGTAAACAGATTTTTATTATTATTCTACTTAAAAAAGAAATCCCGGGATTCGGGGAATATCCATAATATTCTTTCATATGGCAAGTACATAAAATAGTTCTGCCTACTCCGATCACTGGTGATGGGTCTCCAGCCGCATCGCGCAAAGTTTCCTTAAAAGCCCCAATAACGTTAGTCACCTCTTACGTACACCAACCGGAAGAAATAGGGTACTGCTATTCTAAGCCGACACTACACAGCACTAGCCCTGACTGATGTTATAATACGTACGACGTAGGAATGTAGGTCACTATAAGTTTTGCATAACGTAACTCAAGAACAAACAGAAGGACAACAGAAGTTACAGTGTGTTAAAAAGTATAACATATACATACATATACTCACGGCTATAAATCCCTAGAAAGGGTAGCCAGAGCTAACGAATTAGAAATTCCTCAGCCACTTTTGGAAGTTGCGTGGGGAAAAGATGGTAAAATAAAGGTTGTTGGTGATGGGTCTCCAACCGCATCGCCCAAAAATCCAATAAAAAGCCCCAATACCCTTAGTCGCCTCTTACGACACCCGTGGGTAGAAAGGGGTAGCGACATTCTAAGCCGGCACTACACGGCATAACATATAGTCATATTCAAATAGGTCTAATAAGCTAGAAGTGAAAAACTTTTAGTAAACCCCATGTGTAACTACTAAAAAACCCACCCGATTGAGAAAATCAACATTGAAATCCATGATATCAATAGCCAATAGGAGCAACGCATCTTTATTAACTCGCTGCAGTGCCATTTTAAGACCAATCCGGGTGACGCGTTCAGATAACTGCAGCATCGTTTCGCTCACTCTGATTGGCTCATTCGTTTCTAGTACATGGACATTGGAATCTCTGCGTTCTGATGCTAAAGTTTGTATAGCAGTCTTTATGTTGGTAAACTGAGCTTCTGTTTGGTTGTATGGATGGACTAACACCTGAAAGAGAATATTAGAGAATAAGTGGTTGAAAAAACACATGAATTTGAGTAAGTGAAAAATTAACTGAACTGACGACGAATATTGATTTATAGTAAAATCCAGAACGAGCTTACAAAAATGTGGATTGTGATAAATCCATTTCAGATATTAAAATTTTATCCGAGCGACTTCATTACTAAGAATAGAATAGAATAGAATAATCATTTATTTGCCAGAATAAGAGTATACAGAGATATCAACAGTTACAAAAATGTCCTTGCTTATTCTACTAACAAGATTAGCGTGCAAATATTTACATCAAAATTATCTTCCTATAGAAAGATAATTTGAAATTAAGAACAAAATTAACATTACAGCACCATAGACAATTTCCATAATATTATTTACAGTCTTTGATTATGAACACTATAGATAGAGCGATGTTACGTCATGCATTTTAAAAAGAGAAGCCCTTATTTAAGTTCTTATATGTTAAAAAGAGACACAAAATCTTTATTGTCATCTCTATCGCGTAACCCGTTTTGTTGATGTCACGCTTTTAAAGCTTGACAAACAAAGCGTCGACTTGTGAGCGATTTTGGTTTTCTTTTGATTTTGAGAAAGATTTTATTCATTTGTATATTGTTATTGTGATAAAAGAGACTCCATTAGTTATTATTTAGTGAGGTATGGTTGGGTGTAGCGTGCTTGGCTGCGGAAGCCGCAGCGAAAAACACATCGAAGGATTGACTTTCCACAAGAGAGTGAGTTTTTTAATGTTTTTCTACAGATAAATACATTGCGCGATCAGAAAAAAAGTGATTCAAATGTTAATTACGTTGAACTAGATTACTAGCGTTTTCTTTAGTTATTTTGAGCAATTTTTTAATAGCATAACCTAAAAATATGCAGTATCTCAGTGTTTCCATAATTCACGTTTTCATCCTACCCTGTCGTTAGGGTAAAATTTTCAAATTAGTAAACTGATGTTAATGAGTGAGTATATTATGAATTTCGTCGAATGATTTCCAATTGTTATCTACGGAACTAGTAAGTAATAAATTTGTTATATTTATTTAATTTCTTCGTATTCATTACAGTTTTCCTAAAGACCCGAATCTACGAGAAAAATGGATTGCGGCTTTAAAAATAATGTAATAATACGCGATTAAAATATCCGAAAATCAAAAGTTGTTTCAATTAAAAATGGATTGCGGCCACTGGAAGATGCAATTGGAAATCAACCAAATATAAAATACTTAGATGTACGAATACATCATCTTTTGAAAAATGTGACTGAAATAGACGAATGAAACTGATTTTGTTTAAAGGTCAATAGTAAATAATGCAATAAAACTCATGTACAAAATAGTGCTGTCTTTTATTTTTCAAAATACAAACATAGACCCCACTATACCCATGATGACCCGTATGATATTTACATAACTTGCACTTATGGAACAGCTGTTTTTTTTTGTCCAGTAACAAAGTTAGTCCCGTACAAAAATTTATTCGTAATCATGGGAAGATTCATCCCTGATAGTTAGTACAATGCTTTAGATTTCACGGTGTATTAAACATCAGTATAAATGGTAAAATTAAACAAAAAAGATTGTATAATACCAGGAGCAAGTATGTATAATTATATGATTGCAGGAAATAATATAGTAAACCTTTACAATAAATAAAACGACGTAACAATAAATTGACGTAATCAATTTTAAATTAAAAAGTAGCTTTTAGAATGGTGATAATAGTATTTTGGGGTAATTGTTTTCTAGTGATCGCAACATTACAGGGAAAAATATTGCTATCTAAAAGAGGTACTCTCCCGTTGCATTATGGGAGTTACTTTTGGAAAATCGAGTGGGGAAAAGATGGTAAAGTAAAGGTTGTTGGTGATGGGTCTCCAACCGCATCGCCCAAAAATCCTTTAAAAACCCCAATACCGTTAGTCGCCTCTTACGTACACCCACCGGAAGAAATGGGGTAGTGCTATTCTAAGCCGACACTACACAGCATAAATAAATAAATACTGATATATTATATTCCTTGTGAGGAAGGATATATTATACACAAGTCAAGTAAGCCCCAAACCAAGATAAACTTGTATTATGTAGTACTAACTCAACGATATATTTAATAATTATCTATATATATAATATTATCTATATAAAGCTGTGTAATGTCGGCTTAGAATAACACTACCCCATTTCTTCCGGTGGGTGTACGTAAGAGGCGACTAACGGTATTTGGGCTATTAAAGGATTTTTGGGCGATGCGGTTGGAGACCCATCACCAACAACTTTTATTTTACCATCTTCTCCCCACTCAACTTTCCAAAAGTGGCTTAAGAAATTTAAGTTCGTTAGCTCTGGCTACCCCTTCTAGGGATTTACAGCCGTGAGTATATGTATGTATGTATATATAAAAGAAAGTGGTGTTAGTTACATTATGTATAACTTAACAACAAATAAACAGATTTGGTTGAAAATTAGTGGAGAGGTAGCTTAGACCCAGGTAAAGGAAATAGGATATTTTTTGTAACGTTAAAAGGTGACTTAATTTCTTTGTATGTCGGTAATGAAAAGGCTCCGCAACAAATAAACCGATTCGTAAAATTCTTTCACCAAGCAACAACGCTTATGTATTATCACGCTAAATATCGTAGAGGGTAAGCAGTGAAAATTACTGAACACTAGCCGGGGCAGACCACTAGTATAACATATAAACAACATCAAAGACTGAGAAACAATCATTTATGCTCATCACATATATGTTGCTCTCAGCAGGGATCGAACCCGCAACCTCCAGACCGAGAAGCTAGTCACCTATCCACTCTTCGAAATTTTATAACAGCTATGTAGTGTCTCTTAGACATACATACATATACTCACGGCTATAAATCCCTAGTAGGGGTAGCCAGAGCTAAGGAATCAGAAATTCCTCAGCCACTTTTGGAAGTTGAGTGGGGAAAAGATGGTAAAATAAAGGTTGTTGGTGATGGGTCTCCAACCGCATCGCCCAAAAATCCCTTAAAAGCCCCAATACCGTTAGTCGCCTCTTACGTACACCCACCGGAAGAAATGGGATAGTGTTATTCTAAGCCGACACTACACAGCTAGCTACATAGCTGTTATAAAATTATTTACTTAGATGTACTTTTCCGATTGCTTCTTTGCTTACCGACTCATTTCATTAAAAGCTATGCATTAGCGAAATGACACGTCAAGTTATTAATTACTTAATCAATTTTATAAAGATTCATACTTTGTTGTTCACAGTCCATAACTGCATTTACGGTGCAATTAAAAACGAATAAAGAAAACCCCGAGCTAGGGTGCATATTCGGAAATTTGTTTTTGCGTTGCTACCTTAGAGTGTATGTTTTGGGGTGACACTTCGGAATAACTTCCGAAAAATGACTGATGGCTTTAGTATGACAAATAAAAACCAATTAAACCTTTATCACCTGTTTCAGCCAATACAGTTGGCACAAAGGATTTATTTTGGCGCCAAATGCCTAATCAATAAAGATTCTATCTATAAAAATTCAAGGCTATTGGATTTTTTGTGTGTATTCTACGTTTGCTTCCAATTAACTATGATTTGGTATACAATTAATATTCAGAAACGCATATTTGAGGAAGAAATTACTTTTACTACCATCATTACGTACTCCTTTCGAGCCTTTTACTCTGTTCTTGTACTACTAACTTTTATAGCATCCTATTATTTCCGGGATTCAAGTGTAGAATTGATGCAACTGCTCAAGAAATTGTTATTTGTCACTCTCAAACCTTTTCAAAATCTTCGTTTTACTTATCGAATTTTAATTGCACAAAATTGGATATTCTTCATAGTAATTATGAGCTATATTGTAATATGTTTAGTGGAAAATATTTACAATGAGGTGCATCTGAAAAGTTTCTTTTTTGCGGTACTTCTATCGCAAGAGATGAATATATATTACGCTTATTTTGTCTTGAGATTATTGACAATATGTGTTGAAGATTTGAGAGGAAAGTTGGGACACCCTGGGCAAGATTCTGAGAAAGAGGATTATTTTTGTATAGCTTATGATATAGTTCGAGCGCAAAGCTTATTTCAACGCACTATGGAATTGGATGTAAGTATAAGTATACACTTGAAATAATTTTTTTCTTAGCTATACAACAATAAAGTAGATTAAATGGTCATAAATATAATTAATACATACATACATACATATTCTCACGCCGTTAGTTCCCATTGGGGTAGGCAGAGACTATCGATCGCCACCTTGTACGATCCTGGCAAACCTCTCTGGCTTCGTTTACATCCATCAATCTTTTCATACATGCTCTTTTATTCTTCATACTGCGGACACCTGCTTGACCCAAATGTGTCCTCCGAGGTCGTCCTCTACTAACATTACCTTCCACATTGGCTCTATATATCTCTTTCACCAATTTACTGTCATCCATCCTCTCTATGTGCCCAAACCATCTCAACATTCCTTTTTCTATCTTTCTTACAATATCATCCTTTACACCACACCTTTCACGAATCACATCATTCCTCACACGATCACATAACCTTACATTACACACTTTTCTGAGGGATCTCATTTCTACTGCATTCACTCTACTTTCATGCTTCTTCTGCCACACCCAACATTCACTGCCATACATAAGCGTAGGAAAAAGGACAGCATCATGCACAGCCATTCGGGCCTTTTCAGACACCGACTGACTAGACATTAGACTATCCAGTGCTCCATTTACCGCATTACCCTTTTTCACTCTTCTCTCGATATCTTCATCACACTTTCCATCCCTAGTAAACAAACTTCCCAAATATACAAACTCTTTCACTTGTTCCACTTTCTTACCATTAATCTCAATCACGCATTTGGTCATATTCACCTCTCTCTCAAAAACCATAGTTTTTGTTTTATCCACATTCACCCTCATTCCCTTTTTTTCAAAAGACGCACATGCAATATTCATCATCTCTTGCAGCTCTTCCACCGATGATGCAAGTAGCACTTGATCGTCGGCATATAGGAGGCATTTAATGATGAATTTATAATTAATAACAAAATAAAAAGAATAATTCTCTGTTTTTAACATCATTAATAAGTTGATTAGGTTGATTCTAATTCTACTTAGGATTTATAAATCATATTTTCCATAATTTAAGGGTTTTTGTTCATGAAAACCTCATATGGGGATTATTACCAATAAATAAAGGAAAGAAAAATTTAAACACCAGCGGGGATCGAACCTGCGATTTCCGGGTATATGCCCCCATCGCTCTGCCATTTGAGCTACAGTGTCAATCCTTTGTTTCTTTTACACTTTTTAATTATTGTTTGCAAATTTTCGGGTTCGATCCCCGCTGGTGTCGAAATTTTTCTTTCCTTTATTTATTAGTCATATTTTCCAGTTCACTCTTATCTACAAAATGACTGAGTGAATGAAAAAATATTTAATTAGTTAACTTGTTTATTCCAGATCTCACTTAATATTTTGAAATTCTTTACTGAAGTGTGTGCAGCTTTGAAAATGAGTGTGATTAGCTGGGATGTCGAAGTAAAGGTGAGTCCCAATAAGTCACATCAATAATTTTAAGTATTGAGATCCTTTTTATGTAAAGTGTTTTATCCATTGGAGACATACAGAAATCAACATAACATAACATAACATAAACGTTCACGCCGTTTATCCCCGAAGGGGTTGGCAGAGGTACCAATACTCCTGAACTCACATGGCAAGCGCCATCTAGTTTCCAGAGAAGGTACCCACGTTTTGCTTAGACAGTGTACTCACGTGATAGGGGGCAGGCCTATCGCCGTTTTGTACGAATACACTGTCACATGACTAAGTACAACTCAGCCATGTGGGTTTCCTCACGATGTTTTCCCTCACCGTTAGCAACCATGATAAATTAACCACACATATGACTTTAGAAAAGACAAATTGGTGTAGGCCCGTCCCAGGATTGGAACTCACGCCCTTCTGTTTTTCGGGCGGGTGTTCTACCCACTGGACTATCATGTCGCAGAAATCAAGTAAATATATTTTTATCGCGCGACTTTCGTGTCTCTCAACAGTCGCCGGGGCGGACAGGATTCGACTGGTGAGAACGTGTGTCGCTTTGTGTTCTGAAAATTGCAACAACTCTACTTCCTCGGGCGACATACTGATCGCTAGTAGCCAACGTGAACGAGCTAAATGTCGTTTTTTTGAATGTTATTTTAATGTTTCTATGTAGTCATCCTTAAGGTTCATAGACTTGGTATATCATTTTTGAAAACCTAAAGTTCCCCTACCAAAATAATCTCCTTCCTGGTCCCTAAAAAAATCGTCGTACGGCGGCGATTACTTCGTCATCATGTTAAAATTTCTGGAACCTGAGATGTTACTTTAACCTCGGAAACAGGTAGAAATAACTAAGAGCAACTCGGTACTAAATTTTTTCAAGCAAAGATATTTTATAACCGCGCGATCTTATATTTTCTCGATTTGAAAGAAAACTTTCCGACACGACGCAAACAAATGACTTCAATTTAAAAAAAACAAAAGGGAATGGATTTCTTTTTTATTATCATTATATCGATTGTCTGGGCTATGCCTGCCAGTAATTATTTTTTTTCTATCCAAAAAGTATATATCTCATTCTCACTATTTACTGAACACCCCTCGTATACATACATACGCACACGGCAAAAAATCTCAAAACAACATAACCACTTCAGCCTGAGTATATGAAATTTCTCAGCTCTCAAGCCCATAATATATAAATACTAGCTCTTTCTATCTTTAAGAGTTTTATAATTAGCCATCCTTTTCTTGCTCGTTGTGACGTATTCTTTATCCCTCTAGTTGTGTATGCTCTAAGGGCAAAAACAATATTTTCGAGAAATGTCAACGACTGAAGAAAAGAGAATCTGTAATAATAATTTCATCAAGAAGTACGGTAGACTTGATCGAAACCTCCTTTAAAAAAGTCTGCTTTGCGAAACGATTGAAAAATAATAATGAAACAAAACGTTTATGTCAACGGGTGTCAGTCAATATGGCGACTGAAATTTTACTTTTCTAAGATTTTCACGATTGCACATCATAATTAAAACAACTTTTTGATTTTCGGATATTTTAATCGCGTGTAATTACCTTATTTTTAAAAACCGACGTTTCGAAAACTTTTCAGTTATCATGGTCACGGGAAGACTGAGGTGTTATTTGTCATTATACAGTACTATAAAATTATTAATACTAACTACCTTCACAAAATTTTAAGTTACATTTGCGTTTAATATTTGCTGTGTACAAAAAGAGCTAATGTTATCTGGAGTCTTGCTAGTGTTCTTCCCTCGCTTAGTTGTGCTAATGATCGGGTTCCAAGCAGGTGGTAATTGCCAACCATCATCTCTATTGAAGTTTGGATGTTTCTTTATTTCAATAGATTCGCGTATCATTCTAGGTATCAATCGATTCTCTTTTGCTAGAATTGTAGGTTTGTCAAAACGCATGTGGTTTGGCTTATCGAAGGTGTGTTCACACAAAGCAGATCTTCCAGGACGCCTATTCTTCATATCAGCAATATGTTCTCTTACGCGAGTTGCTACACTACGCTTTGTTTGGCCGATGTATGAAAGACCACACTCACAGTCTAGTTTATAAACGCCCCTGCATCTTGTAAAGGGATCTGGCATTTGATAGGTCTTAAAAACTGACTTATCTTTTGGTGCGGCTTGAAGTAGGTCTTAATGGAAGCACGCTGTAACACAGTACTAATTTTCGAATCGATTGATACCTAGAATGATACGCGAATCTATTGAAATAAAGAAACATCCAAACTTCAATAGAGATGATGGTTGGCAATTACCACCTGCTTGGAACCCGATCATTAGCACAACTAAGCGAGGGAAGAACACTAGCAAGACTCCAGATAACATTAGCTCTTTTTGTACACAGCAAATATTAAACGCAAATGTAACTTAAAATTTTGTGAAGGTAGTTAGTATTAATAATTTTATAGTACTGTATAATGACAAATAACACCTCAGTCTTCCCGTGACCATGATAACTGAAAAGTTTTCGAAACGTCGGGTTTTAAAAATAATGTAATTACACGCGATTAAAATATCCGAAAATCAAAAAGTTGTTTTAATTATGAAATTTTACTGTCAGCAACATTAGAATTTAGCAAAATACTCGACAATCCGAATTTTGCGGATAGATGTTGTCGACTCAAAATCATTATTTTTGATATTTCGTTATTCAGGTACGGTTTAGATCGAGTCTAACGTTCCTACTCTTTGACGAAATAATATGAAAAGATGGTTGTTGATGGGTCTCTTGCCACATAGCCAAATAATCACGCCCTTATATCCTTAGCTAACTGCGCCGTTGTCGTCGTTGTAGCCGTGTCGGTTTACAATGCCACTATCATTTTTTCCCGTGGGTGTTGTAAGAGGCAACTAAGGGTTTTCTCTTTTAACAATTTAGAAAAAATCACTGTCTTACATACATACAATTAAAAATTAGAAAAATTCATGCATTATATATCTCTTGCTCTATGTAATTCATACATACATACATACATATACTCACGGCTATAATTCCCTAGAAGGGGTAGCCAGAGCCAAGGAATTATAAATTCCTCAGCCACTTTTGGAAGTTGAGTGGGGAAAAGGCGGTAAAATAAAGGTTTTTGGTGATGGGTCTCCAACCGCATCGCCCAAAAATCCCTTACAAGCCCCGATACCCTTAATCGCCTCTTACGACACCCGTGGGTAGAAAGGGGTAGCGACATTCTAAGCCGGCACTACACGGCAATGTCAACTTGACAATAAATTAAACTATCATTATTAAACGAAGACTAAGTAAGAGCTCATCCATTTTAACCATACATGTATAAGTTATTTTCTCTTTGGAATTACACCAAAGTTGTAACACACGCCATCCATGGGAAAATAGGGAAAGCCAAATTCTAAACCAACGCACTGTTTGAACTCTTCATGTACAATATAAACACTGATGTGCAAGAACATTGTAGTAAAGGGGAAAAACATTAATAAATTCCAGTTGCTGGCTGCCTGCCAATGCAACGGATATAATCCATACTAATATTATAAATCGGAAAGTGAGTTTGTTTGTTTGTTTATTTGTGCTTCTTTCACGCCGCAACTACCGAACCGATTGCTTTGAGATTTTGCAGACATATAGTTAGAAGTCCAGATTAAATTATAGAGTACTTTTATACCGGAATCACTAATGGATTTTAGCAGCGAAATCTTCAACCTTTCAGCTGAAACCTTATAAAAGAGCGCGGCGTTGTTTGCATGTTTACCAATAGATGGCGCTGTCGGTACTTTCTACATCGCGGTATGATTTCTTCTTTATTGGAGTATATAAACCCAAAATATATTACATCAACTTTAAAAAAAATCTTATTGATACAGAAAATGTTATTGATTGATACAGATTACAGCATTGAGTCCGACATATTTATTTTGGTATTAGTATTGTAACTTGAAATTAAAATAATTGATCATCGTTACTTGCATATTACGTTACGATTACGAGTCATTTACTTAGTTGCTGTGCTGTTTTATCTTAATTGACTGTTGCTCGCTTTCTTTGGTGTCCTTATTTCCTTTCCACTATTGTATTATATTGAAGTATTTAAAAGATTTTAGGTTTTTCGCAGTAGGCTGAATAATAGTTAGGTTAGTTTAGTGCGCTTTGTTCGTCGTTTAGATTTTTATAGTTTAGTTAGGGATATTTTTTGGTTCCTACTATTTTAGATTGAATTGTGTATTTTAAAGATTTCAGGTTTTAAGCAGTGATTGAATAATTGTTAGGTTAGGTTCGTCGCTTTGTTGGTCGTTTAGATTTTTATAGTTTACTCATATTGACGCAATGCCTCGCAAACGTAAATCTAATTTATCGAACACCGCATATAAAGCTCGGGCAATGAAATCCTTTATATCCTTTACAACGCTCGCGGGAATATAAATGTATATAAAAAATAGAAGTTAAGATAGTGTTTTGGTATTTTGAATGTAAACCGGATGCAAAAAATGAAGTCCACGCGGACGAAGTCGCGGGCAAAAAGCTAGTGTTGTTATAAAAAGGTACCGAGACAGAAACAATTACATACATACATACACTCACGGCTATAATATATAAGGAATTAGAAATTCCTTAGCCACTTTTGGAAATTTGAGTGGGGAAATGATGTTTCATTAAAGGTTGTTGGTGATGGGTCTCCAACCGCATCGCCCAAAAATCCCTTAAAAGCCCCAATACCGTTAGTCGCCTCTTAAGTACACCCACCGGAAGAAATAGGGTAGTACTATTCTAAGCCGACACTACACGGCATAAACGGTTTACCTCTTCATGTACAATATCTCTATATAGTTTGTGATAAACACTGATATGCAAGAACATGTGTAGTAAGGGGAAATTCATTATGAATTCTAGGTGGTAATATAATGTTGTTATAAAATGGTACCGATACTTAGCACTGATTGACGTAAAAAGATTGGCGAAACAAACTTTATAGTGAAACAACAAAATATAGCATTGTGTACGGTGTACTTACTCAAACCTTTTATTCCCATTGCGGTAGGCAGGTATCGATCGCCACTTTGCAAAATCCTGAATAATCACTCTTGCTTTCATCAGATTCCTTTTTCTTCTCATACAATGCTCTTATATTCTTCTCACTTAATTTAGGATTTATCGATATAAACTTTCTGACATTAACAGGGACTACGAAAAGCAGTCATAATAATCAGAATGGGTACCGCTGTGTTTCTGAAGTTGTTACTGGCCACACAGACTGAACTGTTTTACAATTCCATGGCACAACTCAGGAGAACTTCACTGACCCTTCAAAAATATACTGTTGAAAATGGTAAGCATTGTTTGATTAGGGCAGCTGATCTAAGACATAGCTAACTGTGGTAATTATTATTTGTGACGGAAATCATCGTAAGGAAACATAACATAAACGCTCACGCTATATATCCCCGAAGGCGTTGGAAGAGGTACTAATACTTCTGAACATCAAGTGACTTTTTCACCTGGTGTTCAGAGTACCCACGTTTTGCAAGGACAGTGTACACACGTGATAGGGGGCAGGCCTATCGCCGTTTTGTACGAATACACTGTCACATGACTAAGTACAACTCAGCCATGTGGGTTTCCTCACGAGGTTTTCCCTCACCGTTAACAACCATGATAAATTAACCACACATATGTCTTTAGAAAAGACAAATTGGTGTAGGCCCGACCCGGGATTTGAACACCAGTCGCTTGCACGATAACCGGTGTTCTACCCATTGAGCTATCACGTCGTCTTAAACTTATATGTATAAGATGTAACGAACTGTTCAGATAAAAGAAGTGCCGAAGAAAGTGCCCCTTTAATAATTATGTCCGAGGGGCGTTTCTCATAATGGCTCAGGACGACTTCCGGGGTCAGATAAGCCGGCCAAATTTCGCTTCTGCTTCCTTCACTCTGAACACGAGGCGACAAAATAACAAGGTTTTTAGAGAAAAAATATGACTTTTGTCACTCCTTTAGTGATAAACTATACGTACATAACGTAACATAAAATAAGCGATATGACATGTCACAAACTTTAGTTGGATACAAGATTCCTTAAATAATCTGCAACGCAGTAAAAAGAGCACCTAAGTCATTTGAGTCAGGGAAAAATTTTTCCTCATTGTTCTTAGGGCTTTTTAAACTTATATAGCCAATGTTAATGTTGCTGTGTAGTGTCGGCTTAGAATAGCACTACCCCATTTCTTTCAGTGGGTGTACGTAAGTGGCGACTAACGGTATTGGGGCTTTTAAGGGATTTTAGGGCGATGCGGTTGGAGACCCATCACCAACAACCTTTATTTTAACATCTTATCCCCACTCAACTTCCAAAAGTGGCTGAGGAATTCTTTTTTCCTTAGCTCTGGCTACCCCTTCTAGGGATTTATAGCCGTGAGTATATGTATGTATGTATGTTAATAAAATATTTCCACAGACTCTACCCGGCGACAATGCAAGCGCATCCACAGACTAGTGTCAGTCCGCTGCGACAGGAGCCAAGCTCGCGGCGCCAGCTCCGCCGGAGCCGGGTTGCTGCTCAGCTTCAGCGACGCCTTGGTCTCCTACAGCTTTACCTTGCTGCAGATGTTGACCATTGAGAAGTGATTTGCTCAAAGTGTAGTAAAAGGAAAAAGTCAATAAAAAAAAATTAACAAACTTTTTTTTCCAAATAATATCTTAACGGACTAAACAGAATGTCAAAATTTTAAACTATCATGACTCCACTGTTGCTTCTGAAGGAGTTATTTATTATTTTATTTTATTCGGAAGATTTACAGCGTATACATTAACTAAGCAATAAAGTAAACAATGCAATGCCAATTAAAAATCTCCACCTATAACAATTTAACTAAAAACAACAACTTACAGACTATAAGTAAATTCAAATAACAGACCGAGAAAAAAAATAGTGTGGGAACAGCAAAGATATACTGGCCAGTACACCCTGCTGTGTACCAACTTAGAATTTGTATTTATGTTTAGCTAGAGAAACATTTCGATACCGCGATGTACAATATTTTATGACACTGCTAGTATGCGAATGAGTTTGCCGTCTAGCGGTCGCCACAGTAGTTTGTAAAATAAGACGAAAAAAGAAACTCATAAGTGATGTACGCACGCTTAATACTACAGTGACCTCTGTCAAAATTTTGATGAATTGAGTTACAATACTTCACAGACCTTAAAAAGCATGCTCTACAACATAGGCACGAGAAAACACCCGTATTCTTGACACAAAAAGGTTCAATTTCACTTGGTCTTTATCGGCTCGTATTCATATGTTGTTGAGCATGATTTTAAGGTCTGTAAAGTATTGTAACTCAACACATCAACATTTTGACATAGGTCACTGTAGTATTAAGCGTGCGCGTGGAAGTTATTTATATGTTTATTTTATACATACATATATACATACATATACTCACGGCTATAAATCCCTAGACGGGGTAACCAGAGCTAAGGAATTAGAAATTCCTCAGCCACTTTTGGGAATTGAATGGGAAAAAGATGGTAAAACAAAGGTTGTTGGTGATGGGTCTCCAACCGCATCGCCCAAAAAATCCCTAAATAGCCCCAATACCGTTAGTCGCCTCTTACGTACACCCACCGGAACAAATGGGGTATTGCTATTCTAAGCAGAAAATACACAGCTCTTATTTTATAGTATAAAGTATATCGTTGAGTTAAAATCCCATACCACAAGTTATTTACTTACTCGATATGTGCCATATAAGGTGTATTCACGTTTCTAAATGCCAAGCCGAGGTTCTAAGTTTTCTGATAATCGCAAAACATTTTGTCATTTAGTAGTAAGTGTACCAACAAAGTATGACTATTCAGTAATGCACTCGCCACCCTCAGCTCTACCTTTAGCTGTTGACTCTTGAGAAGTTATCGTTTACGTACACACACACATACTCACGGCTATTAATCCCTTAATGGGGTAGCCAGAACTTTGGAATGAGAAATTCCTCAGCCACTTTTGGAAGTTGATTGGGGAAAAGATGGTAATAATAAATGTTTTGGTGACGGGTCTCCAACCACATCGCCCAAAAATCACTTAAAAAGCCCCTATACCCTTATTCGCCTCTTACGATCACCCACGGGTAGAAATGGGGTTGTGTTATTCTAAGCCGACACTACACGGCATCGTTTACGTAATGAACATAAATTATGTTTCTTAGTCTTGGATGTTATTTATATGGTTTTCGCTACTGACCCACCACACCACCGAACATACCCCTAACATAATATCGGGAATAAGTAATCACTACCATACCCTTATAGTGCTCAGACTCGTATAGTAAAATGATTTTCTACCCTTTTCTACCCACGGGTGTCGTAAGAGGCGACTAAGGGTATTGGGGCGTTTTATTGGATTTTTGGGCGATGCGGTTGGAAACCCATCACCAAAAACCTATATTTTTACCATCTCTTCTCCACTCAACTTCCAAAAGTGGCTGAGGAATTTATAATTCCTTAGCTCTGGCTACACCTTCTAGGAAAATATAGCCGTGAGTATATGTATGTATTGTCTATGTAATAATTGTGTTTCTTTGATAGTTTATCATAATTTGCAGTTACACTTTGCCCAAAAATTAAGAAGAAATACAGTCCAACTAACCTAAAAGGAATTAATTAAACTAAAATAGATTGGGATAATATGATTTTATTATCAATATTCGTAAAAAATACGTATATTCACTTTGGCGTCACTTAAAATCTAATTATTAACAAATAATATTAAAATTTTACCTAGCTACAAAAGCAAAGTTAAATAGAGTATTAATAGCAGAAAATAATACATTTGAAATTGGCAATTTTAATTTATTCATCAATAGCTCTGAAATAGCAAATATACATAATAGTTGACCCCAACTCAAGAGATATCGACAAGTGAATACCCACATAAAATATATTTTGTATGTATTTATCTTTGAGAGGATGAACTGAACAACTTGATTTAAATTCATCGTACAAATAAAATTTATAAAAAATAGTCTTATATTTCTTTCATAAATATTAATATTGTCAAGTATTCTACTGAATTGTAGATATCTATTCGATACGTATACATGTAAAGGCAGCAGTTTTTAAGATTTAAGCTCAAAGGAAATTTCTCATTTCCTATATTGCAAATTTTCATGGCAAGACTTGGATACAATTTATTTGCCCAAATTCTTATGTTATTTTTATTAAATTAACTTCACAACCCCTCACTAACTTCCAACAATAGCTTAGCCAAAGAATGCTTCGCTCCAAAATTAAGTCCTTTGAAGTCTACTTCTTCTAACTCTTTAAGGCACTGAAGGTCATTCTGAGGACACGGAGGCCCTTGAGGCTCTAAAACTATGCCTGGTTCAGGAGCTCTGATGCAGTGGAGATTTGCTTTCGCCAGAACTGTAGTTAGGGGTACAGTTGTTGTCTCTAATGATATACTTTGGTCGTGTAGCGCTGGAATAAGGAATAAATGATTAATAGTACGGCATAAGGCTTAGATTAAAATCGGAATTTAAAATATTAATCAAGGTTCGAAGCGAACGTCGACGACACTGGGTGGTAGGATACCACAATGGACCAACGACTTGGTTAAAGTAACGGAAAGCCGTTGGATGGAAAAGAACCGTTGCAGAACACATACACACAGTTGTGACAGAACGCCCGGCTCGATTGGACGCTACCTAGCAGCGGCCGAATCAGCAATAAATGTGAGTCGTTGTGTGTTTAAACAATGGCGACCACTGCCAGCGTGATGCGCTCCGACACCATCCTGGTGCAGGAGCTGCTCGCCTTCGTGCAGAACAAACTGGACGTGATGGACGAGCTCAGCCTTGAGCAGATCTGCGCGACCAGCTACACGGACGCTGAAATAACCGCCGCGAGACAGTTCCTCGCCGACACCGCCGCCGTCACCGCCGTGCGCCTCGCCTCGAGGAGGGCCGATGGCAGCGGGAAAAGAAATCTTCAAGATATCTTCCGAGCCTTCAAGGAGACGGATCCGGATGACATCCCTACGTATGTAGCGCGGGACCTTAACAAGCTGCCTCCTGTGACCTTCGACCATGTTGACGTAACATCGCTGTTGAAGGACATTCAGTTGTTGAAGTCCAGCGTTGCCGACATCAAAGCCAAGCTCGTGGCTTCGGAACGTGCCAGCGCTGAGTTGCAGCGCGAGGTGACATCGTTGCGAAATGCTGATGTTGTGCTCGCACAAGTATCGCCGCCGCGCAAGCGGCAGAAGCGACGGCCACTTGACACTTCGCAACGCAGCAATATAATTGTTACGACTGACCCAGTAAGCCGCTCGGTCATTGACTGTGAGAATCCGACAACTCAGCGAATTTGTGACAAAACGAGTTCTCTGCGCCCATCCGCACCTGTCTTCACAACCGACGCGCCGCTGACATCGGTGGTTGAAAAGGGTTCTTTTGCACAGGTGCTGAAGTTAGGAAGCCACCCCCGCTCTCATCGTCGCTGCTCAAACCCCCTGCTTCCCCCTGCCACTACCACCCAGAGGGAGGGAAAGGAGAACCAAGCCGCGCCCGCTCGTACCGCGCCGAAGACTGTTAAAGACGACGATGGATTCACCCTGGTTGGGAAAAAACCCAAACGTCGTGCAAACAGGAATAAGCGTGGTACCGTCCCAGCAGCCTCCTGCCCCCTGAAGGCTGCAACACCGGTGCTGGATATTTATATATCTCGAGTAGATCCTCAGATGCGCACAACGATGTCTTGCGTCACATAGAGCAGACGAGCCTCGGTCCTATAACCGTGCTCAACATCACACGTCTGGAGCCCAGTAGGCCGACCAACTTTAAATCCTATTGGCTCCAGGTTCCCGCAGTCCACGAGAAGGTTCTGCTAGGAGAGAACTTTTGGCCTGAGGGAATAGTGTTCCGGCGCTTCAGGGCTGCGCGTCAGAAACCAAAGCCTCTGCCCACTAAATTGTAAATTACTAACATAGGTTAAGTTTTACTAATATTATATGGGCCTTGTTGCCTGCAATAAAGGATTTATTATTATTATTAATACCGGCTATAAATCCCAAATTTAGGTAGCTAGATATCCAAACTTTGAAAGGGCGATGGGAAAAAACGTCCCCACCATCCAACAGATTTCAAACAAGTGTCATTTGAAACATCTATTAGAATAGAGAACTTTTTACTATGGCGACATATTTCAAGTGCTTGGGGTTTAGATTTTATAATATATTCTTCTTTTTTACTTACACATTTACTTAGTGTGCATTAAAAAGGACTAGAATATGGCGATCTAAATAATATTTTAATCGTCATTTGTTTACATGAAATATGCCTTTTTGTTTGTAGAAAAAAATATTTTTGTTTAAAAATAAATACATTTGTGCCGAAAAGTTCTTTTTTTATTAAAAAACCCAAATGTTTTTGCAATTAACACAGGTACTTTAGACTTTTTTGGGTCCCAATGAACAAATTGACACATATCCCATGACTGTTGTAGGGTGGGGACGGGGGGGTTCATACAAAATCCCCCATGGTCCTTTCTCAGGCACTTTTGGAACTTGAAAAGAAAAAGGTTTTTAAGGATCAGTCTCAAGCCACATCGCACTTGATTTAAAATCTCTGTAGCGATGTCTAGTCCGCGTCAGTAGACTCACACGCAAACTATGGCGAACTTACTCGTTTACTAGCGACGTCCCTTTCATATCTCACACTGCGGTTTCAAAGAATTTATCGTGCTTAGTATTATAAGTTGTAAATTATAAGTTGGTGCACAGTGGGGTGTACTAGCCAGTATATCATTGCTGTTTCTACATACATACATATACTCACGGCTATAAATCCCTTAACGGGGTAGCCAGAGCTTGGGAATGAGAAATTCCTCAGCCACTTTTGGAAGTTGAGTGGGGAAAAGATAGTAAAAAAAAGGTTTTTGGTGATGGGTCTCCAACCGCATCGCCCAAAAATCCAATAAAAAGCCCCAATACTCTTAGTCACTTCTTACGACACCCGTGGGTGGGAAGGGGTAGCGACATTCCAAGCCGGCACTACACGGCATGCTTAGTATAAATACAAATTATAAGTTGGTGCACAGTGGGGTGTACTGGCCAGAATACCATTGCTGTTTCTACAGCTCTAATTCTCTAAATAACCTTTTATGAAATCCGCTGGTAATAATCAGTTAGTGCTTTTTGAAGCTGATACTTCACAGTTATTAATTGTTGATAAATGAATCAAGATTGGCAAGTTTAAGTCTTAATAATCCATTTTAAGTCGTAATCCATTTTATTTAAACCACACACAACCACAACCAAAATAATAATTTACTGATATCACAAAGTCGCAAAAATTTAAAATAACATAACATAAAAGCACGGCTATAAATCCCTAGAAGGGGTAGCCAGAGCTAAGGAATTAGAAATTCCTCAGCCACTTTTGGCAATGTGAGTGGGGAAAAGATGGTTAAAGTAAAGGTTGTTGATAATGGGTCTCTAGAAACGGGGTAGTGCTATTCTAAGCTGACACTACATGGCAAATTTAAAATACAATCAAAATATCTTACCATCTTCCAAATCTCTCCTATAAACGGAAAGTATACCAGTCTGGCCACTATCAAACCTCCCCGTGTTCTGTTGAGGCTTATTTCCGTTTCCGTCTACGAATAACGGATGATTGTATTGAGAGAACCTCGCGAAAGGAATTGGGGAGAACCATTGAACATCCTGTATAGTGTTCATTCGAACCTGCAATAAAAAAAAGTCAGTAAATATGGTTAAACGACTTTACTTTTTGGTGCTAACTACTAGTGTCATCAGTTTCCCTCGGGATAGACAAAGACTATCGATTGGTACTTCGTATGATCCTGGCAAACTTTGACATCAATCTCTTTATACGTGCCCTTTTATTCTTCACAATTTGAACCCCTGCCATTTTACTGTGTCCTTTTACTAGCCCTGACATACATACATATACTCACGGCTATAAATCCCAAGAAGTGGTAACCAGAGCTAAGGAACCAAAAATTCCTCAGCCACTTTGGGAAAGTTGAGTGGGGAAAAGATGGTGAAATAAAGTATGTTGGTGATGGGTCTCTGGTGGTTAGTCGCCTTTTACGTACACCCACCGGAAGAAATGGGGTACTGCTATTCTAAGCTGACACTACACAGCACTAGCCCTGACTGATGTTATAATACGTACGACGTAGGAATGTAGGTCACACTATAAGTTTTGCATAACGAAACTCAGGAACAAACAGAAGGACAACAGAAGTTACAATTTGTTAAAAATATAACATATAGTCTGGCATATTCAAACACACTTGGACCAAATTGAAAGTGTGCTCAAAAAGGCAGGCGTCCGAAGTATGAAGAATAAAAGAGCATGTATGAAAAGATTGATGGATGTAGACGAAGCAAGAGAGGTTTGCCAGGATCGTACAAAGTGGCGATCGATAGTCTCTGCCTACCCCAATGGGAATTAACGGCGTGAGTATATGTATGTATGTATGTATATTCAAATAGGTCTGATAAGCTAGAAGTGCAAAACTTTTAATGAAACCCATGTATAACTACTAAAAAACCCACCCGATTGAGAAAATCAACATTGAAATCCATGATATCAATAGCCAATAGGAGCAACGCATCTTTATTAACTCGCTGCAGTGCCATTTTTAGACCAATCCGGGTGACGCGTTCAGATAACTGCAGCATCGTTTCGCTCACTCTGATTGGCTCATTCGTTTCTAGTACATGGACATTGGAATCTCTGCGTTCTGATGCTAAAGTTTGTATAGCAGTCTTTATGTTGGTAAACTGAGCTTCTGTTTGGTTGTATGGATGGACTAACACCTGAAAGAGAATATTAGAGAATAAGTAGTTGAAAAAACCAATTGGCTTATTCCGTTTATCCACCCTAAGGCGGATATTCGGAAACGCGTGTCCGTCTATCCACCCTGAACGGGGTGGATATCCGTAATGCATATAATATATATTAATAATATATTGCCGTGTAGTGCCGGCTTAGAATGTCGCTACCCCTTTCTAACCACGGGTGTCGTAAGAGGCGACTAAGGGTATTGGGGCTTGTTATTGGATTTTTGGGCGATACGGTTGGAGACCCATCACCAAAATCCTTTATTTTACCGCCTTTTCCCCACTCAACTTCCAAAAGTGGCTGAGGAATTTATAATTCCTTGGCTCTGGCTACCCCTTCTAGGGAATTATAGCCGTGAGTATATGTATGTGTATGTGCATATAATATGTTTCTTCCGATTTTCTACCCTGTCATGTTTTAATTTGTCACTTTTGTTAGGAGTTTTTTCTTGTTATGGTTTCATTTGTCACATCGGTTGTTTTGAATGGTTTTCACCCAAATACTACATACCAACCCTATAGGTAACAAAAATATTAATTTAAAACTTCCCGCCAATTTATTTTTATTTAAACTGTAAGGAAAGTAGGTATGTTTATCTTAAGTATTTTAATGTTCACGAAGTTTCTTGGACCTATTTTGTGTTGTATATGTTTCTGTAAATGACTGTACTTGGGGTAAAAAATCGGAATAAACATTTTATTATGAATTCCGATTATCCACCCCGTTCAGGGTGGCTAGAAGGACATGCGTTTCCGAATATCCGACTTAGGGAGGCTGTTTTGGGGTGGATAAACGGAATAAGCCAACCAATTTATAATAATGGGAGCAGACCAAGTATGTTAGCCATGCGGGTTTCATCATGATGTTTTCCCCTACATATAGCAACCATGATAAATTCACCAGTCACCACACATAAAGACCTTAAAAAAGACTTTGTAGATCCAACTCAGGTTTCAAAGCCACATCTTTTCCATGAGAAGCAGTGCTGTTTCCATTGAGCTATCACAGTTATTTTTTGGCATTAAATATACACTAAAAATGTATACGAAGACCACGAGTATACGAAATATACTAGTACGAGCGGTGTTTAAACTAGTTATCGCGTGGGATAAAGCAGCCATCTCTTACGCACTTACTTAGTATCGTATACTGCCATCTCATTCTAACCGTTATCGTGTCGATAAAATAGCCCTCGTGCTTGCCCTACTGATGTATTGTACAAGTATATATCTATTCTTTATGTTTGCTTATAGGTATACAAGCTCAAATTACCCAAATAATACAGCCTTGATAGCTCAGTGGGTAGAACACAGCTTATCATGCTGACGATGAGGGTTCAAATCCCAGACCTGGCCTGCACAAATTTGTCTTTTCTAAAGACATGTGGGAGTCATGTTAGAGCGCACACTACTGCGGACTCACTCGCACATAGCAGCGTCTCACTCATATTCCTACATCGCGGAGTGTAAATGATTTTCGAGTTAAGCATAGATACAAATTATAAGTTGGTACACAGTAGGGTGTACTGGCCAGTATATCTTTGCTGTTTCCACAGACATATATCTGGTTAATTCACCATGGTTCTTAACAGTTAGGGAAAACATTGTGAGGAAGCCCGCATGAGTAAGTTTTACTTAGACACATGATAGTGTATTTGTACAAAACGGCATTAGGCCTACCCTCTATCACAGTACACTGTGTTGGGTTTGAATAATAATAGATATTAAGTATTGCTAAGAATATGTAGTATTTTTAACTTACCATAACCAAATCAGTATTACTATCAGCTCTACTCTTGTAGGAATCCAGGAATTTTTTGGCTCTACTTGGGGTTTTTGTAACCAATATTACTGAGATTCTTGCACTCTCAGTGACATAGGGGACTGTCACCAATCTAGCTGCCCCGAGGATCCTGGTCACCTCCAACTGTCTAGTCCAGTGGTTGGATCCAATTAAGAGCAACCTGGAATAAGTGGTAATAAAGTCAAAGCTAAAATTATAAATAAGAATTTCAGATTGATTCAAAGTGTGGTAAATGTAGTATTCAGTTTGCTGTCATGAAATTTTATACACATGTAAAGCAAAACTTCTAATAAATTTAAACATTATATTTTCATATATTTAATTAATACATGTGTATGTACATACATATACTGATGGCTACAAATCCCTAAAAGGGGTAGCCAGAGCTAAGGAATTGGAATTCCTCAGCCACATTTAGAAGTTAGGTGGGGGAAAAGATGGTAAAATAAAGGTAATTTAATCTAATATGAAATCCTCTACAGTCAATTCAATAGGCCTGCCCCAGTAGCATGAGCCATGTGAGACTGAGTGTGTCAATTGAAAATAGAGATACTGATTACAGATACGGCTCATTTTAACATAATCTGGCAGTACTTCATTTCTCACATGATATATTCACTCTCACATATTTTTGCTACAGGGGCTGAAAGTTTATTTAGTATTTTGTTTTATTCTCGTGAATTTATCTGCCCCTTTCAAATTGTGTTAAATATAAAATTGAAATTGGTCAATTACCTTTATAGTATTAAATAAGATATTGACATTGGTAAATTACCTATATTGCAATGATGTAGCAGGCTGCCACAACCAAGCTCCAGATCTGAGCGTTATTCCTTCCACTTCTGGCCATTGCTTTTGAGCCCATTTAATAGCCATAGTCACCGCTAGATCAACTGCTTTCTTATTAGCCCCAGTGAGTGGTAAGATTGCATAATGATCATTAGGAAAGAGGGCATGCGATGAATTGAATAAGGTCCATCGCAGATAATCAAACCGTGTATCAGGAGGTGGCGGTAATAGTCCAGGGTCTGTCCGTAGACCAACTGGCCATGTTTCATTACGGAAACCTATTGGATGACGTCTTCTACTTTTACGCATTGCTATGTGGAGCTCCTGTATTAATTCTTCAACTTTTTCAAGGTGTATTCGAGACACGTATGAGTGGAGCTGGTAAAATTCATTACTGCCAGATATAGGCCCAACAGTTACTGAATCTGCTAGTTCTGATGTTAACATTCCTTGTATTGAATTGTTAATGAGTGTCGTAGATTTGTAATTTTGTCCTTGTAACCTACTAGTGCAAGACTTTTTTGCAGCATGTAG
Organism: Bedellia somnulentella; assembly: GCA_963576735.1. Classification (NCBI taxonomy): domain Eukaryota; kingdom Metazoa; phylum Arthropoda; class Insecta; order Lepidoptera; family Bedelliidae; genus Bedellia; species Bedellia somnulentella. The sequence goes on from OY755193.1 coordinate 11,917,450, forward strand.
GATACATCTACCTAGGTTCTCATGATGTTGGCCCGAATATGAATTACGTACACACCAGTCAAGTGAAAGATGTACTTGACGTAGAACTGAATTAGATAATAGAATTCCATTTTCTAAAGAACAGTAATGGCTGTCATCTTCTGCAGGAATACCCATGTAAACATCTTGACTTATACTCAATTTTGACACCATATCTTTTAATTTTAAGCTATTAACATAAGAAGTATCAGATGATATGAAGAAAAAGTTGTATTCTTCTAAATAGTTGTCAGCCAAGTACTTCAATACATGGAAAGGTTTCAAAACTTCTCTCGTGTCTGTAAAGCCAACAACATTAGATTTTCCGATAGCTGAACTGGCACTTTTAGCTGTTATAAAGAATCTAAGTGAAGGTAACAATTCTGTTGATGTTTTATTGATAGCTCTTCCACGATCATCCAAGCCATCTTCTGTGGTTAGTATGGCAGAAAACAGTAAATCTCGAATGCCTAGTTCGGTACTAAAATATCTTGGGCGCTGTACATTTCTTGATCCTACTGGAGAAGCCACATTTGCGGGCCTTTCTTCTCTGTGAGGCTCAAACTCGTCAACAGCAGCTGAAGTACTAGATGCAATGCAAGGCTCTATATCATCGTCTAAAGGAATCACAGCAATAGACACCCATAACCCCAAGAACAGGCCGATTATAAAGTAAGAGTTGTGTTTTACTTGCGACATTAAACAACGCGAGAACATCTTGTCACACGATTGGTTCCACTATAATATCGTACATTAATAGCGAGTTAAGTGAAGATTAGTTGAGATAAGATACGCATAGGATTGAACAGTTTTTAAATCAAGATAACGACATATAGGTAACTATAAATCCTTGGAATTATAATAAATCTCTAGCATTAGGATTAGCAGCACAACAAGGAATTGAATTGAATTGAATTTTATTTATTTGAATGGCAATTGTGTAGAACATCTCTGCCAGCGTCAAGTTATTTGGAGTAAATCAAACAAACAAAATAATACGTATTCCAACATAAAAAAAACCTTACGTTAAAATATATACATAACAAATTGAATATTCGAAACAATTTAAAAACACAAAATAAATAAGAGAAGATGACATCTTATAAAATATCACTACCACAAACTATATAGAGATTATCACTACGTTTTATGGGTGAAGTGGCTTCAATGGTATTACAGATCCACAATCTTTTCTTGGCGTCGCTGTCATGGATATTAGTATTGCCAGTAAATAAAAATTAACGATTATAAGGGAAATAATTTTACATCAAACAGGCTAATTTATGTAGTACAGTATTGAAATGTCTTAATAAAACAAATTATATAATATTCATTTCATTAATAACTAGTTGCTATGTAGAGTCGGCTTAGAATAGCACTACCCCATTTCTGCCGGTGGGTGTACGTAAGAGGCGACTAACGGTATTGGGGCTTTTAAGAGATTTTTGGGCGATGCGGTTGGAGACCCATCACCAATAACCTTTATTTTACCATCTTCACCCCACTCAACTTTCCAAAGGTGGCTGAGGAGTTTCTAATTCCTTAACTCTGGCTACCCCTTCTAAGGATTTACAGCCGTGAGTATATGTATGTATGTATGTAATAACTATTATTGTAAGTAAACAAGTTCGTTTTAATGTAAGCTAATTATATTTATTTATTTTTGCCTTTGTCTGGTATGTCTACCCGAATCACTGTGTTGCTTATCTTACCTCCCAAATGTTGTCTAGAAGAGATCGCTTTTAGCGATAACACTGCCAATTGTACTTCTCTGCAAACTCATTATTTTATACTCAAGGATTTGTTACTTGTGACACTCAGAGTTAATAAGTGGGTAACTACATAAAATCATTTTTTTATCTGTAAATCAGAGGCTTACCTTGTCTTGTACTGTCTTTACATTTGTGGGAGTCATGTTAGAGCGCACACTACTGCGGACTCAAACGCACATAGCAGCGTCTCACTCATATTCCTACATCGCGGAGTGTAAATGTTTTTCGAGTAAAGCATAGATACAAATTATAAGTTGGTGGACACAGCAGGGTGTACTGGCCAGTATATCTTTGCTGTTTCCACAGTGGTGACCCCTCGATAAGAACACACGCTTCTTTCTACTACATTTCTCGATCTACGCGCAACTTCTGTTCCTCGCTTACCTCACCACACCATTCATTCAGCAGAGCATCTACAGGCATGCAATCACCGGCCTCATTGTTCACACTGAATTTGGTAATTGGTAATAGGTACCTCCTAGCTTTGATATCGTCGTATCGACTAGGAGGGGAGTACTGTGGGAGTCATGTTAGAGCGCACACTACTGCGGACTCAAACGCACATAGCAGCGTCTCACTCATATTCCTACATCGCGGAGTGTAAATGTTTTTCGAGTTAAGCATAGATACAAATTATAAGTTGGTACACAGCAGGGTGTACTGGCCAGTATATCGCCGTTTTGTGCGACTACACTGTCACACGACTTAGTACAACTCAGCCATATGGGTTTCCTCACGATTTTTTCCCTCAACGTTAACATCCGTGATAAATTAACCACACATATGTCTTTAGAAAAGACAAATTGGTGTAGGCCCGATCCGGGATTTGAACACTAGTTGCTTGCACGTTAACCGGTGTTCTACCCATTAAGCTGTCACGTCGTATTTGCCTTGTATTTTTATATATGTCAGACAGTTATGACTTAAGAAATGACACACTGGAACATCCCTGCATTAAGATTAGAACCCACGCATCAGTGTATACGAAGTGAAATCTTATTCGGGAGCATTTCCCCACTTCGTGTAACCCGCACCGCATGACTATAGATGCGCGCACAACTTTTCGGTTCGTGTTAGCCTACTTATATAAAATTTAACAAAATAAATAATAATTTTCATTATTTTTCACTACAAAAAATGTTAATAAAGTATAAATTTATTATATACGTAGGTCACCCTATAATTTTTATTTAGTTAAGAACTAACTGACAATGACAGGCCGAAATTTCAAAATGGCGACAGTATACCAGTAGTCGCCGCCGGCCAAGAAAAGATTGTGGATCTGTAAATGGCAAATTTTGCCATTGCCACAATTACTTCACCAATGTCGAGTAAAATGAAAGAAAGCCACCTTATGTGAGTTTGGCCGGTGAATTCACTATATATATATATATATATATATATATATATATATATATCGAATGAACATACTTGAAGACTATCGATCGCCACTTTGTACGATCCTGGCAAACCTTTTATTCTTCGTACTTCGGACACCTGCCTTTTTAACCTGTACAAAGTGGCGATCGATTGTCTCTGCCTACCCCAATGGGAACTAACGGCGTGAGAATATGTATGTATGTATGTATACTTGAAGACTCTCGAGTTAACACAAAGCTAGAACAAAAATTAGTAAATTCGACAACACAATGTAACAACAACACAAAATACATAAGATGTAAAATACGTGCAATAAAATAGGACAACACAATTAATTTACAATTTTAATTTATTACTAAATATTATTATAAACCTGCACAAAGTAGAAAAAAAGGGAGAAAAGACGGGAGGAGAGAGGAATAGACGGAGGGAGATTTTCATAAATAGAAGGAGATAATTGACAAACAAAAGAATAAATGTTCGACAGAGCCCTCAGCCAGACCACACTCGCAAAGCGATCATGATCTCTCACCCTGATCTTTGCAAGAAAAACTGGGGTACACGCATGACCAAGACGCAGTCTAGTAAATGTAGATAGAACCCACCTATCAATATTATGAAATCGGCGTCGATTGAACCACGGCCGTGATGGAATTTGAGGTTGAATATCGCCGTAGCGAATTCCTTTTATCAATTTCGAGCGGTTCCATAAATTCTGCCAAGACTCTAACATACGAGGTTTCACCAAAGCGCAAAGATCGTGAGCATTATATGAATGGATGGCGAACGGAAGCTGAACTGACTGCGTTTTTCGCGTAGGAATCAACAGCTTCATTATCACTAATACTTGAGTGGGAGGGTATCCACACCAAAACAACGTCAAGGCAACGTTGTAGACAGTCATATAAACAATCTCTTATATCCAGAATAAGAGGAACTTTGGTCTTGGATCGAAAAGGATTTGACGTAATCGTTTCTAAGACAGATAAGCTGTCTGAGAATATGACAGCCTTAGAAATATTATGCGCCAAAATATATTTCACCGCTTCCAAGATAGTGAGATAATTGGGGTGGGGATGAAAAGCTTAGGACAATTTTGAATTTAGGGATCCATACAGCTGAACCAACGCTTTCCATATTATAGGAATTAGATGCGTCTGTAAAAAAGTACAGCCATCCTTTCCACCTGGAAGAGCAAATTTCCAAAAAAAAGTGAGTTGGCTCCTGGGGCATTTTTTATAATACCTAAATTACAGACGACGGGAGGGAGAATGTCAGGGAAGGAAACGAGTGCCCAAAAATCTGCCCTGTATCGCGTGAGTACACTGTCCAAGCAAATCGTGGGTACTCTGAACAACAGGTGAAATGTCACGTAATGTTCAGAAGTATTAGTACCTCGGCTAACCCCTTCGGGGATATTCGGCGTAAACGTTTGAGTCTTTTTTGAATCAAGATGTAGAATTGAAAAGAATAATGTTGAGTTTCATATGGTTGGGCCTATTTAATACTGCGCAATATGCAAAAATCTTCAATTCCTACAATAAAAGAAATACCGGAAATACGAAGAAAACAGTAATCGTCGCTTCCTCATCCGAAAGGCATCTTTGCCAGGTCTAAAACAACCGAAAATAAACAATCAAGTACTAAAAAGTAAGAAATAACTTTTTTAGTTAAATATGAGTACTGTGATTAACTTCCAAAAGTGGCTGAGGAATTTCTCATTCCAAAGCTCTGATTACCCCGTTAAGGGATTTATAGCCGTGAGTATACGAATGAATGAATAAATGATTTACACCTTAGGAATTTTTTTATTCCACTAACTACTCTTAAATTATATTTTGATTCGGTGCCAGTCAGTCAAACAAAATTTAATTCACCTTAATATCGCTTCACACAGATAAAACAATCGCTTAACATTTTAAATGGTAATACATACAAAAATCTATTTACCCTACCATGTAGGGATCCTGCATTGTACATGTACATGCAGTGCGAAATACACACTTATTTATCCATTTATCATATCACGCAGGCTGGCACCGACTCACAAATTAATTTAAGAGAATTTTAAGATTTAGGCAGGTTGAACTGACGCGTGTGGAATAAAGAAATTCCTAAGGTGTTAAAAACAGTACTCATATTTAACTAAAAAAGTTATTTCTTACTTTTTAGTACTTGATTGTTTATTTTCGGTTGTTTTTTCAACTATTAGGTCGGTTTTCTTTTTGTTAAAAATATTTTTCGATCGTATACATACAAAAATAATGCCATGCTTATATCATAATGTTTTTATTATGTGTGTTTATATGCAATACCCTTTTTACGAAGGCAAGTTTTGGCATAGTTGTTTAAAGTAAAGAGATTAGTGTTTTAGAGTAAAGAGGATAAATCTATTGATTAAAATATAATGCACAAAAAGATAAAAAATAGAGTTTATTTAATGAGTCTGTTAAAATAACTATTCCTATAATCAGTCAGCAACAAAATTATTTGAATCCGTTTAATACCCGTGGTCTTGTTATTTTTTCCTCTTTAAATCATAGCAAACTGCAACAGTACGACGCCATATGTCACAATAACTTGAACCAAATTGATGGGTAATGTTGCATCTACATCAAATAGCCCACAAGCACTCATTTTTTTGTAATTTATATTTGTCATTCGCAATACGTTTTTGCTCAGATGCCGAACATGTTCTAAAAAAAACAAAACATTAGTTAGAATTCCGTGAAAATGTTAAAAATGGCCAGTTTTGATTCTGCACGAGGGTTTCGCACTATTGTTTATAGAAAGGTTTGTCGTGTTCAACCCCTTTCAAAATATTATTTTGATATCATTATAAATTGAAATATTTTGTGGAAGGTAGAAGCGTTATCGACAACCCTACGCCCACTCCGTGGCCTTGAACTGTCTTCGTGGTTTAGCGGTAAAAGACTCAGCTCCATTTTCGAATGTTTCGGGTTAATAGATATAATTACTTTTAAACGTTACTGAACTTTGGATCTACTAATTTACAATAGAAAGTTATTTACAATATACATACATAAATACATATACTCACGGCTATAAATCCCAAGAAGGGGTAGCCAGAGCTAAGGAACTAGAAGTTCCTCAACCACTTTTGGAAAGTTGAATGGGGAAAAGATGGCAAAATAAAGGTTGTTGGTGATGGGTCTCCAACCGCATCGCCCAAAAATCCCTTAAAAGCCCCAATACCGTTAGTCGCCTCTTACGTACACCCACCGGAAGAAATGGTTTAGTGCTATTCTAAGCCAACACTACACGGCAGCATTACAATATAGAACTTAAAATTAAGCATTTTAAATGTTTCAATTATTTTTGCCACATTTAGTCTTTAAAACATAAAGTTTTAATTTTTATCTGTTACATACCAAAATTCTAAATCCAAACCATACGAATGGGGACATCTGAACTTTCACTTTCATACTTTTACATATGTTGTAAGTTAGTACTAGGATTTCTACATTCCACTATGTAAATAATATTTTGAAAATAAATTATAAAATTACCATTTTTATTGCTTTTTAAAGTACTGAAGCATAATAATTTCGTCTTTTGTACTTGTTTGTGAAGTTTATGCGCATTAAAGCTTAATATCACTATCAAGATCCATAGCTTGGTGACCCACGCTATGTAGTGAACTATGGACGAGTAGAAATAACTTGAAGTGGTTGGAAACTGGAAGAAAAAAATTACCATTAAACAATGCTGTGGGTTTTGAGGAGAGGAGTAACTCTTTCAAGTCAGAGTTTTAACTACTGATTATAAACTTACATAAGCAGAAATAAGAAATCTTGATTCAAAATAAAGCATTGACAATACAAATAGATCCACAGTGCTGATCAGGATCTGAAAAAGACGAAAAAAACAATTTATCTTTTGCTTAATGTGACCAATCACTAAAAATAACTGAGACATTTATAATAAATAAAATCTGGCATATTTCTTTTAGTAGTACCACGTAGTGCTGGCTTAGAAGTTCACTACCCCTTTCTACCCACGGGTGTTGTAAGAGGCGACTAAGGGTATGGAGCTTTTTAAGTGTTTTTTGGGGGATGCGGTTGGAGGAGAGAGAGATGCGGATGTGGAATCTCACTAACGATGCCTTATTTCAACCATCTTGTCAACTATCAACTTCCAAATGTGGCTAAGGAGTTTTTAGCTCTGAAACTCTGGCTACCTCTTTTTGGGATTTATGGCCGTGAGTATTGTATGTATTTATTCTTTTTAGGTTTACAGCCGTGGGTAAAGGCAAGTTAATTCAACCTTCTTTAAAATTATAGCCATCGAAAACAACTGAATGGGGCTCATATCTTTACATCCACAGTTGGACATGTAGATGTCGTGGCCACATCGAAAATTTGAATACATCATGAAATGATCGAAAATCGTTAAACGTTGACGATTTTATGATCTGGTTAAATTAAGTTGGCCACATCATGAATTGTGACTATTTCATGAAATGATCGATCATTTAACGATGTGTTCAAATCTACGATAAGGCCACGACATAGACCTTGCCTAAAGATCTCAACAATACGTCTAACCACCAAACTGACGTCGCTACTTGAGAATAAATAAATACATACGGACATATTATACAATGATCAAGTTATCCCCAAACTAAGTAGAACTTGTATTATGAGATATTAACTCAACGATATATTTAATATTACAGTATACACATATAAATAACATGGAAGACTACGAAACAATAATTTATGCTCATCACATAAATGTTGCTCTCAGCGGGGATCGAACCCACAACCTCCGGACGGAGAAGCTAGTCACCTATCGACTCGGCCACGGACGTCGTCAAAACTTTTCGCCCTAAAGGCTTCGATCGTATATACTAAAGATGCCGCACTCCATACAAATTCAACGCACAAAAGTGGACCGCGAGAATGACAAGACTGTTTGACAATTCAATATTTATTTTTCTACGATTATCGACCTTACCGCATTTTCTTAAGACCTATTACTTATTGCAAGATCTAGCACGCGACTGTCAGTGAAACAGTGCTTACCATAAAAAAAGCACTGTTTGGCCGGGCCGTTTTTCGTGCTATGTTGGTGTATCTTTGGTATATATGATCGAAGCCTAAAGGCCTCGTATCGTGCCTCTTTGAGTTTGTTGATTAGCATATAATTCGTCCTATTACTGCAAATACATGCTATCTGCAAAAATCTCATTTCGAGATATGGCCATTTTAATGTTTGACCAATTTTTTTTCTATTGAAACTTGTAAAAAAATTAAGTGTTTTTATATACTCTTAAGCCTTATCGTATTTAGTTTACATTTTACTAATTGAAGAGACCTAGAATGAAATTATTTGACCATAAAAACATGATTGAAAAAAAAATGTCCCACACTTAGCAGGTTTTACCTGTACAAATATATTTTTGTATATTTCGTTCAGTTAAGTGTTTATGAACATGTTTCTATTTTATGAAGCTTTAGTTTTCGTACCATATGCCTACAAACTACAAAATAATCAAAAATACCAGTATATTGGCGAGTATTTTTTATTTTACTTAAAATCATCAACAATAAAGCCGGTTTTACCTGTACACAATTTTGGAATATCTTATTAAAAGTATCTTAACTTCACTAAATTCTACTCATTTTTAATGTTTTTCTTTAAGAAAGTGGTTTTAATGAATTTATTTTACTGTATTAGGGATATTTAATGTGTAACAATGGTGTATCTATTAATGGTTGAAATAAATAAACATTTTTTAATCAGTATAGCAAGCTACTTTATTAATCAAAATACAAAACAAAGAGGTACAAAGCTAACAATTTTTGTTTATTGGGTTTACGCGAATGTTACTCATTCAATAAAACTCACTTTAAGGTTTTAATTCGCTGATTTATTTCGTTTTTTTTCATTATTTTTACCGACGTTTCGAAGCCCTTTTCAGCGCTCATTTTCAAGGTTTGACTAAGGGCTTCGAAACGTCGGTAAAAATCATGAAAAAAACGAAATAAATCTGCGAATTAAAACCGTAAAGTGAGTTTTATTCAAAGCTAACAATCTTCATCACTGCTTGAATCTGAGGCTGCAATATCCGGAACCCTGTCGACAATATCGTTCTCACAATGGAGCCCGTGATACCAACCGTGGTATTCTTCCGGAATGATACCGTTTTGACAAAGACTCTGTAAATCTTTTTTCTTTGCTGCAGAGATCGCCAAAGGTTTATTGTACAACTTCTCTAATCCATGTCGTAGGAGTGATTCAGGAGTTGCAGGTGGCTCTACAGAATTCGGATTGGACTTGTTGCGTTGGTTTCCTTTTCTTGTGCTGTATCGTGGGCCAGATTGAGAAGTTGCATTTCTGTGAGATGGTACAACTGCTCTGGTATCAAAATTTAAATACTCTTCAGATGCATTGTAATTGAAGTAGATTTTTGGGTCACCTTTTACATATTTTTTTTTTAATCTTTAGCCATGAAACTTTGTTCCCATTGCAGTCTTTAGTTTTGTTTTTTATTGTAGCTTCAGCAAGTTGTTTCAGGTCATAGAACTCATTGTACTTAAACTCTTTAACATTGTAAGGATCTTTCTTCACTTTCTTGTTGCCTGCTTTGTAGACTCCTTTTGATCTAGCACTCTTAAAAATGTTTTTCCAATCTGTCATTGAGTATAAGTCCTTGTGTTTTTTTGCACTTTCAATACTGCTGTGCATGGAATCTGCTTCCATATAGGAATGCCCGGACTCAAGAAATTTCTGTTCTATTACCTCTAAATGCTCTATCTCGTTAACAGCCCAAAGCAAAATAGCTGCAACATTTTGGTTACGGTTCTGTCCACCGCAGGTGTCGGAGAACAAAGAGATACTTGTGACGTGACGCGGGATGCAAGAAGACAAGTAATGGTATAAAACTGTTCTTATCTCCGCGCTTCCCTTCTTGCCATGTACCTCGGACCAAGGAAAGCAATAAACATTGTTGGGTAAAGCACTCTCGTTAAGTTATATACAGTCAATTTTTGCACATAATAAAGATAACCAATCTTCGAGCATGGTAATTGCAAAATAGCTTGCAAATCAAATGAGACCGATAGAAAAGCTGGATCAGTCCCCGCTTTTTCTTTATCTCTTTCTTTCTCAGCTTCGCATGCAAATTTTCCTTTCTACGTGTTCGTTATAGGAAGCCTCTAGATCAGCTCTATATTTTTCTTTTGCTGAGGCGTACTTGTTACAAACCTGGCATTGATCTTTCTTTGGAACAAAAAAGCTCAGGTTGAATTGAGTGGAGAAAATTCGGCGGTATGTTATGGCAGACACAGGGTTATCCTTTCCATACTCCTCCAAATAAAGCTCGTATATTTTATTATTAGAAAGTGTGCTTTCTAAGTATTTGCGCTTTGACTGTTTTCTGATATAATGACCCTCCATTGAAGGAAAGGAAGAAGTGTGATCGATTACTTGTTGCACCTTTTCTGGAGAAGTTTTATTTGGAGGAATTTTATGTCCTCGTCCGTCAGAACCGGAGTAAAGTACAAGTTTATTTCTATGTTTGATTGCGACTATTTATGTCCTTATCTCCCGTAACAATTTTAACAAGTCTTCTACTTCTTGTACTCATTTTTATCGCTCAGTATCATTAGATTTAGCTTTTAAACAACAATTAAACAACTTTTTTAACGACAGCTACAAACATCAACACTGTGACATCGTCGCTTGAGCCGCAACTGAGTGAGGTTAGCTACGTCGCGAAGCTTGTCAGCACATTTAGCTGGTTTTTCCTGTACGACTACACGTTAAAACTGGAATAAAGTTACAGGCAAAAACAACTAAGTCACTGTAACTTTTTATAGCTGTTCAATAATGTAGTATAATGATATTAAAATATTCTGGTAAAAAACGATACACACGTTTAGTGTATTTTGGTTGTCGTAAAATAAATATTACACATTAACAACTTTTATGCAAATAACTGTATAGTACGTATAGAACTTACATTCAGAACACAAAATGGCAATTATATTATAAAACGGGTTTGCAAATAAAATCTAAAATCAAATAACAGTTTTTGGGTGGAGATAAAACAAAAAACATTTTGTTAATATAGACATTTCAGTTTCTACTAGTACATAATTGTAGAAAATTGATAAAATGATGCTTTATGATATTCCCATCTTCGCATCCAAGGTTCATGTCGAAAAAAGGGTTTTACCAGCATATAAAGCTTGAAAAATGCAGTTCGATGGTGTAATAAAATTATTTTCGCCAAAATGTCACTTAGCAGGTATTTGCAGTAATAGGACGATATCTTAGTCACTTCGTATAATGAAGCCGAATCGAGATATTTTGTATTATCTAAGGATACTGGGAAATTGCTTATTTATATTGTTTTTCAAGACTGAGCTGTGTCTATTACTATAAATAATTATAACATGTTATAAGTTTTTCGAGCAAATCGAACTCTATCGATATCCGCTGTTGTTATTTAAAGTTTATTAAGGTGTGATAGGATTTTTTCCTATTTAACCCTATTGACGATATTCTTATTTTTATTCTATTTATATGATTCCTACTTTTCGCTATCGAAAATTGCTGAAGAATCACAAATGAGCATAGAAAATCGTACAATTGACACAGGTCATAAACATGCACACATATGATCACGGCTATAAATCCCTAAAAGGGGTAGCCAAAGTGGGGAAAATATTGAAAACAAAGGATCTTCGTGATGAGTTTCCAACCGAATCGCCCGGAGATCACTTAAAAAACCGCAATACCATTATTCGTCTCTTACGAACACCCATGGGCAGTAATGGGGTAGTGCTATTCTAAGCTGACACTACACATCTCCTAAACTACTATTATTATATCATAAACTAATATAAGATATTTTAGAAAATGAGTTTTGGATTAATACTTACAGGTAATGTAAAAACCTTTTCACAAAGTTTTAAAATAATCAAGATCTGTTTGTAAACATGCCCCAACTTGTTTACTTCAGAGGAATTTAAATTATTAATGTTCAGCTCAAACTTAAAAGACCACTGTTTCAAACTATTATTCAAGAAATTCAATATAAATATGCAATATATCAAATTTATGTCAAAGAAAATTCTGGTCGCCGATAATATGAATTTACTAGTAACAAATTGTTCATAGTATATGATGTCACTGAGTGCTGTGAATGACTGTAAAATTGTAACTTTAAAGCACAAAGCCAAAATAATATATTTGGATGATTCCATGCTCACTCCGAGGATCCGATTTACATCTTCAATTTGCAGTATTATTTGAACCATCAGTTTACTCTTACACGAAGCGGACAAAAAATTGATGAAATAATCAAAGTTTGAGGCTGCTGCGTTGACGACAAATACCATCACATTTAATAGACCAAAGTTGTAGATAAAGAAATCATTAATTACTGAACTTGATAAGTTACAAAGTACCAGTATTAACATAATAGTGAAAGAGAAAAATACATATTTATTCGAGACGGATGTTATGAAATCATCTTGGATATGAAATCTGGAGCACACTATTAATTTATCGATGAGCACTAATGGCTGTAACACAACTTGTATTTCTTTTGTCAAGTGATTTTTTATAAGAATCTCGTTTGATATCATTTTTTCAGGAATATTCACGTTGTAGATGTTGCGCAGTAAATGTTGGAAACAATTTATTACAATTAATCGATAGGTCATCAGTGCGAGTAAAAAGAAAGTAAAAAGCCATCCATTAATGAATTGCATCAAGTGGCAAAACTAATAATCGCAATGTAATATTCAAGTCACATGTATACAGGTATTGGTCCCCTTGGATGTTTGTTCAATTTTAACTTGTAATTAAAAAGGTTTAATAATGACGGTGAAATCATCATTATTAAATTATTATTAACGACGACGTCCGTGGCTGAGTGGGTAGGTGACTAGCTTCTGGGTCCGGAGGTCACGGGTTCGAATCCTGCTGAGGGCAACATTTATGTGATGAATATAAATGTTATTTATATGTATGTTATATAATATTAAGTATATCGTTGAGTTAGTATCCCATGCCACAAGTCATTAAGTTCAACTTACTTTGGGGCTAACTTAATTTGGTCAAATGTCCGCATATATTTATTTGTTATTTATTTTGGTAATGGCTTCGTTTTTGTTTCGCGTTTTAACATCATTTGGTGATTCAAATTAAGGTGACAGTTCTATTAAAGCCAGATACCTAAGCCGACGTATCCGAACATCTGATTATAAAGTTAAAACAGTGTGGAATATTATCAACACCCAAACAAGCCGAGGTAAACCATGTGATCAGGAGTTCTGCGTTCTATCTGATAAAGGTCTGACTACGTCTAATGAGAAAATCGCTTGTATTTTTGCAAAATATTTTACTGACATACATACTGTAGGGTCAACTTCAGGGAGTGTGGAGGTTTTGAAATAAAAACCCAAAATAGCGGTACACTTCGTATAATTTCATCTTACACAACCACTTGCCGATACAACGGACTACTGACAATTGCCCACGCAAAAACAGAGATCGTATATTTATACCTTACCTAACCTCAAATCAACTGACAGTCTTATTAATAATACTTTACTCAAATTTACATAATAATTATTATAACTCATTTATAAATAAATAATAACATTTTAGAAATGAGTATTTACTAAAATTATGGATTTAATTACAATCATTATTTTAATCAGCGTGAGCTGTTTTGAAGTAAAGTCAAACAAGTATCTCATTATTCATACACGATACCACTAATACTTATTAAATAGGTAAATAATATGATTACACAATAAAACTATACAGTTTATCAATTATAAATAGTATAAACTATACAGTATAATAGCCAATCATAGCACACTCATTATTATAAGCTTACAGCTCGGCCTTCCTGTTATAAGCGAGTCCCTTCGCTTTTGGAAATATTTTTTTAAAGAATTAATAAAACTTTATTATTTTATATATTTTTTATACATAGGTAAGTTCTTGAAATAACTTGTAAATCCTGGTAACAAGTCATTAAAAATTAACAGGTCCTAATGTGTTAATCCTTACTAATGTTTCATATAGCCGTGTGTAGGTCCGGCTCGGTGGATTCAAATGATTCGAATCCCTGTGTGAGCCTGATTGGCCTAACCGGCCCCACTCTTTCTTATCAGGTGCAGGTTCGCTTAACCGGGCCGCTACGCACCGGCTCGGTTTTATTGTTTTCGAACAACAGGCTCAGGCATCAGGTTCAGGATCGGTTCGATTATTACCGTTACATTTGCTTTGCTTGCTGAATGTGAGAGCGAGACAAGAATGTAATACAATTTGAACTAGGGAGACAGAGACGAAAAGAGAGTTGTCCTTTTTTGTTCTTTGTTTGCCAATTTTGTTTAATAGATTAACAATATTTTCATAAATAATGGTGTTTAAAGTGATATTATAAATATGATAGTGTTTTATGTTGTGTCACTTTCTGATTTGCATATATTTATGTGTAGATATTGTTATAAGATGTTGTTAAGATGTTTCTAAATATTTTTTTTTTTTTTACATATGGATATTTGTATGTTAGCGAACCTAGCCTGTACACAAACAGAATCATTATACATATAAGTAAATTGATTTTTACATGAATGTCAACAGCAATCGTTACGTTCCGCGAAGTAAGCGTGGTATTTTTTGGTTGTTTGATTCAGTTCCGAATTTCTTAACCGAGCCGGATTCGATAAGCGGTCCGGCCCGGTTAAGAGGATTCAGTACCGGAACTGAGCCTGAACCTGGTGATTCGAATCCCCTCGCGGAGCTGGATCTACCCAAGCCTAGTTTCATAATTGCGATTGCATTAACTTTTTATACATATATATGCACACACATATCATACACATAGTTTTACAGACATTTACATATTATTTACACATTCAATATACATATATATTTTTATTTACATATTCTACACATTACACACTTACAATGTATTTTTTTATTTTTTATTTATACGAATTGTAATATTAAGCACATAAATATAGAATAGAATAGAACCCATAATGGTACTCATCACGTACCTCTTCCTCACAGTCCATATATGTCCCCACCAAGGGGCTCCAGCCCACCCTACATAGGGCGATCTGGCCACAGTCCACCACGCCGGCCAATTGCGGGCTGGCAGACCAACGACCACCACCGCAACAGTAGCCGGGAGCGACGGCCCAACGTGCCCTCGGAAGCACGGAATCATCTTAATTCTCGGATAGTCAGGTGATTCAAGCCTGCAATATCCCTCCAAACTTGGTCAAATCTTACAAATCAAATTTGTAAGGTGATCACCCCCCCGGGGATCGAACTCGAGACCTCCGCACCCGAAACCAAGCGCTCAACCGCGAGGCCACGGAGGCAGTCATCACAGTTAAAACATTTTACAAAGATTACACTGCTAAACAGAAGCACAATTGGTGGCTTAAAACTATCTCTTCCAGACAACTCTTCAATGGAGAGATCAATACGTTAGTAAAAAGAATAGGCAGATTCACAACTCACATACTCGTGAGGTTATAACTTAATTATTAATTATTTGTTTATATATTATATCGTACTTATGTGATTTTCTTATATATATTTTTTTATTTATTCACTATTTAAATCGCTTAGATCATTACTGCCTTCTAGGTATGACTGTCATTAGGGAGTGCTTTTAAGACGCGGTACGAGCCTTAATGTCACAATCAGAACTACTATGGTGGTTGTTATGGATATTTATTATACTGTATGGGACCCCATGTATCAAGTTTATATAAAAATGCTTCAACAAAATCGAAATAAGTGTATTAAACACCTCACTATAGATTTCCATATTTAGACAACCTTCCTAACTTCATCATCATCATCATCATCATCAGCCACTGGACGTTCTAACTTTAAAACCCTTAAGATGTACAAAGGACACTAGGGATCAACTAATTTTAATGAAAACCATCCATAAAAAGGACTTGTAATCAAGGTTAAACTTCAGCTGTTCGTCCTACAATACTAGAATCCATAGAAATACTAGAATCCGATTCACATTCCGCACCCCATTTTCCGAAGCTGACATTTTTTTTCTATTAAGCATTTATTCATTTTAAATACTTTTGTAAACAGTTGGACTTTGTTGAATCAGCCGATCAACCTTTAATGTTCGAGTCCTAAAACTTTCTCATGATATAATTATTTAGATTATGAATTTATTTATTTTAAAGTATGTATTTTAAGTACTTTTATCCATCGATATATGTATCTTATCTTGCCATACAACGCGGTAACGCTTCCAGCATCTTAGGTACCCTTTCCCGATAAAAGGAACTGGAAGATGTTTTTAGATTTTAAGTTAGGTTTTTTTTTTTTAATAATATAAAATTTTTCATTTTTAAATTTATATATGCCTGACCATGATAATTTAATGTACAGGGTTTATTAATTTTTCCTACCTTGACTTATTTAGTAAGCTTTATGATAATGGTAAGCTAGTTCTAAATAAGCTCTTATTGAATGTGTACCGAAAATAATAATTTCCTTGGAAAATAATAGTTGCACGGGGATTTGCTATAACTAACTCATATGGCCAATAGAAAGGAGTTTCCCGTTTCTGATTTGACTCAAGAGCATTCTGCTCCCGGAAAAACTGTCCGTCCACTCTTGGTCTTAGTACCTATGCTGACATGTACCTAGTCAATAAACTTCGTACCAGATACCTTAAGTTGCTAGATTAATAAATCGCGCGCATAGCACACTATTACGCTGAGCGATTTCTGATTTATTCTCTGATTGATTATTGTTACTTTTGTGTTTAAATTACACCATCTGAATTTATTACTGAATAAACTTTTGTAACATAAATTACCCTTTTATTCCCTCAATATGGATAACTTTATATATTATCTTACATATATATTTATTTTTGTATTTGATGTTTATTACCAGTTTTTAAATATAAATATACCTACTTCAAAATTAGTACCATATATGACAAAGAATCTTATTTAGGTATACTTAATAATAATAATATCATAATTAATTATACATGTACATGTTTTTAAAATCTTGTTATATTCGCTTGGTCTGGTGGGGATGACAATCTGATGCCTTCAAAAGAATTCATCTCTATAAACTATCCATATCATAGCCGATGTACAATTATTTTGTTTTAAATACTTATTTTAATTTGCAATTTTCTATATCAACTTCAAAATTAGTATACTATACTATAACTTGGTAGAAACTTTAGAGGTCATCCTTGCATGAAATTTTGTGTACAGTTTGTTTCTCTAATAAATATTAAGCTATGGTAAAATGTACATAATTTTGATTTATACCATTTTAATTTATTTTTACCTTCCCCTGCTCGTGGTTCTAATTATATTTTTAACAAATGGAAGCAGGGCGAAGATTTGAGGTAAAATCTACAGTTATAGTCTTAACAGTTATGATGAGCGGCACTTTTAAAGTACAGAAACAATGTTAAGATTATATATTAATTGTGCTTCACTTATGTATATAGATTGACAAGACAAAGATGACAGCGATATCCAAAAATAATACACGGTGTGCTTAAATAAGTGTGAGTGGGTGACCCTAGTGTGGCGGATTCTATACTAGCCCTATAAAAATTCACGTATTTGACATTTTAGCCCATTCGTACACTTTATCGTAATTGATATATTGTGATGATAGAAGTTATTATTTGTTTTATAATATATTTGCATCGAAATCTTTTATTTCGGATCCAAAGCAAAGCATATAAAATGGTAATAATTACAGTCTTAATTTGGACATGAATGGCTAAAAATTTAATATTTCCCGAAGGATATGCAATGGATTTAGATTCTATGCTAATGATTATGACTTAAATACCAGAATTAACGAAAATAAGACAATTATAATTCACACAGACAGTTCATCTTGATGCCTAAGCCGTTGTAGGCAGCTATCGTGTCCGCGAGAGGATCACAGGTATACAGGAGGTATACCCTTGTTGACGTTTATGCTATGATGTTTATCACTCTCTACCAACCCATGCACCTATACACCAGCATATCTATTATGGTTAAGATATCTCAAAGCTACTAAAGATTTTGGCTAAAAATTACTTAAGATTTAAGAAAACTTCAGAAGAAAAGTATTGAATGTTTGATGCTGATTTGGTTTATATGGCAAATAAAACATAGTCTCCACCGATGTACGTCTTTATCGTTCGTTTTACGTTCTGAACTTCTACGTTGTAGTTGTAATGCTCACGGGATTTATCAGAGCCCTACCTATAGCCCTGAGTAGAGGTATACCCTTTGGAACTATCATATCAAAGTTGAGCTCTCTGGCTTTAGTAGGTTTTATGACAGAGCGTGACTTACAACCTCTACACAGCAATTTAGTGCTACCCCATTTACTTTGATGTCAGTTAAGTATTTATCAAGTTCCAGGTCTAAAGCTGAACTTGAGCTATTTCATTGTTTTTCATTTTTATCCTTCGGATTACCCTTCTTGGTATGTATATATTTTTTTTTGTTCGCTGCAGTGAACTGACAAATGAGAAGACTTTTCCAGCCAGACCAGGTGAACAAGGCGGTCATAATTATAATAATTTATCTTTGATATTGTTGATATTATTTAATTTAAGTAATGGAATTTAGTTTTATTATTGATATTTAAATACACTATCTTATTAATTTGCAATACTGAATATTAATGTAAAAAATTGTTTTGCATTAATATTCATTGCATTTTAATGTATACAAAACAGGAACAATACATTCACAAATTGTAACTATGACCAATTTTTGAAACAGAATATTCAATTTATTAAATCAGTAGTAGTCCCCATTTGATGTAAATATTAAATATTGGTTTTAATATCATTACATCAATAAGGCCTCCGCGACAAAGTGAAAATTCCGGCATCTGCCCAACAGGTTCGCCCAGTCCGGAGACCAAATATAACAAACTTTTTGAAATTACCCGAAAATTCAAATCGTTTTCTATTATTATTATTTTAGATTGAACTACAATTAAACATATTCGTAAAACCTTACATTGTTAAGAATTTGTAAATCTACCTAGCATTAATTGAGTTTATAAAGTTAAATAATTACAAGTTGTATTTTGCCCTTTTCGGTAAATAAATTTGAATTTAAAGCATCTTGTCCATCGCAAAAGCAAAGTACATTTGCGATCAATTTTTCGCCTTGAGAATCATTCAAGATGGTCTCCATATTGACCAACTTTAACCGTATTAAAGAAATTAAAAACTTGTTCGGGTTTAAGCAGCTGCCTGAGCACCTACCCTACACCGTGCAGCAGACAATCTACATCCTGGCGCCCATTAATTTTACATTAATTTAGTAGATTGTTTTTGGCGTAATAATATTGATCAAGCGATTCTCCGTACTGAACTCTTTCAGCCAGCATCTCAGACAAACATTTACCCTACGTCGTTTCAAACTAAGCGACCCAACCAAAGAGCTGCGGTTACTGTCTATTTTGTTTTGGGAATAGTATCCACCCTCGCGTTTGCGTGCACAATGCTGTGAACATCGCTCCCTGCTATTTTCTCGTCCTCGCGCTAGGCGAACGCTCTCGTGTACGCCGAACCGGCTTACGAAGAGACCTCTCCGCTGTTATTGGACTATTCGTTGTTCACCTGTTCACCTCGATTGACCTCGGTATCACGCTCCCGTAATACCCACGGTCGATTTACCTCGGTATCACGCTCCCGTAATACCCACGGTTGTCGATTGACCTCGTTGACTGGCTTTTTTTTTTTTTTTTTTTTTTTTGGCACCTCCATGCCAATTCCGCGCTCAATCTATCGTAACTGAGGCTACGACTCCTGCTCTCTTCTCGATCCATGGTGGAGAACTGAAACTGACAAATTTCAGCTTAGTAAACAATCAAGCCAACCCTCAGTACACATACTTTAGCTTCTTTGATCTCAATGGGCCTAACAATTAGTATAACGCAAATCCAATTTTCTTTTATTAAAATTAAAGGCGACCTTCGCAAATGTAACTTAAATATTTCACTGATAACAAATGTACGGCTGACTATTTTATTAGAAGGTAGTTGTTAAAAGTTTCAAAATGTTTAATTCTTACTTTGTATTGCAAACTAATATTTAAACAGTTACTGTATTAATCCTTGGTCATGTAATTCTCTTACGGATTCACGGTATTATCTTACACACGCTTTGTACAGCTTTACAGGGGGGCGAAGAAAATGTATAATACCTACTTGGTTTAATAAAGAATATTTTGATTTTGACGTTTTTACCTCTTACGTGAATAATATGAAGACACTACAATAAGCGGGTGACTATCTCAAATTTAAAATAAATAATAAAGATATTATGCATCATGATGAGTATTAAAACAACTATGTGTTCCTTCGTATTATGTTCCAAAACTAGATTTATAAACATAAAAGGCCTCAATATTTTTTTATTTTATTTTTTTAAACTTACAGGTTTGCTAAAATTTTAGTAGCAGTAGTAGTAGTAATTTGTAGCAAACCTATAGTAAGTTTGCAGTTGAGTTGTACAAAATATAAAAAAAAAACAACCTGGATACTCACAACCAGGCATGGTGTAAGCAATGCGAGCAATGCATCACACGTAATATCGCTCGGACGCGTACTGATACATTACACATTACTCGACCATTCCAAACATCACACTTAGCATGGCACTACATTTCATTCCATTACACTACCATAGAGCACTGCAGTGTGATGCTGCATGATTGATCGGTAACGAACGTATGGGTAAGCAAATGAAATATAATAGCAGGATAGCAATAAAAATATCCTAAAGTCAATAGTTGTTTTAATTATAATAGCAAAAAGTTTTAAATTGTATTCAAAGAGTTCGGTTTACATCGATGAATCCCGTCAACATTCGTCTCAGGCATGTATTTTATTTAATTCAGTGTAACTAAAACTCTTACTACATTAAAATCAAATTGTAGTTTTCTAGGTTTACAACTAATGCATTAAGTTTTCATAATTTTGGATTAGCACCGGGACATTCAATTTATTTCTAAAATCAAGTTCAATATAATTTATTGATTGATTTTGATAATTGTTTGATATTTAAAATCGTGTTATCTTGACATACATTTCGAATCTTTGTAAACATCAAATGAATCCATGCACATTGCTAGTCCTAAGCCTGGACCACACTCGAGTTAAATAAACGCGAGTAAAAGTATGATGACAAAATAACTTTATTCAAAAACGTATAAATATTTAAAAAGTAATGGATACATTTCTTCTCTAATCCCGTCTTACTCGCTCACGTAATTCTATAACTACCTATAACACTGCTATTCTACCTCATGTGATATATTTATATTCCCATTACACGAAATATTTAATTAATTACACAACACTACACGCCTGATAGTAGGAATTGTTAGATCGTAGCATCACATGTAATGCTTTAAACAGATGTTGTAATGCCATATGTCATAATTTCAAAGTGTACTGTTTTCGCACGTGTACTCACAATCATAAACGAAAAATGTTTTAGAAAATTCACTATACGGTATATCGATCCAACATTTCAATATTATTCGATATAATCAGAGCTCTATACCAATCTTCAGATCGATAAGTTGACAAACAGTAGCTTTGAAAAAAAAAACAATCTGAGCTATCGGGAAAAAAAGGACTAGATATCAGGCTCAAGTATGTAACAGATTAACACTCTTATGTATCGCCCCTATGTTTTTGAGAATAAATGAAAATTCTTTTAAAAGACTTTCTTGCCTTCAATTGAAATAGACTTTATTATTTACGACTGTTTATGGATGCTATTTTATAAAGAAGAAGGCAATTTCAACATACCAAGGATTCTAATTACGCCAACACAAAAAAAAGGAACAGGGTACTTACGTAGGCGCAGTACGAAAAACGTGATATTTTTCGCCTATCCTCACTTCTGAGTTGTAGGGTCAACTTCAGGGAGTGTGGAGGTTTTGAAATAAAAACCCAAAATAGCGGTACACTTCGTATAATTTCATCTTACACAACCACTTGCCGATACAACGGACTACTGACAATTGCCCACGCAAAAACAGAGATCGTATATTTATACCTTACCTAACCTCAAATCAACTGACAGTCTTATTAATAATACTTTACTCAAATTTACATAATAATTATTATAACTCATTTATAAATAAATAATAACATTTCAGTTGTCGCGCGACATCCGGCCGTGCGTGTCACCTGTTAATCATGGCTACGCAAGTGCTAAAATGTAACTCGTGCAATATTGTAATTAACGAAATGCTAGCTTTCGTGCAAAATAAAATACTTGTGATGGATAATGTGAGTTTAATAAGAATATGTGTCACGGCTTTTTCTGCCGATGCTATTAGTGAGGCAAAAAACCTGTTGTTTGAGTCAATCCCAAGTGCGGTGAAAAAAGTTATTCGCAAAGGTACTGGAAAGGAAAACCGCGACATAGAAGATATGATCACACTACTCAGGGGAACAGAACCAGACATTATCCCGGTCTTCGTGGCAAGGGACCTGTATAAGTTACCTCCAGTGACCTTTGACCACCTCGATGCCACGGCATTGTTAAAGGATATTACACTTCTCAAAGCGCAAGTACAAACATTACGACAGAATTCAGTATCTTCAGATCAGTTACAAGAACTACGTAATGAACTTACAAACCTTAAATTAGCCTCCATTGTTAATGTGGATTTCGAATATCCAAACATAAATTCGAAACGAGGTGGAGGGTACTGTGATAGTGGACCGTTCGGACTACCCCATTTGCCATTATTATCAAACGATAGTGAACAAGATAACAAAACGGTCAGCTGTGGTAAGGAGGCGTATAACACGGAACTCGGGTCGTCTCACTCACGCACAGCGGAAAAAGTATCACCTGTCTCGTTAGTGCCGCTTATCAACAACAACCAAGAAAAGAAGACCTGCGCTGCACAGGTGTGTGAGAGTTTACGGGAGGCCAATAACATTGGCGCGAGTGACAAAAGTACAACGGGCGATAAACAGAAGCCGCGGACACTGATAAAGGAGGTTCTAGACTGCCCGAAACCTAGTAAACCTTGTAACAACGACATGCACTCGAATCAAGTGCCTGCTGAGCATAGGAAGACATTGGCCGAGATTGTACGTATAAAAAAGAAGGATAATAAGGACAACGACGGGTGGACCATAGTGCAAGCGAGAAAAAGAAAGAGTCGTTTTGCTAACCAGACGGGTTGTGCCATATTAGACCCTAAATGCAAGTTTAGAGCAGCGAAATCTAAAATACCTTTATACCTATCTAACGTAGACAAAGAATCATCGGCCAAGGACATCACTGATTATATCCTGGAGCAAACTGGCGAGACTGTCACTTTGGAGAAAGTTCGTATGAAAAAAGTACAGAATTATGACTCGTACAAGTTTTTTGTATCGAGGCACAGGCTACCCTTATTTTTGGATAAGGATCTATGGCCAGAAGATATAATCTTTCGGAGGTTTTATTACCTTAACAGAAACCATTACGTTAATGCAATCACAGAGTGTGTAAGTAAACCGTCAATACCTAAACAAGATGACTGATATGTGTAAACTTATAAGCTATAACTGCAAATCTGTAAAGCGTTCAGTTGAGTGTGTGCGGTCCCTATGTATATCAGCGGATATAGTGGCGTTACAAGAGCACTGGTTACTACCACACGATTTATCTTTTCTTGGGACCATTGATAAGGACTTCGGCTACACGGGAACATCTGCGGTGGATACATCGGCAGGCATTCTGCGTGGACGGCCCTATCTAGGTGTTGGTATCCTGTGGCGCAAGGATGCGTTCCAGTCGGTATCAATAGTGGAGTGCAGTAGTGTGCGGCTTACGGCTATCAGAGCGACTGTGCGTAATAGTGAAGTGATGTTCGTTAGTGCATATTTACCAACAGACTCGTATGACAATCTACCTGAATTTACGAGCTGTTTGAGTGAAATAAGTGCGATCATTGAAAATAATCAAGTGGAGTCCGTGTACATCCTCGGAGACTTTAATGCTCATCCTGGTGAGTCCTTTTGTACAGAACTTTTAGACTTTTGCGCAGAGAGTAATTGGCAGTGTGCGGATATTGATTGGCTAGGTATCAACTCCGGTATGTACACTTTCGTTAGCGAAGCTCACGGGAGCAGAAGATGGCTAGATCATTGTGTTGTGACTCAATCGGCTTGGCTAACAATATGTGACATAAAGGTGCAATACAATAATGTATATTGGTCGGACCATATCCCACTAGAAATTATATGTAACCTAAATATGCTGAGATCTAAAACTATTCAGTGTGGTACACAATGTAATAAAGTTAAGTGGGGGGAAAGACAACCACAAAATATTAGTAGATACTCTATGCTAACTAATAATAGGCTTAGGTATATTGATTTTCCTGAATCTTTTCAAAGGTGTGCTGATAAATTTTGTAATAATATTGATCATAGGAATATGTTAGACAAAATGTACAGTGACATTGTAGGAATCTTACAAGAAGCGGCTGTGGCCACCTACTGTAGTACCAATAAAGGCAGGAAGGGTAAAGAGCTTGTTGGCTGGAATAAGCATGTGTATCAGTCTCACATAGATGCTAAACATAAATTAAATATGTGGATCTCAATCGGCAAACCCAGTAGTGGGCAAGTCTATGATAATATGTGTACGAGTAGAAAAATATTTAAGTCTAGAGTCAAGTGGTGTCAAAATAATCAAGAGCAAATAAAAATGGATATCTTAGCTGAACATCGCTCAAATAAAAACTTCAATAAATTCTGGCAATCTACGAAGCGCTTAAATATTAAACCTAGTTTGTCCAACCAAGTTGATGGGAAAAGTGACCATAACGAGGTAGCAAATCTTTTTAAAGACCATTTTAAAATTGGCCCCGTACTAGTTCCACCAGTGACGGCAGCGAGTCCGGTGCGCGATGCTGAGGCTGGCGTATGCCACGGCGAACTTACGGTACGGTTCTCATCTAAGCAAATCGAGTCGGTAATCCGTCAAATGACGCGCGGTAAATCACCTGGACACGAAAGCCTCAGCATTGAGCATCTGCAATTCGCTGGTGTCCATCTGCCTAGGGTATTGTCTATGTTTTATACATTATGTCTAGGTCACGGTTACCTCCGTAGTGATCTTACGAAAACTATAGTGGTACCTATAGTAAAGAATGGAACCGGTGATATTGCGGATAAAAACAACTATAGGCCAATATCATTAGCGACCATATTAGCCAAGGTACTTGACAGTTTGTTGAACAGACACCTGTGTAGGCATACCCAGCCACATGATGCCCAGTTTGGTTTCCGACCCAAACTTTCCACTGAGAGCGCTATTCTTTGTTTAAAGCACGTTGTTAGGTATTACACAGATAGGCAAACACCTATTTACGCGTGTTTTTTGGACCTTTCGAAAGCTTTCGATCTTGTTTCTTACGATGTGCTGTGGGAGAAAGTTGACAGGATGGGTGTGCCTGCAGAAGTGTCTGGTATCCTTAAATACTGGTATTTGAGTCAGACAAATAATGTAAGGTGGGGATCAGTCTTATCAGATACCTACAAACTTAAATGTGGCGTTCGGCAGGGGGGACTGTCTTCTCCGACTCTTTTTAACATCTATATGAACGAACTGATCGAGGGATTGAGTAGCATGCATGTTGGTTGCTCCATAGGTGGTATCCGCACAAATAACATAAGCTACGCCGATGATATGGTGTTGCTGGGCCCCTCGGTCAGTGCGCTCAGGCAGATGATAGGTGTTTGTGAAAGCTATGCTGAGAGACATGGACTCGGATACAATACCAAGAAAAGTGAGTTAATGTTTTTTGCGGCTGGTAACAAAACTCCTAAAAATGTACCACCAATAAGATTAAATGGGAAGGACCTCAAAAGAGTGGCAAAATTTAAATACTTGGGTCATATTGTATCTGAGGACCAAAAAGATGATCTCGATATTGAGCGCGAGCGCAGGGCGATGGCGGTCAGAGGCAACATGTTGGCCCGCAGGTTTGCTAGGTGTTCAAATCAAGTAAAGATAACTTTATTTAAGGCTTATTGTCAAGCTTTCTACACCTGCAGCCTGTGGGTTAGCTATACGCAGAAGACCTACAATGCACTGCGCGTGCAATATAATAATGTATTCCGGATATTGTTGGGGCTGCCGCGATACTGCAGTGCGTCAACGATGTTCGCCGAAGCGCATACAGACGACTTTTATGGTATAATGCGTAAAAGAATCGCCTCAATTTACCGCAGGACACGCGAGAGCGCCAACACCATCCTTGGTACAATAGTTGACCGGTTTGACTGCCCAATGTATAAACATTGGGTAGTCAAACATGTCAGCCTAAATAAATAAATAGGTTTATGCTAAATATTAGTGTTAAGTTATAATTATTTGTAAGTACTTACTAACCCACTGTATTTTAATATGTCTACTAACACAATGGATCCTAGTTATCTGAATAAAGAATTATTATTATATTATTATTAGAAATGAGTATTTACTAAAATTATGGATTTAATTACAATCATTATTTTAATCAGCGTGAGCTGTTTTGAAGTAAAGTCAAACAAGTATCTCATTATTCATACACGATACCACTAATACTTATTAAATAGGTAAATAATATGATTACACAATAAAACTATACAGTTTATCAATTATAAATAGTATAAACTATACAGTATAATAGCCAATCATAGCACACTCATTATTATAAGCTTACAATACATACATCAAAAACAACTGAAAATTTGAAGACATCGGTTATAAAAGCTCAACAATTGTTACATCAAAATGTTCATAGTTGCAAAACTTTGTTTTGTTTTGAGGATGTCAGCCCTGTAGATAATTGAAAAGTTCTGAAGATTTTTGGGGTATGTCAGTAAAAGTTTGCCATAATTATATTGTATCTTTGGCTCCATATTTAGCCGATATGTTTAATGAATGTATAAGAAATAATTTTTTTCCACGTTTATGTTATGTTATGTTATGTAAATAAATATTAGATAAACTAATTTTCAATTTGGCTTTACAAAGGGCTTCTCTACCACCTTTGATGCAGGCGTTGTCTAAGTAAAACACATTTTTGGTTCGTGGGTACGTAAAAATGATGCTATTGGTTTGTTTTGCGATCTTACGAAGGCATTTGATTGCGCAGATCATCAAATCATTTTTGTTAAATTAGAACATTATGGCATACAAGGTGATGCACTTACATTAATAAAGTCTTACTTTTTGGATCGGATACAGAAGGTGCAAATCAATAATACAATATCACCTGGAACTCCTGTAAAAATGGGAGTTCAGCAGGGTTCTATTTTGGGCCCATTTTTATTATTGCCGGCAGGCTTAGAATGTCGCTACCCCTTTCTACCCACGGGTGTGGTAAGAGGCGACTAAGGGTATTAGGGATTTTTGGCCCATCACCAAAAACCTTTATTTTACCATCTTTTCCCCACTCAACTTCCAAAAGTGGCTGAGGCTTATAATTCCTCAGCTCTGGTTACCCCTTCTAGGGAAATATGGCCGTATATAATTTAAATTTTAATTTAAATGACATTGTTATGAGTAATTTAAGTGATATTTTCTTGTGTATAGGTGACTTCAATTTCGGAGATAAGTTAAATTGGAGATCTCATAACAATGTGCAGGAGTTGCAGCCAATATTTGTTAATGACTCACCAAGTTATTCACTAACTAACTTTCTTGATTCTATTGCGGTATGTGGGCTTTACCAGTATAACGGCGTTCCAAATCATAATGAGCGAATTTTAGATCTAGTACTCTCCAACCAGCCGGTTGTCGTTCAGCGCTGTGACTCCCCATTAGTGCCGGAGGATGCTCACCATTGTTCTATAAATATTTCCCTAAATCTAGCAGGTGTCGTTACTCTTAAAGAACAGCCTAGGCGTAGATATTTGTATTACAAAGGTGAGTATTCGTCTATAGTTTCGGAGTTAGATGAGACCAATTGGAGCAATCTTTTAAATAGTATTCCCTTCGAGAGAGCTGTTGATGTTTTTTATAACCGAATTTATGAACTCCGTGACATTTGTTGTGTATATTTACAACCAACACGATTAATGGTACCCAACTCTTACCCTCCATGGTATAGTTCAGCTTTGATAAAAATATTAAAAGAGAAAGCTAAGTATCATAAAAAATATAAGAATTATCAAAACATAACAGATTATAATACCTTTGCTCTCTTAAGAAATCGCGCAGTTAAAGAGGAAAAGCTATGTTTTGCCGCTTATATATCGAGAGTTGAATCATCTGTTATTGATAATCCTAAATATTTTTGGACTTACGTAAAAGGCAAAAAAATGGGTTCATCTTTTCCATCTTCCATGCATAATAAAATTAAAACAGCTGCGAATGGTGAACAAATTAGTCAGCTATTTGCAGAGTATTTCCAGACGAATTTCGTGGCTTCAGATACTCACTCAAGCTCTACTTTTCAACACACCACCATAAGCCCTTGTAATACCATATCTGCCATAGAAGTTATTGACGATGAAGTGTATAAAATATTAAAAAACCTGGATCCCTATAAATCCGGAGGCCCAGATGATATACCCCCTATCTTTATTATTAACTGTGCTAAAAGTATTGCGGCTCCACTATCCATTCTTTTTAGGCGATCTTTTGCGGAGGGTATTGTACCCAGTACCACAAGAAGGGTGATAAAAGTCACGTTGAAAATTATAGGCCTATATCTAAGCTATGCCTTTTTGGGAAAACGCTCGAGAGACTAGTTTACGACCAATTGTACGCAGCATTACAGAACGATTTTAATGATGAGCAGCACGGCTTCCTCAAAAAACGGTCGACCACGACAAACCTACTACTAGCGACTGACTTTATTAGTGAAGGTATGGAAAATGGTGAACAAGTAGATGTTGTGTATACGGACTACCAAAAATGCTTTGATCGTATAGACCATCAAGTTGTGCTGAGGAGGTTGGTTGAATCTGGCATACATGGCGACCTTTTGAGATGGTTTGAATCATACATTCGAAATCGTAGCCAAGCAGTTGCACTTCAGGGGTTTATGTCAAGCTGGTCAAGTATTCCGTCTGGTGTCCCTCAGGGTTCGTTACTGGGACCGCTGTTGTTTATTATTGTTATTAACAACATCAACAAATGTTTCTTACATTCTAAGATACTTCTGTTTGCGGACGACATAAAAGTTTTAAAATATATTAAAAGTATAAGTGACGCCCGCAACCTACAGTCGGATTTAGATCGTTTCCAAAATTATTGTCTCACAAATAAGCTTGACCTGAATGTTTCTAAATGTTACTGTGTGTCATTTTCCCGAAAGAGAGAACTCATTCAGTTTAATTACACATTAAATGGTCGAACCCTTACCAAGGTAAACTTTATAAGAGATCTAGGCGTTGTTGTCGATAACCATCTTTTATTTGATAATCACATCAACAGTATAGTGAACAAAGCGTCTAGAACATTAGGATTTATAATGAGAACTCCATCTGATTTCCAAGATATTAAAACTATAAAAATATTATACTGCGCCTACGTCCGAAGTCATCTCGAGTACGCTTCCTCTGTGTGGAACCCGCGGTATCAGATTTATAAGAATAGAATAGAAGCCATTCAAAAGAGATTTCTAAGGTATCTGGATTTTAAATGTAAGCAATCGATTTCAGGCTACTATGAGCGTTGCAAAAAATATCATTTCGTCCCACTCGATGTTAGACGTAACATTTCAGATATCTGTAACTTGGCTAAGATAGCAAATGGTTCGGTTAATTGTCCTGAGTTACTGTCCAAGGTACAGCTGCGTACAAATCCGATGGCATTACGTCAGCGGTCTTTATTACATGTGCCTCAGGCCAGAACCAACTACAGGCAGAATTCATTTATAGTACGAGTTTCTAGGGAATATAATGAAATTCAAAATGATTTCGACATATTTAACTCCAGCATTTCAGCAATTAAGCGATTACTTACCAATTCATTTTTTCACAACATTTAAGTTAATTATTTTTATATTTTTCTTATTTAGCAATAATTAATTTAGTTTTTAGTGTTGTTACCGTTATTTCTATTGTTCTCAGTCAGTTATTTGAATTTTATTTTAGTCTGTAAGTTGTTGTTTTCTAGTTTTTATTGTTATAGGTGGAGATTTTTAATTGGCATTGCACTGTTTACTTTATTGTTTAGTTAATGTATAC
Organism: Bedellia somnulentella; assembly: GCA_963576735.1. Taxonomy (NCBI): domain Eukaryota; kingdom Metazoa; phylum Arthropoda; class Insecta; order Lepidoptera; family Bedelliidae; genus Bedellia; species Bedellia somnulentella. The sequence goes on from OY755193.1 coordinate 11,947,872, forward strand.
GCTGTAAATCTTCCAAATAAAATAAAATAAAATAAATAGTAAGTATATGTATGTATGTTTTATTTTTGGTTTATATTAATGATTTGCCGTTCATGGTAGAGAAAATGTCCGAGATAGTGTTATTTACTGATGATACTAATTTACTATTTGACGTTAAAAGAAATAATCAAAATATTGACAAGGTGAATAACACGGTTTCACAGATTCAATGGTTTGCTTCCAATAATCTTGTACTTAATGGCAAAATAACTAAATGCATTGATTTTGTATTACCCAATGCTAAGAGCGTTGATAACGAAATAAATTTAAATAACGAAAAGATAGTACGTTTGCATGGCACAACTTTCTTAGGATTAACTCTGGACTCCAAGCTCCAATGGGGACCCCACATTAGTTCACTAAGTGGCAGGCAGTGCTGCATATGCCGTCAGGAAAATAAGACATTTGACAGATGTACAGACAGCTCGATTAGTTTATTACAGCTATTGGATTTGCCAAGCTTTGGGCCAGCGTGTAGAGGGCTACTTGGCGCTACATTGGTGGTGTTGGTGATTGGTAGCCAACGTTGGCCAGCTATCCGGAGCGGTGTCGGTTTTTTAACCACACATCAAAGGATCTTGGCGCGTCCCGCCAACAGTGTTCACACGTTGGCGGCTTATTCAGTTCGATGACGACCGTCAGTGGATGCGGTAGTGCAGCGCGTGAACCTTTTTATTAAAGATGGCGGCTTCGATGGCGTGGACAAGCGACGAAACATTAAAATTAACACACATACATACATATACTCACAGCTGTATATACATACTTGAAGGGATAGACGGTGCTAGGGAATTAAATTTTCCTCAGCCACTTTTGGAATTTTCGTGAGGAAAAGATGGTGAAATAAAGGTTGTTGTTGATGGATCTCCAATCGCATCGCCCAACAATCGCTTAAAAGCTCCAATACCGTTAGTCGCCTCTTACGTACACCCACCGGAAGAAATGGGGTAGTGCTATTCTAAGCTGGCACTATACAGCTATTAAAACACCATTAAAATTTATTGAATGTTATCAAAGTGAACCCATTATTAATAATAAGTACCTATTATTAATTATATTTTTAATAAATTTTCAACATGTAGGAAATAATTAAATGATATTAGATAGACTATATATTAAAAATTTATATTATTAAAAATGAAGTACAGGTTCCATTAGTACATATATTTAATCTAAGTCTAGAATTGGGAGAATTCCCGGAAGAATGGAAAACGGCAGTAGTTATACCTGTACACAAAAGTGGCCCAAAACATGACCCATCAAATTATAGACCAATATCCTTATTGCCGTCAGTTTCAAAAGTACTCGAGAAAATTGTAAACACACGCTTGTACAAATTTCTTGAAGAGAATGATGTTCTATTTGACAGGCAGTTTGGATTTCGCAAAAACAGATCGACAGAGGAGGCGGTGGGATCACTTGTCAATACAGCTACCTCTTTGTTGGATGATGGAAAGCGTTGCCTAGGAGTTTTTCTCGATTTGAAAAAGGCTTTTGACACAGTTTCAATCCCAATATTGTTGAGAAAACTGGAACGGTACGGTATTAGAGGCACAGCTTTAAATTGGTTTATTTCGTACCTTACTGAGCGTAAACAATGTGTCAGGATCGGCGATACAACGAGTGAAGACTCAAATGTCCTTTTTGGCGTTCCACAGGGCAGTATATTGGCCCCTATTCTCTTTCTACTATATCTTAACGATATTAATAATGTCAAACTCCAAAATGCCCACATCTTTTGTTACGCTGACGACACTGCAGTAATATTCTACGGTTCTACATGGCCAGAGGTGTATGAAACAGCAGAGTCTGGAATGGCTCTCCTGCAAGAATGGTTAAACAACAATTTACTTTCCCTAAATCCAGAAAAAACTATGTTTATACCTTTTTCCAAAACAGCTGCTTCATCTTCCCCGGAATCCCTGAGTTTAAAAATACATAACTGTAAAAATGGAGACGTCCGGGCCAAAAAAAAAAAAAAAGTCAAAAAGTTTATTCTTCAAAATTAAGTTAAAAACTAACATTTTTTGAACGTCAAATGTTTTTAAGTTTATCATTAGTCCGTTGCTTCGGAAGGTGTTCGTAAAGAGAAGAAGCAACAAAGAAACTCTTTACATTCACATTTTTTCATTTTTTCAAAACATGGTTTGTACAATTTCAGTTTATTAACATGTTTTTACTTTATAAAAGATTTTCTATGCGAGAAAACCAAACGCTTGTTTGACATAATAAAAATAAATTGTCCATCACAAAAAACCAATCACATAACGTGAGAAGAAAAATCCTCACCAGACAATTATTCCTGGGAATAATGAGGGAAGATTTATAGCTTTACGGACACGGTCATGTGCGCGTTGGGTCCTTGTCGTTTAAAAAATCTTGAACACTGTAGTAAGATTTCTTTAAAAGCATTGCTTTAATTGCCTTTTTAAAAGATGCCACAGGCAATTCCAACATGTCAGAATGAAGTTTGTTGAACATTTGGAGGGATAGTCCCATAAAGGAGTTACTTACTTTATTAAGTCTCCACTTCGGTACGTTAAGTTTGTCCTTATTTAGAGTGTTAACAGTATGCATATCACTAACTTTACTAAATTGACATATATTCTTTTTAGCATACATTAAATTCTCAAATATGTATTGGCAAGGGACAGTTAAAATGCCAATATCTTTAAATTTTTCGCGCAACGAATACCTCGACCTCAACATGTAAATAGATCGGATAGCTCGCTTTTGTAAGACGAAAACTTTATGAACATCAGCCGCTTTACCCCATAATAAAATACCGTACGACATAATACTATGAAAATAACTGAAATACACAATGCGAGCTGTTTCTACGTCTGCTATTTCTCTAATCTTACGCACGGCATACGCTGCTGAGCTCAGCCTTTTAGAAAGTGTTAGTATATGGGGTCCCCATTGCAACTTAGAATCGATTATTATCCCTAGGAATTTTGTCTCTTTCACTAATTCTACTTTTTCACTATCAATAACAATATTGTTTTCAACTTGCCTAACATTCGGTAAAGTAAATTTAATACATTTAGTTTTTTTGGCATTTAGAACCAGGTTATTTACAGTAAACCAATGCAATACCAGTGAGATAGCTTTATTTACGTCGTCAAGAGATGTAGAGGATCTCGCTACATTAAATATTAAAGATGTGTCATCTGCAAACATAACTATCTCAGAATACTTTTGTACCATAAATGGTAAATCATTAATGTAAATCAGAAACAGTAATGGGCCAAGTATAGAACCTTGAGGAACGCCCATTTCTATTTCCGATCCTTCCGACGTGGTTCCATTAATATCAACCTTTAAAGTTCTTTTATTAAGATATGATGCCATCAATTTTAGTGCTTGCTCGTCAAAACCGTAATATTTAAGTTTAATCAACGCTATCTCTTTTTTTACACATTCAAAAGCTTTTGTGAGGTCACAGAATATACCTAACGCATCCCGGGAGTTTTCCCATGAATTAAAAATATGTTTCATTAGTGACACTCCTGCATCTACAGTAGACCTACCTTTGGTGAAACCATATTGCTCGTCATGGAATATATTATGTTTGTTGAAATAAGAAAGCATTTGGTTGGACATGATTTTCTCAAAAACTTTACTGAGAACTGGTAAAATAGAAATAGGCCTATAATTGGTAAAGTCCTGACTATCTCCTGATTTATGGAGTGGGATGAGCCTACTTAACTTCATGCAGTCTGGAAATTCTCCTATATCTATACATTTATTAAAAAGTATCGTTAAATGTGGAGCGATTATATTTATTATTCTGTTTATGACGAAAACTGACATTCCGGTTATGTCTTCGGTTTTTTTAAGACTAATAGTTTTAAAATTTTTAATTATATCATTACTGTCAACATACATGAAAGAAAACTGTGCTGTTGTTTTGGTAACATTTCGTTCCAACAACTCAAGAGCTTTTTGGGGACATGAATTTAATTTCTCTGTTGTCTGAGTAGGGGTATTAATAAAATGATTTTCAAAAATGTCAGCAATTTGTGATCTTGACTGTATCAGTTCATTATCTAATAATAAATTGAGATCATGTGGGGACTTTAGTTTTCCAGTTTCACTGTTAATTATTTTCCAGACAGTCTTACTCTTGTTAGAAGAATTCTTAATTTTATGTTTTATGCATCTAGATTTAGCTTCACCACAAACTTTTTTGAAAATTTTTGAATAATTTCTGACATAAATAATAAAATCTTGGTTGAAGTTATAGGACTTTTCTCTATAAATGTTATATAGGTGATCTCTACTTATTCTAATTCCAGTGGTGGCCCATTCAGCAAAAGAGCATTTTGTATTACACAGTATTACCTTAGTTTTAAAGATTTTGTTAAATTCTGTTTTCAGCCCATTGATGAAAGAAAGACAATTCTCTAATGATTCACAGCTTCTCATTGGGGGGCTGATGCTAGACCTAATATTATTTTCAAATAAGCTAAGTTTTCTTTCAGTTATTTTTCAGTTATGCCTGCTGTCACTGTCCGATTTTGTCAAGAGCAAAGTTTCTGAAATACCTTGGCGTGATATTGGATGATAGGTTATCTTTTAAAGAACATTTAAAATGCTTATCTGGGAGAGTTCGACGACTTATGGGTGTAATGAGGATACTGAGATACTGTGTGGAACGTCAACTTCTCCTCAGAGTGTATGTTTCAATTTGCCAGTCCATCATTGTTTACTGTATTACTGTTTGGGGAGGAGCTGCAAAGACGTACATGCTTAGACTAAAAAGAGCCCAGCGCGCTGTACTCAAAACAATGTTAAAGAAACGAATGAGACATCCAACTGACATGTTATATTCGGAATGCCAAGTACTCAGTGCAAGAAGGTTGTATATATGGCGCAGCGTAATGCAGTACCACGTCAAGTGTTCAAAAGATGGGTCTTTTGGAAAACAAATTAATAAACGTATCTTTAGGCTTCCTCTGCCAAAAATACGCACAACATTTGCCAGACGACACAGTTTGTTTCTGCATCCGTTTGTTTATAACATAGCCGAAAATCAATGCCAGGTCAGAAATTGTACTTTACGTGAAGTCAAAACTAAAGTACGGAACTGGCTCCTTCAACTAGATTATGACACTACGGAGAAAATACTTATAGTTATTGAATAAATAGACATCTAAACATATGAATACAGATTATGTCATAAATATTTTATTATTATGTATCTTTAACATTATTAAAAAAAAAAACATTTCATACACACATATATATTTAAATATATATATATATAATATCATTATTTAGTTTATTATGTATATGTCTAATCTATAATCTTAATTACCATAAATGGTATATCATAGTTAAATGTAATCGCTTCGCTTCCGCAATATTATCGCTTGCAGTGTAAAACTTACCTGGGACCTCACGATACAGGTTTTGCCTAGTGCGAGGACCGTTAGTTAACTTTATGAAGCATTGTTCCTACCCTCGAATAAAAATAATTTAATTTAGTAATGTGAATATAGTTTTATAATAATTTAATAATGTGATTGTAATTTAATGTTTTTTTTTGTTCATTATTATAGAACAAAAAAAAAAGAATAAAGTTGAGCTTTGGAAGTGACATATATACTTTTCCGTTAGTTAACTTTATGAAGCATTGTTCCTACCCTCGAATAAAAATAGTTTAATTTAGTAATGTGAATATAATTTTATAATAATTTAATAATGTGATTGTAATTTAATGCTTTTTGTTAATTATGTCAGAACAATAAAGAAAGAATATTTGATTTGATTTGAATATTTGAGACTGCCGCGGCTGCGACCGTTTCCACGTCCATCTTTGTTGAAACGCCAATGCAGACTGGGCACCTCACCACTGTGTAAATGCTTCACAATTTAAACGGCCAGACACTGGCCCAATGTTGGCCCAATGATTGGCCCAATGATTGGCCCAATGTGTACTGCTAGCTTTACGGTATTTCACTCTGGGGCAGAGCAGCTGATGTTGGTTCCATATTTATTATCCAAAAGAGAGCAATAAGAGCTATTTATAATTTGAGATCACATAATACCAAAGGAAATCAAATGTTAGGGTTCATACTTAGAAATACCAAAGACTTTAAAAATCACAAATCATATCTACTGTTATACTACAGTTTAGTGCGAAGAATTTTGGAATACGGTTCGGTTGTATGGTCTCATTTTTACTCTATACATATTGAAAACATAGAAAGAGTGCAACGTCGGTTTTTAAAAATATTAGCGTATAGATTGGGCTTTGGTAGAAAACTAACTAGTTATATAGAAAGGTGTAAGAAATTTAATGTGACCTCACTTCAAATGCGTAGGCAATTCCAGGATCTTACATACCTTCATAAAATTATACATAATCAGCTAGATTGTCCAAAATTATTGTCGCTTATTAAATTTAACACAATACGTAACCCTCGTCGGACAGTTGCCACTTTTACATTGCAAACATATAAAAACAATACATCTTATTATAATCCCATTATAAGAATGTGTCGATTATACAATGACATTGACCATGACGTACATAATATGCTAAGAGATGGTAGTGTATTAGAAAGTGATAAAGTGGTGTCTTACTTTGACATTTTTAATTCGCGGTTTTCAATTTTCCGTACTGGTTTCAGGCTTTACAACAGAATTAAGTCTCAGAATGATATACCCAGCAATGTTTAATTCTATATTAACTAGTAAATTTATTGTAATCATTTTTCTGTTTTTCACTTAAGGATAATATTAATTGTGTAAAATTTTCCAAAATAATCATAATTATATTGTGTGTATGCTAGGGACATATACCTAGGAATATGATCTAGCCCTATTTTCTATGTTCTATTATGTTTGTGTAATATTGATTGTATTCTGTTTTATGTTCTTCAATTAAATAAATAAATAAATAAAAGATCACGAAATTCCCTTAGGGAATTGTTTAAAACGATAAATATAACGACACTGCCATGTCACTATATTTATGAAAATATTATGTATGTCAGAAAAAATCAGGCCTCTTTTGTGAAAAATAGTGACAGACATATTCGAAATCTGAGAGACAACAACAAAATTTCAATATCAAAATACAGATTGTCAACAGTAATCAAAAGTATCTTTCATGGGGTTATGCGTAAAAATGTATAATAATAAAATGCCTGAGGACATTTTAAATTTATCAGAAACCAAATTCAAAGCTCTAGTTAGAAGAAATCTTAGTTCGAAAGCCTATTATAATGTTAATGATTATATTAGTAATAAAATGGCTTGGTGTCATCAGGGCTCTGTGCAGGATGTTTCCAGGCTAACACCAAAATTGTAATGGACGTCAAAAAGATGTGTGTTGGAGAGTTTCTTACGGGTTCTTCTCTCAACAAAACACCTTCCGCATCCAAAGTAAACTTAGTATTAAGTTGCAATTTGACTTCCAAAAAACAAAGATTTATCTTTATACTTTGAAATAAATGATATTGTTTTTATTATTTAAGGGACAAATATTAGTTATTATTCCACCTAAAATACATTTATTAGGTAATTAATAAAAAATACTATTTTCATAATAACTTTACTTATAAAAACAACAATTAAATCAAATAAAAAGGGAATATAATTTTTTACCTACTTTCTTAGTGATGCTTGTTAAATTTCTTATCTAAACAATACAGAAATGGAATCTTTGTTTTAAAAATGTATTTAAATCAAAGCAAATTGTAGAAGAACGACACCGTAGGTCACGATGATTTGGACCAAACTGATAGGTAATTTGGCGTTTACATCAAAAAGTCCACAAGCGCTGAATTTTGAATAGTTTATGTTTGTCAAACGCAATATATTTTTGCTCAGCTGCCGTATACGATCTGAAAAAAAAATAACAAGTAAAAAAATTAAATGGGTCTACCTAATGAGGTTTTCATGAACAAAGACATTTAAATTATGTGATAATTAGGCGTTCTCAACATCTGCATTCTATCTGAAAAGGTAGAGGGGCCTTTAAATTTTTTTAAAATTCGAAGGTAGGGAACGCAAACACTACTTAAAAGTGTAAAAGAAATAGAGGATAGAAGAATTTTGCACTGGAAGCCATTGACACTGTAGCTCAATCGGCAGAGCGACGGGGGCGTATACCCGAGGTCCCCGCTCCGATCTCCGCCGGTGCCGAAATTTTTCTTTCCTTTATTTATCCTTTATTTATGGGTCTACCTATTTGAATGGAATGTGCCACGGAGAAATAGGTAATTTTTAAGATTATAAAATAGGATGTGCGTTTTAGTCAATAGAATCTTAGCGCTTATGTAAGCGTTTTTTCATCATTTTTATTTACTGACGTTCTTTGAACATTAATAATTGAGACTATACATTTCAAACCTGTCTAAGTCCACCCTAAATAATTTTGTACATTTTTAGTGAAAGCAAGTACACTAATAAAAATTAATAATTCGGTGAAGCTAAAAAAACCATGGCACGTCCCATAGTTTTTTTTAGATATATAGGGCTAAAAAGTTTCTCTTTCAGTGTTTAAAAAAAAAGTGTTATCCACGTTTTTAAAAGATATTTTTTGTGGACTTAACTAGGTTTGAAATGTATCGACTCAATTATTCTTGCATTTAATGGACACGTATTATGAAAACTTTTAAATTAACCTAAAGAAGAGGAAAGTTAAGGGATAAATTCAAACTTTTGAGGGACTTTTTAAACTTTCCAAGTGAGATAACGAGATAATTCAACAATCAGAACAAATGCGACTATTTGTAATTTATACATACATATCATAAATTATGACTTTTATATTTTATATTATATTATTTACGATAGTTAATTTACTTATAAGTCGTTGACAAACACATCTACCGCGATGTTTTTAACTTCGAGTGTTTCAATTGACTCATAACTAAACAATTAAGAAATACATTTTGCATATCGCTAGTTAAAAACCAACATTTAATTGATAATTTTGTGTTTTTCTGTTTAATTTCGATTAAATATAAGCTTCAAGACTATTTCTACGTGAAAAATACTTAACAACAAAATATTCAACAGTGTGTAAATAATAATGAATAAAACACATTTTCATTTATTGAATATTGCTTGATTCCTATAAAATTATTCAAAAGTCTATTGGAAATTATAACACGTTTAATAAAAGATACTCACATTTTTTGTTGTTTTTCAAAGTACTGAAACAAAGCATCCTCGTCTTTGTAATTTGTTGGTCGAGTTTATGCGAAATAAAACTTAATACAACGACCAAACCCAAGAGCTTTGTTACCCATGACACGTAGTGAATGATGGATGCGTAGAAATAATTAGACGCTTCTGGCAACTGAAACACAAATCATATAATCAGCCTTAAAAATAATTTATATATTAACAAAAATCCCCATCAACTTCATTAAGTGGCTGAGGAATTTCTCATTCCAAAGCTCTGGCTACTCCGTTAAGGGATTCATAGCCGTGAGTATATGATGATGATGATGATATGATGATTAACAAAAATATTCAATCCTATAAAGATCAATTCACAAATTAACTTATTGGTTGATATATTTTTGTCTGTTGTGCTGGGCATGGACGTAGCCACGGTGTGGGGAAAGCTGGGGTTCTTGCCCCACCCTGGCTCTGACCTGGTAAGGGACCTTATCAATCCAAAACATATATCTATCAGATATTATACATTGCATATTACTGCTGCCTACCCTCAATTAGATATCGCTCAATTAGCCCTTTTAGAAACGAAACATGAGAGCCTTCGAAAACAAGCAGAAGTCATTATGGGACTGCAAATCAATTGACGCAAGACTGACGAAATGGAATTGAATTTGAGAGTCCCTGTCATGCGATTTGAAAAAATGATTTTTAATATTAACCTCTTAACTTTACCACTTTAGAGCTAAAAGCTAAAAAGATATGCCCGGTTTCAACTATTATTGTAAAAAAACAATCGGCTTAATCGATCCAGCCGTTTTCGAGTTTTGCGCAGAGTAATTAATTTAACTTCCAATTACTTTTTGCAATAAATGAATGATTGCAATAAATGATTTGAATTTGGATTTAGCGATCTATTTTTACTATATAAATGCAAAAGAATATATAGACATCATTATTGTGAAATTATGATATTAAAATTTATTTATTGTTGATACTTTGAAAATATTAATACAAAATAAACTTTATAAAATTTAAACTTTCACCAATACTTTAAACCAAATATTGCAGGAGATTTATAATATAATCATAATAAACGATTACTCACATATTGAGACATGAGAAATCTTGCTTCAATATACACCATTGATAAGAAAAACAGATCCACACAGTAAAATAAAATCTGAAACGAGATTATTATCGTTGGTTCATAAAGTAGTGCTAAGTAATCAATTCACTATGTTTCGTACCTAAGAAGGTTTAAACAGATATCCTGATTTGTACTCACCGGTAAAGCAAAAACTTTTTTACAAAGTTTTAGAATTAAAAGGATTTGCTTATAAACCTTCTCCATGTTTTTCGCTTCAGTATAGTCTGAATTATTCACACACAGCTTAAACTTACATGACCACTTTGCCAAGCTATTGCATGCAAAATGTAAAATAAATATGCAGTAAATTAAATTTAAATCAAAGAAAAATCTGGAAGACGTTGCTATGAATTGAAGAGCGCTGGATGATTCGAAGTATATCATGTTGCTTAATGCAGAAAATAATTGTAGAATTATCGTTGCAAAGAACAAGGACCAAGTCAGGTACTTTGGTGATTTCAATGTGGAAATTTGAAAAAAACGGTTTACATCTTCAATGATCAATATGATTTGTACCATGACTGTACTTTTACATGGAGCGGATACGAAATTTATTAAAAAATCTAAGTTCAAAACTATTATATTAATAGCGATCATAGCATTTAATGGTAAGAAATCGAATATAATTAGATCATTAATAGCCGCTCGAGTAGCATTACCAATGAGCAGAACTACTGTAACAAAGAACGAAACAAATATGTATTTAATTGTAACAGACGTAATAAAATCATCTTGTATATGAAATCTGGCGCAAACAATAAGTTTTTCAATAAAGGCCAACGGTTGTAACACAACTTGTATATCTTTTGACAAGTGATTTTTTAAAAGGCACTCATTCGTATTCATTTTGTCACCACTCGCGATGATATCGTTATGTGAAGTGTAGTTGTAAATGAGGAGCATAATTTATAACAATCGATCGAAACATCAGTGCAAACATCAAGCTATTAATCCAGCTTATTGGACGGCTCTTTTATGTTGATTGATATATTGCATCATAGTTTAAGTAATAAAAGAGAATCGTATAATTATTGTGGTCCTTTTAGCAAGTTAATATTGCTAACCCAGTATTACAGAGGGCTCTTTAATACTTTCAGCTTAAGAATACTTATAGTGCAATATTTTCCATTACAAATAGAGTCTTTCTATTTTTAGGACCATACTTATATAATAAAATTAATAGATTACTAGTATTATATAACTTAAACAACTTTGAATGCAAGGAAAAACTTAAATCGTGGCTACTAAATCTTACATACACGGAATCAGAGAAATTGCTTAATAAAATAAGTTAATATAAGATGTTTTTATTTTTTATCATAATAATACAATTAGTTAGATACAATCGATTCTGATAATAATTTATACACGACTTACCATTACCATTATATGAAAACTGTTTATTGTTGCCTGAAATACAGGTAAATTACCTAGCTCAGGAACAGGAAAATGTTATATTTTGTACTATAAATAACTAACTAGGTTAGGACGAATATTATGTGTACTTTTGAAAACTGAATATTTTCTTTTTTTTTTATTATTATTATTACCTTTAACTATCTTTGTGTCTAATTGGGTAAGGTAAATTCAATTCATTTGTTTAATCTATTTTATTGAGAACACCGTTATTTACAGTAAACCAAAGTAGAACCAATAGGATGGCTTTGTTTCCGTCGTCAAGGGATGTGAAAATCCTGGTACATTTATTATTCACGAACTATCACCTCCAAAAAGCTAGATTAACCAGAAATTTATCAAAGCGATCACTTGTCAAGCGCCAGCAGCTGCATCAAGGTGAGGCTGTAGGTGACGAGCGCGTTGCTGAAGTTGACCAGCAACCCTGCCCCGGCGAAGCTGATGCTGCGACCTTCGCTTCGGTCACAGCATACTGATACTAGTTTGTACATACGCTTGCATTGCCGCCGAGTGGACTCTGAGGAGACAATTCATAATTTTAGTGGCAGACTATGAATGTAGCTGTGTAGTTGCTTAGAAGAGCACTACCCATTTACTTCCCGTGGGTGTTCGCAAGAGGCGGCGAATTATTGCCGATGCCGTTGGAGATCCATAACCAAATGCTTTTGTTTTACAATCTTTTCCCCTGCTAACATCCAAAAGTAGCGGCTACTGGCTACCCCTTCTAAGTCTAGGGATTTATAGCCGTGAGTATATGTAAGTATGTATGTTTCAGTACAACAGGTATAGGTTCAGTAGGTACAGTTAAATTTGATTTAGGCGTAACTCAACGTTTAAAGGCGATTTCGGATTCGCCATGGTCTATTCTTACGGTGAGTGTTACTTGCCTATGACATCAAAATGTTTTGTCTCCGGCTTTGACTGGGAACGTATATTATTTATATTTTACCTTTGCTATGTTGTGATTATTTTTATCATATAGCGCCTAATCATTTCATCCCGTGAATATCGTAACAGGCAACTTAGAGTTTTCAAGCTTTTTAAGAGGTTTTTAGGCATTGTGGCTGGAGACCAATCACTAACCATCCTGAATTTTACAGCCATTTCATGCCGTAAAAATATTTTAAAACACGCATTATTTACACGAAACATGAACAGAATGGTTAACAAATAAATTATATACATGCTTAACATGTTCTGCCTACGACCGTGTGTTAAGACGCATTTGATCTGATCTATATCTCTATGATTCGCTAGTTCCAATTTGTCAATTTACCGTTGCTTTTTGTATGTTTCTGCATGCTCAGGCATATTCTCTTCAGGTGTGCCACAGAACTGAAATACAACTCAGTCTGTGTCGCCATCAACACGTTCAGAAACACCGCAGCTGACAACCTGATCATTTCCGTAATTTTGCGCAGGCCCTGAAGTAAGCAAAATAAAGTAATATATTATGTATATTTATATCATCAAAGCACTTTATTTTACATCTCTGCAACGAAGAGATCCGTAGAAAAACCGGGGTCACTGACATAGCCCGAAGATTTGTTAAACTTAGGAGACGCAGGGCAGGGCACATAGAACGCTGAACCGACGACCGTTGATGCTCGATGGTTCTGGAGTTTCAGCCACGTACCGGAGGTCGTAGTGTAGGTAGACCTCCTACAAGGTGGACCAACGACCTCCGATAGATAACTCTGACTCATCATCCATACAGGGCAGCACAGGACCGGTCGTTATGGAGATCTTTTGAGGAGGCCTATGTCCAGCAGTCTTTGGCTGATGATGACGCTGTACTTTCACATCTGTGATAAAAAAGAGAGGGTCCAGACAGACACCTTATATGTAGTATGGCAGATAGCAATAAGCAGCTTTTAGCCGTCGCTTCGCTCTAGCGTTTAAGCCTTGGAAATCATGTATCAAATCTGAGTCCACCTTCTAAACATCATAAAAGACTCTTATATGTTGTCTTATATCTTAATTATTTTTACATGGCTTTTTTTAACAATCAAACTACTACTAAAAACTTTTATTTTTATTACCATTTCCAAAACATGTCTCTCGTCAAGATTTTGCTTGATCACCGAAGATACTTCAGTAAATAGTTTAATCAGATTAACCGTTATCTGAAAGAGGAAAAGTTTTTTACGCATATTGGTCTTTTATAACGGTAGAAACCCTCGAACTCAGTTGTAAACTCAAGAAAGAAATAAAAAACGTTGTCCTAAAACTACAACAAGTACATTTTAAATCTTTTTTCTTTGGTTATGAAAACCTCATGTGGGGATTATTACTAATAAATAAAGGAAAAAAAATTTCGACACAGGCGGGAATCGAACCCGCGACCTCGGGTATATGCCCCGACGCTCTGCCAACTGAGCCACCGTGTCAATTGGCTGCCAGTGGGAAATTCTTCTATCCTTTATTTCTTTTTAAGTAGTGTATGCGTTTCCTATCTCCGAATTTTATTTAACTAACCCCGAGGTCGCGGGTTCGATTCCCGCCTGTGTGGAAATTTTTCTTTCCTTTATTTATTAGTAATAATCCCCAAATGAGGTTTTCATGAACAAATAAAAATAAAGATTTAAATTATGTGATAGTTAAGCGTTTTCAACATTTGCAATCTATCTGAAAAGGTAGACAGGTGGAATAATAGTTCAATGACAGGTGGCCTTCCAAATTTGTTAAAATTCGGAGGTAGGAAACGCAAACACTACTTAAAAAGAAATAAAGGATAGAAGAATTTCCCACTGGCAGCCAATTGACACGGTGGCTCAGTTGGCAGAGCGTCGGGGCGTATACCCGAGGTCGCGGGTTCGATTCCCGTCTGTGTCGAAATTTTTCTTTCCTTTATTTATTCTTTATTTATAAGTAATAATCCCCACATGAGGTTTTCATGAACAAAAAAAAAAGATTTAAATTATGTGATAGTTAGGCGTTTTCAACATTTGCATTCTATCTGAAAAGGTAGACAGGTGGCCTTCCAAATTAGTTAAAATTCGGAGGTAGGAAACGCAAACACTATTTAAACGTGTAAAAGAAATAAAGGATAGAAGAATTTCCCACTGGCAGCCAATTGACACGGTGGCTCAGTTAGCAGAGCGTCGGGGCGTATACCCGAGGTCGCGGGTTCGATTCCCGCCTGTGTCGAAATTTTTCTTTCCTTTATTTATTCTTTATTTATTACAACAAGTAGAGTTGAAATTTTCATCAAACCTATTTTAGCGTTTATAAAATTGGAACGCCGTTAAGAACCTCAATACTTACATCATATTCCATGGTACGCAGATATAAGTTATGCGCCTTGATAATATCTTTTGTTATTTTGAAATAGTTTTCTTCCGTATCATCTCCTCCTTGATGAAGAAGTGCCAACTTTTCTCCGAGATCGTGAACACATACTGTCAATAATCTCAAAACGAAATAAGCGTAGTATACATTTGTTTCTTGCGATAGCAGTAACGCAAACAAAAGGTTTTTTTGGTATATTCCATTGTAAGTATTTTCGACCAAACATACCAAGAAATAAAATGTCACAACTGCGAAAAATGACCAATTTTGTAAAACGAGTAACCGGTAGGTTTTATTAGATGTTTCAAATGGTTTAAGAGTTTCAAACAACAATTTTTCAATTAATTTCATCAATGCTACATAAGAATGTCGGAAATAATAACAAACAAGAAAAGTCGATATTATTAAACTTGTATACAAAGAACGAAAAAAATATCCTAAAAAGTTTCCAAATGTAAGTTTTTGTTCAAATATTCGGGTTTTTGTCAAAATCGCGTGCCAAATCATAAACAGTTGCAAACAAACATAGCAAAAGCATGAAAAGTTGTAAGTTTTCGAGTTTATACGTATCGTTTCACCTTTGATGGTGCATTTGGCGGAAAAAAAACCTTTTTGTAACAAATATATAGGCTGGAAAAGTCGGTAAAGTTTGAATTTATTTTTATTTGAGACACTAATCACCCCAACCGTCGTCATAGTTGAAATAGACTTCGAAATACAATAAGTAATAATGGAAAGTCGAGAACTAAATACAATAATATGACTATATCATTAAAAATTTAATACAAGTCATTACAGTAATGTCACATGTCTTTGTTTTCAATCAAACGGAGGAGTGTCAAATATTTAACCCGATAAATTTGGGGAAATAATTACTTAGTAAATTATTCACATCGCTTTTTTACATATACTCACGCCCGTTGTTCCAATTGGAGTGGGCAGGGACTATCAATCGCCACATTTTACGATCCTGACATATCTCCCTCGCTTCTGTCACATTCATTATTCTTCTCATACATGCTCATTTATTCTTTCACTTCATACTTTCGCCTTTTGTAAGAACATTATCGATTTGGTTTTCAAACGTCTTAGACGGCCGTCCTCTTTTAACAACACCATGCACATTGGCTTTATACTCGTATATCTCTTTTGCCACTTTACTTTCATTCATCCTCTCTGTTTGTCTAAACCACCTTAACATTACTTTCTCTATCTTGCTCACTACGTCATCTTTCACCTAATCGTTCACGAATCACACTATTGTTCACTCTCTACTTTCGTGGGATGTCATTTTCGATGCATTAATTCTATTTTGTTTCATGTCTCTTTTGCCATGCCCAATATTCGCTACTAAACATCAGCGTAGAAACCGGAAC
This sequence comes from Bedellia somnulentella, assembly GCA_963576735.1. Lineage (NCBI taxonomy): Eukaryota > Metazoa > Arthropoda > Insecta > Lepidoptera > Bedelliidae > Bedellia > Bedellia somnulentella. The sequence goes on from OY755193.1 coordinate 11,964,288, forward strand.
AGCATTGTGTATTGCCATTCTCTCCATTTCAGACAATGACTGGCTCGAAATTAGCCTGTTAATGTGTCCAATTACCGCGTTTGCATTTTTGACTCTCCTTCCAATATCTTCCTCACATTTTCCGTCCCTAGTAACCCAGATATACAAACATTTTCAATTGATCCATTTTCTTACCACCAAATTATTATCTCACATTCTATCATACTTTCCTTTCTTTCAGAAATCATTTTCTTAGTTTTGTCCACATTCACCCTCATTCCCTTTCTTGCAATACCCACCATCTTTTGCAACTCACTCGCTTTTATTTTTATAGAATAATCGATTTTCATATATATAGAAATAGTATAACACTTATACATTTCTTCTCGCAGATGTCGTAAGAGGCAATTTATATAGGTAGTATCGGGGAAATTTAGTGATTGGTGGACGATGCAGTTGAAGTACTCTCCTCACCCAATTTCCAAAATTTAGCCAAACTACGAATAAATGATTTTGTGTGATAATTTTGTTAAAACGAAAATAGACGAAACAAGTTCATGATAATTCTCAAAACCACAATCATAAAGGACAGAAACAATATAAGAATCTATTCTTTCATTTTATCTATAAAATTAAGCATTTTCTTTATTCTTTATAGTATATAATAACTAGAGTAAGTTACAACATGGGAGAAAAATTGGAATGAAAGTTTATGTAATTTATAAAATACGTTTATAAACTAACTTTACCTATTAATATAACAATAAATTAAACGAAACAGAATCTGAATCTTCATCTTAAAATGTATCTAAATCAAAGCAAACTGTAGCAGAACGACACCATAGGTTACGATGATTTGGATCAGATTGATAGGTATAGGTAATTTTGCGTTTACATCAAAAAGTCCACAAGCACTGAATTTTGAGTAGTTATGTTCGTCAAACGCCATATGTGATAGTCTTAAGTTAGTTCTAAGTTAGCTTTAAGTCATGGTCAGAGCTGAAAATCGGCGCTATCCGCTTACAGTGAATAGACCGAGCTCTAAACCTTTTTGTCTTTTTGTGTTTTTCTCATGTTGTGTAGTTCTGTATTTAAAAGAGGCAAATAAAATCTTATTATTATTATGGGAATACTTTTAGTTTCTCGCCTCTCCCATGAGGGATAGTGACATCCACTAGAAATACCCTCGACTGCGACCGATCCCATACCACGATATCAGGCTTATTCGCTAGAATAGTCCTGTCCGCGATAACGGATCGGTCCCAATAGATTTTGGCACGGTCGTTTTCTAGGATTGGCTCCGGCAGATACTTGTAATACGGCAGCCTCTGTTGCAAGAGTCCGTATTTCAGAGCGAGCTCCTGATGTAGGATTTTGGCTGCTTGGTTGTGTCTGTGCAAGTACTCAGTGTTAGCAAGAGCCGAACAACCGGAAATAACATGCCTAAGTGACTCTCCGGGACGGCCACATGCTCGACAGATGTCTGTGGTACCGTTATTATTATTTTGAGCATGAATTTAAGTTCCTCGCCTCTCCTATGGCCGAAAAAGAAATTATAATTTTAAATGGGAGAGGCGGTACTCCCCGACAAAAGAACAGTCGGTCGGGGTCAGGGGCTCAGGTTCAAGAACCGACGAACGATCCGAGCCGTATCGAGCAGCACCGCCTTCTGCATTTGTGCTGGAACCGACACGCCGCAGAAATCCAACCGCCTCAAGTTGGTCGCGAAGCTGGTTGGAATTAACCCGTTCGCGGACAAAACAATTGGGATTATTTCTGTGGAAGTCACACCCCACATGTCGGTGATCTCGTGAGCCAGATCGAGATATTTCCGACGCTTCTCGGTTTCGGCTTTCACGAGACCCTCGTCATGAGGGATAGTGACATCCACTAGAAATACCCTCGACTGCGACCGATCCCATACCACGATATCAGGCTTATTCGCTAGAATAGTCCTGTCCGTGATAACGGATCGGTCCCAATAGATTTTGGCACGGTCGTTTTCTAGGATTGGCTCCGGCAGATACTTGTAATACGGCAGCCTCTGTTGCAAGAGTCCGTATTTTAGAGCGAGCTCCTGATGCAGGATTTTGGCTGCTTGGTTGTGTCTGTGCAAGTACTCAGTGTTAGCAAGAGCCGAACAACCGGAAATAACATGCCTTAGTGACTCTCCGGGACGGCCACATGCTCGACAAACGTCTGTGGTACCGTCCTTTAGGATGTATTTCCGATAGTTCCGCGTCTTGATAACCTGGTCTTGTATTGCACAGACAAAACCTTCGGTTTCCCCAAAGAGGTCCCCGATACGCAGACAATGCAGGGAGGCTTTACGGTCCACGAAAGGTTCGTGAAGTACCTCAAAAAAAAAAAAAAAAGTCAAAAAGTTTATTTTTCAAAATAAAGTTAAATACTAACATTTTTTGAACGTCAAAGTTTTAAATTAATCGTTAATCCGTTGCTTCGGAAGGTGTTCGTAAAGAGAAGAAGCAACAAAGAAACTCTTTACATTCACATTTTTTCATTTTTTCAGAATATGGTTTGTACAATTTCAGTTTCTAAACATGTTTTTACTTTACAAAAGATTTTCTATGCGACCAAACCAAACGCTAGTTTGACATAATTAAAATAAATTGTCCATCACAAAAACCAATCACATAACGTGAGAAGAAAAATCCTCACCAGACAATTATTCCTGGGAATAACGAGGGAAGATTTATAGCTTTACGGACATGGTCATGTACGCGTTGGGTCCTTGTCGTTTAAAAAATCTTGAACACTGTAGTAAGATTTCTTTAAAAGCATGGCTTTAATTGCCTTTTTAAAAGATGCCACAGGCAATTCCAATATGTCAGAAGGGAGTTTATTGAACATTTTCAGGGATAGTCCCATAAAGGAGTTACTTACTTTATTAAGTCTCCACTTCGGTACGTTAAGTTTCTCCTTATTCCGAGTGTTAACAGTATGCCTATCACTAACTTTACTAAATTGGCCTATATTCTTTTTGGCATACATTAAATTCTCAAATATGTATTGGCAAGGGACAGTTAAAATGCCAATATCTTTAAATTTTTCGCGCAACGAATACCTCGACCTTAACATGTAAATAGATCGGATAGCCCGCTTTTGTAAGACAAAAACTTTATGAACATCAGCCGCTTTACCCCATAATAAAATACCGTACGACATAATACTATGAAAATAACTGAAATAAACAATGCGAGCTGTTTCTATGTCTGCTATTTCTCTAATCTTACGCACGGCATACGCTGCTGAGCTCAGCCTTTTAGTAAGTGTTAGTATATGGGGTCCCCATTGCAACTTAGAATCGATTATTATCCCAAGGAATTTTGTCTCTTTCACTAATTCTATTTTTTCACTGTCAATAACAATATTGGCGTCAACTTGCCTAACATTCGGTAAAGTAAATTTAATACATTTAGTTTTTTTGGCATTCAGAACCAGGTTATTTACAGTAAACCAATGCAATACCTTGTAAAACCTCCCGTGCAGCTCCTTCTCTTTCCATACGGACTCCCGATCAGAGGTGCTAAGTACCTCCGGGGTTCGCCAATCCTGTGAGGCCAACGATAAGGGAGTCAGTCCTTTATCACTAGCGACCACCTCTCCCCGAATACTATCACCCGTCATCGTCAAAAAATAGTTTCTGAGGTTGCATACCTCGCGGTTGTGCATGGTTTTGGCACTCAAGAGGCCTCGACCACCACACTTCCGCGGGATATACAATCTCATAACCGACGACCTCGGATGATGCATTCGATGAGAGGTCATCATCGTGCGGACTCGTCTGTCCAGAGCGCCGAGTTCGGTCTGAGTCCATCTGAGCACGCCAAATGTGTACATCAGTACAGGCATGACCCAGGAGATAATGGCTCGGATCTTATTAACGCCTGACAAGTAGCTATTAAGCACACTTTTCAGGCGTTCATAAAACTCCTCGCAAACACCCTGTTTCACGTCTGCCACCTTCACACCGATGGTTTGTGACATGCCCAGATACCGGTATGTTTCAGCCTAGGAGAGTGCCCTCAAATGATTGGTGCCGACATCGACACCATCAGAGTGCACGACATGCCCCTTCTCGACATGAATGACCGTACACTTATCGACCCCGAGCTCCATCTTGACGGAACCACTGAAATCATTAGTGATCGTCAGTAGCTCCGCCAATCTGTCAGCCGTGGGGGCGTAAAGCTTCAGGTCATCCATGTAAAGGAGATGAGGCAAGCGTGGTCCGCCTCTCCGAAACTGAAAGCCTGTCCCCGAATTCTCCAAGAGTGTACTTAGAGGATTCAAGGCCAAGCAAAACCAAACTGGACTCAGACAATCGCCCTGGAAAATCCCTCGCCTTATATCAATTTGGTCATCCGCGTCCGTCATCCGCTGACCGTCTAAACTCAGGATCGTTCTCCAGCACCCCATACACTGCCCGAGGAAGTGTCGAACTGTCCTTTAAATTTTGTACATCTCGAGGACCCTCATGAGCCATGAATGAGGTACCGAATCGAACGCCTTCCTGTAGTCTATCCAGCCAGCGGAGAAGTTCCGACGGTTGCGTTTGACCAGTTGGCCTACGACCGCATCGATGAGGAGTAGCTCTTTGCTACCGCGACTACCGCCCCTACATCCGTTCTGAGCTCCAGATATCACATTGTTATCAACAATGTGTTGAGTCATCTTGGAGCTCAGAACAGATGTCAAGGTCTTGTAAATTGTACAAAGACAAGTAATGGGGCGGTATTGTGATGGATCCGCGGTAGCATCGCTCTTTGGAGCTAAATGAGTGACCCCAGTAGTTAAGAAGTTCGGGAGCGTCCCAGTCAACCAGTAATGGTGCAATCCGTCCGGCCCCGGACTTTTCCAGTTCGGAGCCTTACGGATCGCAGCCACCACATCCTCCTCGGATATGTTGACGGGGTTCATAGGCGCTATGGATTCGCACGCTCCCTCGACCGCCTCGCACCATCGGCCCTCTTCGTGATCAACAGGCAGCGACCAAAGCCCACGCCAAAAGCCAACTACATCGGCTTTTTCCGGTCGCTGACCCGTCGAAACCACATCGGGACGCTCCAAAGTTCTGTAGAACTTCTTCTGGTCACTCATGAAGAGACGATTCTGTTGGTACCTCTTTACCCTTTCAGAATATCGCCTTATTTGCTTACCCCAAGCAGCGATCTTCTGCTTCAGATCATCGATGCGCTCCACCAGTCTACAGGCAAACTCCGGTGAGTTGTCAAAGACATTCTCACCAGGGAATGCCTCCCTGACGAAGCGCACCACCCTCGGCCTATTGTTGCCTGATCTGAAGCTGGTCAGTTTGCCGATCCTGACGCCGACAAATTGACAAACTGTCATTGCGGCGCCAAAGAGAATTGAATCCGTATCCCAAAGGTCCATGCTGCTCTCTAAAAATGAGGGCAGCATGTTATTGACGGCCTCAACGACATCCCGAACCTTGATGCTGAGAGGAACTCGGGGCAGCCTTGGCCTCCTTTCGATATTCCAGGATCGTCTTTTCGAGTGCGCTCCTCACCAAATCCAAATCCAGGGAGACTGTTCCCCAATCGCTTTCCGCAACACCCACATCCGGCAGGTTAGCAATTGGCTCCCTCCGTACTTCCCGTTCAGGGACTGGAGGGAGAACCTGCAAAGGTGGCTCTTCGTCTAGCGGGGGAACAGCCTCGCGTCGCAATTGTTCGAGTTCGGTAGTGCTAAAAAGTTCTGAGCGCTGTATGTACCGAACTCGGTCCGCCAGGTTTTGTTCTGAGACGGTCAAATTGGGCTCCAGCCGCAGAAATTCGCAGTACATTGCTGCCCGATAACCCGTCCGCCCAGTTCTTGATCCTGAGGCCCTAAGGTAGGCCCGCATGGCATTCCTGTTCATATCAACCGTCCATGCCATGCGGCGCCTAGCTCCACCAGCGGCGGGCACCAACTGCTGGGACTGAGTTGCCCCAGTCCCAACCGATGCCAAGCCATCTGGTGGCTGAGGTGGTCGCGCAGACCGGCCAGGTGGTCGGGCCGGTCCGCGGCGGCTGGGGGACCGCATGCTGCCACGTCCAGCCCCAGCTCCAGACGCGCCCCAGCGATAGCCCCTGGGGAGCGGCCCTATGCGCTCATCGTTTCTATTTTCTTGCATTTTACGATGAGCGAAGATTCACCCGGGGTTTCGCTCACTTGCCCCGGGGAGACCGTTATTACTCTTTTTTGCGCTGAGACCAGTTTGTAGACACGGTCAACACCTACAAACTCAAGCGCTGACTATTTGCATTGCTGGAATGGCAAGCTGGTAAATATGTCATCCTGCCATTCCAACAATGGGCGGTGGGGTCGTCACATCCCTACGCCTATTTTATTATTATTATTATGTTTTTTGCTCATTTGCTTTATGTTTTTGCTCAGATGCCGTATGTTATTTGGAAAGAAACATTATTTACAAAAGAGCTTATTCCATTACACTTTTATCGTTGCTGAAATCGGAGGTCCTTCACAGTCACTGCCGCAGAAGGCCACAGACGCTTGTTATTCCACTACACCGATTTCAGTTTCTGAATCATTCGCGAGCGCGCTATTTTGCGGGCGGTCGTACGAAATTGCTCCCGTCTTTTTTTTAAAACGCTCTCTATCAAACTCTCTTATGGACTATCCCACACCCATTCAATAAACGACGACACATTGCGTCTATATATCTCTTTCGCTACTATACTTACAACCTTTTCCAAATATTTTTACGTCATATTTCACACAAAATATTAAATAGGCGGGAACTCCTATATGACTTAAAAATAAAAGCATATTAATGGCGTTAGTATATGTATGCATATATGTGATTGAACGTATTTGTTTACCCCAATGGGAAATAATGGCGTGAGTATATGTATGCATGTATGTAATTATACGCCTGTGCCTACCCCCACGGGAAGTGATGGCGTGAGTATAAGTATGCATATTTGAAACAATACGAGTACGTATCTGCCTACCCCTTACGGAAAAATGGCGGGAGTTTAAGTATGTAGAATGTTGTACATACATACGTATGTAATTAAAATTATCTGCTTACCACAAGCGGAAGTAAAAGCGTGAGTATATGCGCGTATGTATGTTATTAAACGTATCTGCCTACTCCGATGGGAAGTAATGGCGTGAGTATTTATAATATAATATAATTTGCATGTATGTGATAAAACGTATTTACCTACCCCAATCGGAAATAATAGCGTGAGTATATGTATGTATGTATGAATATAATTATACATATCTGCCTACCCCTATGAAATGGAACCCCTACCTACCTAACTACCCCTGGAATTAATGGCGTGAGCATATGTATATCTGCTATAAAACTTTTATTATCTTTTTTTTTGTTTACGTAATTTGCAATCATAGGCATGTAAAATTTTGGCACGTCCTCTCGCTGTGGCGGGCGCAAGGCGACTAAATCGTCTGAACGTTATGTTATTCCACCTTCCTGAGACGGAGCTACTAAAAATTTAGTGAGCTAGGAGCCGAAATTTGTCTACTTTTCAGAAGCCTAGCGTTCTGAACGTTATTCCACTAGTCTGAATTCAGATTCTGTGGCTGTCGGACGTCTGAATTCAGGCAAATGGAATAAGCTCTAAAACCAAAAACATTATTAGCCTATCTCCTGCGCCTGCATACAAATAGATTTCAAGGAATTTTGAAGTATTTTATTTGAGGTAACCGAAGAATTGCGAAACTCGAGTTGCAATGGGCAAGGCACATTGCACGCAGAACCGACGGCCGTTGGGGCCCGAAGGTTCTGGAGTGGAGGCCACGTACCGGACGACGCAGAGTGGGTAGGCCTCCTACAAGGTGGACGCAGCGCAGGACCGGTCGTTATGGAAATCTTTAGGGAAGGCCTATGTCCAGCAATGGACGTCTATTGGCTGAATGATGAATTTGAAGTAGCTTTTGGCCAATGATACTATAGCTAACTACCACGAGCGACCTTTTAACTAGTTATTGCGTGGCATAAAACAGCCTACTCTTACGCACTTACTTAGCATCATATTCTGTCATCTCATCCTAACCGTCATCGTGCCGATAAAATAGCTCTCGTACTAGGCCTCGAAGCGTATTTTATCGTTTACAACTAACAAACGCCTAACACAAGCGTTACTTTATCGTTACTCTGTTGGTTAGAATGAGATAAAAGTATACGATACTATTTAAGTATATGTGAATGAGTTGATCGAGGAGCTCAGTAACACCGGACTTGGATGCTCAATTGATGGATTGATGTTCAATAACATAAGTTATGCTAATGATATGGTGTTGCTGAGCCCTTCGATCAGTGCATTAAGACGCCTATTAGTAGTGTGTGAGCGTTATGCATCCGAACATGGCCTAAGGTACAATGTCCAAAAGAGTGTGTTGTTGGCTTTTAAGTCAAAGGGCAAACAATACTCTCATACACCATCAGTTGCGCTCTACGGTAATCCTCTTAGTACTGTAACGGAATTTAAATATCTTGGACATTGTATCAATTCGGACCTCAATGATGATATTGATATAAACAGGGAACGTAGGGCGCTGTCTGTCAGATGCAATATGTTGGCTCGCCGCCGGTTTCCACGGTGTTCTAGAGAGGTAAAAGTCGCTCTATTCAGAGCCTTTTGCCAATCTTTTTATACTTGCTCCCTGTGAGTCACATATACGCAGAAGGCATACAACGCGCTAGGTGTGCTGTATAATAACGCGTTTAGAGTGCTGTTGGGGCTGCCCAGGTATTGCAGTGCGTCTGGCATGTTTGCGGAGGGCCGCGTGGATAATTTCCACGCTATCCGCCGGAAGCGTGTCGCGTCCATTATGCGCAGAACTTGGGACAGCTCGAATACACTTGTTAGAGTCTTGGCCGATAAGTATTACGATCCCATGTATAAACACTGGGTATATGAGCAGCAGGATACTAGGGAACCGATTCATGCTAGGTTCGGCATTTATTGTAAATAGTGTTTTTTCGTTTTATTTTCTTTTTATTAGTTAATCTTTAAGTTAAAAATAAGGACATACTAACAAAAACTAACATATTAAATAAGTATTTCGATGTTACTAACTTACTTACTGCATATGGGTCTTGTATATCTAAATTTTTATTATTTTTTTGTTTTTATTTTATTATTATTATATGTATAAGAGATAGCTGTTTTATTCCACGCGATATTTAGCTAAACGGTCGCTCGTGCTTGCCATGCTGGTTTTGTTTTTCCATTTATACCTAATATTAAGATTAATTAATTAGGCACATAGAGAGGATGGATGACAGAAAATTGGAAAAAGGGATCTATAGAGCTAGTGTTGGTGTTAATGTTAGTAGAGGACGAACACGGAGAACACACTTGGACCAAATTGAGAGTGTACTCACAAAGGTAGGCCTCCGAAATATGAAGAATAAAAGAGCATGTATTAAAAGATTGATGGATGTAGATGAAGCAAGAGAGGTTTGCCAGGATCGTACGAAGTAGCGATCGATAGTCTCGGCCTACCCCAATAGGAACTAATGGCGTGAGTGTATGTATGTACCTAATATTTATTGCACAATATTTTCCTCACTCAACTTCCAAAAGTGGATGAGGAATATCTTATGATGCTCTAGGTACAAGAGTTAGAAGCTCTATAGGTAAAAGCCGCGAGTAATATGTATGTATCTTTTTAACAATAAGTTAAATGATAGATCGTTGACTAACAACCGAACGCGAGCGATGTTTGACAACTTTGTTGAATTTTACGATTAGGTCAAAACAAAACACGATGAACAAAATAAAACATCTCAAGTTTAAACCATTAAATAATATCGACGGTTAAAAGATAATAGGGAACAAGCGACAAAAAGGAAATTTTACAGGAGAGCTGTTTAAAGTTTTTTATTTCCGAATAATTGGAATCACTTTTTTGATTGTTGTTTGTGTGTTGTTTTTTGATATGATATCACCATAAAAATTAAAACACTCTTTTGTTTAGAAAAAATATTAGCACTATATTATTTAATTTTATTTGTTGTATTGACGTTATTAACATGGTTTAATGTCGCTTATATCAATCGATTATTTTTTTGGTCGAAGTAATACGACTTAAATGACATAAAAGAATATAAACAATTTAAGACCTACCTACCCCAATGGGAATAATGGGCGTGAGTATAAGTAAGTAAACAATTTAAGAAAAGAGAACTAAAGTACATTTTTTTTTAAATATATTTTGATAGTAGTGCATAAGCAACTTTTTGCAAATCTCAGCAATTTTTTGAAATTATGTGGTGAAAAGATAGTAAAATAAAGGTTGGTGTGCATAATTTATAAGAATCAATCGATACATCAGTGCAAACATCAAGCTAATAATCAAGCTTATAGAATGGCTCTTTTATATTTATTGATTTTGTTGCTTTATAACATAACATAACATAAACGTTCACGCCGCATATCCCCGAAGGGGTTGGCAGAGGTACTAATACTTCTGAACATCACGTGACTTTGTCACCTGGTGTTCAGAGTACCCACGTTTTGCATGGACAGTGTACTCACGTGATAGGGGGCAGGCTATAGGTGTTTCTTTATATATTTTAGTAATAGAAGTGAATCGAATGAGTGAAATCCATTGAGTCTTTCGGCCTTTGCCTAACTTTGTCTGGCTACTGAGGAAACATCATTTTATAGTTATCCAAGCAGCATATGTATAATGCAGATTTTCAGAAGGGGAGGCCAGAGCTTTGGAATTAGAAATTTCTTAGCCACTTTTGGAAGTTGTGTGAGGATAAGATTGTAAAAAAAAAGGTTTCTGCTGACGGATCCGAAAAGGTCTTAGTTATTTTTAATTGATTTTAAGCTGTAAATCTTCCAAATGAAACAAAATAAAATCATTCTTCATCATTTAAAATTTCGCAATAGTTTACCAGCCCCAACGAGGATCCAACATCATCACGATCTAAATATTTTTTCTTCCCGGCCGCGGCATCCTTTGTTTATGCGGCGGCAACCTGCGATGTTCTACGGCACGCGCTAAGGCGGCGCAAATACAGAGAAACACTATCTAAGCGTATGACGACGTCAGGGGCCCAGTGGATAGGTAACTAGCTTCTCGGTCCGGAAGTTTCGGGTTCAAACCCCATTGAGAGCAATATTTATTTGATGAGCATAAATGATTGATTCTTAGTCTTGTATGTTATCAACCATCAGACGTCCACTGCTCGACATAGGCCTCCCCAAAAGATATCCGCAACGACTGGACCTGAGGGTCAACTCTGCACATCGTAAACGATAGTAAGCTTATCTCTTCTACCCATATTAATATTTATTTCTTTCTCCCTCGCACGATCGAATATTCGGATTTCGACATTTTGTTATGTATAGAATAGAACAATATAAATATTGGCCCTTTCTATTCGATGAAACCAACGACAACTACGGAGGTATCGTTGAATTCGTGGAAGATCACCATGTATTCTAAAATATCAGAAATGTCAAAAATACGAATATTCATCGTGCGAGGGAGAAGGAAATAAATTTTAATACGGGTTAGAAGATATGAGTATGCTTATTATCGTTCTCGATGTTCAGAGTTGACCCTCTGTTCTGCCCTCCTCTATTGCCTTTGACCAAGTCGTCGGTCCACCTTGTGGGAGGTTTTCCTACATTGGGTAGTCTGGTTCGTGGCCGCCATTCCAGAACCTTCCACCTAAAGAGGCTACGAAGCTAGAGAGGTTGGTCAAGATCGTACAAAGTGGCGGTCGATAGTCACGGCGGTCGATAGCTTTAGTATGACTATGGTCAGATTGTAGGACTATAAAAAAAAACACAAGTTACATAATAAGAATATATTTTCATACATAAGTACAACGCATTGTAAAGTATTAATATTACAAAATAACATTAATCTAAGTCTGACTAAGACACGTACACTGTGGACATCTCTTGAGCCACTTCCAATTATAAAGAAGATAAATTTCTATAATAATTTCTTTGCTAATGAAAAATATTTTCGTTTTGAGCTCTTGCAACTTTCCACTGTTAAAGCAATATTTTCAGAAGGAAAATTATTTTTGAAAAAAATCTACAACTCTATCAAAGTAGTTAATATTGACAATGTAAAAAAAGTGCATCAAAATGAAATTAAATACAATAATTAAGATTTTCACGTTAAATTAACGTTACTTCATGGAATAGACAATATATTAAGCATGAAATTTCTTACAAATTTACTTTATATACAGAACAGAACATTCTGTTACATTTTAAATCAAAAAAATAAATGTTAACTTTAAAAAAACACTTTCAGTACAAAATCGGTGTTCAAATTAAGATTATACTAATGTTGTTTGTCTTAAACATCAACATAATTTGTTTTAACTAATTATCCCTCATTCATTTCTGTACATTTGTTACGAAATTAGTGATATATGCATTCACAGGTCTTATACTAAGGAATTGGACGAATGTTGACCACTGGAAAACCAATTTTATTTAAAATTTTGTGTTATAATTTTCCACTTACTCAAAACAGAGAAAAGTCACAAAATTAGCTCAATCCATTACTTCCAAAAAATAATTTGATATGAAATTTTTTTCCACGATTTACTGTCGGTAGCATGTACATAATATGCTACAATGTTGAGTCTTAAATAAAAAAGCAAAGACAATTCATATTAAAGTTTAATGCCAATAAATCACGTTAAGTAGAAATGTGCCATAAATAATAATTTCCGCTTTTATATCCAATTGACATACAAAAATACTTTATTCATTACATTAAGAACTTATAACTAAAATTAAGCTCAAAAAACTTTATCTTACTTTGATCTAAGTACTTTTGGAAATGTGAGAATTTGATAGGAGTAAGGCGTTCGATAGCATGGTTTGCTCAATATTGAATAATGAAAATAACCTATAAATTATAATAGCAGAGTGACGCAACCTAATTACAGTTAGCACGTGTTCAGATTTTAATAAAAAAATATATTTTAATTCAATGAAGACTTAAATACAGATACTGTATTGGTGTTCTACAAGGACTTATTCTAGGACCTACTCTATTACTACTATACAAAACATAATTATACTTTTCTAAATGATAATTTCATATAATTACAAAGGAAATCGACTAATTAATAAGATTTCTTACGATATGATCTTATTGTCTGAAGGCACTATAATGTCTTTATATATTGGAATGTTCCGTTAACAGAATACAAACTTAAATATAAATAAATGTAACATGAACCTGTATTTCATGGACAAGTTCGGGAATAGAATATACTATTCTGAATAAAGCAAATACTATCTATCTAATAAATTTAGTTTTATAAGACGCAATAAGATGTTTTCCTGATAATTTAGTTTTAAGTAGCGTATAAATGAAAATAAACTTAACATTTAATGAAAAACCTTATGCAGTCTCATTTGAATACTATAGTAAAACTTAGAATATTTAAATATCAGCTGTGATTTTTTTCCATAATACATAACCAATACTATAATAGGTTAAAAAACCTTCATAATTTTAATAGCACCTTCCACAGGAAGTGTAAACAGCATGTTTTTATTTCATTTTAATTTAAGTGGTAAAAAGAAATAAATTCCTCTTATTATTTAATCACCAATATCATCCACTTATTGTTTAGAAAAATAGGCACTTGTTTAGTTTATTTTACAACTATCAATTTGCAGAATTTGTTATATTTTGACTACTAATATACTAATAAAAGCCAGAAATATTGTAAAACACAGAGACGGCCAAGAAAGTCAAATGTTTATTTCTACATCTAAAATCTAGACGAGTATGATATACACATTGTTTTTTTAAATTTCAATTAAATTCTGGTTTATCTAATACGAGGACGGAAGTTAGTATATGTTACGCACTAATTTAATCTCTATCGATTTTGAATTAATGATGATTATATAAAAATAGCGGTTGTTTAACTATTAATGGAATGTTATGAATATTTCGATTAAACTACGGATCCACATGAGTTTCCAAAAATATTTTTGGAAGAATATAAACATATATTTTAATATTTGTTCCTTTCGATCTATATAAGGAATAAACACGAGAAGTATTACTGTTATTTGTTTTTAACTGTGGATAAGATATGTGAAAGTCATATTACATTATTGGTACATTTCACATTGTCACAAATTTACATTCGTGAAAAGCATATTTTTCATTTAAATGAAATCGACCTTTTAGTTTAATACTTTATGTTAATACGTAAGACACACTTCGGCTGAATTATAATGTATCCTTAAAATGTAACTAATTACCACAAACGCTCAATTAAAATTTTACTCTTTTTAATGCATTTTGAGAAGTTTTAGGCGCATTTGGAATTACATTTATTGGCCCTTTAATATTTTTACTTTTATTACTATTATAATAAAAATTGACATGATTTTTTGAATAATGCTTAAGTTTTATGCTTGCTGTGTATTGTCGGCTTAGAACCCCATTTCTTCCGGTGGGTGTACGTAAGAGGCGACTAACGGTATTAGGGGCTTTTAAGGGATTTTTGGGCGATGCGGTTGCGAGACCAATCACCATAACCTTTATTTTACCATCTTTTCCCCACACAACTTTCCAAAAGTGGCTGAGGAATTTCTTATTCCTTAGCTCTGGTTACCCCGTCTAGGGATTTATAGCCGTGAGTATATGTATGTATGTTTTATGCTTATTATGGGCTGACGGACTCTTTTATATTTCAAAAGATAAAGCCTAATATTGCATTTTTTTTTGTATCTTTGCTATCTTTTTTTGTGTGAATCGTATGTAACTTTTTACTTTTGAGATATCGATCGATTGTAAACCATCTAGAAACGCATTTCGCAATCTCTCATCGCCACGGGACACTTATATCGCTTTTCTTTAGTTATTTAATTTCAAACACATCCTACGATTAGTTTGCTGTATTATGCTTAGAATTACACTAACCCATTTTAAACCAAGGGATTCGTAAGAGGCTATTTAGGGATTTTGGGAAATTTTAAGTTATTATTGGGTTCTGTGACTGGAGCATCTTAGCAATCATCTAACAATCTTTTCTCCACTTAACTTACAAAATTCTATTTCTTTTTTATTTCATTATATTAAAAGTAGTAAAATTAATCGATAAATTTACGTTTCGGTTAAAATCTGTCTTTCATATGAATTTATTAAAATCATTTTACCATCCCGTATGAAGATAATATCCCGTTTTCATACATTTCTAAACTTTAGTAAGGAACGGTGATCTGATTTCTTTTTAGGCGCTATCATAACATTGATATGACTTTGTTTTCTACGTTTTTGCTTGAAATATAAATAAATCTTACTCACAATATAAGCAACATTTTTCTCGTTCGGGTAAATATATACTCACCGCTTACATTCCCATAAAGGTGTAGCCAGAGCTTTAGAATTCATCAGCTATTTTTGGAAGATGGGTAGAGAAAAGCTTACAAAATAATTTTAGTGATGGACAACCCAACAATCACTTCGAAAGCACCAAAATTCTCTTAACTTTACAGACACTCGCGATACGAAATGGCTTAGTGTAATACTTAGTTGACACTACACAGCTAATCAATGCAATAACGCCCGATTTCTGAATTGAGTATTTAAGCTGAGAACGACTTAAGTATCGTTTTGTCTCATTCAGTTGTTAAGATTTCAATGCGACAGAACGATACTTAAGTTGTTCTCAGCTGGAATACTCAATTCAGAAATCGGTCGTATGGGAGACAAATTAGGTTAGTTAGTAAAGGGTTAGGCCAAATTTAGGACATATCCATATGGATAATCTGCATCCTTATTACATGACATATATCCGAATGTGTTGCAAATCGCAAGATTATTCTCTTCAATTCTATGTAGTGTCGGCTTAGAATGTCACTAATCCTTTCTACCCACGGGTATCGTAAGGCGACTAAGCGTATGTGGATCTTGGGCGATGCAGTTGGAGGCGCATCACCAACGATATTTTCTACCACTTCTACCATCTTATCACCTATCACCTTCCAAATGTGGCTGAGGAATTTCCAGCTCTAAAGCTCTGGCTACCGCTTTTTGGGTTTTATGGCCGTGAGTATATGAAGGTGTCTTCTTCGATCTTGCAATTAACAACACACAAATTTCAAAATACCAGTAATCAAGAATTCTTGGTATATAACTAAAGATGTAATACTTGGCCGTCATCTTTGCTCGGTAGGCTTGGAAATACATCTTTTGGATCTTCGAGTGTGACGGCTGTTAAGTCCACGACTTCGTCTTGGTCGTCTTGGTCGAACCGACTGGAATTTAATAGGTTTATTAAGTACATGGATCTCTAATAAATCGATCGATATCTAAATAAAATAATGGTATAGGGTAAAGTGTAGGAACAATAGATATTTAGCTGCTGAAAGTCGCTAGCCAATTGACTACCATCATGCCTGTCGCCATCACCTATGGTACCAATCATCATCTACATCACCCCACTCACCTATCATCATCACCCTACTTACCCATCATCTTCATCATCCCACCACTTCCCCATCATTTTTGGAAGAGTTCGCTACCATCATGTCTGTTATGATCAGTATTCTTCTTTGTCATCCATCATCCAAGCTTACTTATCTTCACCATAGTAAATTAATTATCATTCCTTTTTCATCACTTGTCATGGATCATCATCATCACTCTTCATCATAATAATAACTTACCATAGATACTTTGATCTTCATCATCACCACACATGGATAATCATCACAACACACTACTAGTACGGTACTGACCTGTCGTCGTCCTTGTCGGAGATGTCTGGCTACCACCATTACCATCATCATCATCATCATTATCATCATCATCATCATCATTATCATCATCATCATCATCATCATCATCACAACACACTACTAGCGGTACTGACCTGTCGTCGTCCTTGTCGGAGGTGTCTGGCTACCATCATCATCATCATCATCATCATCATCACAACACACTACTAGCGGTACTGACCTGTCGTCGTCCTTGTCGGAGGTGTCTGGCTACCATTATCATCATTATCATCATCATCATCATCATCACAACACACTACTAGCGGTACTGACCTGTCGTCGTCCTTGTCGGAGGTGTCTGGCTACCATCATCATCATCATCATCACAACACACTACTAGCGGTACTGACCTGTCGTCGTCCTTGTCGGAGGTGTCTGGCTACCATCATCATCATCATCACCATCATCACCATCATCACACTACTAGCGGTACTGACCTGTCGTCGTCCTTGTCGGAGGTGTCTGGCTACCATCATCATCATCATCATCACAACACACTACTAGCGGTACTGACCTGTCGTCGTCCTTGTCGGAGGTGTCTGGCTACCATCATCATCATCATCATCACAACACACTACTAGCGGTACTGACCTGTCGTCGTCCTTGTCGGAGGTGTCTGGCTACCATCATCATCATCATCATCACAACACACTACTAGCGGTACTGACCTGTCGTCGTCCTTGTCGGAGGTGTCTGGCTACCATCATCATCATCATCATCACAACACACTACTAGCGGTACTGACCTGTCGTCGTCCTTGTCGGAGGTGTCTGGCTACCATCATCATCATCATCACCATCATCACCATCATCACACTACTAGCGGTACTGACCTGTCGTCGTCCTTGTCGGAGGTGTCTGGCTACCATCATCATCATCATCATCACAACACACTACTAGCGGTACTGACCTGTCGTCGTCCTTGTCGGAGGTGTCTGGCTACCATCATCATCATCATCATCACAACACACTACTAGCGGTACTGACCTGTCGTCGTCCTTGTCGGAGGTGTCTGGCTACCATCATCATCATCATCATCACAACACACTACTAGCGGTACTGACCTGTCGTCGTCCTTGTCGGAGGTGTCTGGCTACCATCATCATCATCATCATCACAACACACTACTAGCGGTACTGACCTGTCGTCGTCCTTGTCGGAGGTGTCTGGCTACCATCATCATCATCATCATCACAACACACTACTAGCGGTACTGACCTGTCGTCGTCCTTGTCGGAGGTGTCTGGCTACCATCATCATCATCATCATCACAACACACTACTAGCGGTACTGACCTGTCGTCGTCCTTGTCGGAGGTGTCTGGCTACCATCATCATCATCATCATCACAACACACTACTAGCGGTACTGACCTGTCGTCGTCCTTGTCGGAGGTGTCTGGCTACCATCATCATCATCATCATCACAACACACTACTAGCGGTACTGACCTGTCGTCGTCCTTGTCGGAGGTGTCTGGCGGCGGCGCGTCCAGTGCGAGCGGGCGCTGGTTGGCCGGCCGCACCGTGATGATCAGGTTGGACGAGTTGGCCACCATCATGTCCGTCACCTGGGAGGGGCAGTTTTCAATTGGTGATGCTATACGAAAAGTGTGTTCAAAACGAACAAAAATTATGACGGAGATATACAGGGTGTCCCAAGAAATAGTGTTGTGGCGAACGCTAGATGGCGAACTCACTCGCATACTAGCAGCGTCATAAAAAATCGTACGAAATGAATGAATGAATATCGTATGAATGAATCGAAATGTTTCTCAAGCTAAACATAAATACAAATTCTAAGTTGGTACACAGCAGGGTGTACTGGCCAGTATATCTTTGCTGTTCCCACAGTGGTGACCCCCGACAACAACATGACGAATCTTTCTTCTACATTTCTCAATCTACCCACATCTTATACTCCTCGCTTACCTTACCAAACTACTCGACTCACCCGACCGAGCATCTACTGGCACGCTACTCTGCCTCACTGCTCACACTGCACTCTACTACTAGACGGCGAACTCGCTCGCGCACCAGTCCCTCTCTACTTTTGGTAACAGGTACCTCCTAGCTCTTCGATATCGTCTATCGACTAGGAGGGGAGTACTGTGGCGAACGCTAGATGGCGAACTCACTCGCATACTAGCAGCGTCATAAAAAATCGTACATCGCGGTATTGAAATGTTTCTCAAGCTAAACATAAATACAAATTCTAAGTTGGTACACAGCAGGGTGTACTGGCCAGTATATCTTTGCTGTTCCCACAGTGTCATGCGGCAGTCCAAGGACAGAATACCCCTAGGGGTAGTTGGTACACAGCAGGGTGTACTGGCCAGTATATCTTTGCTGTTCCCACAGTGTCATGCGGCAGTCCAAGGACAGAATACCCCTAGGGGTACCCGAATTACCCCCATGTATGTTCTGCGACTTTTTGTAGTTTTCGAGATATGATTTTTTTTTCATATTTTTTTGTTAAACCTTGGCTTATTTGACATCATTGGTCACAGACATCAATTTTTGAGATACAAGCTTGTTTTTTTTTCTGAAATATGTGAACAGTAGCACTTGCAAAAACAAAAGCAATTGTGAGCCGATATGCTACTATTAAGCCATTAAAAAAATGTTGAATCCTAAGTTTGTTAAAATGTTTAAATTAAAGATCTCTTTTGAAAAAATTTAAAAAAAAACTTACCCCATAAGTGTTTCCAAAATTATTTTTAAAAACTTGCCAATTTCGTCAGCTGTTTGTCTTGTAAATTTGATTGAGCTATCTCCACGACTTCATACTTGAAAAAATGTTTGAAACACAGTAAGTCGAAAAAACTTAATTAAAAGATTGGGCCGAATAAAACTAAAAAAAAAATATTATTGATTGTTTATTATTAAATCACAAAAGGTTTTCGAAATGTCGCCCTTCCTGCTCGATAAAAATTCTACATCGCCTTAAAAAAAACTTGTAGTCTACAAGACCATGTTAACGTGTCTATTGCGTGACGTCACTCAATACACGGGGCAGTTGAGCTGTAAGGGTGATTATGAGTGCAATTTTCGGAATTTACTACCTGAGTTGCGGCAAGGCAGGGGGAAGCGTGAGGTGAGGGAGCGGGGTTAGCTTTGGTCCATTGTGTTCGGCGGCTACCGGTCAGCAAGCCCCTCTTTCCCACTGGGCACTCTGGGCAAGTGCCCAGGGCCCCGTGATCGATAGGGGCCCCCTCGTCTCTGCCAGATCACGAAACGATAACCGACATTTATTGCGAAAGAACTTTTTAGATTCGTATACATCGAACCTAAATTACTGACTACAATACCAATTTGCTTACAGCTTTTACAGCTAAATAAATTAAAATATATAAAAATACAATTTAATAGAACACTAAGTACGTAAAATTCTCTATAAGTTATGTCTATCATGCGTCAATTTCTTATACGTTTTTCTCGAGATATTTAATCAACAAAATATAAAAGGTACTATTTTTTTACAAACGAAAATAAAATATAAACGATGTTGGTTACAAAAAATAGATAGCGGTGAATTTCTAAAAAAACGCTTAAAAAAGAGCGAGTCGGCCCGCGGACTAAGGGTTGCGTTCTATCATCTATATAGAAAATCACGTTTGTGCTTAAATCATGGGAGCCCCTCTTTAATATTTACTTTATTGTCGTTTAAAAATTAATTTTGAAAGGTAATATATAAGTGATGTTGTATTGAGCAATAAATACGAAAAAAACACGTTTATAGTACGGGGACCCCCTTAATATTTTAGTAAATTCTGTTGTAGCGGCAAAGATCAATAAATCATGTGTGAAAATTTCAGCTTTCTAGCTATCACGGTTTAGTTGGTTTATGAGATACAGCATGGAGACAGGCAGTGGAGGCTTAGTAATAGGGTCCCGTTTTACCTTTTGGTACGGAACCCTAAAAACGATTCTACTAGCCTAATAACTGTAGATATACGAAAAATATATATGTTAAGGTATTTTTTCCAATTATTAATTGTTAACGGGCTGAAGTTCTAGTTCGACAACAGACATCGCTAAGATTTACTCGGAAGATGGTGACCGGATCGAAAAATGAATCTGGAAACATGCTTATCTACTCTCTTTGTTTATTCTACTAAAATAATGTTGTGTCAAAGTCATAGGGGCCCCATTATTCTCATATGCCCAGGGCCTCCAATAGGTTAAAGACGGCTTTGCCGGTCAGTTTCAACTTACTGTGTTTCAAAAATTTTTTCAAGTATGAAGTCGTGGAGATAGCTCAATCAAATTTACATGGCAAATAGCTGACGAAATTGGCAAGTTTTTAAAAATAATTTTGGTGACATTTTTGGGATAAGTTTTTTTTTAAATCGTTTCAAAAGAGATCTTTAATTTAAACATTTTAACAAACTTAGGATTTAACATTTTTTAATGGCTTAATAGTAGCATATCGGCTCACAATTGCTTTTGTTTTTGCAAATGCTACTGTACCCCTATTTCAGAAAAATCAAGCTTGTATCTCAACAATTGATGTCTCTGTGACTAATAATGTCAAATAAGCCAAGGTTTAACAAAAAAATATGAAAAAAAATCATATCTCGAAAACTACAAAAAGTCGCAGAACATACATGGGGTAATTCGGGTACCCCTAGGCGTATTCTGTGCTTGGACTTCCGCTTGACACTATTTCTTGGGACACCCTGTATATTGTACCGGCTTAGAATGTCACTACGCCTCTCTACCCAAGGGTGTCGTAAAAGGCGATTAAGGGTATGAGGTTTTTTCCTATGTGGTTTTTGAGCAATGCGGTGGGTGACCCGATACTTAATTTTTATCATCTTGTCCCCTATCAACTTCTAAATGTGGCTGAGCAGTTTTTAGCTCTAAAGCTCTCGCTATTCTTTTTTTTTGGATTAAAGGCCGTGAGTATATGTATGTAATTCTTACTGTTGTAATAACATACATCATTTGAGTGAAAATAAACGTGTTTTTTCTTCTTGTAGGTATCATATGAATCAACTAAGGGTATTAATCGATTCATAGTTATTTATAGCGTCGCGCTATCAGAATTCCATGACGCGCACTAAATAGAAACGCTGACAGTGCAAGAAATTTATCATTCCACAGCAACACGTAACTAAGCAATGTACGTCACACCCGTCATCAAGACTCGCCATACAAATTTTCTCAAGATAGAATAGAATAACTCTTCACATCAAACACAATTTTACAAAAGTAATAATATGATCAAACAGTTTACAGTGAGGTACAATTGGCGGTCTTATCGCTAAAAGCGATCTCTTCCAGACAACCTTTGGAAGGTGAGATCGATAAATATACAAAATGAAGATACAGGCTTAGCCTAGTTCGAGAACCCCTGTATAAATGTAATAATGCTTGTTATCATAAAATTTTAAATTAATAAATGATTTGATTTGATTAGAATTCCTACATCGCGTTATTGAAGTTTCTAAAATATTAAGCATACATAGAAATTCGTACTTAATACAGTTGGACCGCGGTCCCCATGCATACCACCGCTTGGAGGAAGATCTTCCCTTTTCCTCCACAATATTCTAAAATACCGATAAACCAAAGTCTTTTTTATTTCAAGAAGAAATACAATTACAATATATTTGTAAGTCTTTTAGTAAAGAACATAATAGAGTAAGATCCCAGAGCGATAAGACATAACTTATTTTCTAAAAGATGAAACTTTAAGTTCTCAGTAGTGTCTCATGTACTCTGTATACATGCGTGTTTGTGAAGTTTGCACAGTGACACCTGGGCAGGTACCAGGTGCGAAAGGTGACTAAAAATAAGAGTAACTTTACTTAAATTTAGATGGCTGATTTTTAGATATATTTTAAAGAATATCATTCTCAAATAGTATCGCAAATATCAGACACTTTTCTTGGGCCAAAACTTTTGTCAGACGCTTTAAAGCTCCACCAAAAATAAATGAACTTTACTTATTTTCTAATGTCTGATTTTTTTATATGTTATCAAGATAACTATTACAAAATTATATTTAGTCAGTCAGACAAATTGGAATGACCAAAAATCCACAAAACACAAAAATTATTCGGCCGTGAGTACGAACGCAAGAGCACTGTGCGCATGTTTATCAGAGCGAAGAATTTAAATATTCCAAAAAGTACTTACTGCTTTCGATAAAATATTTGCCGTTTAGTGTCGGCTTAGAATATTACTACCCCATTTCTACCCGTGGGTGATCGTAAAAGGCGACTAAGGGTATAGGGGCATTTTTAAGTGATTTTTGGGCGATGTGGTTGGAGACCCGTCACCAATAATATTTATTATTACCATCTTTTCCCCAATCAACTTCCGAAAGTGGCTGAGAAATTTCTCATTCCCAAGCTCTGGCTACCCCATTAAGGGATTTATAGCCGTGAGTATATATATGTATGTATGTTAAGCGCCTGACGGACGGGTGACGGCAATTGTTCTCGCGATGGTATTTTTGCGTAATATTTGTTCAGGCGTTAAGTCTGAATAAGTACTCTTATGTTTTCTTTCAGATCTTCCATAAACGTTGTTCTGATAGTTTTTTCTTTATGTGGGCGTTAAAATCTACCTCTGTACTAAATTTCAGCTCTGTAGGTCTATGGGAAGTACTAGTTCTATTTTGATGATCAGTGAGTCAGTCAGTGTCGAAAATGCGAAACTTTGCATTAGCTTAACTTGGGAATTCATAAATCTACCGACTTGAAATTATCAGATCTATATTATACATTGCGCGCACATACACAGAATGTGAGTTAAAGAAGGAGAACCGGGTTACTATGGACGTCTCACTCGCTCTGAAACGCATGCATAATAATGCTCTCGTGTCCGTACTCACGGCCGAATAATTTTTGTGTTTAGTGGATTTTTGGTCGTTCCAATTTGTCTGACTGACTAAATATAATTTTGTAATAGTTATCTTGATAACATATAAAAAAATCAGACATTAGAAAATAAGTAAAGTTCATTTATTTTTGGTGGAGCTTTAAAGCGTCTGACAAAAGTTTTGGCCCAAGAGAAGTGTCTGATACTTGCGATACTATTTGAGAATGATATTCTTTAAAATATATCTAAAAATCAGCCATCTAAATGTAAGTAAAGTTACTCTTATTTTTAGTCACCTTTCGCACCTGGTACCTGCCCAGGTGTCACTGTGCAAACTTCACAAACACGCAGGTATACAGAGTACATGAGACACTACTGAGAACTTAAAGTTTCATCTTTTAGAAAATAAGTTATGTCTTATCGCTCTGGGATCTTGGACTATAACTGGTCTAAAGACTTATTAGCCACATAGATCCTATTATTGTTGCCTGAAATACAGGTAAATTACCTAGCTCAGGAACAGGAAAATGTTATATTTTGTACTTTAAATAACTAACTAGGTTAAGACGAATATTATGTACTTTTGAAAACTGAATAAATTTTTATTATTTTTATTATTTTTATCTACTATATAAAAATAAGTCGGGTCTTCCTTCCTGACAATTTAACTCCAGAACGCACTAACCGATTTGCACGGTTTTGCTTTCGTTGGAAAGGTCTCGGGCTCTGTGAGGTATGTAGCAAAGAAAATAAAGGAAAAATTTCAAGAACAGGCAGGAAAACAGGAGAATACATTTTTGCAGCGCCATCCAGTACGTGATGCTTGAGTCCCTCACGAAAATAAGCCATTTGGTGGCGAAACGGAATTCGCCGGGTTTGCTTGTCGGATATAGATTTGAATCAAATCAATTAAATTTTTTAATAGTAACATAACATAAACATAAACGTTCACGCCGTTTATCCCCGAAGGGGTTGGCAGAGGTACCAATACTTCTGAACTCACATGGCAGCGCCATCTAGTGTCCAGAGAAGGTACCCACGTTTTCCACGATTTATCATGGTTGTTAACGGTGAGGGAAAACATCGTGAGGAAACCCACATGGCTGAGTTGTACTTAGTCATGTGACAGTGTATTCGTACAAAACGGCGATTGGCCTGCCCCCTATCACGTGAGTACACTGTCTAAGCAAAACGTGGGTACCTTTTTAATAGTGTTCTACCTATAAACCAACTTCATCATGTAGTCCTGTTATCCCTCATCAGGGACATAGGGCCCGAAGAACAGATCTCCACTTAACCTATAAACCAACTTACCTGATCCAAAGTCTTATTAGCCACATCAATCCCGTTAACTTCAAGGACCTCATCGTTCACCCCGAGTAGCCCCGTTGACTCTGCCAACCCCCCGGGGACTAATCGGGATATGAATATTCCAGCTGTTCTCTCTACACCACTTGGGGTTACTCGTACCGATGTTCCGTCTCTGGAATTAGTAAGCGATATAGGATTGGTGATGATGTATGGAATATAGTTATTTGATTTTTAATTCAGAGCAAAAGATGTGTGAGCCAGTACATCCAATTCTGAACCAACTTATATAAATGTTATACATACATACATACATATACTCACGGCTATAAATCCCTTAACGAGGTAGCCAGAGCTTTGGAATGATAAATTCCTCAGCCACTTTTGGAAGTTGATTGGGGAAAAGATGATAATAATAAACGTTTTTGGTGACGGGTCTCCAACCACATCGCCCAAAAATCTCTTATAAAGCCCAATACCGTTAGTCGCCCCTTACATACACCCATTGGAAGAAACGGGGTAGTGCTATTCTAAGCCGACACTACACGGCAAATACATGTTATACATACAGCAGTTAATGACGTTGTAAATAATATATTGATACTCATGGCAGATCCTACATCGCGGTACCGAAGAGTTCCGAAACATACATACATATATAACACTACCCCATTTCTTCCAGTCGGTGTTCGTAAGAGGCTTTTATATGTGAATTTTGGGCGGTGTCGCTTGTGAATCATGCTTTATTTTACAAATTTTACCCGCTCAAGTTCTAGAAGTGGCTGAATAATTTCTTATTCTAAACCGCTTTCCTATTTTGAGACTCATAACCGTGAATATATGTATGTATGTTTTATTTATAAAATAATTGTACTGTGTATTTAAACTAACCTGATAAAGAAGCCAAGAGGTCTGTCCGAGCCATGTTTTAGGAGTTTCACTCTGCGACAAGTTTCCGGTACTATATCCACGTCTATTATAGCAGATACCTGAAATATACAAACATTTCTTCATTATAATTGAAAAGAGCATGTATGAAAAGATTGATGGATGTAAACGAAGCCAGAGAGGTTTGCCAGGATCGTACAAAGTGGCGATCGATAGTCTCTGCCAACCCCAATAGGAACTAACGGCGTGAGAATATGTATGTATGTATTTTTTCATCATCATCACAGTTCATATATAGTATAAAATGTGTTAACAAGCAAAAAAGAGGCTTTAGGGAAATACATACATACATACATATACTCACGGCTATATTTCCCTAGAAGGTGTAGCCAGAGCTAAGGAATTAGAAATTCCTCAGCCACTTTTGGAAGTTGAGTGGGGAAAATATGGTAAAAATAAAGGTTTTTAGTGATGGGTCTCCAACCGCATCGCCCAAAAATCCAATATAAAGCCCCGATACCCTTAGTCGCTTCTTACGACACCCGTGGGAAGAAAGGGGTAGCGACATTCTAAGGCGGCACTACACGGCAATAGGGATATACATTCTGAAAAACTTTTACTAGAGAGGGAACACTATTCCAAAATCAGGAAGTTTTCTTATTAAACATAGCAGGATTTGTTTCTTTAAGTTTGCGGAATAAATAATTCAAAATAAAAAAAAAACATTTATTTCAAATAGAGAATAATCGCCGTGTAGGGTCGGCTTAGAATAACACTACCCCATTTCTAACCGTGGGTGATCGTAAGAGGCGACTAAGGGTATAGAGGCTTTTTAAGTGATTTTTGGGCGATGTAGTTGGAGACCCGTCACCAAAAATATTTATTATTACCATCCTCTCCCCAATCAACTTCCAAAAGTAGCTGAGGAATTTTTCATTCCAAAGCTCTGGCTACCCCGTTAAGGGATTTATAGCCGTGAGAGTATATGTATGTATGTCGAGAATAAAAGCAGACAAAATATTTAAAAAATTGTGCAATAGGTTTGCCATACTCGTACTAAACAGCGATCGATAGTCTCTGCTTACCTTAATAACATAACATAAACATAAACGTTCACGCCGTTTATCCCCGAAGGGGTTGGCAGAGGTACCAATACTCCTGAACTCACATGGCAAGCGCCATCTAGTTTCCAGAGCAGGTACCCACGTTTTGCTTAGACAGTGTACTCACGTGATAAGGGGCAGGCCTATCGCCGTTTTGTACGAATACACTGTCACATGACTAAGTACAACTCAGCCATGTGGGTTTCCTCACGATGTTTTCCCTCACCGTTAACAACCATGATAAATTAACCACACATATGTCTTTAGAAAAGACAAATTGGTGTAGGCCCGTCCCAGGATTGGAACTCACGCCCTTCTGTTTTTCGGGTGGGTGTTCTACCCACTGGACTATCATGTCGCTACCTTAATAAGATCTAATAATAGTATTACCGTCATAATATCCTATAACTAATAATGAAACCTACCATTCTAAAATCATGAGGGTTAGATATATCCAGTCCCTTGTTCTTGGCCGGTGTTCCGCTCAGTATCGACGAGATTACGTTTCGTGGCCTCATCGTGCCGTAACCATTGATATCGAGATAACTATCTAAGTAACTAGGTTTTCCCTCATTGTTAACAACTTTAGTGATTAAGGTAGACGTATGACTTTAAAAGATTGACTAATCTAAGGATTTAAATAAACTATAAAAATGGAAGGTAATGTTAGTGAGGACGACCTCGGAGGACACATTTGGATCAAATAGAAAATGTACTCAAAAAGGCAGGTGTCCGAAGTACGAAGAAAAAATGAGCTTGTATGAAAAGATTGATGGATGTGAATGAAGCTAGAGAGGTTTGCCAGGATCGTACAAAGTGGCGATCGATAGTCTCTGCCTACCCCAATGGGCACTAACGGCGTGAGAATATGTATGAATGTATGTAAATAAACTAATATTGGAATTTGCATCTATACATGTTAGAAAACAGTCTATTTTTTCACTAAACTAACCAAGATTAGGATAGGGTTAGGGTTAAATAATCTAAATTCCGTAATACGCGAGACATTTTTAGATCAAATAAATTATGTTCTAAAAAGGGAAACCTATTCATAGCCGTTTGTCAGGGTCGTACAAAGCTGTAATCGCCTCTGCCTACTCCAATAGGAACTCGAAGCTTGAGTAAATGTAATGAAACTTACCATTCTAAAATCGTGTGGGTTAGATATAGCCAGGCCCTTGTTTTTGGCCGGTGTTCCGCTCAGTATCGACGAGATTATGTTCCTTGGCCTCATCGTTCCGTAGCCATTGATTTCTTCCATGCTATCACCTGTAAATAAAAAGTAGGATATAAGTAATTTATATAAACACAATTCACAATCTTCTGCAAATGTTCTTTGAAGTTACTGGAATTTTCCTGGAGTTCTGGGTATCCCTTTTTGTGATTTAAAGTTGTGAATTTATGCATGTACTGAAAAGATTGAAGCCTTCGGAAATCGAACCGTAGACGTCCGAAATATATGCCGAACGTGTCAGTTAAATATTAATAAATGAAATGAATATTCACTTGACTTGTCAATTTCTTTTCGCAGATACCATACGATGGGAAAAGGTCTTTTTAATACAATTGCTCAAAAAGTGGCGTATTACAGGGACGTATAGCGTTCGGGAAGTGGGCTATTACACACTCGTGCTTTTTCTTTACCTTTCCCGCACTAGTGCGTTTTCTTTCCCAACTGTCAAAATAATGTCTATTTTAAAGAAAAACCAACCATAAAGATTTTACTAAAAAAATCAAAGAAGTTTTTATGATTCATGTTAATACGTGGCATAGGTCGTATTAACATGAATCAACAACAACAAAATAATAGGCAAAATCGACTAATTTGTTTCGATATCTGATTTAATGATTTGATAGAATTAGTGAGGTTAGGTTTCATTACATTATAACTCATTAAATTTCATTTTCATTTCATATCAACAAAAAAATTATACATAAGACTTGGCTGTATGGGCATAGTTTCCTTTGCCTACCACAATAAGTGAAGAAAAAATGTCGCCATTTTCCAGAAATAATCTTTGGGAGTTTAGTTGTTTTGTTAAATTGCTTAATTTTTTCGCAACTGTATTAAAAATAGTCGTTCAGTACACGTACGGAACCGTCATTGCAACTCGTTCCGACTGTCAACCCTCGCCTTCGGCTCGGGTAGACATTTGTCGGAACTCTTTGCAATGACAGCCATTCCGTACTAGTAATGAAATATACTATTGCACACCTTTGTCTTTTAGTCGCGCGTGTACGTAGTAAAACGCGTGTTGACAAGATTTTTTTGTTCTACAAAAATGAAGGAAGCTGCTCGCGTGATTTAACAGCGCGCTTAAAAGACATAACATAACACAAACGTTCACGCCGTTTGTCCCCGAAGGGGTTGGCAGAGGTACTTATACTTCTGAACATCACGTGACTTTGTCACCTGGTGTTCAGAGTACCCACGTTTTGCATGGACAGTGTACTCACGTGATAGGGGGCAGGCCTATCGCCGTTTTTGTACGAATACACTGTCACATGACTAAGTACAACTCAGCCATGTGGGTTTCCTCACGATGTTTTCCCTCACCGTTAACAACCATGATAAATTAACCACACATATGTCTTTAGAAAAGACAAATTGGTGTAGGCCCGACCCAGGATTTGGACACTAGTCGTTTGCACGATACCCGAGTGTTCTACCTACTGGGCAATCACGGCTGCTGTTTAAAAGACGTGGTATGCAAAGGCTCCTTAGAAATGTTGGGTATTGTTAAGTAATCTTTGGTCGATGTGAAAATAGAAACCCATCATCGAGAGTGCTATAATTCCAACTCCTCCAAAGTGGCTAATAAATTCCAAATATTCCTAAACGCTGGCTACCCTAGTTTCTGATTTACAGCCGTGATATCTATTGATATGATAATGATGATAATTCAAGCCTTTCGATTCAATAAACAATATGAAACAATCAACGCAATCCACCGCCAACTCACTGAGCCATATTTGGCAGACGACATATTTGGCATTATTGAGAAATTGTTAGAAACATAACTGTGAAACATATCATTGCTATGTTCGTAAGTATTGAGTAATTTAGATAACTGTGTAGTGTCGGCTTAGAATACAACTAACCCATTTATATTCGCGGGTGCCGTAAGAAGCGATTAAAGGTTTTACATACATACATATACTCACGGCTATAAATCCCTAGAAGGGGTAGCCAGAGCTAAGGAATTAGAAATTCCTCAGCCACTTTTGGAAATGTGAGTGGGGAAAAGATGGTAAAAGTAAAGGTTGTTGGTGATGGGTGTCCAACCGCATCGCCCAAAAATCCCTTAAAAGCCCCAACACCGTTAGTCGCCTCTTACGTACACCCACCACAGAATTTCGTGTGTGTTGTATGAGGAGACTAAGGGTATTACAGCTTATTGAAGAATTGCTGGGCGCTGTGACTGGAGACTTAACTTTTTTTTTTTTTTAAGATTTTAAGCTAGAATAAATGGTTTGGCGATGTAGCTGTAGATGTAGCACTCATACCATCAAAAGATTCTGATGAATTTCCAATTCTGAAGATCTGGGTACCCCTTAATCCCAAACCGGGTAATTAGCTTCGGGATCAGAGTGAAAAAAAATATCGTCAGCGACTTTTTGAAGTTAAAGATATACATAATTATATATTATAATTGGTAAAAAAAAGTTTGAGATATGTATCCAGACACATCGGTCAAATATCACTTTAAAAGCCCCAAAAATAAAATCGCCTCTAAAACGACAGCAAGAAGAAATGTGTTAGTGCTATTTTAAACCCAGTCTAGTATTCTAGACTGTATAGTAGACTGTGTAGTAGTGTCGGCTTAGAATTGCACTACCCCGTTTCTACCGATGGGTGTACGTAAGAGGCGACTAACGGTATTGGGGCTTTTAAGGGATTTTTGGGCGATGCGGTTGGAGACCCATCACCAACAACCTTTACTTTTACCATCTTTTCCCCACTCACATTTCCAAAAGTGGCTGAGGAATTGCTAATTCCTTAGCTCTGGCTACCCCTTCTAGGGATTTATAGCCGTGAGTGTATGTATGTATGTCTAGTATTCTAACTCCAGATACTACGCAGCGTAATAGCATAAACACTACTCATTAATAATTATGTTAATTGTCAGGTTGATTTCAATGTCATTGTGTCATACCGTTGCAATTTTCTTCAACATACGTACATACATATACTCACGGCTATAAATCCCTAGAAGGGGTAGCCAGAACTAAGGAATTATAAATTCCTCAGCCACTTTTGGAAGTTAAGTGGCGAAAAGATCGTAAAATAAAGGTTGTTGGTGATGGGTCTCCAGCCGTATCGCCCAAAAATCCATTAAAAATCCCCAATACCCTTAGTCGCCTCTTACGTACACCCATGGGAAGAAACGGGGTAGTGCTATTCTAAGCCGACAATACACAGCATTTTCTTCAACTGTAGAGAATATCTGTATTGTATTGATAATTATTCTTACCTATCTATATCTATGTAGTGTCGGCTTAGAATAGTATTAACACTTATTTTCGTGTCTGTTGTATGAGGCGACTAAGGGTATTACAGCTTATTAAAGAATTGTTGGGCGTTGTGAGTGGAGACTTAACTTTTTTTTTTATTTTACAATAATTTCTTGACTCATCTTCCAAAAATGACCAAGGAAATTTAATTTTGAAGCTATATCTGCGGGACGAGATGAGTTAGTGCTATTCAATGCAAACATCAATTAAAAACTGCTTTTAAATATAAATCTAGAAAACGATCTGTTTTAATAGACTACATAACAATAAAAATACATTCAAAAAATCCTAATTTCAGATCTTCACAAGATTATAGCTTTAATGGCCTTATGAATAAAAATGGGTACTCTGAACACCGGGTGACTAAGTCACGTGATGTTCAGAAGTATTAGTACCTCTGCCAACCCCTTCGGGGATATTCGGCGTGAACGTTTATGTTATGTTATGAATAAAATCTAATTTTAATTGTATATCATGTTTAGTGAATTACAATGGAAAGGTTATTCCTATCTGTTACTTTCAAAGAATAAACATAACATAACATAAACGTTCACGCCGAATATCCCCGAAGGGAAAAGAATAAATAAAGAATAATTATTTTTAATTTGTATATGAATCAGGCAATTACGATCACAAGTAAATACTTAATCTATGCTTATGTATAAAAAGGTAGTTTGTATGTTTGCAGGTTTGATCTCTGGATTTGATAAACCATTTTTAAAAACCAGTTTATCGATGGAAAGTTTAATGTTTACGTAAGCATTAAAAAGTAATACACGCGAAGCAGGGTTGGATCGCTAGTAATTAAATTATTATACCTTCAAGAAATACTGTGTAATTCATAACAATGAACGAAAATACTATCTAAATATACATTTGTTTTTAAATTAGATTTATTACTATTACGCAGTAAAGAGTAAAGATACATCTTCAGAATGAATAGTTTCTCAGCAACTTTTTGAAGTATTGATCATGAAGCAGTAAGTGCTGGGTGTCTGAACAACCCTCCCCATAGCTCACGAAAAAGGAACATATGATATAAAAAAACCCTCGTTAAGATGTATTTTAATGCAGTTCTAAGTCGACACTACAACGCAAAAAAAAAACAACGGGAAATAAAAAATATCTCAACTTTAAAATTTAGTGTTGTTAGGAAGAGCCCGCCTGGTATTCAATGTTAATTACTTCCTTTCCCGACATTGTGACAGGTAACCATAACCAACACAACAGTGCATTATCATTTGTGGAGAATGAGTCTTCACACACTTGGACATCAAGGGGTAAAACGAAATATATTGTGCTGGCTAAAAATGCCCTATTCTAACTTATACCGATTCAATGTTGAGGCTAAAGCTTCTGAATAGACTGAGTTTTAAACTTGTACAGTAAGCTTAAATACTAATGCATATACTACATACTTACATATACTCACGGCTATAAATCCCTAGAAGGGGTAGCCAGAGCTAACGAATTAGAAATTCTTCAGCCACTTTTGGAAGTTGCGTGGGGAAAAGATGGTAAAATAAAGGTTGTTGGTGATGGGTCTCCAACCGCATCGCCCAAAAATCCCTTAAAAAGCCCCAATACCGTTAGTAGCCTCTTACGACACTCGTGGGTAGAAAGGGGTAGCGACATTCTAAGCCGGCACTACACGGCAAAAACTCACAGCTATAAATCCCAAAAATGGATAGCTAGAGCTCCTCGAGGGAGAAGAAATTGTTTAGCTTCATTTGGAAGTTGAGTAGATGAAAATATTGTAAATAAAGTTTGTTGGCAATAGGTCTCCATTAGCAATAAATCACTTAAAAAGCTCCAATAGCCTTAGCCACCCTCTTCAAAACATATGGCAAGATAAGGTACAGTGATATTCTAACCCAAAACAACGCTGCCAATAGCATTGGTTGCGAAATTAATCATGCAGTTAATACTAAGACCCTTGAAAGGTAATGCTCTTGTGAAATTTTCTCAAGATTTGATTTTAAGAAAATATGTAGGGTCTCACCTTTCCTCTGAATAATAACCCTAAGCAACGGCTTAGCACTGACGAGCGCCCTAGCAAGGTTATCATCATTATTGATGGGCAGTAGATCCCCATCTCTTGGATCAGTGTATGATAACAAGAATGTGACGTCATGAAGGCGATGAAGCTTCTCAATTAGGGCTCTGAACTCTTCATACTTCAGTTTCTCTGTACGGTTTAGTGAGAAACGGCGGAATTCTGCATCAAACTGGAAAAGAAGAGGTATTATATATGGTTGCTGAGTAGTACCGGCTTAGAATGTCAGTACCCCTTTCTACCCACAGGTGTTGTAAGAGGCAACTAAGGGTGTGGGGCATTTTTAAGTGGTTTTTGGGCAATGTGGTTGATGACCCATCACCAAAGATACTTTATTTCTACCATCTTGTACCCTAGCAACTTCCGAATGTGGCTGAAAAGCTTCTAGCTCTGAAGCTCTGGTGACCCCTTTTTGGGATTTATGGCCATGAGTATATGTAATGTATGTATGTATTGTATTTGTATTTGTATTGTATTTGAACGGGTAATTTTCCGCAAGTCGACGTCTTTTGTGCGCCTGTTTTGCGTGATGAAGGGATGACACTACTCTAGCCATCCCAGCTCACCAAGGAAGTTCAGGATCCCCCTAATATCCTTGAACACCTCAGGGAGCGACCTGGCGTCACCCAGGTGTGTTACCCTGTAATCCGCTACGCCTGTACACTCGAGGAGCACGTGCGCAGCTGTTTCCTCCTTCTCCATGCATGCTCTGCACAAAGGGCTATCTGTAACACCTAAAGTAAACAAGTGTTTGTTAAAAGGGCCATGTATGTATTATATATGGACATCCTTGATAGACCAGTGGGTAAACCAATGCTTTTTATACACGAGAGCCATAAATCAACAAAAACATATGGCAGAGCTTCGGGCTAGAAACTCCTCAGCCACATTTGGAAGTTGATAGGGAGCAAGATGATAGAAAAAAAGTATTGTTGGTGATGGTCTCCAACCGTATTACCCAAAAACCACTTAAAATAGCTTAATACCCTTAAAAATCTCTTACAACACCCATGGGTAGAAATGGGGTAGTGATATTGTAAGCCAACATTACACAGCTTGTTATATTTCTTGTTAACAAACATTAACTAAACACAAGGATATAAAGTAACATTATTTGAACTCTGTATTCAATATTTTATTATAACTAAACAAAGTAATGATGACCAATCATTTGAACATTATAGCTATCTCAAACATATATATCTATTAAGATTAAGATGAATTAATTAATAAAAATAAAGACTAGATGGCAACATATCATATGTTATTAAAAAGCATTTGTACCTCTCGAACCTGGTGAGTACAAGTACTTTTCAACATCATTCAACATCTCCAATGTATGGTATGCAGCATAAACTATATGTCATCTCTTTATAGCGTTAGTCCTACACCATACAGTGTTGTTTTTATTGTACTACACTACAAACAATTCACATTCCTTCTACCACAACCAGCTTTCAATACATTTATCAGATTAAAGAAACATAATTAAATCAATCCTCTACTCAAAGTAATTGCTTGACCAATCACTTTCAACCACCCTTATGATCATAAAGAAAGAACAGCTGATGTTTTTCTATTTATAAGTATTGTATACCACTCTGTCAGTTATTTGTAATAAGATGTGTGTAAAGTATACAAAACAATCAAAAAAATTACATAAACCTAGAAGGCATCATAAATGTAGAAACCTGATTGTGGATCAAATTGGAAACCGTGTTAGAAATCGTTGTTATTACTACAAATAAAATACTTTTCAATGGGTACTATAATTCATACTCTACCACAAGGGTAGTATTAATGATTAAAATAAAAGATAATGCACAAACTAATTAGGTTGGCGTGAGTCACTAAGTAAGAAAATAATTTGATTTGTGATTAGTACCTTAGTTTTGACTTCCACATTTTGACTATCCACCCGTGCAGCGATCTTGTTCTTCGACATATCGTCATTTATTAGATACACCACTAGATTTCACTTATTTACATAAAGAAGCACTTTATAAACGGGAAAACATTGTAAAATAATAAAAAAACTTAATAAAATTAAAAGAAGAATTTGTAACACAACGACTCACTTTACTCGCGTCGTAATTATATTAATCTGGTTTATACCGGAGTTCGAAAAACTTTGTTTGCCCTGTAGTGAAACCAGCCAATCAGATGACAAAGAGAATTAAATGAAGTCGTTTGATTGGTGCACAAGATACTAATGGGTTCTGAAATATATGACAGTTGTTATTTGCACAACGAAAACCAATTACGTTGTCATTATTTATTTGTTCATTCCTCAGGTTCATTCATAAATGTCTATGATTTTTATGGAATTATCATAGACAAAAGAAACAATTATGCATCAATTATGTATATTTGGTTAGACTAACCTTAGCCTGCAAGTTTGTCTTTTTAAACTAGTTGACGCGCACAACTTTGTCTGCGTATCATAAGACCTTCTTATAATAAAATATTCTATGAGTTAAACATGCGTAAAAAAGTAAAAAGTTAAGATATATTTAATAAACCCCGCACGGCGTCATAAGTATGAAGAATTAAAAGAGCTCGTATGAAAAGATTGATAAGTGTAAACGAAGCTAAAGGGGCAGTTCCGGCGAAAGTTGTACATTGACGTTTTCAAGATGTCCTGAAGTTTATAATTATTTTGTAAATCCGATGTACAAATATCATTTAATACACCTATTAAAATATATTGCCTAATTACTGGCCCACCAGGCAAAATAATAAAAAAAATATGATTTTATTATAAAAACTATTAATATTTCACTTTCAAAAGGGGCCAAATTTCGTTTCCATACTGTCCCTAATATTTTTTTTCGTATTTAGCACGTTGTAGCTCAGTATTTATGGTCTACGACCTATAATTTGGGGATTTATTTTTAATAATTTAGATATGCGCTATCATAAAATTAATAAATATGCATAGATAGTAGATTGTTTCTATTTTTAATTAATTTAAATAGTTTGTCCGAGCTTTTGCGCTCATCCTGACATGACAAGGCTGTTACGGTGATTTTACTAGGTTTTAGTCGAATTATCGTCTAATTTCGGGGATTTTTCGTTAGGCACGGTAACACTTTGATCACAGATTAACTAAACTCGGTCCACCATTCTGTTACATCAGTGGTGGACGGGTCTTTGTGAGCGGCGGTCATCTAATGTTAGTTTTTCCCTCTTTTTTTGTCCACAAAGTTACGCCATTTTTACAAAAATGGTTTAGGCTGCAACACGTTAGATTATTGTGAGGAAATCTTTATTTTGTCTTGTTCATGACATTGAAAGAATAATTTCCTTTGGTTCCTCGTTGAAATAAATAATCGAATAAAGTTTAGGCATAGGCCCCATAGCGTTACGTCAAGAATGTTACGATTTTGTTAATAACGTATAGCCTGACTTATAATCGTAACGGTCTGACAGCCTAAAGTTGAAGATACATTGTAATAAGAAGTGCTAATTTTTTCTTCTTGATGAGTGAGGCACGCTGATTTACAGTCAAAAACATTTCTTTATAATCCGCCGCACAATGGCTCGGATCCGGAAACTCATTGACTTGTGCTAAATTGGAATTTCGGTGTTTTTATGAGTATGGTTGATAATTTTCGGTGAAAAATGCAAAGCACCTTTGATACTTAACCAGATCTCAAAATGTATGGTGTGCAAACAATGGTTCTGTTGGGAGTGTAGCAGTGGTCAAATCTCAATTGATTATCTTTGTAATGTTTGTCTTGGTGCTGATTATAGTGATGAATGATCTCATTTGTTATCCTCGATTCATTATTAGCTTTTTATTATATTAGGTTTTTACAATAATTATAAACCTATTATCATATCACTTTGAATTTAGTTCTCTGATACTTGTTTTTCTCACGTAAAAAAAATATTATCGCATTAGTCCAAAGAGAAATGAAGTTCACGATAAATAAAAAACATTTACTGTGATAGTAGACTAGTTATTTAAAAAAGTATAACTTGTTGTTACTTACCAGAGTGCAAACTATTATCTCAGTGTGATCTCAACTTAAACTTGTCAGCCTGTTACGTAATTGTCAGGGTCAGTAATTGTCCCGCTATGTTTTCGATAGATATAATATATTTTTTTTATTTTTTAATACCTAAGCGTCTAAATTTATGTTTCATATCTTCTTTGTAATAAATGCTACCTTGTGAACTGTGATTACATCCCAAAAAGAGCAAATTTCAGTATTAAAATGTAAATGTTTAACAAGATTTTACAGAAAACGTAACATAAATTGTTTCGTGTGGTATATATATTGAGTTATTATTGCCACGGTGAACTTATGTTCTGTAATATGTTTGTAACATCTATCTTTATAAATTAAACAAGTATTTCAAGTTGAACTGAGTTTTATTTCTGAATTACATTAAGATTTTATAGTAACGGTATGACCGTCAGGTTTTCGCCCGTTACACAAAAATAATAATTTATTGAAGGTAAATAACAAATAAATCAAAAACTAATACAATCCAGTTAAGATCAAATATATTTATGAACTGTCTACATTAAAAAAAAATAATTTCTGTACAATTTATATTTTTCCTTACTTTTAAATAAATGTACAACATTCGGCGGAACTGCCCAAAGAGGTTTGCGTGAGTATATGTATGTATGGATGAAACCATTTCAACAAAATCAGAATCTTTGTTAAGGGCGAGTGAGACAAAAATATATGTTTGGGGTTAGAAGAAATATACAAACATACATACTTTCATATACACACGGCCATTAATCCAAAAAAGGAGTAGCCAGAGCTGTAGAGTTAAAAACTCTTTGGCCACATTTAGGAGTTGATAAGCAAGATGGTAGGAATAAAGTATCGTTGGTAATGGGTCTCTAACCGCATCGCCCAACACCCACTTCAAAAGCGGCCAAGAGCGAGATGGACTCGCTAATGAAGGGTTCCGTAGCAGCACTAGCAGCAGGTAGGTAACATAGTAATATACAAGTTTAAAATGTTATTTACTTATCACTGATTTATTATAAGAAAACAATGGTTCACGTTTTATGCGTAAGGCCTGTGATAGTAAAATTATTGTTATATATTCCAGTGAAATTAATAAATTAGGTAAGTAATTTGATTTATGACGTTTAAAAATAGAACTACTGGCTAGATCTCATTTAAACCAATTTTCGTTAGTAGTTTGTATAGTAATACACATCATATATTTTTTTCAGTTTTATCATGCCCATATTTTAGAAGTTACGGGGGGGGACACACATTTTACCACTTTGGAAAAGTCTCTCGCGCAAACTATTCAGTTTTGAAAAAAATGATATAAGAAACCTCAACATCATTTTCAAATACCTTTTGATAGATACCCCACACGTATAGGTTTGATGAAAAAAAAAATTTGAGTTTCAGTTCTATCTATGGGGAACCCACAGACATGTATTTGAATAGATGCCGCAAGTGCATGTACTTCGCGTGTAAAAACTGAGTAAAATTATCTTAGTTTATCGCCATTTGATTGAGTCCGTGCTCGAACGTTCTCGGTGACAGATGTCAAGCTAAATATAAAAAATGCCTAATTGTGCCGTATTGAGTTGCAAAAACTATCTAAATAAAGCGGGACTAATTAATAGAAAGATTTCCTTTCATCGGTAGGTCACTTTATTATTAGATTATGTGGTTTTTATTGCAAAATCAATTATTTCGTGTTCGTTGTGGTTTTACACTGAAAAACTTTTAAACGAGTGTGTATCGCTTAATTTATAATACATTGCCGCTTTTAGTTACAAAGCTATCTAGTATTGCTTGTCTATTAAAACACGCAATGAACATCAAAATGAACGATATTTTCACCTGTCAATCAGCTACACGGTACGGTAGCTATTGTCATATTTCTGTCATTTTAAGCAAAATGTGTTGTACCTACACAGATAGTTGTATTCGATTCTAATTCTAATCGATTTTGGGAACAGAGAAATGATAATATTCGCGATGGATGTTCCATGTATCTAAAATATTTTTATTACTACAATGTTTCTGTTAAATAATTAATTGGAATACTCTTGTTTTAACTTTGTTTTCTATATCTATATCTATACTCTATACTAATATTATAAAGAGGAAAGGTTTGATTTTTTGTTTGTTTGTTTGAATTGAATAGGCTCCAAAACTACTGGACGGATTTGAAAAATTCTTTCACTGTTTTGATGCTACACTATTCCCAAGTGACATAAGCTATATTTTATTTTCAAAAAAATTAGGGATCCTTACGTAAACTTCAAAATTGTAACCCAAGGTGTTAAAGAAATACCAAAAAAAATCCTTACATCGCGTGCGCTGCGAAAACTATTGACAATAGAATAAAAATATGTACTACAATTTTATAGAACACCTTATTATCTAAAAAAATGCCCGGACAGCATGTCTCTAACTATTATAGTTATCTCACAACAAGCGCCATTATATAAAATTATTTAAAAATTAAATTAAGATCCTGCTTTAGAAAAGGCTCTTTATTTGTACCTATCTAATCCTCATAAAAAAACGTATATATTATTTCAGACTACTTCAATACCCTTATATTACTTTTTGAATTATTCGATTCGAACATTCCATTCGAAAGTTATCTCGAATTAAAAAAATAGATAAAACTCCGCTCGATTAGCTATGCATAGTAAGTTGTTGCAGGCGTCACATAGGGGTACGGGAGGCTGCTTATCAAAGAGTTAAAGCAAAATTTAATTGTAGCGACTATTATCACTGGCCCAGCAGCCGGTCAATTAGCTCATATACCGAGGATACCGATGATCCCAACTGATCTGCCAATTCCATTTAAACGGCTACAATTTCCGGTTAAAACATCTTTTGCTTTAACAATTAATAAGTCCCAAGGCCAAACCTTCAAATTAGTAGGGATTGACCTGCGAAAGAATTGTTTTACTCACGGTCAACTGTACGTTGGCCTGTCGCGGGTGGGAGCTCCTGAACATAAATCCCTAGAAGGGGTAGCCAGAGCTAAGGAATTAGAAATTCCTCAGCCACATTTGGAAAATTGAGTGGGGAAAGGGATGGTAAAGTAAAGGTTGTTGGTGATGGGTCTCCAGCCGCATCGCCCAAAAATACCTTAAAAGCCCCAATACCGTTAGTCGCCTCTTACGTACACCCATCGGTAGAAACGGGGTAGTGCTATTCTATGTAATTACTCATTATGAAAAATAAAAAAATATATCTAAATATAAATACAAAAAAATATAACATACATTCATACATATACTCACGGCTATAAATCCCTAGAAGGGGTAGCCAGAGCTAAGGAATCAGAAATTCCTCAGCCACTTTTGGAAGTTGTGTGGGGAAAAGATGGTGAAATAAAGGTTGTTGGTGATGGGTCTCCAACCGCATCGCCCAAAAATCCCTCAAAAGCCCCAAAACCGTTAGTCGCCTCTTACGTACACCCACCGGAAGAAATGGGGTAGTGCTATTCTAAGCTGACACTACACAGCAAAAAAATATAACATAGCTTAAAACTTAAAAAAAATATTAAAATAATAATACATGTAATAAAATAAAAAACAAAATGTTATTGATAATTTATGCCCGAGCGAAGCCGGGACGGGCTGCTAGTTATTTAATAAAAGAACAGTTTAATTTTAGATACAAGTTATACTCTAAGCTACATTTCTTCACGTGTGGTATGTGTCAGTCTTTATTTACTTCCTTCCTTCATTCAGTGTTGCCAATATAAATGTACATATATACACGAACACGCCTCCTTACATAATTTCAAAGCTTCTTAAGTACTACAGTAATTATAATCAATTAGGGAACTATACTCCTTTAAATTTAGCATTTTTAAGTTAGTGAATTTAACATTTCCCATAGGTTTTGTAAATTTATCTGCAATTTTGTTTTCTGAATCTATTTTGTATACTTCCCTGCTAAACATTTTAATTTACAAAATGATAGTGAACTTCAATGTGCTTAGAATTCTTTGCAAAGTTTCCATACTTAGAAATAGCTACAGCTGCTGAATTATCTTCATAGATTTTAACTGGTTTACAAATCTTAGTAAAGACATCATTAATTACACAAATGAGAATATTTAATTCTGTTACTGTTTCTGATAATTCTACATATTCAGCAAATGTTGAAGAGTTTGTTACACTACTTTGTTTTTTTTTTATTTCCAATATTGAACAAACGAAGAGTTACGTACTATCATCTATAATAGAAAATAACGTTTTTGTATGGGAGCCCCTTTGATATTTATTTTACTGTTATTTAATTATTTATTTTGAAAGATGATATACAAGTAAATATACTGTGGAAATTTTAAGTATCTACTTATTGACGACGTGATAGCTCAATGGGTAGAACATCGGTTGACGTGCAAGCGACTAGTGTTCAAATCCCGGGTCAGGCCTACACCAATTTGTCTTTTCTAAAGACATATGTGTAGTTAATTTATCATGGTTATTAACGGTGAGGGAAAACATCGTGAGGAAACCCACATGACTGAGTTGTACTTAGTCATGTGACAGTGTATTCGTACAAAACGGCGATAGGCCTGCCCCCTATCATGTGAGTACACTGTCCATGCAAAACGTGGGTACTCTGAACACCAGGTGACAAAGTCACGTGATGTTCAGAAGTATTAGTACCTCTGCCAATCCCTTCGGGGATATTCGGCGTGAACGTTTATGTTATGTTATGGTATCTACTTATTAACGTTTTAATATTGAGCAAACAAATACGGAAAAAAACACGTTTATTGTAAGGGGCCCCCCTTAAAATCCTTTTTTTACTTGTATTTGTTGTTATAGCGGCAACAGAAATACGTCATTTGTAAAAATTTTAGCTTTCTAGTTATCACTGTTTATGAGATACAGCCTGGAGAAAAACAGACAACGAAAAAAAATTACTTGATTATTTTTCCTTCTCTACAAGTTATTTTATTTGTTCTTTTTCAAATCCGAATTAGTTCTGGGTTGTATTATATTTTGTCATAGCGCCTTCTACTGGCTTTCCTTTTTGTAGATAAAATTTTTTCTCGGGGTTTTTTTAAATCATCTTGTTACTTTCCGAGAACAAATGATTAAAACTAGTTAATTAGGTAGGTTATCAATAACATAACATAATATAAACATAAACGTTCACGCCGAATATCCCCGAAGGGGTTGGCAGAGGTACTTATACTTCTGAACATCACGTGACTTTGTCACCTGGTGTTCAGAGTACCCACGTTTTGCATGGACAGTGTACTCACGTGATAGGGGGCAGGCCTATCGCCGTTTTTGTACGAATACACTGTCACATGACTAAGTACAACTCAGCCATGTGGGTTTCCTCACGATGTTTTCCCTCACCGTTAACAACCATGATAAATTAACCACACATATGTCTTTAGAAAAGACAAATTGGTGTAGGCCCGACCCAGGATTTGAACACTAGTCGTTTGCACGATAAGCGAGTGTTCTACCCACTGGGCTATCACGGTTATCAATAAGGACAAGTTATTATAATAATAAAGGCTACTGAACTCTTCACTGACTAACAGACTCATTAACTCACTGATTTAGATCGTTGTTCTCCGAGAAGATGTAGTGGTGGAGGAAAATAATGTAGGAAGAGTTGCTCAGAATAAAAATGAGACCATGAGAAAATAGCGTTATTAAAAAACAGGTATAATTCTAGATTTATCATTCTTCTGTC
The DNA here is from genome assembly GCA_963576735.1 of Bedellia somnulentella. Lineage (NCBI taxonomy): Eukaryota > Metazoa > Arthropoda > Insecta > Lepidoptera > Bedelliidae > Bedellia > Bedellia somnulentella. Next base: position 12,007,479 of record OY755193.1, read on the forward strand.
AATTTATCATTCGTCTGTCGATGCACTCGAATATAATCGATTGAATCGTTTACGCGCTGACGGGGAGTACCCATCACTGAATTGCTCATGTGACGTCACAGTAGGTGGAAAAATAATGGCACGCTTGGTTTCTATACAAGAAATGACACTTGCGTTATCTATTCAAATACAGATCTGTGGGGGAACCCTAAAAATTTTGGTTTTTTTTTTAGATTTTATTTTAAAATCTTAATGCGGTTTACAGAATACATCTACGCACCAATTTTCAATAATGTAGTTCCTATAGTTTCGGAATAAACTGGCTGTGACATACGGACGTCCCGATAAGGGTCCCGTTTTTGCCATTTGGCTACGGAACCCTAAAAAGCAGCATACCCGTAGCCGCCTCTTACGGGCACCCGTGGGCAGAAAGGTGTAGTGACATTTTAAGCCGGCACCACAAATATAAATATAGACGGTAAGAAAATATGGGCATTTTATCATCGTCGACTTGAAAAGTAGACCTCCTTTTCTGACTAGTTCTTTCTGTAAGTCTTGTCTTTATTGTTGGTTGACTGATAGTTTGACAGCGTGTTTGTAACCATGACACTCGAAAGAAAAGAGATAAGTTATCTGACAGTCCAAGAATTCCGCTCGCAGTATCTAGTATTTCTTCTTTTTACTTGATACTGCGAGCTGAATTCTATTTGCATAAAACCCTAAGGATACAATAATTTGAAGTGCTGCTTACGGATCTAATGTAAGAGTCTATTTTGTGATGACGCTTTTCTTAATGATAAATCAAGAGATTGCCCATAAATAGCATAGACAAAATTGACAGCTGGCAATCAATCAATTCAATCACAATGACATTGACGTTTGCAATCACAAGTTGATTTCGCGAAATAAATAAACAAAAAGCGAACTGAACTTTATTTTATTCATTAAAATTTGTATCTAATTGATTTATATTGCACAGAGTTTAGTCTAAAAATGAGTAAGCGAATCAACCATGCAGCTTTGCGTAACAACCCTTGTTTGAAGGTATTAACGGGTATCCTATTTCTCCTCTAACATGTTAGATCTAATATAATGGTAATGTTTTCACTTTCAGGAACAAGAACAATCGTTTGCGTGTCTAAATGACAATGATTACAACAGAGATAAATGTGAAGTTCACTTTGATAACTACAATTTGTGCAAAAAGTTTTGGGTAAACATACTTTTAAATTATATAACCTACTAGTCAACATATCTTTATGATTATTTGATCATTGATTATGATCCAGCTGAGTCTCACTGAGTATATTCATTCCATGTCGATTTCAAGTTTACAACAAGAGTAATAAAAGGCTTGACTAATGTATTGAAATAGTAGAGACAGGAATAGTAGTAGTAGTATAAGAATTCTTTACATTTTGATATTACTATTGTTTTATTTGTTATTATAAATGCTATGTGTTTTAGGAATCTTTGAATTTACTTGATGGCCTCAATGCGTACTTAGGAATAGTGTCTGGGATAGGTTTTTATCTCCACTCTTTAGAACCCAGGAATTTGAAGTAAGATATATCAGGACTCTTCCCATAAGGGAATAGATTCTATGCACCTAAATGTGAAAGTAAATTTTATTCTGCAAGTTTTTTATTTTACATCTTAGAACTTAAGACAATACCCAAAAAGTATCCAGGATAGCTCGAAGCACCTTGCAAAAGAGGATATCAGCTGAAATACCAGGAAATAAGGCATTCCTGCATCATTTTTGTTTGTGATATATTTTCTAACTTGATGCCTTTGAATCCTGAATTGTACCTACGCCAATATCTCTTATCAATATGATATGTAAATATAATCCAAGCAAAATGTGTGTATTTTGAATCCAAAGTGATAAAAAATATTCATGATGTCTTGAATATATATATCATGTAACGCCGGCTTAGAATGTCACTACCCTTTTCTACCCATAGGTGTCATGAAAGGCGACTAAGGGTGGCTTTTTAAGTGGGTTTTGGGCGATGCGATTGGAGACCCAGCATCAGTGATACTTTATTCCTAACATCTAGTTCCCTGTCATCTTTCAAATGTGGCTGAGGAGTTTCTAGCTCTAAAGGTCTGGCTACCCCTTTTGCGATTAATGGCCATGAGTATACATATGTATTTTTAAGAATTTCTACCTCTGCCACGCAGTAAGTTGTATATTGCTATGTGTATAACAATAGTTTTTTTCGTGATTTTCAGAACAAAGTGTATAATGAAAGGAGACGAAATGGTGTCACACCCTATTTACCAGAATTAGAAGACAGAGAGAAAGTTAAAGAAGAATATAAGTACAAAATAAAACTGTGATTAAACTAAGGATGACTATTATTATTGATTTTAGATAAAATATATTTTATGATATTTTCTTTAAGTTTTTAAATGATACAATACTTTACAACATTTTTCACACTGAATTTGTAAAAGTGGCCTATGTATTTCGTATTCTGAAGCTCTGACTCCCATATTTTTTGTATTTACAGCTGTGTGTATACCACTTGCGTCCAGAAAATCACATTAAAAGATGATAACAAGATTCCTAAGGCTGATGACAAAATTAAAGGACAATATGTATTTGTAGCAAGCGGAATTGTAGCGCAATAATTCGGTATGCAAAGTTTTTTTTTGGTATTTATTAAATATTTTTATTCGATAGCAAACACGAAAATAAAAAACTCATTTGAATATTTTTCATTAAAAATGAGTAATTGCAAAGTTATGATTTTTTAAAGATTGTTCAACTTTTGTACTTAATGACGTCATCGATCGAAAATATCACATAGCGACGACGTGCAAATAAAGCGAAATGTTTAGTAAAAATGTTGCTAATTGCAAAATATTTCACGAATTTGTGATCCCAAATGAAATTACTAAGATATTATATTAAACAAACCTATGATTTTCGATATTTTATTAATAAACTGCAACAACGAATGTCTTTGACATAACGCTGAAGGTCAAATACTGCTACAGTTTTTTGCTAAAATAACGGTCATCTTAGCTTTGTTTGATTTAATTTCAAGAAAATATGTTTTAAAAACATAATATCTCGAAATGGTTTCGTAATCAGCACCACTTTTGTAAAACTTTGCATACCGAATTCTGGCGCAGAAATGTTCAATGCATGCAGCAGGTGTGCGGCCTCACTTAGTTCCACTGCCACCCTTAAGGTTAAACAGCGTGAAGAAACTAATAATTAAAGGAAAGAATACATGAGGTTTTCATGAACAAAACATTCTAATTAGCGTGAAGAAACTTTGAGTCTTGAGTCTAGACAATTTTATTCCCAAACAAAATGAATTGCATTCCCGAACCGAACAACTCCATAAATTGCCTGATAAAAAAGTATGTGGTTGTTTATATATTCGCCATTCGGCAGGCAAAGATCCCTTGGACCATACAGCCTAGTCTTCAGTAGTTTTCTTAAAAATATCCAAATAATTTAGAGGCCGAAAGCCTAGTCTTATAAAAAAGTATTTATGTATTTTCAAGTTGATGTTACCTTTCTATGTTTGTTTTCATTAGTAGAATAGAAATAAAAGTAACTCCCCTGGTAGCTCTATGTAAAAAATAAAACATTTCCTTCCGAGCAGGGGGATAGCTGAGTAGGGATACGTGGAATAGCCCAGCGTAGATGCTCTGAAGGTTAAGGTAAATTATTGTCACCCTTTTCAGAAGTATGTAAGTTAGTACCTCTGTCCCAACTTCGGGGATAATCGGCGTGAACTTTTGAATATCGTTGGAGATGCGTTTTTTCAATCGTTAATTTTTATAAAAAATATATAAAAAACGACACGGTAATTATAGTTGAAAATATTAAAACGGGCGCATGTTTGAAACGATAGATTATGTACGAAGCACAAGAGGTTTGCCAGGTTCGTACTAAGTGACGATCTCTGAACTCTGTCTATCCCAACTGGAAATAGTGTGGGATCCAGTACGGACCGATGGCTTCGAAGAACAGAATCAACTTATATTTCGGATAATCAAGTAATCCAAACTTGCGATATCCTTCCAAACAAATTTTTTACAAAGTAAACATGGTAGCATGATATTGTAAAAAAGATAGAAAAAGGAATGTTGAGATGGTTTGGACACATAGAGAGGATGGATGACAGTAAACTGGTGAAAGAGATCTATAGAGCCAATGTGGAAGGTAATGTGAGTAGAGGCCGACCACGGAGGACACACCTGGACCAAATAGAGTGTGTGCTCAAAAAGGCCGGCATCCGAAGTATGAAGATTAAAAGAACATGTATGAAAAGATTGATGGATGTAAACGAAGCTAGAGAGGTTTGCCAGGATCGTACAAAGTGGCGATTAATAGTCTCTGCCTACCCCAATGGGAAATAATGGCGTGAGTATATGTATGTAAGCATGCTAGTTTACTCCCCCGGGGTTCGAATCGAACCTAAGCCAAGACCTTTGGAATTCTTGCCTGGCACTTAACGGCTAGAATACGGAGGCAGCTTATTTAATGCAACATATAAGAAGTGTGTATATTTCTGCAACATGATGAAAAAAAACCCACATAAAGCTTATAATTTAATCCTTAATAAAATACAGATACTTATAATAATCTGAATCACTTGCGTATTTCGATAAATGGTCACTTATTGCCTTTGATATTCTAAGTTTAGCCGCGTCAAAACCTTTACTATCATCAAAAGTTTCTGCTACATCTAAAAATGACTTTGCCACTTCATCTTCAGGATTATCATCAACAAAATATCTGATACAATTTCTTAAATATACAAATCTATCGAGATAGCAATCACAAACACCCTTTGTATTAAAGTAATCTGCATTAGAATCTGTTACTATATTATCTCTAAATTCATCATTTGAAGGTTCATAATCATCACAACCATTATATTTAATCAAATACAGTTTTCTAATTAAGGTGGACGTCATAACAGGCATTTGTTTATTAGTATCCATTTCAAAAGTTCTTCTGTTTAGATCTTCATGTTCTTTGTCAATTGCAACAGATTTTTTTACTTCAGTAATGATCGACTCGAAATCTGTGTGTGGAGCTAATTCGTTGATTTTTCTGCATAAAGTTTGGATAAACCAAGTGCCGTGGAGTTCATCTCTGAAATAAAATATTATTATTAGTATATAAACTAACCTCGGCAGTTCATAAGCGCAATACACACTGAGCCCGCCGGGCCGTACGGCATATGTCGGCAATTTTTTGTCGGCGGTCTAGTATTCATATAAAGGTTAGACAAAGGCAGCCAATTAGTGCCGCCGGGCGTGTTGGCGGCCCGGCGAGCTCAGTGTGTATTGCGCCATAGAGACCAGTGTAGTGCGTACCATAGACTTAAAGGAAATGTTTTTGGCATAGCGGCAGTAGGCGCTTCTAGATAGTTAGTACCATAAGAACTTAGAGCTGCCACCTCTGCAAATAATTTTTAGTCGTCAGTCACTTCGACGAGAAGCTCGAGCCTACCCTAAATAGGATGTGAATATTAACTCGGGACGGGACAGTTTTTAAAGTCACTGCCGTGGTTATATTAAGCGGAACCAACGGCTTAAATTGCTTTCCGAAACATAGAATCGGATGCCGTAACCAGTGAATCTCCTACTTACGTTATTAAACCGGAAACTTCAAGGCCGTTAGCCGAACGTATACCCTTTTATACTCATGTTAGGCAACAATCAAGATAACTAAGATTGCTGAAACATGCGCTATTACGCAGAGTGACGTCGGTTTTATCCCCAAGTCGGGCCTACACCAATGTGTCTCTCTAAAGTCATATGAGTGGTTAATTCATCTCGGTTGTTAACGATGAGGGAAAACATCGTGAGGAAACCCACATGATTAAGTTGTAATTAGTCATGTGGCAGTGTAATAGTACAAAGCGGCGATAGGCCTGCCCCTATCACGCGAGTGCAAGCAAAACGTGCGTACTCTGAACAGGTGATAATGCCAAGTGATCTTCAGAAGTATTAATACTTCCGTATGAGTTGTGTTGTGTTAGACAACTTATGCAGTAGGTAATTTAATGTTTTTTGACATGAATTCCTCATGTGGGGATTATTACTCATAAATAAAAGATGTTATTAAAGGAAAGAAAAATTTCGACACTGGCGGGGTTCGAACCCGCGACCTTCGGGTATACGCCCCCGTCGCTACTTGAACGTGTAAAAAAAAAAGAAACAAAGGATAGAGAAATTTCGCGCTGGATGCCAACTGACACTGTAGCTCAGTTGGCAGAGCGACGGGGGCGTATACCCGAAGGTCGCGGGTTCGAACCCCGCCAGTGTCGAAATTTTTCTTTCCTTTAATAACATCTTTTATTTATGAGTTATGCAGTAGGTACTTTATTGTAATACCTATGAGAAATCATCCCTGCATAAGTGCTGTGGAGAATCAACATGTCCGCTTCAATCGGTAGCGTATAACTTTGGTCGTGGTCGATTTGGTCTCGATCCGTCCGTATTTTGCTAACTCTCCTTGTCGTGTAAACTGCTTGAGTTATTTTCGTACCACGACATGCCTGTGAAGTAAAAGAGCATATTTTTATTAATTTTATACTAGTAAGTCACTTTGTCGTAGATACTTTGACGGTTTGAAACTTAAGCGAAGTTTTTTAAAAATATATTTCGGATGTATGAATATATACTTCATCACTGATGTGATAACGATGGTTTACGGAAATAGCTCATCCGAATATGACTATCAGGCTCTGACATGGCCCATTATTAAATCTTGGGTCTTCCTCTGATACCCAGGTCATACTTACTACTTACCACTGATATCCACCGACTCATGGCTAAAAGGGGTAGTCTAGTGGTTTAGGGTGGAGGAGGGACCAAAGAAATTGACATCACCCACTACATACAGTCGTATATGCATTGCATACGTTTGAAAAACACGTTGCCGTGTAGTGTCGGCTTAGAATAGCACTACCCCATTTCTTCCGGTGGGTGTACGTAAGAGGCGACTAACGGACTTGGGGCTTTTTAAGGGATTTTTGGGCGATGCGGTTGGAGACCCATCACCAACAACCTTTATTCTACCATCTTTTCCCCACTCAACTTCCAAAAGTGGCTGAGGAATTTTTAATTCCTTAGCTCTGGCTACCCCTTTTAGGGATTTATAGCCGTGAGTATATGTATGTATGTATGTTCGTTTGAAAAACATTGTTTTTCCTTTATTTCGAAGTACAGTAGTGTAGTGCCGGCTTAGGTGCCGTGTAGTGCCGGTTTAGAATGTTACTACCCCTTTCTACCCACGGGTGTCGTAAGAGGCCACTAAGAGTATGGGGCTTTTAAAGTGGTTTTTGGGCGATGCGGTTGGAGACCCATCACCAACGATACTTTATTTCTACCGTTTCCTCCCCTATCAACTTCCAAATATGGCTCAGGAGTTTCTAGATCTCAAGCTCTGGCTACCCCTTTTTGGGATTAATGGCCGTGAGTATATGTATGTATGTGTGGTAGTACAGAAAAAACATTACCAATACCTCAGTCGGGTAAAGTATTACCTATACCATCTTCGGCAGTCGGGTAGAAATGACGGTATTAATATAAGTTAATTATACATTTATGCTTATCTATAGTATATTCCAACCTACTTGTATAATAAGTATCTTCGGTTTAGTCACCAACGTAGGTTTGTTATGGGTTTTGAAGTAATTGATGATGTCGTTCTCGTAGAACCTGCGATCTCTGGCTCTTAGAGACCCCATATCTGATCCATGTGTTAGAACGGCAACCGCTATGCAACCGTAATCAGTGAAGTCTGTCTCAGTAACTGAAAAATAGACATAACATAACATAACATAAACGTTCACGCCGAATATCCCCGAAGGGGTTGGCAGAGGTACTAATACTTCTGAACATCACGTGACTTTGTCACCTGGTGTTCAGAGTACCCACGTTTTGCATGGACAGTGTACTCACGTGATAGGGGGCAGGCCTATCGCCGTTTTGTACGAATACACTGTCACATGACTAAGTACAACTCAGCCATGTGGGTTTCCTCACGATGTTTTCCCTCACCGTTAACAACCATGATAAATTAACCACACATATGTCTTTAGAAAAGACAAATTGGTGTAGGCCCGACCCAGGATTTGAACACTAGTCGCTTGCACGATAACCGAGTGTTCTACCCACTGGGCTATCACGGTTGTTGTTGTCACGGGCTTGTTGGAAAAATAGAGTTAGTAAATTCTCAAGACTCAAGGGTTCCCGCCGTATATACCCGAAGGAGTGGCAGAGGTACTAATACTTCTAAACATCATGTGACATCGTCACGTGTTTAGAGTACCCACGTTTTGCTTGGACAATGTACTCCCTTGATAAGTACTACTTAGCCATGTAGGTATCCTTCCTCTGAAATAGGGCTGGTAAAGGATTTATATTATATTTGGATAAAATAGAAAATGTACTCAAAAAGGCAGGTGTCCGTAGTACGAAGAATAAAAGAGCATGTATGAAAAGATTGATGGATGTGAATGAAGCTAGAGAGGTTTGCCAGGATCGTACAAAGTGGCGATCGATAGTCTCTGCCTACCCCAATGGGAACTAACGGCGTGAGAATATGTATGTATGTATGTATGTTTCCTTCCTCACAATGTTTTCCCTATCCGTGGACTATCATGATAAATTAACTACAAATATGACTTTATAAAAGACACGTTGGTCTTAGTCGGGATTTGAAACCACGCCTCTTTGCATGATAGGTCGTGGCTCTCCCCACTGAAAGAATAAAGGTTTGGCATACAACAAACATACCATAACATAACATAAACGTTCACGCCGAATATCCCCGAAGGGGTTGGCAGAGGTACTAATACTTCCGAACATCACGTGACATTGTCACCTGGCGTTCAGAGTACCCACGTTTTGCATGGACAGTGTACTCACGTGATAGAGGGCAGGCCTTTGGCCGTTTTGTACGTATACACGGTCACATGACTAATTACAACTCAGCCATGTGGGTTTCCTCACGATGTTTACGTTAACAACCGTGATAAATTTACCGCACATATGTCTTTATAAAAGACAAATTGGTGTAGGCCCGACCCGGGATTTGAACACTAGTCGCTTGCACGTTAACCGGTGTTCTACCCATTGAGCTATCACGTCGTCGTCACGTCATACAACAAACATATAACCAATTATTTAAATTACAGTACAGTAGTAATTACAGTACAGTACATATTTTCAAAAAGGCAGGCGTCCGAAGTATGAAGAATAAAAGACCATGGATGAAAAGATTGATGGATGTAAACGAAGCTAGAGAGGTTTGCTGGATCGATCGAACTGGCAGTCGATAGTCTCTGCCTACCCTAACGGGGACTAATGGCGTGAGTATCTGTATGTATGTATATTTCACATGATGATGCCTTTTGCAAGCCTGAAAGAAGTTGACAGTGCTATCTGTGGGGTAACTTATCAAAAAACAGATATTTCTTGGCCCTACGCTAGATTAACCTTTCTCTACCACGTTTCTCTATATCTTCCTACTGAGCTATCTGAAGTTACTCTTCATGGAAATGATTCGAGTATAAAATTTCGATAATGCGACTGTAAGTTTATTTACGCGAAAACTACATAACTGATCATAACGAAACGTTGAGCACAAAAAAAGTAAACTAATAGAAATCCTAAAAGCCATCAAACATTGAATGTCACGGTTAAATTGCGAGTAAAGCCGCGGGTAAAAGATAGTAGAATATGTAACACTTACATAGTTTCAGAGCACTAAATATTTCATCTCTACACAAATCTTTATGCTCTTCAACTTCAAATCCAAAAGCACTAAATGTCTTCGTTAGTTCTTCAACATCTCTGTCAGTACCAAGCCTTGGCCTATATCCATCAATATTTTCCTGATTAAAAATAATGAGAGCATTCTTTTGAAAACTTTCTAGTCTATAAGTGTCTGCATGTTTAGGTAGTGCTCTTATATTTATTTGATGTAGATCAAAATTAGGACTGGTCTCTTCAACACTTGACATTTTCTTTTCCTCATCATCGCTGACCTCAGGTGACTTACTCATAATACCATCACTAAAAGTGGAATTATGCTTTTTAATAATTTCTTCATTGGTGGCTTGTTCTAGTTCACTGAAATCTCCTGAAAGCATGTTAGGATTCCTAAAAGTAACATTACTTTTTATGAGTACTTCATTCAATATCTCTAAAGGATCATTGAAATAAAATGCATAGCGGTCTTCCGAATCTGATATATTTTCATCAGATTCATGTTCTCTAGTGTTTTCACCGTATTGACCAGCAACTTCATGAGGCTGTCCATCTTCATAATTTCTATTATTTATTATTTCTATTATATCGTCATCATTGCTAGAATTATTTGTTCTGAGATTAGGCAATTCGGTTTCACTAGCGTCAATAATTATTTCTTGTTCTTCTGAGTTATGTTCAACTTCTAAATTTGTTCTCTTCAATTTACGGCTACTGTTTTTACGTATTGTTCTAAATGTTCGATTAAATGGTGATTCAAAGGTAATTTCCGTATCTTCTGGAAATATCTGTTCGAGGGTTTCATTATCACTTTCTCCACTTTGCTTATTAACCTCTGAAATTTCAGTTTCTTCTTCATTTACAGTAACTTCTTCCTTTTGAATGGTTTGTGATTGTGAGTCAAACAAACTTTTACTGTATTTTCCTTCTAAGTTTTCGTCGCTGTTTTCATTGGATTCAAAAACCTGTTCATGATTATTTTCAGTTTCATTGAAGTCAGGATTAAAATCATCATTGTCATTATCATAATTAGTATTATCATCATCATCACTTGGGTTGTCTTGTAACAATTGCTTTGAGCTTCTTTCAAGCTTAGATTCTTCTATTTCACTAGTGTTTATTTCTTCTTGATCACTTTCTTCTGAACTGTTAACCTCAAAATCCTGATCTTCTACTTCCAATTCATCACTAGCACTTATACTTTGGATTTCATCATCATTAGTTTTTGTATTTGAATCGGAATCATGTCCAATACTTTTATCATTTTCTGATTTAGTTTCGTCTTCAGCTATTAAACTTCTCTCGTCATTATGGTTTTCGTTACTGCCATCGTCCTCTGCATCAGTTGCAACTGGAAAAGCTTCATCACACTTATTTTCAATATCTTTGGCTTTTTGTTTCTTCTTTCTTCTTCTATGTCTTTTAACTTTTTGCACAACTTTCTCTGTAGAATCTTGCTCTGATTGCTCTTGACTTTTGTCATCATCATCATCATCATTCTTATCACTTGTTATTGTATAGTCGATTGTTTCTTTCTCTTCAAAAGTTAAACTAGTATCAAACACAGCACTATCTCTACTAACTCTTTCACTCCACAACGCCTTTAAATCATCAAAGTTATTAAAACTCATTTTACGGTTAAATTACACTTAAAAAAAACACCCATTACAATTGCACAATTCAATAAACTAATAATATAAACAGTATGGATATCGTATGTTCTTCCTTATCATATCTTGACTTGTAGATAAAGTATTACTCAGCCTAATCAATAAAATGAAATATTTTATCTTGGCCGTTTTACAATCTAAAAAATAGTCTTTGTAAAAAGTTTCACTCAAATATGGTTAATGTTATCTGTCTCTATTCATACAATGTAATTGCATACTTTATAGCATATATCAAAACTTTAACTAAGATATTATTATATGTAGAACGGACATGACAAATCAAGGGAGGCGAAGCAAGAATAAAATATCTTAATCACTAGGATTTTATTGTTACTTTAAATGTAATATCTTTTGAAACACACCTCTGAGATAACTGAAACTACAATTTTAAATTTTAAGCGAGAGGTTGTTTTGACAAAAGCTCACTCAGCCGAGGAACTCAGATTTCAGAACCGATGCAAGTTACAATCCAAGGGCTAATCCTTGGTGGTGGGTGGATACAAGTCCAACTTCCTTACGATGATAGCGAGGTTGATTGGAATTCACCATTTGCAGAACAACTATTGAGGTTATTAACGCCGTGGATCCGCCACGTTTTTTTATTTCGGCTTTTAAGAGACTCTCGTCATGTTGATATTCATGAGAAAAAATACTGTCGACTGCGACCGGTCCCTTCCCATATATCAAGCTTATAGAGTGGGATAGTTTTGTCTATAATAATGGATCCGTCCCAATTTACTTTGGCGCAGTTGTTTTCTTGGTTGTAGGTACTTGTAAAATATTATTTTTATCTGGAAGGATAGAAATCATCCTACAAAGTGTCGCATCGTCCTGCTACTTACATATGTCAAAAAGTCAATCTGGGTGAAAGAAGATGAAGTAAGTCACGCAAGGGAGTTAGAAGGACGCGATAGCAACAAAAGTGCATGTATAAAAATAATTATGTATGTGAGCAAGATAGATTTGTCTGGATCGTGCAAAGTTGCAATCGATAGTCTCTGTCGCGCGAGTATACTACTCTGTGTAAAAAGTATCGGGAATATGTCAATAAAATCACCCGCGTAAAAGAGGACGTTCAAATTTTTTTACAGCATGTTTGTAGCACTGTACTGATTTAGCGCGCAAAATTTGAGCGGGATCTGTCATTTAATTTGTTTTAAACTACATTTTTTGTTGGTCATAGTTTTGAGTCCTCGGCGATTTTTACAATGGAAAATATTGTTGAACAAAGAGTGTGCCTTAAATTTTGTGTTTCGAATGATATTTCATGTGGTGAATCACTCAAAAATGTTGCGAAATGCCTACGGCGAATCGTGTATCTCGAAACAAGGGCTTATGAATAGTATAAGGCTTTTAAAGAAGGCCGAGAAGTAGTAGAAAGAAAGAGAGAAAGAAATAATGTTTATTTGGTAATTAACACAAGACAATGACAAATATATATATACAAAATAGGAAAAAAAAAACATTACCAAAAAGGCCTTGACTCAGCACTCGCATGACAGAGTATATACTCATCATGCACTGATTTTCAGTCAAAGCCCTGTTAAACTTAAATATAGGTATTTAAAATTGTACTATTGACACATTTAATACTAAAGCTATTTTACTAAAGCTCATCAGAAACATATTTGATGAGAAAAAAGAAAACATTATAACATAAATAAAAGTAAAAACAACAATGAAAACTAAATATATACAATAGGAAAACCAAACACTTGTAATTTTGCAATAATATTCATTAATTTACAACAATATGTAATGAGGCTATCTACTATGGTCGGGCTGAGAAGTGAGGGGTAAGGCACTAATTTAAAACAAAGGTTGCGTATAAATATATAGAAGTAGACTTGCCTCGTTCTGCTAGACCTTCAACCGCTACGACCAAAGAAAACATCGACAGAATCAAGAAGCTAGTGCTCGAAAATCGACGTATGAGTCTGAGGGAGTTGGCTTGTGAGGTGAACATATCTTTTAAGTCCGTCCACAACATTCTCATTGACATTTTAGGCATGAAACGCGTCGCCGCTCGACTAGTTCCAAAAGAGCTCAATTATGTTCAAAAAGCGCAGCGAAAGCATGTCGCTGAAGACATGTTTTTCCGAGCTTCTACGGATCCGACCTTTATGAAACGTATAATAACTGGCGACGAGACATGGGTTTATGAGTATGACATGTAAACAAGCCAACAGTCTTCAGAATGGCGTCTCGAAAACGAGCCGAAACCCAAAAAACCGCAGCAAAGTCGTTCCAAAATCAAGGTGATGCTGACAGTTTTTTTTGACTACCGTGGTGTGGTTCACTCCGAATTCCTTCCAGAGGGAGAAACAGTGAATAAAGAAGATTATTTAGGCGTCATGAAGCGTTTGCGTGAGAGTATCCGCCGAAAACGTCCAGATTTGTGGCAACACAACTCATGGATGCTGCACCATGATAATGCACCATCACACACAGCCATTATAGTGAAAGAGTTTTTAGCGAAAAATTCAACAAAAGTTCTCGACCAAGCACCGTATTCACCTGATAAGGCTCCGTCTGACTTTTTTTTATTTCCCAAGTTAAAATTACCACTTCGAGGAAAACGTTTTGAGTCGATAGAAGCAATAAAAGAAAATTCGCTGAATGAGCTAAAGGCCATACCGCAAATAGCCAATGAAAAATGTATGGAAGACTGGGTGAAGCGGTGGAGATGTTGTATTGCAAGCGATGGGGCCTACTTTGAAGGCGATAAAATAAATTTAGATGAATAATTTGTATTTTTTGTTTTATTGACAAATTCCCGATACTTAGTTTAGTACACAGAATGCATAGGTAAGTAGGTTAATAATCTGGTGAAAATATGTAGGATCCACTACTTTTAATTTTAATATGCTTTAAAAATAAAACGATTTCATTTACATTAGTTGTGAAAACAAATTTGCAAAAAAAATATTAAATCCTAAGTAAGATACTGCGGATAAACCAGGTCGAATGTTTTTGTGAATGAATTTCAAACTCAAACGTTCACACCGTGCCGTGTGCCGTGTAGTGTCGGCTTAGAATAACACTACTCCATTTCTGCCGATGGGTGTTCGTAAGAGGCGACTAACGGTATTGGGGATTTTAAGAGATTATTGGGCGATGCGGTTGGAGACCCATCACCAACATCCTTTATTTTGCCATCTTTTCCCCACTCAACTTTCCAAAAGTGGCTGAGGAACTTCTAGTTCCTTAGCTCTGGCTACCTCTTCTAGGGATTTATAGCCGTGAGTATATGTATGTATGTATGTATGTACGTTCACACCGTATATCTATGAAAGATTGGCAGAGGTACTAATACTTCTGAACATCACGTGACATTATTATATTCACGTTTTCCCTGGATAATGTACTCACGCGAGAGGCGGCAGGCATATCACTGTTTTGTACGAATACTCTGTTACATGTAAGTACAACCTAGCCATTTGGGTTTCCTCACGATGTTTTCCCACACCGTAAACAACCGTGATAAATTTAATACACATATAGATTACGCCCCCTGATTACGTATCTTTTGCGACTGTCGATTGTGTCGCAAGTTGCACGATTGTCGCTGTCAATGTCATAAATTTGTATGCGATTTGACACTTTTGACAGCGACATATTTGCAACTTGCGACACAATCGTGGTGGCTAAAAATACGTAATCAGGGTGCCGGACTGTTCGTCTTTATGATCCTTATACATCATTTTAAAGAGTATATATCGATTAAAATTTGGTATGACAACTATTTACTTCTTTGCATACATACAAACATATACTCACGCCATTAGTTCCCATTGGGATAGGTAGATATTACCGATTGCCACATTGTACGATCCTGGCAAACATCTCTAGCTTCCTTTACATCCATAAATGATTTCCTTACATAACATTACATAACATAAACCTAGGTCGTGGCTCTCCCCACTGAAAGAATAAAGGTTTGGCATACAACAAACATACCATAACATAACATAAACGTTCACGCCGAATATCCCCGAAGGGGTTTGCAGAGGTACTAATACTTCTGAACATCACGTGACATCGTCTCCTGGTGTTCAGAGTACCCACGTTTTGCTTGGACAGTGTAATCATGTCATAGGGGGCAGGCCTATCGCCGTTTTGTACGAATACACTGTCACACATCGTATTTTCTCACCGTTAACAACCGTGATATAATCCCAGCAAATTAAGCATACATACATATACTACATACATATACTCACGCCATTAGTTCCCATTGGGGTAGGCAGAGACTATTGATCGCCACTTCGCACGATCCTGACAAACCTCTCTAGCTTCGTTTACATCCATCAACCTTTTCATACATGCTCTTTTATTCTTCATACTTCGGACGCCAGCCTTTTTGAGCACACTCTCAATTTGGTCCAAGTGTGTTCTCCGTGGTCGTCCTCTACTAACATTACCATCCACACTAGCTCTATAGATCCCTTTTACCAATTTTCTATCATCCATCCTCTCTATGTGCCCAAACCATCTCAACATTCCTTTTTCTATCTTTCTTACAATATCATCTTTCACACCACACTTTTTACGAATAACACTATTTCTCACTCGGTCACATAATCTCATATGACAAATTTTTCTGAGGGACCTCATCTCTACTGCATTCACTCTGCTCTCATGCTTCTTCTGCCACACCCAACATTCGCTTCCATACATAAGCGTAGGAACAAGAACAGCATCATGCACAGCCATTCGGGCCTTTTCAGACACCGATTGACAGGTCATTAGGCTATTCATTGCTCCATTTATCGCATTACCCTTTTTCACTCTTCTTTCAATATCTTCATCACATTTTCCATCCCTTGTAAACAAACTTCCCAGATATACAAACTCCTTCACCTGTTCCACATCCTTACCATCAATCGCAATCACGCATTCTGTCACATCTTCCTGTCTCTCAAAAACCATCGTTTTGGTCTTATCCACATTCACCCTCATTCCCTTTCTTACAAAAGACTCACATGCAATATTCATCATCTCTTGCAACTCTTCCGCCGACGATGCAAGTAGCACTTGATCGTCAGCATACAAGAGGCATTTAATGATGAAACCACTCATTCTTAGTCCATAATCACTTTCACGCAACTCTGTCAAACAGTCATCCATGAACAAATTGAAGAGCCACGGAGAAGCTACACATCCCTGTCGGACACCCCTAGAGATTCCGAACCAGTCAGTGTTTTCCCCGTTTACTCTTACACATGCACTAGAATCCTCATAGAGTGATACTAATGCACGTATAAGTTGACTCCCCAAACCGAACTTGGATAACACCTCCCATAAACACTTTCTTACCACCCTATCATACGCCTTCTCTAAATCAATGAAGGAGCAATACACCTTTTGGTTCTTAGCTAAGAACTTTTCGGTGATGCTCCTTAGAGAGAAGATTTGATCCATACATCCCATTCCTTTCCTAAATCCCGCTTGCACATCCCATATTTTCTCATCAGTTTCATTCATCACTCTTTCAATCAGTACCTTAGCATACAATTTACCAACAATGCTGAGTAAGCTGATGCCGCGGTAGTTTTTAGCCTCTTGGTGTGACCCCTTTCCTTTATATAGAGGCACAATCACCGCCTTGCACCAGTCTCGTGGAACTTTGCCACTCGACCAGCATTTTTGGAAAAGGAAGTACAACCAAGAAGCCACCAACCCTTTACCAGCCCTCAGCAATTCGATAGTAATCCTATCATACCCTGCCGCCTTCCCTAATTTCATACTTTTCATTGCTTTCATTATTTCTTCCATACTAATCTCGCTGTCACTAAATTCACCCATCTCCCCGTTCCAATCAACATTACTGTCGATTGGCGAAGAAATAGATGCATCCTCTTTCTCAAACAGTCCCTCAAAATAATTCTTCCATACCCGTTTCATGCTACTTTCATCCGTCGCCAATTCACCCTGTTCATCTCTTATTACACTCACTCTCGTGTTTTGGGAAACTCCCTTTTCCTTCCGGATATACTTCCAGAATAACTTTTGGTTATTCCGGAAATTATCAGAAAGTTTCCTCTCACACCACTCTTGCAAATCCCGCTTTTTCTTTTCTATTTTCTTCTTCACCTCATTCTTAACTCTCTTATATTCATCTTCACTTTTCTGCACTACATCGTCAGTTACACTCGCATTCATCCGTTTACTAGCTTTAATCGCTAGTAAATCTAACCACGCTTTCTTCTTATCTCCAACCGCCTCTTTCACAACTTTATCCCACCAACTTGTTGGTGGTCTATTTGACCTTTTACACACTCCACAAACTTCCGTCGCACATTCAACCATCGTCGATTTGAGCACATCCCATACTTCTTCTATTTCCATTTCATCCTTCATCTCCACGCAACTTAGTCTATCATCCAATTTCCTCACGTATTCATCTCTGATATTTTCATCTTCTTGCAGTTTTTCCACTTTTATTCTCGCAAAATCCGTTGTTGACACTTTAGGCCTGTGACGCCAACGCGTGCACAGACCCCTTAATCGTGATACAACGAGAAAGTGATCTGTGCCAACGTTCGTGCCCCTATAGACCCTGGTGTCAACAACTTTTGCTCTCAGCCTTTCATCAACTATCACAAAATCAATCATACTTCTCTCGCTTCCCCTCTGTCTTGTATACATATGGATATCTTTGTGCTTAAACAACGTGTTTGTAACACAAAGATTCCTCTCCAAACATACCTCAATCAATTTCTCACCATTCTCATTTACCCTTTGATCACCAAACTTTCCTAAAACTCTTTCGCAACCGTTGCGTGACACACCAACCCAGCCATTAAAATCTCCTAACATTACAAGTCTCTCATTCTGATCACACCCATTCACAACATCGTCTAACAGATTCCAAAACTCCTCCCTCTCGGATAGGGATTTAGACATGTCCGGAGCGTATACGCAAATTATGCGCATCCGGACTAGTCCCAATTTCACCTTAATCCACAGGAGCCTTGGACTCACACATTCGTAATCTTTCATACACTGAGCCATCCTTTCAGATATCAGAAGTCCCACTCCTTGGCAAGCTCGGTCACTGTCAGCGACCAGACCAGATTGCTGTAATGTTGCCAAGTTGTGAAACTTCCTTTCCCTTACGCTTCGTCTCATTTACACAAAGAAAATCCAGTTTTCTTTCATTCATAATCATACATACTTCATCTAATTTTTCAAACATTCCTCCACATACATTCATCGTACTGAAGCGGGTCTCTTTAGCCCACTTTTCGCCCCGTGAGCAACCATGGCGTGATGAGTGGCGAGCTACATCGCCGCCTCCGTGTTTACTAAAATTTGAACACATATTGGACCCACGAGAAGCAAGGGAAGTAAACTGTCCACCTAGCCAGAGCCCCGCTTGACTAGGTAAGGTTATTTAGTACCCGGAGCGCACCAAGCTCCGGGACGGCGGCACGCTAGCGACCAGGCTCACCCCTGGCCATGCATCCCTCGGCGCGGCAGACCTTGGATTGGTGTAAGAGCGAAGATGGAAAAGCCCTAGTCCCTTAGTCGACTTCTACGACACCCACGGGAAGAGATGGGGTAGTGCTATTCTAAGCCGGCACTACACAGCTAGCCGGCACTACACATTTAGTTCGTCTTTATGATCCTTATACATCATTTTAAAGAGTATATATCGATTAAAATTTGGTATGACAACTATTTACTTCTTTGCATACATACAAACATATACTCACGCCATTAGTTCCCATTGGGATAGGTAGATATTACCGATTGCCACATTGTACGATCCTGGCAAACATCTCTAGCTTCCTTTACATCCATAAATGATTTCCTTACATAACATTACATAACATAAACCTAGGTCGTGGCTCTCCCCACTGAAAGAATAAAGGTTTGGCATACAACAAACATACCATAACATAACATAAACGTTCACGCCGAATATCCCCGAAGGGGTTTGCAGAGGTACTAATACTTCTGAACATCACGTGACATCGTCTCCTGGTGTTCAGAGTACCCACGTTTTGCTTGGACAGTGTAATCATGTCATAGGGGGCAGGCCTATCGCCGTTTTGTACGAATACACTGTCACACATCGTTTTTTCTCACCGTTAACAACCGTGATAAATTAATCCCAGCAAATTAAGACCAGCTCAAGATTTCATTGACTCATGTCTTGTCTGTTGCTTAGAAAGTGGTGTTTCTCCATAGATTTATTACGGATGAGCATTAGCAGCGATTATCGATTTGATGGTGTCTCGGAACGCGCTGCGGTTGTGTAACTGTCATGGCAACGAGACATCTGTCAATAGTGACTGCTGTCAATGTCAAATATATTGGACATGGATGGACAGAACAGAAGTGGAGTGGGGACCGGGAAGTACAAGTACGAGTGCGAGCGAGTGCAGAAAATTGCATTAAATTAAATAATGCTGTAACTAATTTACAATTTGCGTAGCGTAAAACTTTAGGTATAAGTTGCGAAAAGTGTTCATATTATCCTGAAAATCCATAATCAAACACCATGTTTGATTACAAATATTTGAACCGCGATCATTTAGCGGGATTTGATAATTACAAGGTAATGTTTTTGCAAATTATTTCTTGTTGACCCAGTTTTATTTTGATTTGACCATATTTTATAGTAAGTAGCTTTCGGATGTGAAAGTTTTTAATATCTGTTATAAACAATATTGCAAAGATAAATAAAAAAATACACTTGTAATTTTATTTTCATATTGAAATGGGACCACAAATGTTTGTAATAGTATATTTTCGCAGCATGGAAATCAACAGCTATCAACAATAATAATGTTTCCTCAATTATATCGTTTAATTAATATATAAATAAATAACAGGATATTTGCGTAGTGGTGTATTTGTTGATTTTATTGATTTAATTTACTTTACCTGCATTATAAAAAAAATATAGTATGCAACCTTTTCAGTATACTATAGCTGTGCAAAAGTACTAAGTTCTTTGTTTGCCCAATTTTCGTGAGAAGCAGGTCAAAGTTTTTGTTTTACAGTACTGAAGGTACATATAGATAAGAAAAACATTGTTGATTTATAATCTTTTAATGACCAGCCCTGGGTATCTAAGAAAACAAAATAGTTTACAGCCTATCAAACTCAGTTAATATCATAAACTAATTCGTACAATCTTTTAAATTTACCATTATATAAATTATTAGCTATACTTAAGGCTATAAATACCATTTAGGGTTGGCCCAAACTTCTGAATTAAACATAATCTATTGGAAGACTGGTGGACAAGACATTTTAAAATAAATAAAAATTCAAACTCAAATATTCTATTGTGTTCATATGTACATAAGATCTTAAATTTAAACACATGAAACCCTGCAAGGGCACTGTAAAAGATTTCTTAAATCTTAATAAAATTAACAATATTCTATATTACAAACTATAGGAACTCAACTACTAATCTAACTTACTTTTAGTAAATAATTAAAAAACCTATTTATTATTATAATAATATAGGTTGGTGATTGATCTCCAACCACATCATCCAACAATAATTTAAAGAGCCCTATTAGATGACTCATAGAACACCCAATATTCATAGCAAGAACTACACAGCTGCAATAGCATTTAGATTTATTATTATTTGAGGTGAACAGTTGGTCACACTTTGGTGTAGGGGGCTGGCCATCATTAACTCCCCCTGAGGTCTGTACAGAAGTGAACAGGTTGTCTAGAAAGAAATCCCTTTTAAATATTTCTGATTCTACTACTACTATTATTAAGTTTGTGACCAATGATTGTTCAGGTTCTTACAGGACCCAGGTTTTGCTAGGCAGCTACACACTTTACTCCTATTTAGTAACATGTATACATATTTATGCATGCCCTTAATTCCCATTTTGGAACTGAGAGACTATCAATCATTGGTTGCTAATTTTTGTGTGAACCAGGGATACCCCAAAAGCTTCTTCTACATTCATCATGGGCCATGCCCTTCAACACACTATTGTGTTCTTCAAATTTTGGAGGTCATCTTAATTATTTTATTAAAGCAAGGAATTTAATTACTCAAAAATTTGGTTGAACTTCAATCACTGTACAACCAATAAAAATTTATAATTTCTAAAATAAAATCACTTTTATAATAATATGTTCTCTTTTTTCAGTACATGTCCAAAGATACAAGTCCTTTAAGTGTCTATGTTATGCATCCTTTTTGGAATAAAGTGGTGGAGGTAAGTTATTAAATATTTTTTTAACTTTGCTCAGTAGCAGAAAGAAGGTTGCAGAGTCTAAAATACTGGCTGAAAGGTGTATTTTGACATGAAAGTTATTTGAATAATGAAGCTGAGTACTAAGAAAATACTGGCTGTAATTCCTATGACCTTTGTTTTTAATTTCATATGTTTTATGTAACTTGATGTGATGAATATGAATATGTGTTTCTTAGTCTTGGATGAAATTTATATGCATATTATATATAACAAGATATATCATCAAATTAGTATTTGAACCACTGCGTGGTATGGAAATACCTTTCTAGGGTATAACTTGATCTGTATAATATATCCATTTATAAATTTAAATATTTTGTAAGGCCAGTGGTGGGATAATATTGCCTCAATAGTATAACAGGTGTTAACCCTATGCTTGTTTTTGAACTGTGTAGTATCGGCTTAGAATAGCACTACCCCGTTTTTTCCGATGGGTGTATGTAAGGGGCGACTAACGGTATTGGGCTTTTAAGGGATTTTTGGGCGATGCGGTTGGAGACCCATCACCAACAACCTTTATTTTACCATCTTTTACCCACTTAACTTTCCAAAAGTGGCTGAGTAATTAAAATTAATTAGCTCTGGCAAACCCCTTCAAGTGATTTATAGATATTTAGTGAATATATGTATGTATCTATCAATATCCAAATGTGGCTGAGGAGATTCTAGCTCTGCAGCTCTGGCTACCCTGTTTTGGGATTTATGGCCGTGAGTATATGTATGTATGTATATGTATGTAATGTTTGTTGTTTTTGAATTAAAGAAAGGAAGATTACTAATTTAGTCAGCAAAAAATTAAAATGATAATTAAGTAACACAAAAATAACAAGTCAATAAGTAGTAAATTACAAAAACATTTGTTTAATCGTTTTTGTATAAATATGATGAAAATTAAGTTTTTCAGTTTACTTTCAACATTAACGGACTAATGAAACAAACGCCCGATTTCTGAATTGAGTATTCAAGCTGAGGACGACTTAAGTATCGTTTTGACTCATTCAGTTGTTAAGATTTAAATGCGACAGAACGATACTTAAGTTGTTCTCAGCTAGAATACTCAATTCAGAAATTGGTCGTTAATTTCTGAATAGTACTCACGGCTATAAATTCCAAAACGGGGTTAACAGAACATCAAAAATATCAATTGCTCAACCACTTTTCGATGTTGATCGTTGAGCAAATATGAATAATAAAGTATTGTTGGTGATGGATTTTAAGCCATATTGCCCACCATCCGTTTAAGCCCCGTACCCTTAGTCGCCTCTTACGCCACTCGCGGGAAAAAATGGCTAGTTCCATTCTAAGTATATCACTATCTTTTTTAAAGTTAATACTCAAACTCAAATGTTCACGCCGTATGTCGTTGGCAGAGGTACTATTACTTCTGAACATCATGTGACATTGTCAATTAGTGTTCAGAGTACCCACGTGTTTCTTCACGGTGTTTTCCCTCACCGTTAACAACTACTAAAACTAGACGCATTGGTGTTGGCCCGTCTCAGAGATCGAACCAACTCCTCTCTGCATGTCGAGCGCATGTTCTAACCACTAAGCTATCTTGGTTGGGTGGGGGGGAAACCTATATTGGGTAAAAGCAGTTTTTGGCCTGCCCCTGTCAGGGAATGCACGGTTAAAGCAAAATGTGGGCTACTCTGAACACCAGGTGACAATTTGAAAGAAAAAAGAAAGAAAGATAGTATTTATTCATTGCCTAAGGGCACAACTGTGACAAAATACAAACAATTCACAAATTATTATCGCCATATTAAAACTACGTGGCAAAATAATCAAAAACAAATAACAACAACAAAAAAACAAAATTAAAAATACTAGTGGTAAAAGGAATAAAAGCACACAAAGGCAAAGAATTGGCTTCTGGCTCAGCATTATTTAAAGGCCTTTAAAACTGGTTTTCAGCCAGAACCATGATGATGATGAAAATTGAATCATGATGTTAAGAAGAATAAGCCATGTGGTTTTCCTCACGATGTTTTCCCTCACCGTTAACAACCATGATAAATTAACTACACATATGACTTTAGGAAAGACAAATTGTTGTAGGCCCGACCCGGAATTTGAACCCTTATCGTTTGCACGATAAACGGTGTTCCATCCACTGAGCTATCACGGTGTAACGTATCAAAACATCGGTACATCTCAGAAAAAGTAATTTGAACAACGAATACACCGATAAACAAAACAATGGTACGCTTATATCACTCAGTATCGATTGTTTCGCGATAACCCGAGAATAACTGTACAATACCACTATATAAAGACCTCTCGTGTTGTACATATCACCACTAAATTATGTATCTATGTTCTGGTGGTTATTGTGAGATGTTGGTTTTGCGGTGAATTTAACTTTATTCAATGACTTTGAACGATTGTTGGGGTGACATGATATAAATAACTGAACAATATTGTTTGAGTTATATTTGTGCGATGCAATTAACGCAATTATGCAATTAATATCGTTTATCTCCAGAGGTCGTCGAGTGATCGAAATTCGAACATAATTTCGTTACCTAACATACATTTACTCACGGGGTAGCCAGAACTTCATAAAAAACAATTCCTCAGCCTCTTTTTTGGAAGTTGGCGGGGATAAGATTTTTGATGATGAAACCCCAATATCTTTAGCTGCCTCTTAGGAATTTAAGTAAGATATACTTAATTACAAATAATTTGTAGTTACTAGCTCTAGACAAATAAATATTTAAAAGGAATAATATTTAAACGCACACGTTTGACAATAATTAAAACATACATATACTCACGCCAATATTTCCCATCGGGAGAAGCAGAGAATATCGATCGCCACTTTGTACAATCCTACCAAACCTTTTAGCTTCGTTTACATCCATATTTTTGTTCATACATGCTCTTTTATTCTATATACTTCCCATATATATTCACCCTTTTAAATACCAGAAAGAGGTAGCTCGGGCTTCAGGATTGAAAACCTCATCCAAAGAGGGTTCGCCGAAAACTTTTTGGTCAAAAAACATAAATCACCTGTTACGACATCCGCAGGATGCCACGTTTGCCTGTTATTCTGAACCGACACTACACAACTATTATAAAATGTATTAATCGAGACTCGAACCCGCGACATCCGGGTATACCGAGTCCCACTGGTGTCGAATATTTTCTTTCCTTAATTGATTTTAATTATAAATAGCCCCCATTTAAAAATATCGGAGTAACTTCTCCCGTTTTCCTAAAATTTCCCAAAATTCCCCTTCACCACCGTGCTGAAAAGTATTCTATAACCTGCCCTAGAGTATGAAGAATAATTGTGCAAAGTTTCGTTAAAATCCGCCGAGTAGTTTTTGTTTCCATAAGGAACATACAAACCGACAGACAGACAGACAAAAATTTTACTGATTGCATTTTTGGCATCAGTATCGATCCCTAATCACCCCCTGATAGTTATTTTGTAAATATATTTCATGTACAGAATTGACCTCTCTACAGATTTACTATAAGTATAGATGTACGAGGGCTGCTATTTATGTATCCGGAATAAAAAAAAGAAACAAACATATATCAATTAATATGGTTTTATTGCTTCTCAAAATATTCGCCGCTCAGATCTATACACTTTTGCATGCGTTGAAACCAATTTTCATAGCACTTTTTCCACTCAGACTGAGGTATCTCCAAAACGTGCATTTTGAACGCATCGACTGCCTCTTCGCGGCTCGAAAAACGTTGACCACGTAATTTTTTCTTCACATTTGGAAATAAATAAAAATCATTGGGTGCCAAATCAGGGCTGTACGGCGGATGACCTGTCAATTCGATCTTTTGAGCTTCTAAAAACTGAGTTGTGACGGCCGACCTGTGACAGCTAGCATTGTCGTGATGCAGAATGATTCTACGTTGTCGGTTAGTCTTTCTTATTTGTTCAAAGACTTCCGGCAAACAAATGGTCGTATACCACTCCGAATTAACAGTTTTACGATTCTCTAAAGGCACTGTAGCTACATGGCCATTTATACCAAAAAAACAAGCGACCATTTGCTTCAATGTGCTTTTTGCACGAATAACTTTTGTTGGGTTCGGCTCATCTTGGAACACCCACACCGTGGACTGCTGCTTAGTTTCGGGGTCGTAAGCGTAGATCCAAGATTCGTCACCTGTGTAGATATTATAAACAGCTTTTGACGCACCACGGTTGTATTTTTTTAACATTTCTTTGCACCAATCGACACGAGCCTGTTTTTGATCAATACTCAAGTTGTGCGGAATCCAACGGGAGCAAATTTTTTTTACAGCTAAATGTTCATGAAGTATCTTATGTATGCTCGTCATACTAATGCCCAGAGATGCCTCTATCTCACGATATGTAACATGACGATCTTGAGTTATTAGTTCCCGGACAGCATCGATGTTTTGAGGTACAACGACCGTTTTAGGGCGACCTTCTTTAATTTCATCAGTAAGCTTAGATCGTCCACGATTAAACTCGCTAAACCAGTGATACACAGTGGTCTTTGAGGGTGCTTCATCCCCAAAAGTTGAAGTAAGCTGATCGATGCACTGTTTTTGAGTTAGACCACGCCGAAAATCGTAAAAAATCATGGCACGAAAATGTTCACGAGTTAAATCCATGGTGGTGAAGACACGCAATTTTCAAAATGACGCTACGATGTGAAAACAATTGACAGTCACATAAAAATAAATGTATTCTAAAGCTAAAGAGTTCTATTTTTAAATGATGTAATTACTTTTTAAATTATTGTTCTGTAAGTGGCCAGTTCCGGATACATAAATAGCAGCCCTCGTATTTGATATGTTGTGTTTCCAGTCAAATGAATTGTAGTGTTTGCGTAATGAATTTTTCATTATTTTACTTTTTATTCATACTTTAAACAGGTATAGGCAACCATTGTCATGTTGAGTGCCAAACTTTTTCTAAACATACAGACGCGTGCCAGACTGAATACAAAAAAAACTTTGCAATATTTTATTTATAAATTTTAATGTATAAAATATATTGTGACAAATTGAACTTCTGCAACAAGTTTATTAATATCTGGGCAAAATCCAGTTATACAGAGGCGCAAAGAGTTTTAGAGATTTTCGTCTGTGAGTTTTGTTCGGTGTTTCGATTTATTAGTCTTCATCATCGAGAAGAATTGTTCGCATTTATGTGTGTTTTTCTTTATTTTCGGATAATCAGGTGATTTACTTACTTACTTACTACGCTGCACAGTGGTGCCCGCTCTATACTAAGGTGCGACAAAAATAAAAATATCTGTTTAATGGTTTCAAATGTATTTATTTACGACTAAATAACAATACCATATACAAAACAAATGAAAAAACGTTTGTTCTGTTATCAAAAATAAAACAAAAAATTTAATCTGTATATATAAGAAAGTCGTGTTAGTTACACTATTTATAACTCAATAACAGCTAAACCGATTTGGCTGAAAATTGGTAGGGAGGTAGCTAAGAACTGGGAGAAGGACGTAGGATACATATCTTTACGCTAAATATCGTAGGGGGTGAGCAGTAAAAATATTTAACATTATCCGTGCGAAGCCGGGGCGGTCCACTAGTACTATATATATTTAGAATGTGTCACCAAGGGCGTATACAGAAAGAAAGCTGGAAACTTATAAGCGCTTATTGGCGCTTGATAGTGCTGGTTCGTTCTACAGAAAGGAAGCAGGTTGATATGATATTTAAATGGCAGCGGCCAGCGCTGACCAGCGCGTGTTGAAGCTTGTCGGAACTTGTCGGCGCCGTTCGGTGCATATCGGCGCGCGTTCATATATTTTCCTGCGCGGGTTACCAGCGCTGTCAAGCGCCGGTAAGCGCTTATAAGTTTCCAGCTTTCTTTCTGTATAGGGCCTAAACTAGGATGCTATACATTTTATACCAAACTAAATATGAGAAAATTAACATAGTTAGTTACCTTCATAATAGCTACGGACCTAGATTTATAAATAACATAATATTGGTATAAGTTATTTTAGGTAGGTACACAAAAAAAAACTCTGCTCGTAAAATTACTTCAGTAGTTCCACAACAGCTTTTGATAAAACAGATCTTTTTTTGGGGGGGCAACTTCCGATTTCCTCACAAATATGGGTCTGAAGTCAACAATAGCCTGTTTAATAAATCGGTATTGGTCACAACTCTGAGTCATTTTTCTAGTCACTTTGAAGATTCCGCGAAGGATTTTTTCAGTCGGCCCCGTTTGGTAGCTGATGTTTCCAGTCCTTGAGTTAAGGAACTGCATAATTCACGACCAACTAGGTCAAACTGTTCCAATGATTTTAATCACTCTAAATGTTTTTCTTGCACTCTGCTTTTAGTACGGTTAGGTTGCTCCCAAAATGTTTTAAACTTCCTACTAACGTATTTTACCCGCTCTTTAATAGGTAATGCGTTAATGTTTTCCTTTTCAGGTATGGGCAACTCATTAATAAGTTCGTCACACACTTTTATATTAACTTCCGACGAGCTAAGCTTCATTCCCATGTATTTGCACCATATTTCAAATATATGGGATCGGGTAACCGAGTAGTGATACTGTGTACCTAAAAAGATATGAGAATGACCATTATTAATGAAAAACGCATTTAAAACTATTTGCTTTTAAAATAATGCGGTTTTTCAAAAAAATCTATTGAGACGATAATTTCTACTACTATGCATATGACGTAATAACTCGGAATGGGGCAAATTCGGGCAGCTAGATTTTAAACACTTAAAAAGTTTAAGGACTCAGCTACATAAAGACAATAAAAACATGAAGGACCGTGGAGGACAAACTAGTTAAAAGTTTCTTCAAAGTTAAAGAACTTGGAAAATTAGAGATATTTTTAGTATCATATTCAATGGGATATCATTCTTAAACTATTACATATTTTCAACTAGTTATAGGTTAATTACAAAGAACATACCTTCAAGTCGTATATCCATAACTTTTTAGGTAGCCACAAATACCAATTTCTAAGAAATAACACTGAATCAAAGGGTTGCGCGCTGGCGTCTCTGTTATCTCGGGATGACTGTTAGCGATGCTTACACTTCGGATAGTAAATTACTAATGAAGGAAATGCCCCCTGATCAAATTATTTATATTATAAGATAGTTTGGATATTGTACTTTGTAATAATAATAATAGTAACGGGAAAAATGACAATTTTTATTTTTATTTTTGTCGTATGGGCGGCCCCACTGTGCGCTGGCTCGATGACCCAAAGTGAGTCTTGGCCTCCGATACGAGATTTCGCCATTTGTCTCGGTCTAGTGTGGTTTCTCGCCAATCGCTTGCTAGAAGCTCACGAAGATCCGCTTCTACCACATCACACCAGCGAGCGGTACCGCGGGCGTCCGACAGGTCTTCGTCCAGTTGGTCGACCCATGTATACGCTTTTTTGACACCTCGATCTTCACCCATCCTTTCTAGGTGCCCAAGCCAGCGATGTCTGTGGCCTTTTGTTTCCCCAAGGATGTTCGCATCAGCGAAAAGTTCTTCGACTTCAACGTTCTTCAGCAGTCTCCATGTTCCATCCGACCTCTGTCTTGGCCCAAAGATTTTCCGGAGGATCTTTCTCTCGGCAACCAGGAGTTTACTTTCCTCTTTAAGCGTCAGTGTCCAAGCCTCACATCCGTACATGAGAATTGGCCTAATTACGGTCTTATAGATGCGTATCTTGGTGTTTCTACTGAGAAGTTTGGACATTAACACTTTATGCAGAGCAGCGCTACAACGCAGGGAGTTTTGAATGCGGATGTCGATCTCTTCGTCACGAGTATTGGTATCTGTGATGGTACAGCCTAGGTACTTGAATTTTGCCACTCCATTGTATTGTAACTTGTAAAAAACCAACAGAATAAAAAATAGCTACATCAAGTTAGAAAGAATGAGATCTATTCTATTATTATTATCTATTTATGAGATAAGATATTAAGGAGGTCTACTCTTCAAACCGACAAAGATAATTTCGTTTGTACTTCGTCTAACCGCTTGTAATATAGGTGTCGCACTACAAATTTTTGGAAGAATAATGGAGCTTCAGGTGATTTAAGCCTGCAATATCCTTCCAAACTGGGTTAAATCTTACAAATTAAATTTCAAAAATTAAGTTCGGGGATCGAACCCTAGACCTCGGTACTTGAAGCCAAGCGCTTGACCTCGAGACCACGGAGTTAGTGCAATATTGAAATTTATTCTTTGAAAATTAAGATGATTCCGTGGTTCGGAGGGCACGTTAAGCCGTCGTCGGTCCCGCAATTGGCCTAGACCTCGTTTTTAAAACATACCCTTTTTATGTTTTAAATTGATAAACGACATCGAACTAAACAACTTTGCCTATGGAATGCTTATCTAAAATATTGTTATTTTCAAAATAATTATTAATTAAAAAGTGTCGCTGTTTAGATCAAACTGGGAAAGTATGGTGAGTTTCTTAGCCAACGCTGAAATTAAAAAAAAAACATCTTTATTTTGCAATGGAACGAAAACCTTCTATTTTAAATGAATATTATTATTATCCGCCTTTACGATATTGTTTTGTCCCAAGTTGCAAGAACACATCACACAATAATCGTAAATGAAAACGAATCGAAAAGCGTTGTTTGTTTTTGCGTAGGCTAAGAAACTCACCATACTTTCCCAGTTTGATTTAGGCAGTGACACTTTTTAATTCTTATTATTTTATAAAATACAATGTTTAAACAGGCTTTTCATAGGCAAGTTGTTTAGTTTGATATCTTTAATCGATTTAAAATATAAAAAGGGTATGTTTTAAAAACGAGGTATAGGCCAATTGGACAGCGTGGTGGACTAAGGCCAAATCACCCTATATAGGGTAGGCTCAAGACCCTTGGTGGAAACATAAATGAGCTTTGAGGAATATTTACTTCCAAAAACGCAAACAATTCATTATCGTGAACTCGTTAGCTCGTGTGGTATTGGTAACTAACTAACCTAGTTCAATAATTTAGTGGAAAGTTGTTGTATAATTTTCTTACTCTTGTAGTGCTTGTATCAAAAATATCTATATCTACTATTGATTCATTAAATTTAGTACATGCACGTAATAAAAATGAGTTACGCCTATAATTGGTATTAGCTTTTGGGACACTTAAGACTTAGCCATTGATTAAATACCTTCAAGATCTAATTGTTTCATAATTACATTCTTTATATTAAAATATTCGGCAGATACCGCCAATAACAAAAAAAAAATATAGTTTTGATTGACGTTTGATCACAATAATTCTTTGTATGTACGTTCCGTTGCCCAGTTTTATTGTTTGTTTATTTCTATTTTTTATTTAATTAAATGGTCTAAAAACCTCATTATAAATGTAACTACTAATGAAATATTATTGAATCAACTTTTTAGATACAATTTGCTAATTAATATAAAATATAATTAATGGAATATAACTTCATCGGTATTACCGGTTTTTGTAGGTAAATTGAAACGTTCATAGATTTTGATTAGAATCTTAACTAAATGCTTTGTTGATCACATTATAGCAGCGAGTAGTGTTTGTTCTGTGAAACACCTTAAACTTAAGTACTTACTTAGAGTTTGATAAAAACTCAACTGATTAGAGCTAGAATGCTCAGATGTGAAACCGGCTGTAAGTGATTGAAAATATCACTTCTGTATTATGAAATTTAGAACTTTGACTTTAAGTTCACATGTATGTCATGCCAGTGGAGCCTATACGGTTTTTATGAAAACAAAGCATGTTCCAATTCAATTTTTTTCATCATATTTTTCAACAAATTATTAAAATGTTAAACATCAAATTTTAACAGCATGAACTAATCACCAACATATATTTTATTCATGTCATATCAATATCATCAAATCAGACTTTATAGAATTTCCAAACAATAAATATCAACCTATTTTTCCGGGGACGCCCTTAAATACGGATCATGATTATGTGAAAAAAAACATAATATATTAAATGGGATATGAACACAAAAGAAAACTGATATGCAAATTATATAATATCCTCGAAAAATCAAATAATTTGAAACTTTTCTTTAATTGAGACAACGAGCTTAAATTTGAAGAAGAAGAAGAAGAAGAAAGGTTTTTATTTGTTGCCAACTCCAATAAATAAATTTAATGCTTTATATAAGAATGCAAAACCGTGCAAATAAGTAAGTTTTTAGTAATATTTAAAATAGATAGATAATAGTTTGACGAATAATTTTAGTTTTTTAGCAAATCAGTTTAATTTATTGGACATCTACCGAACATGATTTTAATCCAGCAAATCTTTCCATTCATGGGTTGTCTGGATGAGATCGCTCTTAGTGATAAGACCGCCAGTTGTACTTTGGCTTTTGTACCGATCTTTTTTGTAATTGTTGTTTTTTTGTAATGTGCAATAAAGAGTTTTTATTATTATTATAAGTTCGCGCGATCTGGAGTTAAATCGTCAGAAGAAAAACCCGACTTATTTTCATATAGTTAATTAAAACGCACACATCGATACCTGACAGTTCCTTGATTTATATTTTCATACAATGATATTTTTAGCCGTATCCGTACGAAAGGAAGATTTTTGTCAAAATTACGCCCATGGGGATATTTGACAAAGTCTACGATACCACAGATGTCGTTGATTTGATCTAACAGAAAGTGGCTGTGTAGCGTTGGCTTAGAATAGCACGACCTCATTTCTTCCCATGGACATAAGAGACATTTGGGCGATGCGGTTGAAGACCCATTCACCAAAATCATTTATTTTCAATCTTTTCTCCTCTTAACTTCCTAAAGTGACTGAAGAATTTTCTGATTCTGAAGATCTGGCTACCCCTTTTAGGGATTTATAGCCGTAAATATATGTGTGTATGTAGTCAGCGCCATTATTCTTCCAAAAAAATGTAGTGCGACACCTATGTTAGAAGCGTTTAGACGAAGTACAAACGAAATTATCTTTGTCGGTTTGAAGAGTAGACATTTTTAACTTATTTTTTTCTCTTTTAACTTCTTTTCACTGTATTATTGTATATATATTTTTGTTGTATGTGTAAAAAGACAAATAAAATCTTTTTATTTATTTATTTATTTATTTAGACATCCTTAAGGGCCTCCCCGCATTTTGCAGCTATTGCGCTCACTCTTACGTCAAATTTACTGAGAGTGACAGGGACGGAAAAAACGCGCGCGCCGGATAAATGTAGTTTATTTAGTTTTATTGAATAACTATAATGTTTAAATGAAAAGTTAAACATCAAAGTTACAGATCTTAAAGCTACGCGTATATAGACACATAATGAGTTCACATGTATGTCATGCCAGTGGAGCCTATACGGTTTTTATGAAAACAAAGCATGTTCCAATTCAATTTTTTTCATCATATTTTTCAACAAATTACTAAAATGTTAAACATCAAATTTTAACACTATGAACTAATCACTAACATATATTTTATTCATGTCATATCAATATCATCAAATCAGACTTTATAGAATTTCCAAACAATCAATATCAACCTATTTTTCCGGGGACGCCCTTAATATCTTATCTCATAAATAGATAATAATAACAGAATAGATCTCATTCTTTCTAACTTGATGTAGCTGTTTTTTTATTCTGTTGGTTTTTTACAAGTTACAAAATGTCATGAGAAACCCTCTTTCACGGTTAGCCCCTATCACGGGAATCGGTCACTCTGAACAACAATTGACAAACATACATACATATACTCACGGCTATAAATCCATGGAAGGGGTAGCCAGAGCTAAGGCATTAGAAATTCCTCAGCCACTTTTGTAAGTTGCGTGGGGAAAAGATGGTAAAATAAAGGTTGTTGGTGATGGGTCTCCAACCGCATCGCCCAAAAATCCATTAAAAAGCCCCAATACCGTTAGTCGCCTTTTACGTACTCCTACCGGAAGAAATGGGGTAGTGCTATTCTAAGCCGACTCTACACAGCAAATTGACAAACTTTCTCGTAATTTTCAAGATTACCACCTCTGCCACATATACTCTAAAATACCACTAACCTACATTTTATTCTTCACAGTTCATACCAAAATGGGTAGCCCCAAACGTCCTAACGTTTGCCGGCTTCGTCCTTACTGTATTCAACTTTGTCCTCCTCTGCTATTACGACTATTCATACACGGCGTCGTCCCGGTTGGACCTCAACGTGAC
This sequence comes from Bedellia somnulentella, assembly GCA_963576735.1. Taxonomy (NCBI): domain Eukaryota; kingdom Metazoa; phylum Arthropoda; class Insecta; order Lepidoptera; family Bedelliidae; genus Bedellia; species Bedellia somnulentella. The sequence goes on from OY755193.1 coordinate 12,041,304, forward strand.
TGACGTGCTGAGCTCGGCGGACGTGCCGCACAACGTGCCGGCGCGGCTGTGGTACTGCGTCGCCCTCTTGCTCTTCGTGGCTTATACGTTGGGTGAGTGTGTGTGGTTGTGTCATTGTTACTTTATTAGAAGACTGATGCGAGCAAGATGACACTTCGGTCGGATAACTTTATATCTACTTTGGATATGTTTGTGTTTTTTATTTTGTGTGAATGTGTGTTTACACTTTAGTCGGATGCATAGAAAACAGCAACAGGACACCTAGCGAGAGCGTTATTTTATCGTTACTCTGTCGGTTAGAATGAGATAAAAGTATATAATAAAATAAACATAAAACATAAACGTTCACGCCGAATATCCCCGAAGGGGTTGGCAGAGGTACTAATACTTCTGAACATCACGTGACTTTGTCACCTGGTGTTCAGAGTACCCACGTTTTGCATGGACAGTGTACTCACATGATAGGGGGCAGGCCTATCGCCGTTTTGTACGAATACACTGGATACAAATTTATCATGGTTGTTAACGGTTTGGGGAAAACATCGTGAGGAAACCCACATGGCTGAGTTGTACTTAGTCATGTGACAGTGTAAACGTACAGTGTGTATAAAAGTATACGATACGCAATAAGTGCGGAAGAGACAGCCGTTTTAAACCACGCGATATCTAGTTAAAATTTTGGTGGTGCTAGCCATGCAGGATAGTAACGGAATAAATTGACGCTAAGACTTAGGCAGTTGGCGTCAAATTTAAAGATGCGGAATCTTTTCATGATATCGCATATTCCGAAAACGAAATAAAAAAGCAGCCGTGATAGCTCAGCTCAGCAGTGGGTAGAACACCGCTTGATGTTAAGAAGTATTAGTACCTCTGCCAACCCCTTCGGGGATATGCGGCGTGATATTTATTATTCGTATAGTGATATGTATATATGTGTAGCTGTGTAGTGTCGGCTTAGAATAGCACTACCCCATTTCTTCCGGTGGGTGTACGTAAGAGGCAACTAACGGTATTAGGGCTTTTTAAGGGATTTTTGGGCGATGCGGTTGGAGACCCATCACCAACAACCTTTATTCTACCATCTATTCCCCACTCAACTTCCAAAAGTGGCTGAGAAATTTCTAATTTCTCAGCTCTGGCTACCCCTTTTAGGGATTTATAGCCGTGAGTATATGTATGTATGTATGTATGATATGTATATAATATTAAAGTGTACGAGTATAACTTTAATATTGAATATTATTGCTTTGTAGTTACTTTTTATTTTTATTTGCGCGGCCCACCGAACCAATACCCGGTCATAATAGGTCCTTGACTTCAAAAAGGTTGAAGACCTATATCGTATTCGATAAGTTCGTATGCAAAATATTAGGTTATTTATAAATATGTTTCGTCTGTTTACAACCGTGATAGCCCAGTGGGGAGGACCACCGCCTCTCATGCAGAGCGAGTGTAGTGTAGAATGTCACAACCCCTTTCTATCCATGAGTGTCGCAAGAGGTGACTAAGGGTATGTGGCTTTTTAAATTGGTTTTGAGCGATGCGGTTGGAAACCCATCACCAACAATACTTTATTTCTACCATCTCCCCTATCAACTTCCAAATGTGGCTGAGGAGTTTCTAGCTCTGAAGCTCTATGGCTACCCCTTTTTGGGATAAATGGCCGTGAGTATGTGTATGTATGTATGTATTTACTAATAAATGTATCTGTTTCTCTGACGACATGATAGTCCAATGGGTAGAACACCCGCCCGTAAACATAAGGGCCTGAGTTCAAATCCCGGGTCGGGCCTACACCAATTTGTCTTTTCTAAAAGTCATATATGTGGTTAGTTTATCATAGTAGTAAACGGTGAGGGAAAACATCGTGAGGAAACCCACACGGCCAAGTTGTACTTAGCCATGTGACAGTGTATTCGTACAAAAACGGCGATAGGTCTGCCCTCCATCACGTGAGTACACTGTCTAAGCAAAACGTGGGTACCTTCTCTGGACACTAGATGGCGCTGCCATGTGAGTTCAGAAGTGTTGGTACCTCTGCCAATCCCTTCGGGGATAAACGGCGTGAACGTTTATGTTATGTTATGTTTACGTTTATGTTTCTCTATCCAGATGGCGTGGACGGCAAACAGGCTCGTCGAACGCAAACCTCAGGACCTCTGGGCGAACTATTTGATCACGGGTTGGATTCTTACTCAGTGTTCTTTATACCGGCTTGCCTGTACTCACTATTTGGGAGGGCTGACTTCTCTGTGCCGCCTATCAAGTGAGTTGCGTTGAAATATTTCAAAAGAAAACTCTTTATTGCACATCTTAAAAACATAATATTTACAAAAAAATAATACAATTTAGAACAAAGGTACACAGTACTTGCCGTGTAGTGTCGGCTTAGAATAACACTACCCCATTTCTACCCGTGGGTGATCGTAAGAGGCGACTAAGGGTATAGGGGCTTTCTAAGTGATTTTTGGGCGATGTGGTTGGAGACCCGACACCAACAGCCTTTAATTTTACAATCTTTTCTCCACTCAATTCCATTAGCCACTTTTGGGCTAAAGAATTTCTTATTTCCAAGCTCTGTCTACCCCTTTTAGGGATTTATAGCCGTGAGTTTATGTATTTATGTATGTAGGTAACGTCTTTCTTTCTCGTCCGCATTCTGCCTGGAGCCCCATCACTAACAACTTTTTCTCATAATAAACTATGTACATAATAAACATCCCTCACCTCACAACGGTGAGGGAAAACATCGTGAGGAAACCCACATGGCTGAGTTGTACTTAGTCATGTGACAGTGTATTCGTACAAAACGGCGATAGGCCTGCCCCCTATCACGTGAGTACACTGTCCATGCAAAACGTGGGTACTCTGAACACCAGGTGACAAAGTCACGTGATGTTCAGAAGTACTAGTACCTCTGCCAACACCTTCGGGGATATTCGGCGTGAACGTTTATGTTATGTTATGTTATAATAAACATATATTAATTAAAAACTGCACAACATTAGGTTGATTATATTAATAACTCTTGTGATTATAACTGTAAAAGTCAAACTCCATTTGTAAAGTCACCTGTTTTTTCCAGAATGTACTACCTGATGTGGAATCTCCTTCTCAACTTCTATCTGAGCCACTGGGAAAAGTATAACACTGGAGTACTGTTCTTACCCTGGGGGTACGATTTGAGCATGTGGGTAAGTTATATGTCAAACATACATATATTCACAGCTGTAAATCCTAAAATAAAGTCAGAAATTAAGAATAAAAAGTTCTTTGGATACTTCAAAAGATGAGTGGGAATGTATGTTAAAGGATTGTTTGTGATGAGATGTTTGCCGTGTTGTGTCGGCTTAGAATAACACTACCCCATTTCTACCCGTGGGTGATCGTAAGAGGCGACTAACGGTATTGGGGCTTTAAAGGGATTTTTGGGCGATGCGGTTGGAGACCCATCACCAACAACCTTTATTTCACCATCTTTTCCCCATGCAACTTCCAAAAGTGGCTGAGGAATTTTAATTCCATAGCTCTGGCTACCCCTTTAAGGAATCTATAGCCGTGAGTATATCTATGTATGTAAATCCTAAAATAAAGTCAGAAATTTAGAATAATAAAATTTTTCGATACTTCAAAAGATGAGTGGGAATATATGTTAAAGGATTGTTTGTGATAGGACCCATCGCCCTACAATGACTTAAATAGCCCCAAAAACCGCAATCATGCTCAGTTTTTAAGTTGCTGGATAGTTTTAGAAAGTGTCGGCTTCATTAACTATTATAATTAATAACTTGGAGTTTAACTAATATACGAGGGGTGTTCAATAAATAGTGAAAATGAGATATATACATCCTGGACAGAAAAAAATAATTACTGGCAGGCATAGCCCAGACATTCGATATAATGATAATAAAAAAAGAAATCCATCACCTTTTGTTTTTTTAATGTCGAAGTCATTTGTTTGCGTCGCCTCGGTAAGTTTTCTTTAAAATTGAGAAAATAGAAGTTCGCGCGGTTATAAAATATCTTTTCTTGAAAAATTTTATTATCGAACGGGTAAATCAAGACTTATGAGCTTCATAAGGGATTAATACTCCTCCATATTCTACGGTTGCGCGTTGGTGTGCTGAGTTTAAGCCTGGACGAACATCCACTAACGACGACCCATGCACGGGACGCCCTACAATGGTAGTCACTGAACAAATGATCAAAAAAGATGAAAAAATTGTCTTGACAGATGGTCGTGTTACGGTTCGTTTTATAGTTGATGAAGTCAAGATTTTGATGGGAAGCGTCCATGGTTTATACATAATCAATTAAGCTTGAAAAAAGTGTCAGCGCGCTGTGTACCCAGAATGCTTAAGGACGCGCAGAAACAAATGAGACTGCGAATTTCACAAAGCTGTTTGGATTTGATACAACAAGATCCTGACCGTTTTTTGGCTCGATTCATAACTATAGACAAAACATGGCTTCACAATTATGACTCTGAAACTAAACAACAGTCCATGACTTGGAAAATACCATCATCTCCTACTCCAAAGAAATTTAGGAAAATTCACTCGGCTGGTAAGATAATGGGCTCTCTTTTCTGGAAAACCCAAGGCTTGGTAATGGTTGAATACCTGAATTATAGAACCACTGTTACTGGGACTTTGTATGCAGAAGAAATAAAAAAGTTGTGCGAGGAAATACGCGAGAGACTATCTAAAATTGTTTTGTTTCACCAAGATAACGCCCCCGCGCACAAGTCCAGAGTTGCGATAGCTACAAATTAAGAAGGTGGCTTCGAATTAATAGATTGTCATCCGTATTCACCGGACCTTGCTCCCAGTGATTTCTACCTGTTTCCGCAGTTATAAGAACCTCTCAGGGACCAGAAATTTGAACATAATGACGAAGTACTCGCCGACGTACGTGATTTTTTAAGGGATCAGGAAGAACATTGTTTTGGTTAGGGAATTTTAGGTTTTCAAAATAGGTATACCAAGTGTATAAACCTTAAAGGTGACTGCATGGAAAAATAAAGTAACATTCATTAAAATATAATTGCTTCATACTCATTCTTACTTTTTATATAGTTCCTAGTAGTACTAGTACTTACATCCCTTTTTTCCGATGGCCTTTATCTCTACCGTATTTAATTCTACTCTCATGCTTCTTCTACCGCACCCATACATATTTACATATACTCACGGCAATAAATCCTTAAAAGGGTAGCCAGAGCTTTAGAGCAAACAACTCAGCCACATATGGAGTTGATAGGGGAGAAGATGGTAGAAATCAAGTATCGATGGTGATAGGTCTCCAACCGCATCGCCCAAAGGCCAGTTAAAAAGCCCCATACACTTAGTCGCCTCTTACGACACCCGTGGGTAGAAAGGGGTAGTGACATTCTACCCGGCACTACGTGGTGTACATACATACATACATATACTCACGGCTATTAATCCCTTGAAGGGGTAGCCAGAGCTAGGGAATGAGACATTCCTCAGCCACCTTTGGAAGTTGCGTGGGGAAAAGATGGTGAAATAAAGGTTGTTGGTGATGGGTCTCCAACCGCATCGCCCAAAAATCCCTCAAAAGCCCCAAAACCGTTAGTTGCCTCTTAGGAACACCCACCGGAAGAAATGGGGTAGTGCTATTCTAAGCCGACACTACACAGCAAAACGTGGTGAATATTTCTAATATAAATTTATTCGCATTCCAGGCATCAATATTCATGTTCGCCTTCACGGGACTAAAAGGCACTAACTATTACAAGCAATACGTGATCGGGTCATATCACGTGGCTCATTTCTTTCAACTCAACCTCTATATGGGTGGACTGGGCGTCAATCTGCCTGTCTCGCTGTATAATGTTTATCAGTAAGTATAGATATATAATCACGACTTTAAATAAAACAGGGGTAGATAGAAAATTGGTGTCGAACATTTTTATGAGACATGAGGTTTTCATGCAAAACAAAACCTACATACATACATACATATACTCACGGCTATAAATCCCAAGAAGGGGGAGCCAGAGCTAAGAAATTACAAATTCCTCAGCCACTTTTGGAAGTTGAATGGGGAAAATATGGTAGAATAAAGGTTGTTGGTGATGAGTCTCCAACCGCATCGCCCAAAAATCCCTTAAAAGCCCCAATACCGTTAGTCGCCTCTTACGTACACCCACCGGAAGAAATGGGGTAACCTAATTAGGCATATATAGAGCTTTATAATTAGATTTTACTCAGCCACTTTTGGTAGTTGAATGGGGGGAAAAATGGTAAAATAAAGGTTGGTTAATGATGGGTTTTCAGCTACAACTCCCAAAAATAACTCAATACTCTAAAGCCAATACTCTTAGTCGTCTTGTACGACACAGGAAGAAAAAAGTTTGTTAAATTCTAGGCCTGTGCTGGTGTGCTGTAATCGGCTGGAAATAGATTTAATCTATTCATTTTCATAATTCATTTATTAAAAAATATTTAATAATAAAACAAAATTCAGCTGTGTAGTGCCGGCTTAGAATAGCACTACCCTATTTCTTCCGTTGGGTGTACGTAAGAGGCGACTAACGGTATTGGGGCTTTTAAGGGATTTTTGGGCGATGCGGTTGGAGACCCATCACCAACAAACTTTATTTTATCATCTTCTCCCCACTAAACTTTCCAAAAGTGGCTAAGGAATTTCTAATCCCTTAGCTCTGGCTACCCCTTCTAGGGATTTATAGCCGTAAGGATATGTATGTATGTATGTATGAATAATAAAAATATTAGAAATTGTATTTTGAAGAATATTTTATCAGTTTTATTAAAAAAGATCTTATGAATTAGCTTCACGTTTTTGTATTATCTATACTAATATTATAAAGCTGAAGAGTTTGTTTGTTTGAACGCTAGGATCTCAGGAACTACCCAATCAAATTGAAAAATTCTTTTTGTGCTGGATAGTCCATTTATTGAGGAAGGTTTTAGGCTATATATCATCACTCTGCGATCAACAAGAGCAAACTATCAGCGAATAATGTTGCAAAAACGGGGATAATTATTCATACTAAGGCTTCCGTTGTGTGCGCTGCGTAAACGGTTTAAGTTACCCAAAAAAAATGTATTAAAGAATTATTTCTCTTTAAATGATCTAAAAAAATGCCCGTGACAGTATATGTCCAACTTTTAAGTTTCACTAACTACAACCATTTTTATGGTAAATAAATTTGGTCGAATTTAATGCATTATTGCCATAATGTTTTATCAACATAATATTAATCTTTATCCAAATAAATATGTTGTTGATTGAGAGTATTTAATTGAGAAAAAAATTGTCCTCAACATCACTTAATTTAAATAAACATCTTAGAAGATAATACAATTTTAAAATTACTCCGTAACAAAATTTACACACGTGCATTTTTTAAAAAAAAAAAACGTCAAAAAGTTTATTCTTCAAAATTAAGTTAAAAACTAACATTTTTTGAACGTCAAATGTTTTTAAATTTATCATTAGTCCGTTGCTTCGGAAGGTGTTCGTAAAGAGAAGAAGCAACAAAGAAACTCTTTACATTCACATTTTTTCATTTTTTCAAAACATGGTTTGTACAATTTCAGTTTATTAACATGTTTTTACTTTATAAAAGATTTTCTATGCGACAAAACCAAACGCTTGTTTGACATAATAAAAATAAATTGTCCATCACAAAAAACCAATCACATAACGTGAGAAGAAAAATCCTCACCAGACAATTATTCCTGGGAATAACGAGGGAAGATTTATAGCTTTACGGACACGGTCATGTGCGCGTTGGGTCCTTGTCGTTTAAAAAATCTTGAACACAGTAGTAAGATTTCTTTAAAAGCATTGCTTTAATTGCCTTTTTAAAAGATGCCACAGGCAATTCCAACATGTCAGAATGAAGCGCATGAAGCGCAAGACAAGGGCAAGGTCACCTGCGCGAGAAGCTTTTATGTTTAAGCCTAATCCTATAAATATTATAAATAATTAGATGTATGTATGTTTGTAGCTAAATGAAGACTAATTCACAGAACACATTTAAAATAAAATTTACAGGAAGCCAGATAATGATCAAATTAACACAATAGGTCACTTTTTATCCCAGAAAAATTAAGAGATCAATAGACTAACTGAATAAGAATCAATGTTCAGCCGAAACTACTATACTTATAAACTTAAAACTTATAAAGTGAAAAAAATGTGAGGACACTATGAAAAACACATTTTTTCTCATCGCATGACAGAGACCGGTCAGTTAAATATTTCAGTTTGGCGACGTGAAAGTCTACACTTTTGACAGTACGAAGTCTGTGGGGTCAGCTAGTCTAATATATATTTTTATGTAAAATTTCTAAAATTAAACATTAATACATAAAATCAAGGCTAATTACCCAGCAGGGGTTCTCAGAGGTTCAGGTTTAGAAATTACTTAGTAACTTTTTATTGTTGAGTAAATAATCTTTCTAAAGTGAAGTTTTATATTTTCTTTTATATTTACCCTAAACGAGAATTGAACCCGCAACCTAGCATCTAAACTACTAAACCCAAGCTTCACAAATACAAATAAAACTATATTTCTATACTTAAACCTCCCCTTATAACACCATATTGTTTAAATACACCAGAAGGGCAAGCACGAGCAGTGTCTAAACTAGTTATCGCGTGCGATAAAGCAGCCATCTCTTACACACTTACTTAGTATCGTATACTGCCATCTCATCCTAACCGTTATCGTGTCGATGAAGGTTCTTTCTTCTGTAGGGCAAGCACGAGCGCTATTTTAACGCAGCCGTAACTGTAAAGGGTTTCACTTCTTCATTTGTGCCAATAACATCAGGTATAATTCAGGGTTCTCATGTAGGCCCCCTGTTCTTTAATATCTTCATAAATGACATTTACAAAGTATTTCTCCATTCACTCTTTCTTCTATTCGCTGACGATACCAAAATATATAAAACTATCACGTGTTACGGTGATTGCCTTGCCTTGCAGTCGGATCTTGACCGCTTTGCTACCTATTGTAGTAATAATAATTTACAACTTAATTTAGACAAGTGCCATATTATATCCTTTTGTAGGAAAACCAAATATGATTTATTCCCCTATTCACTTTTTTCCAAAGTCCTTTCAAGTACAAGTGAGGTTAGAGATCTTGGCATCATAATTGACTCTAAATTGCTATTTGATAAACATTTCTAGCATATTCTCCAAAGCGTATAAATTGCTAGGATTTGTACTTCGTCAGTCAAAAGAATTTAAAAGCCCTCAAACTATTGTAACACTTTATGATGCATTGGTACTACCAATACTCCAATATGGCTCAACAGTATGGAACCCCATGTATCAAGTATATATCAAAATGCTTCAAAGAATTCAAAATAAGTTTATTAAACACCTCAACTATAGATTTCCATACTTTAGCAACCTTCCTAACTTGAAACCCTTAAAATGTGCTAGAGACACTAGGGATCAATTAATGTTATTTAAAACCATCCATAATCTAATTGATTCACCTTATTTGTTATCAAGGTTAAACTTCAGATGTCCGTCCCACAACACTAGAAACTCATTCACATTCCACACACCATCTCTTAGGACTAATTATGCCACCAACACATTTATTTCCCGTGCTATTATTTCTTACAATACAAAATTTTCCGAAGCTGACATTTTCAATTTATCATTAACTCAATTTAAGAACTTTTGTAAACAGTTGGAGTTTGTTGAATCAGCCGATCGACCCTAAATGTTTGAGTCATACAATTTTCTCTTAATATAATTATTTGAATTTATATTTATTTATTATACTATATTTATGTATTTACTTATTATGTTATATTTATTATTAAAGTATGTATTTTAAGTACTTTCATTCATAATTATCTTATATATTATTAATTTATGTATTTTTAACCTATTTATGTATTATCATAAAATATTGTTAACATTATTTCCTAAAATCTCTATGCATATTTTGTAATCTTGTAGTGTTTGCTTGGTCTGGTGGGAATGACAATACAATTCATTTAACTTACTTAATTTCATCTGTATAAATTATCCACATTACAACTGATGTATAATTGTTTTGTTTTCATTAGTTATTTTAATTTGCGTTTTTCTGTATCGTCTGTATATCAATTGGTAGAAACTTTATAGGTCAAGAACTTCTCTGTATTTTTATCTTATTTGAAATATTGTGTACCGTTTGTTTCTCAAATAAATAAATAAATAAATAAATAAAATCTTTTCAGATCCTACAAACTAAAGAACGGCAAAATGAGGTCATACAGTGAAGCATTGAGACCCCTATGGTCTTTGCTAGCAGTATTTGTAGTGTCTACGGTATGGGTGCATATGTCTCCAACAGATATTATTAACTATGACCCCCGTATGGTGTATTTGTTGATTGGGACTGTGTTTAGTAATGTTGCTGTAAGTATTATAAAAATAAAAACAAATATATTTGTTCACAAAAAACAAACTACATTTTAGTAAATTCTTGAACTTACATACATACATATACTCACGGCTATAAATCCCTAGATGGGGTAGCCAGAGCTAAGGAATGAGAAATTCCTCAGCCACTTTTGGAAGTTGATTGGGAAAAGATGGTAATAATAAATGTTTTTGGTGACGGGTCTCCAACCACATCTCCCAAAAATCACTTAAAAAGCTTCTATACCCTTAGTCGCCTCTTACGATCACCCACGGGTAGAAATGGGGTAGTGTTATTCTAAGCCGACACTACACGGCACGGCACTTGTCTAAGAACGGTGTTTGAATATAAAGAAATGGCTTGAGCACTTGTCTAATTATCAGCTAATAAAAGACTATTTAAAAATCCAAGAATTATTACTAATTCCAAAACAAGATATCTCTTAGCTCAGAATAAACAGAAAACCCATACCAAATTAAACATACATACATATACTCACGGCTATAAATCCCTTAACGGGGTAGTCAGAGCTTTGGAATGATAAATTCCTCAGCCACTTTTGGAAGTTGCCGTGTAGTGTCGGCTTAGAATAGCACTACCCCATTTCTACCCGTGGGTGATCGTAAGAGGCGACTAAGGGTATAGGGGCTTTTTAAGTGATTTTTGGGCGATGTGGTTGGAGACCCGTCACCAAAAACGTTTATTATTATCATCTTTTCCCCAAATTAAAACAATGACTTAATTTTCACCGAATGATGGTACAAATTATAAATGGTAGTATAATGCGTAATACACACTGAGCCCGCCGGCCCGGCGACACATCCCGGCGACACATCCCGGCGGCCAGTATGAGAAGAATTATGTCTAACCTATGTATGAAAACTAGACCACAAACGTATGTAGGCGACCCGGTGAATTCAGCGTTTTATAATAATCATTAACATGATTTTCTTTAAAAATTAACACTATATATTATGGTAGGATATTTGAATACTTTTACAATTCTTATTAAATAATTAAAATTATTGTTTACAGTGCCGCCTAATTGTATCCCAAATGAGCGACCAAAGATGTGAAGCAATCAACGGAATGCTGTGGTTACTCTCAGGAGGATTGCTCATATCTCTCTACCTACCCTTTCTCGAGATTGTCACTTTCTATGTCGTCACTCTGGTCGCTGTGCTAGCTCATATACATTATGGGACTTGTGTGGTAAGTTTGTTTTACTAAATAAAAAATAAAACTTATTTTATTATTTTTGAAAGAAAACATTAATTTAATATTAACTTAAGATAAAATAATAAAAAATACTTTTATTTTTCATGCCCTTCCCCCACGTAACTTCCAAAAATGGCTTAAGTAAATAAAATAAACATTTAATTCAAATCAAGAAAATATTTATTTGTTTTCGGAAAGTCAAATGGTAACTTAATTTTAAATTAATTTCTATTTCGTATCTTCGTATTCGGAAGTTGTATTATTGCAAGAATAATCCTACTTCTACTTCAAAAAAATATTCTTTATTCCATTTTAGTTCATTCCGATATAAATGCTATAACAGGTACATTACCTGTAAATTTGTATTATATTTATAGCAAACATAACATATATTTTCACGTATTATATGTGTATATCAATATTTTTTTCTCTTTCAGGTCCGTCAAATGTGCTCGCATTTCAACATCAATTGCTTTGTTATAAAATCACGCACTGATTAACTTCTTGATCTCAAGTGCTAATAGCGAAATTAACTTTGATTTATACTCTTAGTATTAACTACGTAGTGATCAGGCTATAATTGTAACACAATCTGGCGTATTTGACTTTAATATGATGAAGTCAGTTTTTATTTTTGCACATACTCTATTATTCCGCTTAGATCTCTTTATAACGCCTAATCTTAAAATATGAACTGTGTTATTAGAAAACAAGGGGTCCTAAATTGGTGCCTTGTGGCATTCCGTAAGATTTAAGAAGAAAAAAGACATTGGTAGTTTTTTTACCAAATTATTAATTCATATCAATAAAAATGATCGAATTTAAGCAGAGATATTGGAATTATGATAATGAAAGTGTTGAGACTAGTTAAGACAAATAAACAATGATTATTGTAATCAAATGCCTTAGTGGGATCTAAAGTGCCATCTGTGACTTATTTAAAACTTAAAATACATAATTATAATCGACGCAGGTTCAAATTTCTATGGAAAGCCTTATTAGCGTGATAATTGTAGTAAATGCTTTATAGAACATCTTTGACCGTAGAATATATTCCTATAGGTTAAGACTAAACTAAAAAGAAAATCTTAAGTAAACTATACTCGTACACTAAAGTACAATTCCATTACACTACAAATTAAACTATCTAATATTCTTCTAGTATATCTACTATATATACATGCGAAGATAATAAGTACTATTTTAATGAATGTTTTAAATAAGTTATTGCAAAATTCCAAAAAATATTTTATTATATAGCCGATAATAAAAATATAATCAATTTTCTGCCTAAACATATTCCTGCCTATTTTGCAAACATAAAGTACAACCTAATTAAAGTATCATAGGTTTTATTCGCTTTTTTATAACAAAACTAGCTAACCCGGTAACCTTTGTTTTGTCATATAAATTATTTCTGGAGAATTTCTGGTCTATAAAATAAAAATGTAATTTTTGGGGTGAACAACCCTTATCACTAAGAAGTATAAAAAGGTTATAAACCTATTCTTAGACCTACGGCACCCCGATTATGGATCTTTAGCGACCGCGATTGTGTCGCAAGTTGCAATATTGTCGCTGTCAAAAGTGTCTAATCGCATACAAATTTATGACATTGACAGCGACAATCGTACAACTTGCGACACAATCGACAGTCGCAAAAGATACGTAATCAGGGGGCCGAATGGGTATGCAAAATTTCATTGAAATCAGTTCAGCCGTTTCGGATGAGTTTGTTGACAACGTGACACGTGAATTTTATATATCAGATAAGTCAAATACGGTACAAAGTTCTCACGCTCAGACTACTCGACCAATCCTCATGTAGTTCTTTACATGTGTAGGTACGATGACCTAATGTTGCGAAGTTCTTTTTTGCAATTCTTTTTTATTAAACTTAACTGAATAGAGCGGAAACCAAACGTAGATACATACATACATAAATCCCTAAAAGGGGTAGCCAGAGCTAAGGAACTAGAAGTTCCTCAGCCACTTTTTGAAAGTTGAGTGGGGAAAAGATGACAAAATAAAGGTTGTTTGTGATGGGTATCCAACCGCATCGCCCAATGTTCCCTTAAAAGCCCCAAAACCGTTAGTCGCCTCTTACGTACACCCACCGGCAGAAATGGGGTAGCGCTATTCTAAGCCGGCACTACTCAGCAATTAAATAAACTATTTGTCAAAATGCGTTGTCCCTACACCCCTACACGGTTGATTCAATGATCCGACTATTGTTGGTCAATTGCGTCAATGGAAATACACTTAATCGTCTACGGATATTGACATTCTTCGTTTCTTCTCCATTTAGTTAAGTTCTCTATGTTATCAATAAAGTTTTTGATTAAAGCGACTATTTTTATATGAAATGCCTGTCTTAAATAGACAAACTAGTTATCATGATCAAAACTAGTATTAAAATAAACTGAGTGAGTAAAACCTGCGATACATCAAAAATACTTGAAATATACTTCATTTTAAGTTGGAAAATGTAAGTTGATGCCATGTATAATACTTTAAGAAACCAGACGAGAGAAGAAACAACTAATTAGTATATAAAAATATTAAAATCATAAGATACTCAAAAAATGCTAAAGAAACTAAATTATACAATTTGGATACCGCCTTTTTGGGAGAGTCTAATTAACTAGTAATTTAAAAACGCTTGAAATTGCACGCTTTTTAGTTGTTATTAGAAAAAAACATATTTTTTTACTTATTAAGGTCTAAAGTTTGTAAACTTTATCTGAAGAAATTATTATGCAAACTAATAGAGTTGTTTATTCGATGTGATTTTTTTGCAGTCGTTTCAATAATTCATTTTCGAATACAGCAAAACAGTCTTAATAATTATCTAAAGTTTAATTTTCGGTAAATTTTATTCCATATATTAAAAGATATAACTCAAGTGTGTCTTAAAAGCGTCAGTAAACTTAATATTAAAAGCACTTTTCGATGGAAAGTGTGTTTATAAAGTCGTTGAACAACTCTATTCGTTTTTTAATATATATTTTCTCTTTAAGATTAAGGCTGTAGTTTTTGTAGTTCAAAGCTAAATAGTTTATTTGAACTTGGATTTGAAAGAGATTTAATTGGACAACAATACTTTAGGTTAAATAGAGATTATGCTAAAAATGGACGAGAGACAATTTTTATAAAGAGCTGTGTGTATGAAAATACTGATTAACGAAAGACACTTCTCACTTCTCTCGTGAGACATATTCATTTAGAATGTCTCATACTATGGGCACAGGACCGTAAAAAGTGATGATCGATAGCCTCTGCCTACCCTAATGGACACTAATGGCGTGAAACTATACATTAGCATTGAACTACAAAAACGTGACAAATGCTTAGAAGTTGCTTAGGTTTGAATTAAATTAAGAGAGTTTTGAAATTAATCTATGCTTAAAACATTATGGTAATCGCTTGTCTGTATTTGTGGAGATTCGTTGTTGTGAAATCGTGAATTTGAAATATGAGTTTTAATTTTTGACTTTGATTAGTTAATCATTTATTGAAGTTTTTTGCAAACACCTTTAGATGACTTAAGTAAATATAGCGGAAACTAACGCCTGATTTCTGAATTGAGTATCCCAGCTGAGAACAACTTAAGTATCGTTCTGTCGCATTGAAATATACCAACTGAATAAGACAAAACGATACTTAAGTCTAATAAATAAAGAATAAATAAAGGAAAGAAAAATTTCGACACAGGCGGGAATCGAACCTGCGACCTCGGGTATACGCCCCGACGCTCTGCCAATTGAGCCACCGTGTCAATGGCTGCCAGCGCGAAATTCTTCTATCCTTTATTTCTTTTACACGTTTAAGTAGTGTTTGCGTTTCCTACCTCCGAATTTTTACTAATTCGGAAGATAATTTATTAGTAATAATCCCCACATGAGGTTTTCATGAACAAAAAGATTTAAAAGATACTTAAGTCGTTCTCAGCTTGAATACTCAATTCAGAAATCGGGCGTAAATGTAGTTCAGTACAAAATGAATTGTCACAAAACGTTGTCCCTACACCTTGACTGGTTGATTCACGGTCACATTCAGTTGTTAAGATTTTAATGCGACAGAACGATACTTAAGTTGTTCCCAACTGGAATACTCAATTCAGAAATCGGTCGTCAATGTTCTGACATTTTAATCCGGTCAATTTATACATTCAAGGTTACATAAATTCATAAGAAGCTGAAAATTGGCACAATTGTTCAAAACATGATTATAAATGAAACCTCAAAAGTCCCCATCGTTCCGAGGTGTGCTAAAAATTTTACACGAGGTCAAAGGTAAAAAAAAAGAGTTTTTTGCGATTTTTAGCGAAACGGTGAGTTTTTCGCAAAAGCACTCCAGTACAAAATTGTAGATCAGAAAATTCTCTACAAAAAAGATATCAACAATGTTTTTCCTTAAAGCCGCCATTTTGAAGATATAACGCGTTGAAAAGTTCGATCTTTGGTAATCTTCATACTTTGCACACGTTTCCACGCCACCTATGAGGTAGTGTACTTAGCGCGTTTTATTTTAACGTGGTACCCTGTTGGCCTATTCCACGGGTCTGCAGTGATTTCATTTGTTTTAAAACTATTGTAAAATATTATTGTACATGTCGGTTGGTTAAAATAATGGCGATGTAATAGAAAATGAAATGATTAATATTCCTCGTCTGATTCGTAATTTTCCAGGATTACTGTTTCTTGTTTTTCGTCTTCTTCTTGTTCTTCTTCCTGTTCTTTTTCTTTTTCTTCTATTTCACAGATCAACTGTCCCACTAGCGATTCCTCATTGGTATCATATGAGTCTTCTAGATTAGCTGACTCAACATTAGAGCACGATCGGCCTTGGCAGTTTGTGCATGCCAGGGAACAAAACAGTCCAACTTTTCTGCATCCACATTTAGCATTACAACCTTTTTTACAGTTGCAAAATATTGAGTTGAGAAGTTTCTCAGGTGCTGGTGGAAGTAAAGTTAGAACTGGCTCTAATGTATTGTCGACCAACTTCCAACCCCAGTCTTTAGGGTCCAGCTGATTACCGAAACACACTTGAACTTGGTAATATACCCGAAATAAATGTTGGTGAGCAGCTACTGAGGTTGGAGGTAAAGAAGCTAGTTGCACTTGCTTTTTATAACGCGTATTTTTAACAAAAGTTGCGTATCGCAACTTATCTAAGCAAGTGTTTTTTTTAGGAGCTCCGTACATAGAGAGAAGAAATTGAATTCCGCTGTTGATAACGTCTGGTTGAGTTGAGTCACTATTTTTAAAAACTTCAGCACATTGAAGTAAGTCATTTTTTTAAACACCTTATAAATGATGTTCATACGTGGCGTACATGTGCAAAGTATGAAGATTACCAATGATCGAACTTTTCAACGCTTTATATCTTCAAAATGGTGGCTTTAAGGAAAAACATTGTTGATATCTTTTTTGTAGAAAATTTTCTGATCTACAATTTTGTACTGGAGTGCTTTTGCGAAAAACTCACCGTTTCGCTTAAAATCGCAAAAAACTCTTTTTTTTTTTTTTGACCTCGTGTAAAATTTTTAGCACACCTCGGAACGATGGGGACTTTTGAGGTTTCATTTATAATCATGTTTTGAACAATTGTGCCAATTTTCAGCTTCTTATGAATTTATGTAACCTTCCTCCTTATTTTAGACCTAAATTGACCGGACTATTTGTTGTCATACATTTGCTTAGCTTAAGTCAGTGGTAATACACTGAACCACTAACGGATATTGTGATTTTTCGTTTCTTCTCTATTTAGCTAAGACCTCAGACCTAATGCTCAACTTTGGCTTATAATTAAAACACAGATAGGTTCAAAACGTACTGGGAATTGTTTCTAAGTCATATACAAAAAAAAACCTAAGAAAAATTGGTGATTTAAATGTCAGGTTTAACTTTCGTTCAGTTCAAAAAGGGAATTGAATTAAAATTTAGGTTAAGGAATATTAAAAAGATACGTTACCATTAAGTACTTTTTAAGGGGGGGGGGTCACGTGTGGTGCCATTTTCATGTACTTTCATATAAACAAATAACCTTTTCCTTCATTACTTAACTTACTTGGGGCCCCCCAGAAAAGGAATCCTTCCTTTGTATTTCTTTAAAAAAAACCTGTATCTCTCCTGCTAATTTTCAAATTACATCAAATCCACTTATTTTTCAGAGTGAACCAATTTTTCATTTTAATATAAAATTTTAAACTAACTGAGCATGTGGTGACAAACTGGAATAAGAAATTAAGTAACAAAAACATGATAGGAAAAAACATAGTCATTTGTAAAAATATTCTGTTTTGTTACCAGACGAAGCATCTTTTGATGTTAAGTAAATTATAGTTTTAAACCAACAAAATATACTACAGATAAAATTCTTTTTCTTTTCCCTTCGTTCATTATCGGACAAGTTAAGGTATAAACCGTGCAGGCTAGTCTTCGGTATAGAAAATAACTAAATAAATTGATATAATCAAAACAAGAACAATATTTTAAATTGTTTGTTAAAACAAAATAAAACAAACACAAGATTAAATTAAACACCAATTTGAAATAATAAATGTTTACCAATTTAATACAATTCAAATACATTAAAATAAAAAAATATCTAAATAACGAGATACAAATGGCTTACAGCCAAATAAAATTGTTTTAACCTCGTAACGCCCGTTGTATCACTAGAGAAACAAAACTCCTGTGATTAATAGAAACTATTATAAAAAAAAAGCCATAGGAATAGTTCTTGTTAAAGATATCATTAATTTTAATAATGGGCAGTCAGTACATATTTTTTTTGTTCCATTAGAGATACATTGGATAGAACTTACAAGTCATAACAATTTCTATACGGGCGTTACGAGGTTAGTTAATCCTTAAGAGAAAAATAAGTTTTATATTTATTCGTAAGAAATCCAGGTCGTAATTAATGCAAATAACTTATTTATCAGTTTAGTTTATAAAAAGTCAATTATGTAAGTGCTTATGATGTTTTATTAAATTGAGAGCTTGGTCCAAAATTGTAACGCGAACTATTATGTAAATAAATGTTTAATTTAAACAGTGTTTTATTTTTTTACCTTGTACTGATTCTTTTCCAATGATCCATCACCAACAACCTTTTTTTTTACCATCTTTTCCCCACTCACATTTCCAAAAGTGGCTGAGGAATTTTTAATTCCTTAGCTCTGGCTACCCCTTCTTGGGATCTATAGCCGTGAGTTTATGTATGTATGTATATTATGGCTTTGTATAGACGACCACGCAGCGCAAGACACTAGATTAAATACACACACTTACACACTGGAATCAAGGCAAGCTTCCGAGTTATACGATTGGACATTTATTTGCTGTGCAGTGTCGTCTTATAAAAGCACTACCCCATTTCTTCCGGTGGGTGTACGTAAGAGGCGACTAACGGTTTTGGGGCTTTTAAGGGATTTTTGGGCGATGCGGTTGGAGACCCATCACCAACAACCTTTATTTTACCATCTTCTCCCCACACAACTTTCCAAACGTGGCTGAGGAATTTCGAATTCCTTAGCTCTGGCTACCCCTTCTAGGGATTTAAAGCCGTGAGTATATGTATGTATGTATGTAATAATGCGTGTATTAATTTATAACAGTTAGTATATGCGTGTATTAATTTATAACAGTGAGTATATGCCATCATCAAAATCCTTTGTTTTACAATCTTTTCCCCACTCAACTTCTAACTTATTATTCTGAGGCTCTGGTTACCCCTTCCAGGCATTTATAACAGTTAGTATATGCGTGTTTGTATGTATTATGAATATAACTGAAGCTTAAGAGGTTTCCAGGGATCGAACAAAGTTGCAATTGATATTCTCTGCCTATCATAATGTGGAATATTGGCTTGAGTATACGTAACACATACATGCATATTCTCACGCCATTACATCCCATTGGGGTAGGCAGAGACTATTGATCGCCACTTTATACGATCCTTGAAAACCTCTCTAGTTTTGTTTACATCCATCAATAAAAAAATAATGTAATAAATATGAATATATCTAAATTAAACAAAATATTTTAGAGCGATCGCAAAATACTTCTAAGACCAACATATTCGATCCATTCGATCGCAAACCCCGCATTAGTATATGATAAATGATGATGTCTAATAATAAACACGTTCTGTCTGTTCATAAACATCAGGTTATCTTAATGCTACGCATTCCCGTACTCCATAAACGGGTCAGGTGTATTAATAACATTACTTCGGAACGCCAAACATTAGCGATTGGGGTGAATGTCTTTGAAAAGGTTAGAGCGGACGTGGAAAAAAAGTTTTTAATGAACCCTTTTTACCAACTGCACTAAGTGAATAAACGTTAAAATATTTGAATATTAATTATACAATTATATTAATTATAGCTGTATAGTGTCGGCTTAGAATAGCACTACCCCATTTCTTCCGGTGGGTGTACGTAAGAGGCGACTAACGGTATTGGGGCTTTTTAAGGGATTTTTGGGCGATGCGGTTGGAGACCCATCACCAACAACCTTTATTCTACCATCTTTTCCTTACTCAACTTCCAAAAGTGGCTGAGAAATTTCTAATTTCTCAGCTCTGGCTACCCCTTTTAGGGATTTATAGCCGTGAGTATATGTATGTATGCATGTATGTAATTATACAAGAAATACATGAAGGATGTTGAGTTAAAGAAACAGAAAATTTAAGAAGTATTTAAACACCTTAGATAAAAACAATAAGAAGAAGATGCGGCAACCTCTGCCCGCGCGCGGTCCTACTAAACTGAGTACAATGTACTTGGTTTGCTTCAGTCGAGTTTAGTCCGCTACGATACTTCGACTCGACGAGCTGACATAATCTTTGACATCGAAATTAAAATTTTCATACAATTCGCGCTTAAAATGCCTGGCTGTGCCTTTATTCAGTGCACAAATCATTCAAGGCGTAAAAACAAATCACAGGGAATCACGTTTCATGCCTAAGTACATCAAAAATATATTTACAAGCAAAATATTATTAATTTCGGCATGTTTAAGTGACAGAGACAGACTATACGAAACCTGTGAGTGAGTGACACGATACGATATATACCTGCGTGTGTGTTCGTATCAGTTCGTATGGATGTAGTGCGGTGTGGTGATAAAGCGATAAGGCCCATATTTAGTTGACAATTTGTACGCTCACGCCGCATCTTCTTCTTTTATTTTTATCTAAGTTAAACACACTTATATTAGCTTCACCTGTATGTATCTGTCGTGGCCATATCGTAAATTTGAACACATCATGAAATGATCGATCATTTCATGAAATAGTCGTATTTCATGAAATGTTCAACTGGTTATTGGCCACATCGTGATGTGGTTTGGGCAGATCAATGATAAGAAATCGTTTCTCGATATGGCCAACTATAAACGCGCGGCCTCTTCATGAAATGGTTAAGATTATTTGGTCATATCGTAAAGTAGTTACATTAATTACCAGTAGAGGCGCTGAAAACGCTTTGTTTATGTGTAAATGTTATTTATCGTAGTGAAAAAGTTAATAATTCGCTATTAAGCAAAGAAGAAAGTGATAACAAAAGAGTTTTCGACGAAAAGATTCTCCAGTACTTTGCGAATTACGAAAAAACTGAGCAATATGTTAAAAAACCGTAGAGTTTGGATCGCATTTCACAGTGGATGACAAAATCGTGGAACGATGACGATTTTATGATCTGGTCAAATTAAGTTGGCCACATCATGAAATGTGACTATTTCATGAAATGATCGATCATTTCACGATGTGTTCAAATCTACGATATGGCCACGACATATCCATTTATATAAAAGACTTCTTTAAACTCAATTTTAACCCACTTTAAACGGACTTAGTAATTTAAAATTTGTTCACTTATCGAGAATCTCAGAAAATATAATAATAATGTTATAGGTTCATCCCAATATCGTAATTAGTGCCATATTTTTCGTCTATCGAGCAACCCACGCTTTTTCAGGACATTCAACTTATATAGGGAATTATTTTTCACTTTTTAGTTAAATCTGCTTCAAAAGCCTGTTTTTCAGATTGTTTACCTAAAATTTTTTTCATAGGGAATTCTCTACAAGACAGATTTGGTTTCAGCATTTAGAGTGTCGTACGTAGTACACTGAGCAGTAAATTGAATAGTTATCCGCAACTACACGAAACTCATAATACGCGGGAACTTTAATGGCTTTAAGATAATATTATAGGTATTGTATTTTACTGCATGCTATAAAAACATAAAAAAAAATAAAAAATGGTACTTTATATTACTTTTATTTTCGTTAAATCTTTGTGTTTGAGAGAAATTAATACATTTTATTATATTATTATAGAATCAAAACTTAGTCAAAATATTGTGTCACTTCTATCAAAAACTATTTTTAATATATCTCTGGTAAGGTATTGAGGTTTATTTAACCTCAATATTGGAGTGTACTTGAAATATAAAAGAATCGTTGATATGATTCAAGGGCGATTATTTGAGTGCTAAGTGATCATTTAAATAACCACTCAAGAAGGAGCTGATGGAGATGCCATTTCTATTTAATTACATACATACATATACTCACGGCTATAATTATCCCTAAAAGGGGTAACCAGAGCTTCAAAATCAGAAAATTCTTCAGTTACATTTGAAAGTTAAATGTGGGAAAGATTATAAAATAAAAGAATTTGGTAATGGGTCTCCAACTGCAACTTAAATAAATCCCCATACTCTTCGTTGCCTCTTACATTGACATCCTAAGCCGGCACTACATAGCAATTTAATACGTAACCCTGAAACGTATACAAATATTTATATGCAACCACGATCATTTTCGCATTGAGAAAAGCTTGCCCAATCGCATTACTCTCTTATTTCTACGCACATACGCCTGCTCGAGAAAATTAGCATACTTTAGAAGAAATTACCAACGTTTGGTAAAACAGAACTGCGGTTTTGAGCGAAATACAAAATACTGTGAGGCAACCTATATACTTAAGTAAGTTTTACTTTGTCATGTGACAGTGTATTCGTACAAAACGACATTAGGCCTGCCCTCTATCACGTGACTAAACTGTCCAAGTAAAACGTGGTTACTCTGAAGTCCTACTCTTCATGCTGAGAAAGATAATTAGCATACTTATCTCTCTTCTACCTATATTAACATTTATCGCTCGCGCGATCGAATATTCGGAATTTGAAATTTTGATATGTATAGAACAATATAAATATTGGTGCTTTCTATTCGATGAAACCAACGACCACTACCGAGGTATCGTTGAATTCATCGATTATCTGGGGGCACGGTAGTGCCCCCGCCAAGACGAGTCAAGCGAAGCGCACGGGCACTACCTACCTTTTCTCGAAGCGCTTCGTCGTTTTTTTGAACCCTTATAACTTGTGTTTCGATTATGCTAGATCAACGAATTTTTTGGGATATATTGTCAATAGCAGACTTATTGAACATATAATATATTTTAGTTATATTAGCTTTTATATTTCAGATTTTATTTATATCTAAAAACCGCTGATTTCATCACTGACTCACTAATGATCATCAAAATTCTTAGGGTATTTTCTAATGTCCTAGAAAGCTGTACATTGAATTAAATAAATTCCATAATTTGCCTACATCGGCATCTCATTAGATCACTACGGCTGGTGGCACCATTAATGGGGTTACGGTTTCGAAGTTAATAGTACACAATGATATAAGGAAGCAAACTTACTCATTATATAATTTAAATCTTTTTGTTCATGAAAACCTCATGTGGGGATTATCTTCTATACTTATAATAAATCTGTAGAGAGGTCAATTCTGTACATGAAATATATTTTCAAAATAACTATCAGGTGGTGATTAGGGATCGATACTGATGCCAAAAATGCAATCAGTAAAATTTTTGTCTGTCTGTCTGTCTGTCTGTCTGTCTGTCTGTCTGTCTGTCGGTTTGTATGTTCCTTATGGAAACAAAAACTACTCGACGGATTTTGACAAAACTTGGTACAATTATTCTTAATACTCCTGCGCAGGTTTTTGTATACTTTCCAGCAGAGTAGTAAAGGGGAATTTTGGGAAATTTTGGGAAAACGGGAGAAGTTCCTCCATTTTTTAAGCTTCTGTCGCGTGTGCAGCCTTAATGGTTAAACTTACATAGAAATCATGTATCACGGAAATATTCTTCATAAAATTACCTAAAAAAAAATCCACAACAGTTTATGTCTATCTTTTACGGTTGACTCACAATAACACGTGTAATTCCTGATAGCTTAGCAGTTCGGCAGGCTGATTACGCATCTTTCGGCAACTTGCGATACAACAGCAGGCGCGACACCTTAGCCGCTCCGCAGCAACGCGATCGCAATAAATGTTGATATTACGGAAGCACACTGGTCGCTGCGGCTCTTGAATCGCTGAATGCACTTTGACTGTATTGACACTAGCGTCCTCAGCCGACAATTATCAAACAGTGGAACTACGAAGAGTGATACCACTTGAGGACTTGTAAATGTTTTCCCTTGATTTAAGGATACATTTTTAGTATAATTGTTCATACTTACTATTTTATCAGCTTTATTATGCACATTTTATTCGTAAATCAATTTGATTTCTATTAAATTAACGATATATGACATAATGAGATCTACTTATTATTAAAAAGAAACGAATTCACTAAATGAAATTTCTACGAGGGTCACAATATGTGAAAATAGAAATAAAAGTGTGTCCACATCCACACTGCCTAAACAAAAGAAAAAAAGGTCTTTGTTTTGTTTTGTATTTGAGTTACGTTGAGTATTTATTTGTATAAAGAAAATCTCGAAGTTACAGTATTTCTATTTAGTTTAGTTATCTATAATTATCCAGTTAAAACTGAGGTAAGTTTACACTTTCAAATACTTTACTCCTTTCGTATCACAAAAAATGTTGCTAAATTTATTGAATATACAGCATTTTAGTTCTAGTTTTTACGTAGAAAGTTTTGAGTACAATAAACATAATGTTAGTATTATTTCGAAATGAGACGCATTAGCTAATAGTATTTTGAGTTTAAATTTTATTCGTTATAGGTATGGACAGCAGACAGAGAGTCAAACGCACAATTAGAGACGCTTCTAAAGTTCCTAAGAGAACATCCACTGCAATGCAATGCTTTGACAAGCAGTTATTTAACTCTACTGCCTCCATCTCCATAAGAAAGTAAGTTTTGGTGTTTAAAGAATTGATTGACCACATTTCCTTTATGAAAGTTTTTCATATAAGAAAGTATTTTTATTCTTTCAACAGTCACTCAGAGCCCTTTTAAGAGGCCACAAACAGGTTGTAGACTTGAGAAGGCAAGGAGAACCAAGTAGATTATTTAAATAAAGACCAAACAAATTTAAGTAAAACATTGAGTATTGGCAACTACACATAACATAAAACAACTTTTAACCCATATTACTTTATTTATCTTTCTTTAGTCTAGCTTTGCTATGCAAAAAAGCTCCATTAAACTGATTGAGGAATGATTTGATGTGAATATGTGTGTACAAATATTTATTTATCAATCAGTAACATTCCTCATTGCTACAGGACCATAACCAGCACTGCGAAATGAGTGGGTTGTGGAGCTCAAGAACCATCAAGTGAAGGCGGAGGGAAGGTTGGCATGTGTGGCATTTATAACTGCCAAAGCTAAAGTTCAAAAATGCAAGTTTGCACAAGTGAAGGCAACTAAGACTCCAGCAAATAATATCCAAGAGCTCATTAATAATATTAAAGAATATTAAAAAAAATAAAAACATTTGTTAAGAAAAATATCTGTTTTATTTGTCAAAAATAACAAAATATTCAGTGTTCATATTTTTCTGATATCATGAAATTCACATACAATCAATACTTGCAAGTAGGACATAGCTAATGTTTATCTTTTTGTTAGAAGAATCCTTCAAATATAAACTAATATAGAATCACAATGTTTACCAACTAGTCCCTCATTTAAACAAGAAATCCTAAATATTTCATTAGCAATCCTCAATGGATTGGAGCAATAGATGTGGATTAATATGCATTCAATCTGCATTTTTAATTAAAATTTGCCAAGTGCAAATCATTGTTTGCCTATTGAGGGTAGTAGTTAGTACAAGTAAGAAAGCAGAAGAGGAGTAGTAGTAAGTATAAGGAAATAAAGAAATACAAATATATTATTTTTGAGTCTAAATCAAAATTCAAACTAATAATAATAAATACATAATTTTTCAGAGTGTTATATAAAATATTTAATTAAAGAATAATATTATTTTATAACTCTTTTTTTCCTAAAGCTATAAAGTGGTTCAAAGTTTACATCTACTTAGAAACAGGACAACCAAAATATTATTTTTTACATTAACATGAAAACTAGAGTATCACTAAATGTAAATAATAAATGTTCAATAATTTTAAACTGAATCACAAAATAACATACAAGATATCAACTTAAGTAAAAATACAACATAATATGTATAAACAAAAAGATGATTAACAATAGTTTTAAAAAGCCTTTACATAATATAGAACATTTTGGAACTGCTGCTGGCGACCTCATAATAATAAATATGTAGAACACCAGCAACAGCATCTTTACCAACTGGGGAAATAATTTAATTGTTTTTATCTAAATCTACATCTTCTCTGGGTAATTCTGATACTAGTAGACAAGTTCACTGAAGATATTGTAGAAAACAGTGCAAGCATTAACCATTTTAGCCACCATATGATGATCCACCCTGTGTGCCAGTAAACAAAGTCAGTGAGCTTTCATTCATTTCGATTACTGAAGTGAACCTCAGAGTATTCTTCTTCTGGACTCTTAGAAACAGCATTGACAATTGGGGTCAATAGCCATGGTCTTAGAGGGTATCCAGAATCACCTGTAGAGGAAATACATACTGTATTACAAAGAACATACAAGGTTTCATTTTTAGTAGGCCTCATTTTGTGGTGGACACATTTTTATCCCTAAATCTGAGCTCCTATCAAAGCTGTATTTTATGCAGAGTAAGCCTCATAATAAGTTATTTCATCAACATTTCAAATGTTGAGGTCACTGTAACAGACCTATTAAATTAATAGTAGTAGTAGGTGTAAATATCATAGAAAATTTAATTATGAAAAAGTAGTTATTATGGCAGATTTTTAACATAAAACAGAGACATTGTGAGCTATTCATGAAATTATTTTGTGTTTTACAAAAATTTGGAAGTTGGTCTCTTCTTAAAATTGTCTTCGATATCCCTTTGTATACAAATGAAATATAGTGTTTCCTATTAAAAAATATCTCCTCATGGTCAGTGAGCTGGATAAGTGCAGCATGTGTGCCATCAACACATGCCATACACCCAGTTAAATTGTATTTATTGTAAAATCTGGAACATCATGAAATTCAATATCAGTGAGTCTATAACCTATCCACTTACTTTAATTCATCAATTTTTTGGTTGGTAACTTAACTACACAATACTTACCCAATCATTATTGATTGCCTTTCATTGTGTGAAGAAAATGCATTTATGTTATGCAGGATGTTAGGTTTGTTTAAGGCCTTCATTCCTCACAATATTTGATACACTTGATTGGCTCAGACCATGAATACAACTCATCCCTACAGGGTTTTGGTATGAATCTTAGGCGAAGAATGACAGTGCTGTTATGATCTGAAAAAAATATAATATATGATTATACTCATCAAAGCATATTCACTTCACTGGTATATTTAATAACGTTATATGTCACAATTACCTCATATTCCACAGGAATTCGAGTAGATCTTAGTGCTGACTAGGACTGGGGATAACTCGCTGCACAACGCAGCAAAGATTTGTTTCGTCACCCTATATCATACGTCATGAAAATCGAGCGCCCGAAAGATGATCAACATTTGCTTCGATATGAAGTTGCCTTCTTCGTTGGGCCATCTCCAGCGCATCCAATATAAGAACAGCACGAGCCATGGTCTTTTGCATATTATTTGCATCATCCAATCATCAGTTATTGTCGAATATATATACACAAAATATTTACACTGATTAGCACCATATTTTATAAATTCATAACAGGAACATTGTTTAAGACCAAAAAAACGTGTCCTAACATAATAACTTGCTTCTACAATACGAATTATGTTAACTTTGATTGATATTTTTAATAAATAAGTCTAAAGCAACTAATTTGCACACTGATGCGACACCAAAATACCTGTCGCTATTTTGACAGTGTTGCCAACAAGCCAAGACCTTATGTCGCCCAATTTTCAAAGCTTGAGTAGCCTAAGTAGCCCAATTTGAAATGAGGTAGCCTAAAGTAGCCCAAACCCAAAACTAAAATAAAACCACTTTTTTAACTATTTACTTATGTATTATATTATAACTTCCTTTACATACAATAAAATCAGTACTTCACACCTAAACCTACAAGTCGTTTAAACTAGAGTCTGAAGTTATTTAAAGAAAATAAAAGTATCAAAACGTAATTTGAATGTTTTTGATAATGAAAACCTCATGTGGGGATTATTACTAAGAAAAAATGGAAAGAAAAACTCTAACTTGCGTTCCCTACCTCCAATATTTTTATTTTTTTTATTTTACAAATTTTTGAAATTTTTGCAAACACTACTTTAAATTGTAAAAGAAACGAAGGATAGTTGAACTTCGCGCTGCTCAATTGGCATTGAGCTACCGTGGACATTGGTACGGGATTGTATACCCGAGGTCGCGGGTTCGAATCCCGCCTGTGTCGAAGTTTTTCTTTTACATAACATAAAACATAAACATAAACGTTCACGCCGTTTATCCCCGAAGGGGTTGGCAGAGGTACCAATACTCCTGAACTCACATGGCAAGCGCCATCTAGTTTTCCAGAGAAGGTACCCACGTTTTGCTTAGACAGTGTACTCACGTGATAGGGGGCAGGCCTTTTTCTTTTCTTTATTTATTAGTAGTATCAAAACGTGTTTATTGTTAGTGTGCTGTGTTTTAAAGTTAAAGAAAGAAAAGATTTTAAAATTGGCGTGTCCATATACTTATTAGCCAGAATCTTAAACATTATTCTGCTTGATCTGCTGCGACCAATTTCTGTTCTTGCCCTTGTTAGTTAAAACTCCTAAAACGCCTTACACACGATCGGTTTCCGACCACCGACCATGTGTCCTTGGTCGGAACAACCAATCTTTGTATTTGTATTACACGGTCGGTGGTTAGAATCAATTGAGCAGATGCTATTCCGACCAAGGCCGTTGAAATCAACCAAGTATTGGTATGAACAACAGACTTCCCTGCGGTTGGAAACCGATCGTGTATAAGGCTTTTAAAGGTTAAGCGGATGAAAAATATTGATTCGAATAATTGGTTGATTCGAAACTAAATATTCGCAACTCCCATCTGTGATATTTTCACAGTAGTGCCAACATGATCTCAGAGGTATTTAGAGATTAAACGTTTAATGTGGGTGAAGGGGTTTACCATCTTTTTATCTTGATAGTCGTATATCTTTTAATGTAGATTTTTTTTGTGCTTATTTGTGTTGTAATTCGATTATAAATTAAAGTAAACTTACTCTTTTTCGAGTAGCCTAAAAGGCGACCAGTCGCCTTTACGATTTTTTGGTCGCCGTTTTCCAATCTGAGTAGCCTAAATGGCGAAAAATCGCCTTCGTTGGCAACACTGTATTTTGACAGCTAAATTGACTCAATAGTTGCTCCAATTATCGTGCCGCTGTGTTATGTAATACCAACGCTGTTGTTTTGTATCGGAAGCGATGCACTTTTATTTTCCCAGTCGTTCTGTAGGTGGCGCACAAGATCGACTGCGTGGTCAGTGTTTGGTTTGGTTATGTGTTGCGTAATACGAAATGTCGTTTTGGCAGCGATATTGACTAAATTTTCGCCTCAATAATTGTGCGACTGAGATACGTAATCAGCCTGCGGAACATTCTGATTGTATTTGTTTACTCTTACGTTTGTAAACCTCTCACTCATCCCTAATTTAAATAAGGTAACATTATTACCTATTCAATAAAAAAAGAATCATAGAAATCGGTAGAGAAACACCGAAATTATACATAGAATAAGCCATCGCGCCCGTGACCAAAACCGAATCGTTACTAATTTACTTATAAAATACTAAATGGCGCCAGTAGTTGCATCCTACAACACGTAATGATTTATTTTTTAGATTGTTTTAAATACTTCATAGCGTTTTATTCCAAAATTTGCTATTAAACGGAAAAACTGAACCGTTCATTAAAGCGCATTCAAAATCACCAAACTACACTGTTTAGGGAGTGCTATAAATTTAATAAATTGAAAACATTGCGCTGAATTTCACAATGCTTGAGCAGTGACTGAAGAAAGAAACCTCAGATATTTAAAAAACAACGCTACCCGTGCGAAGCTGGGACGATCCACTAGTTACTAATAAATAAAGAATAAATAAAGGAAGGAAAAATTTCGACACAGGCGGGATTCGAACCCGCAACCTCGGGTATACGCCCCCGTCGCTCTTGCCAATTGAGCTACCGTGTCAATGGCTGCCAGCGCGAAATTCTTCTATCCTTTATTTCTTTTACACGTTTTAGTAGTGTTTGCGTTTCCTACCCGTATACCCGAGGTCGCGGGTTCGAATCCCGCCTGTGTCGAAATTTTTCTTTCCTTTATTTATTCTTTATTTATTACTCATTATAGCCTAGGTAAATACGGCGTAATACGGTAAGTCTTTGACTGACGCGCAAATGTTTAAACTTGGGGTTTGCCAACGAAACATGGAGCGCAGCATTCTCGGAATCCGGCTCTTAGACAGAGTCCGGAATACAGAGTTGCGCTCAAAGACAAAAATTATAGATGTAGCTCAGAAGGCGGCCCAATTGAAGTGGGATTGGGCCGGCCACGTTGCTCGGATGCACCCGGACCGATGGGCCAAAAGAGCCACGCAATGGACTCCTGCTGTAAAGAGAAAGCGTGGCCGACCAAGGAAAAGATGGAGTGACGAGTTGGGTCTCTGGGATAAGAAGTGGTGGGAGACCGCTCAAAACCGTCTGGAGTGGAAGAAGGGGAGAGAGGCCTTTGCCCAGCAGTGGGACATAAATGGCTAATAATAATAATAATAAAATAAATACGGCGAGGGCTTTAAGGAACTGAAGCCCTGCAATTACTTAATGCTTACGTGTGTCATACCTATGTCTATTTTTAACACACTTCAAGACAGAATTAAACTCAAACGTTCACGGTGAAAATCCCCGAAGGGGTTGGCAGAGGTACTTCTACTTCTGAAAATCACGTGACATTGTCACCTGGTGTTCAGTGTACCCACGATTTGCTTGGACAGTGTATTCACGTGATAGGGGGCAAGCCTATCGCGGTTTTGTATGAATACACTGATATAACATAATAAATAACATAACTTCTCATACCTTAGCTCTAGGTACTCCTTCTAGGGATTTATAGCCGTCAGTATATGTATGTATGCAAATAAAAAAACATTATTGGTTTTGTCCTTCTAAATATTACACTGGACCAGACCACGACTATCGTCATATCGATATCAAATATCATCCATGACGCTGTAACACATTATTGGAAACAATAAAATGATTTCGTCAACATCGCAAATAAATCGTATTACTGAATGGAGCCATTACGGTAATATTATACGTAGAGGAAGGTTACACCTTGACTTGTCTATGTTCTTGTTCATTATTATAACAATGCTCTGCTAGTTCGTGGGAGGAATGTGTCATTAGGGTACACAGTGTCTTAAGGAACCTGTTTTTGTGTCATCACGTTTTTTTTACAAAATCTAATAGTCTTTATCGTTTTAGACATCCCAGTGAAACTCTGCCATTCCTATCTCTTTTAGTTAATTTCCGACTCACACTTCGCTATTTTTTATATTTAACCACACACCTAAGGCCAAAAGAGTACATTTGTTCGCGCCTCAGATTAAAAATAAAACAAGTAAAAACGCGCGCCAATATTGCATTATAAAAGGACAACGAAAAAATATGAATGAAACTTTGGCGGTAACCTTTTTTTTATAAAACTTACAATTGTATTTAAATGTGTACCATAAAAATTGGGAACAATAGTGTGGGCGATTCTTATCTTTATCTGATTTATATATCATTGTATTATTTGTAAGGTATCAGATTCAAAAAGTATATTTTTTTATTTAATGCAATATATTTACTTACGACTGGCCTGAAAGGACAAAAAGACAAATTGGTTTAGGCCCAACCTGGGATTTGAACTCACGCCTGTCTGTATTGACGGGTGGGTTTTCTACCCATGGGACTATCACAGTTGTAAAATATAATCGTATCGGTATAATGGTGTACAATGCATACGCTACGCTGTAAATATCGTTTACCCTGAAAAATATGTTAATGTTATCTTGATTGGAGTTAAACATGAAAAGTTGCCTCTCTTCTTTGTATAATCTTTACAAAAATTAAATAAATCATTTGTTTGCTGTGTAGATTCGGCTTAGAATAGCTCTGCCCCATTAATTCCCGTGGGTGTTCGTTTGAGGCCGCTAAGGGCATTGAGGGTTTTTAAGTGATTTTAGGGCGATGTGGTTGGAGACCTATCACCAACAACCTTTATTTTACAATCTTTTTCCTACTAAACTTCCAAAAGTGGCTGAGGAATTTTAAGGCTTCCCCTTCTAGGGATTTATGGCCGTGAGTATATTGTATGTATGTATGTAGTCATGAAAACGTAACATAATATTATTATAAGAAAAGTTTTCGTTCTAGTAAATAAAAACCCTGCAAATATGGCGACCCATATGCATAAAGTGTATGCTCGTATTGATAAAATATAACAACTATTAGTAATGTCTGAGTCAACCTCTATTTAGCATAAAGTTGACAGTTCATCAATTGCGCATTTTATTGTATTATTATTATGAAGCTTCCAACTATGGAGGTTTCCTAAGATCGAGCAAAACTATTTGGGTCGCTTATTATATCTGATGATGTCATTGTATCTTGTTCCATTATTTACTATCGACTAAGGGTATGGGGCTTTTTAGTGATTTTTGGGCAATGCGGTAGGAGACCCATCACCAACGATACTTTCTTGCTACCGTCTTGTCCCCTATCAACTTCCAAATGTAGCTAAGGAGTTTTTGCTCCAAAGCTCTGGCTACCCCATTTTTGTTTTTATGACCGTATGTTAGAATATGAAGAGGTGAAACGAAGAGGGGCCCATTCGACAACTTTTAGACTTTTTCTTTTTTTTTATAAAACGTCTTTAGTTTATGGCTTCTAGATGGTCGCATGAAGAACGGCCCCATTTTTATACTTTACCATAGACAAATACGACATTTGATTATTAAGTGAATAGAAGACAGGCCCATTTCTTCAAATTGGGCCGTTTTTCTTCGGACTGGCAACATCGACAGGTTATGTCACTGTCAAACGATTTTGAGGTTATTTTCTGTTTGGCGGTTTAAATTCAATATTTTTATGGTTGTCGAGCTAAAAAATGAGCGAATTCACTCCAAAACGTAAAAGAGACGGATTGAGAAGGTTGAAACTCCTGAAGATTGGATAAACAAGATATCTGAAATGTTTAAAACCGTTGAAGTTACAGGGGATATGATAAAAGACTTCACAACACAACTAGAACCATACTTTATACCCACACAAAAGATAAAAGCATTAAATGACCGCAGAGTGAAATATACCATTACTAAATATAAAAAGTTTGTTTTCCAAAAAGACAACCCACTGAATGATTTTGAAACATTAAATGACTGGAATAACTGGAAATACAGCATAGTAAAAGACCAGGCAATGAGTTTTTCATTTCCAACACAAGGAATGTACCCAGGACAGCTACCCATCAAACCAGCACTAGTAGCATGAGGCTTCTGAGAGCGTGTATGTCACATGAGAAATGAGAAACTGACAGATTTTGTATGGATAATCTGTCAGTTTGTCATTTCTCATGTGACATACTCGCTCTCACAAGCCTCATGCTACGGGGGCAGGCAAGCTTAAAGATGTCAGAGATCTTGCACAGTATGTGTCTAAGGCAAAGGCAATCGATTTTTATAATAACCTGTATGCCGAACCCACAAATACTCAGTCTAGTAATAAAAAATAACTAGAAAACAGGAACATGGAACGCGGTCACTAGAAGAAGGGCCCATTATATTGATTTTTTTAATTAAGTATCTGTTTGTTTAATTAACATAAAACTTTTATTTTTTTGTTATGTAATAGTTTTAAGCATATTAATCGAAATAAAAATAAAAATTATGCATGATTTTGTTTCATTTTTAAAATAAACAGTTTTTTGTCCCTCCTGTAAAAACAGGTTTTCTGAAAATGGGTCCCTCTTCGTTTCGCCTCTTCATATGTATGTATGAGTATATGTACAGTCTATATCAATTAGATTCAAAAAGATTGTAAACTAATCATTGCCGGGTATAAAATCTTGGATTTTATCAAGAAACTACTTCAATGTACCTTAAATTTTACATCCGTCAATTAAGAAATACATTCGTACACTTATTAAACAAAATCTAAGTAGTAATTGGAGCTAAATCTTGCAAAACTCTAAAAATAAGATTACATAAAAAAATGAGGTTATTTGTTATTTTCTCTAATGGAAAAATTTGGCATGGGTATTTAAGATTGAATGATATTGAAGGAATGACAGTAATCGATTACCGATTGATGAATCGATACTACGAGATTCAATATATTTATATAAATCGCAGTAAATAATATCTTAAGTATTGTATTTTCAACAAAACAATATATATACACTAGCTGTTGCCCGCGACTTCGTATGCGTCAATATCTGCTATTATGATCGCAATTTAGAACTTTTTAAAAGAATATATTTTAAATTACTTTTGTAAATGATACTTATAGTTTGATATTCTTGCGGCAGAAAACCATACTGATTTTCTGCGCAACACGATCTTGACAATGCGACATATTGTTTGCCGTATGTAATGTAAAGCATTCTTGACGCAAATCGATTCCTACTAATGACATAAGAGTTTTATTAGAATTGAACGAGTTAGATGTTTAGTACCAGGAGAGGAGGCGTAACATTTGATTGACTCGCTTCGCAACTACCCGATTTTTACATAAATGTTATCCGTCACTTGTTTGTCATGTAAACGGGTGTCTTCTATGTTCTATTGGTCATCACGACAACTTGGCTACTCTTTTACGGACTTTGGCAACACTTTGTAATTTGGGTGGAGATTTTACCTGGTACGACGACTTATGGCTTTGTTAGAAAGAAGTGCGATATATAATCTAACTGAATTTTTCGCGTGTACATCCGATTAGATTTCTGTAGTTTAATAGAACTAATGACACTTCAGTTTAGTGTCAAGTATCCCGTAAGTACTATATAGAACTAATGAGTCATAGTTGAAATTGCGTTGTATGTGTTCATTTCAGAATGTTTATTGGTGCATTAAATTGAACTGTCTTTCCAAGTACGTTTACCAACTGCAAATTAAATATTTCTTATGAAATATATGTGCAATAATCGATACAATGAGAGTGTTAGAAGGTGACATCGTCTTTGAGTCGTTAAATTATACATTAATACCTAAATTTTTCTTCCCTTAATTACTAACATAAACCCATTTTCAATTTCCATCATATGAATGTAAATATTAAATTGTTTGCTGGCATCAGGTCTAACAAAAAAATCAAATCCGTATGTTAACCATACCATAACTATCAATGAAATTTTAACCATATGTTGGTTTTTGTAGACGCATAACTTGATCATTTTATAAGAAGTGTATTTACATCAAAATAAATTTACTATTTTTACTAATTCAATTTCATATTATCAAATAAAAGTTTCATATTATAAAAAAAATATATCGTTTAAAGTAAAAAAAATATGCCACAACTAAAATAGCGGCAAAAACTACAGTTGTTCGTGTTTTCTCTGCTACCATTTATTATGTTCGTGTTTCTCTGCTACCAACAACTATTTTCGTGTTTCTGTGTTATTCCAAGTGATGTTTGTTCTTCAGTGGTGGAAGGCTTACCGCTACACTGGCCGGCAGCACATCAATCAAGTTTCCTTTTAGCTTCAAATCAGTTAAATGAGGAAACTCTGATCATTAGGCTGGAACTGGTGAGGTGTTCAGTCCTTAGTTCTTACAAGTGGTTTGCTGGCTATTTTCAATATTTTGTGGCTCACAATAAAACAATCAAATGGTATGCTGCTTCTATTTGTATCACAATACTCAAAAATATACAAATCAATAACAATTTTCAATAAGCCAATTCAATTCAAAAATCAAAAGTGCTAGTGCAAGTCAATTATATTATTATCTCAACTCAACTGTCAATCCATCTGTCACTGTCAATCGCAGACCAAATAAAATATGCCAAAGCCGCGAGTACATATCTGGCGCGAACATACCCCCGCCCCGGGCCGCTACAATCGGCCCGCTTTAATCAATCGGGAGTCGGGATAGAGTTGCGACCGCTCTTTACAAAATACAATATCAAGTTCCTCATAAGTAAGTACAGTTTCACCAATTACGCGACGCAAATGAGTTTTAGCGACCTTAACAACATTTTCAAAGATGCCACCCCAATGTGGGCAGGAAGAAGCAGCAATGAAGGCTTCAGTGCTCAATGATGATACTATTTCTAAATCAACAGCCTTCGTAGACAAACAAACAAAAACACAAAGATAGACCTTTTCAATACGAGCAGGAACATGTCTCCATAACAACGGGGACTCACAATTCTGGCTTTGAGAGATACGGTTGGCTACAAAAACTTCTAATGTGTGAGCTGGCATTTTTAGCCAAGACAAAACAATCTCACAGTCAGTCCATGCATAACAATCACAAATATCCATACCTCCTTTCAACAAACTTACATCAACCTATGTTCAACTGGCACACTACTGGATAGGACTGGTCCAAAAATAACAAAACCAAAAACGGTAGGCACTGCTACCAATCCGTTGGGCTGTAAGGGCTGAGGCCCTCCAGCCAAAAAGGTGCCTATAACATCAGAACCCAACAACAAATCTACTGGTCCAGGGGTAAAATAGGTAGGATCCGCCAACTTCAAACCTTTTGTTAAAACAGGGCAAATCAACTTCAAATCAACCTGGGGTTGCACCGGACCCAAAATGGTATCAACAACAATTCCCAAAAACGACACAACTGGAACCAGGGGATCCTGAGGCGAGACCGAGACACGGGTCTCTCCCTGAATCGCTGACACGGGAGTGTTTCCTACACCCCTAACAAACGTATCACAAATTTTCAATGATAAGCCCAATCGCACCACCAACCAACTTGACAAGATACAACCTTGGCACCCCGAATCCAAAATGGCTCGAACATCCACGTGTTGACCATTGGGGGCCCACACTCTTACAACTGCTGTCGGTAACAATACGGTTTCCCGGCGGACAGCAGGGATTGGTGGGAGGGCAGCAAGTATTTATTCGGTACGTCGAGGGGGAAAAAACTCACCCCTGGACACGTTGGGAAGCTTACGACGTGGGTGTGGCTTTCAGCTATCGTACTGGGAACGACGAGATGAGTTAGCACCAACAAATGGCGTACGACGACGCCCAGAACCGTACGTCCGGTTATTTAACCGGGGCTGCTCCATCAAGGGGGGAGAGAACCTATCAGCGACCGTGTAATATCTAGGCGGTTCCTGGGAACGAGCCATTTTAACCCCGCCCGTGGGGATCGACGCAAACCCCCGCCCGTGGGAGAACGACGCAAAACCCTCTCACGACGAATATGAGTCGCAGCTTGGTGGAGGGGGGCTTGATGAGAAGGGGAGTAGACTCTTGGGGGGGAACGCACAACTTCTACATCATCACGACCACTACGGTTCGCACATAAAACCGGATGATGAGCTCCCTGACAAAACCTACAAGGTCTGCTCTGCTGACACTCACGCTGAAGATAGTCACCAAGACAACCATAACACCACCTTCGGTCAGCAGCAATAGTTCGGCGACCCTGGACTCGCATCTCCAAAAAACGCTTGCAGGCTGTCACTGCATGTCCAGGCTCCTTGCAATACCTACAATCAACAGGGGGCCCATTTTGCCCCATGGCCATATAACCTCGGTGATCTCTCCGTTCGGTCAAACGTGGCTGGTTCACTCGCCGAAGCTTCGGTTCCACGCGAACCGGCTGACTAGGAGGAAGTATACCTGAAATGTCTCCCACCCGGCACTCATCCTCCAGAAAAAGCAACAAATCTGAAAAGGGAGGAAGATGAGAGGCACTATCACCTCCAAATTTGTGTTCGAAGCGAATCTTCAACTCGGGTGGAAGTTTCTCTAGCACAATATGTAACAATAAATAAGACCAGGAATCTACAGGTAAGTCCAGGATCTTCAATGCATTCAAAGAAACCAGCATTGGATTCAACAAGTCCACACGCAGTCGACTCAGGTTAGAAATCCTGGGCAAGGTGAGAATCCGACCAAAATGCTGGTCTGCAAGCCGTCTTACATTGTGGTACCTTCGGGTCAAAAGTTCCACAGCAGTGGGATAACTGTCATCAGTCACAGTGAGATGACTCATCATGTCCAAGGCCTCATCCCGCATGGATGAACGAAGGTAGGCCAATTTCTGAGCTGGTGACAAATCTGACCTCCGGTCCACCAAGCTTTGGAACATGTTCCAAAAACTAAGCCACTCAGTGAGATCCCCACTAAACTTATGCAAATCCAAAGTGGGCAGTCTACCCAATAACGCTGGAGAAGTTGGTTCAAGTTTGGCATCCAAATCTGGAGAAGTAGTCGACCCCGCTTTGAGTGTGAGAGCAGCCTGAACCAATTGATCAGCAAGCTGATCACACTGATCTAAATCACCCACAATTTGAGATTCCACATCAGATGGAACCACACCGGTGCTGGCCAATTCATAATAAGAGGCAGTAAGATTCTCTAACCGCTCCCGTTTAGCGGGCAATTTATCAAACCTATCCAACAAAGCAGCGGTTCGTTCTGGTCGACCCACCAATGCAGCAGCTGAAGCTAACCAACGCAATACTGTCCTTACTTCCCCAACAATCCTAGTTACAGAAGTCATGATGTGACAGATACAATAATACCACAATAATAATTAAAACAAAGATGTAACTCCTATTTTATAACCTATAATTAACACTTGACCAACAGATACCTAAATTACAACATACAAATACAAAGAATACAACCCAAATCAACACCTGACCACCTATGATATGATACCTAAAAATACAACAAAGGAATACAAAAGAAGCAACCTGACTCAAAACTAGCAAAAGACAAATATCAATTGGCAATACAATCTAGCAACAATAATGAACTAGTTACCAAAAACACCATATACAAAATATCAAGCCCCAGACTTGCAATTATTAACCTTATTTTACAAACCAAAGCTGGAAACTGATTGTGAACTTGTTAACACAACCCAGTCTACAAAATATCAAAAAACAAGTAGAAATTTAAAGTAAATGAATAAAGTTAGCCTACCACTTATTCAAAACTTGGAAATGACTAATATGATCAAATAATGTATATAACCTCAATCTAACTTAATACAGTGTGAAGCTGTACCCATTTATAAGTACTGACATGTATACTTACAAGACTATTACAATAAGATAATAGAATCACAATTCTAGACTGCTATTATTCAAAATAGTGTTAAACAAACAACAATTACTTTCAATACTATTGCAATAAGATGATAGGATCACAATTCTAGACTATTATTCAAAATAGTGTTAAACAAACAACAATTACTTTTACTGCAATTAATATAGAATATAGATTTCAATTTGAGGAACATATGGCACGTTAACAAACACTCAATAAGGATCTCTGTACTATCAATAATCTAACACCATTATACCAATTTATAACACAACAATTACACTTAAAGTCAATAGTATGTTTCACAGTTCGCACTAGTTTCAATTCATTTATTTTGTCCCAGAGGTTCAATTTCTTAAATCGTGTGTAACCACGCTGTTGCTAAAATTTTTGTTCGTGTTTTCTCTGCTACCATTTATTATGTTCGTGTTTCTCTGCTACCAACAACTATTTTCGTGTTTCTGTGTTATTCCAAGTGATGTTTGTTCTTCAGTGATGGAAGGCTTACCGTTACACTAGCCGGCAGCACATCAATCAAGTTTCCTTTTAGCTTCAAATCAGTGAAATGAGGAAACTCTGATCATTAGGCTGGAACTGGTGAGGTGTTCAGTCCTTAGTTCTTCCAAGTGGTTTGCTGGCTATTTTCAATATTTTGTGGCTCACAATAAAACAATCAAATGGTATGCTGCTTCTATTTGTATCACAATACTCAAAAATATACAAATCAATAACAATTTTCAATACGCCAATTCAATTCAAAAATCAAAAGTGCTAGTGCAAGTCAATTATATTATTATCTCAACTCAACTGTCAATCGATCTGTCACTGTCAATCGCAGACCAAATAAAATATGCCAAAGCCGCGAGTACATATCTGGCGCGAACAACAGTTCTTCAACAATAGTATTGGAAATAACACTAAAATACTAAAAGGTCATTGACGTTTCATTGTTTACAAAGTCATTTTTTCTAATTGATACAGACTATATGTATGTATTTTTCTGTAATGGTGTGTAGTATTGTGATAAAGTGGATATATTTTTTATCATAAAGTGATTTTAGTGACAGCTTTTGTATAGGATGTAAAGAAAACATATAGGCTCGTAATAATTACAATCTTAATTTCGAGTTAACTGGTTGAAAATTTAGTATTTTATAATTTAAATGTATGGAACTAAGTTGTTTGCTATTAACCATAAATAATTATATTATAATTTTAATAATGGAGCATACTTAATTGAAATATGAGGTCTATAGAGCCAGCGTGGAAGGTAATGTTAGTAGAGAACGACCACGGAAGACACACTTGGTTCAAATTGAGAGTGCTCTCAAAAAGGCAGGCATCAGGTGTATGATAAATAAAAGAGCACTAGTGGGTAACCCTGGCGCGACTACGTCGCGTCCAATAAAATGAGTTTATTTTGAAATTTTCCGACCAATCACAACTCAGCTCTTTTGAATTTCTAGTGAATTTTTCTGATTAGCCGGTTTGAAAAAATTCCGACCAATCACAGCGCATCTCTGATCGACTAAAGTTTGCGCGCGCTTATGACACTCAAGCAAAGTCTATGGGCCAAAATCGAAACTTTGAATTCTGTAACAATTAACTTAATCCAGTTACATCAGATGTCTGAATTTTGTGCACACCACGGCCGCGAACTGTACAAAACGA
Source organism: Bedellia somnulentella (assembly GCA_963576735.1). Classification (NCBI taxonomy): domain Eukaryota; kingdom Metazoa; phylum Arthropoda; class Insecta; order Lepidoptera; family Bedelliidae; genus Bedellia; species Bedellia somnulentella. The sequence continues at coordinate 12,082,279 of OY755193.1, forward strand.
TACCTGAACCAAATTTCTAGCTTAACTCATCGCGTCACAGGCTTCCGGGCAAGTAAGAGGCTTACAGAAATAATATATAAAGATTAATGAAAATATTGATGGATATAAACGAAGCTAGAGAGATTTGCCAGAATCCTACGGTGTAGCGATAGTAAGTAAATGAATGTATGTATGTAATTTTATCAGTCAAACAACAAAGTTATGATTTCAATTATCAGAATTCATAAAATAAGACAAATTAATTTCGGCCAGGTTTTGTGCTAAACCGTTACAGGCCGTTAGAGTGTCCGTGAGAAGTCTTGCCAATTTGATGTTTATGCTATGACATTTGTCTTTAACTGCCAATCTTTGACTTAAACTCAACTCAAACGTTCACACCGTGTATCCCCGAAGGGGTTGACAGAGGTACTAATACTTCTGAATATCACTTGACATTGTCACCTAATATTCAGAGTACCCACGTTTTGCTTAGACAGTGTACTCTCGTGATAGAGGGCAGGCCTATCGCCGTTATATTCGAATACACTTTTACATGACTAAATACAACTCAACTATGTGTGTTCAAATTGATCTTCATAACCATTCATTACCTCACGATATTTTTCCTCACCGTTAACATCCACGATTTTTAAAAACTTATGTCTTTAGAAAAGACAAAGTGGTGTAGGCCTGACCCGGGTATATGATTTGAACCCTCATCGTCAGCACGATAAGCGGCCCCCTGATTATGTATCTTTAGCGACCGCGATTGTGTCGCAAGCTGTAATATTGTCGCTGTCAAAAGTGTCAAATCGCATACAAATTTATGACATTGACAGCGACAATCGTGCAATTCGCGACACAATCGTCAGTCGCAAAAGATACGTAATCAGGGGGCGGTATTCTCCCGTTGATTACGAAGGCTGTTTGATGAATTTCCGTCGACTTGCAAATTTCCCAAAATCCTCGTACGTGTCCGTACACTACTACTACTATATTTAACGATATTCCTGCGACATATACACCAATGATAAGTCATATGTGTGGTTAATTTGTCAACGCTGGTAATTTTTAAATCTTTTTGTTCATGAAAACCTCAGGTGGGGATTATTACTAATAAATAAAGAATAAATAAAGGAAAGAAATTTTTTTTTTCGACACAGGCGGGAATTCCGAGGTCGCGGGTTCAATTCCCGCCTGTGTCGAAATTTGTCTTTCCTTTTTTTATTCTTTATTTATTAGTAATGCTGGTAATATTGAGGAAACAACAGGGTCCACAATGCTGTAACATAATTACATACTTACCATCTAAGAAAACCATTGTGGAACGCAATAAATCTATTGAGTATTGAAACCCACGTGGCTGAGTTGTATCATCACATGGATGGATACACTATCCACTATCGAGGGTACTCTGAATACCAGTTGACGAAACGTTACGTGATGTTCTGTAGTATTAGTACTTCTGCCACCTTTTACGAAATTTACGAACATCACTAGCATCATATGACGATAACGTTGTTTTTATCCTCTTATTAGCTACAAAAGAGTCGTATTTTCAGTATGTTTTTCATGAACGATGTGTTATAGACAGTTTATAAATAAAACACATGACAAAACAGTTTGAAGTTTTATTGTTCCGATATTCCCTTGAATTGGTGGACGTGTGTAAACTCTACCTCTTTTATTGTTTCGGCTGTTTGGAAATTCTCCCTTTGCCTTGATGATATAAAAATAAATCTGTCATTGTTGATTGTTTGCGCGGGAATTGAGAACAGTGAGTGAAATTGCGCACGCTAATAATTACATTATTGGCAGCGCTTATTTTATCAAATTGTTTTCCATTAACGAGGAATCGCTGTGTAATGTTGGCTTAGAATGGCTACCCCATTCCTACCCGTGAGTGTCTGTAAGACGCGACTAAGGGTAGAAGTTGTTGGGCGATGCAGTTGGAGACCCATCACCAAAAGCCTTTATCTAACAATTTTTTCTCACTTAAATACATACATATACTCACGGCTATAAATCCCTTAACAGGGTAGCCAGAGCCTTGGAATCAGAAGTTCCTCAGCCACTTTTGAAAGTTGAGTAGGGAAAAGATGGTAATAAATGTTTTTGGTGACGGGTCTCCAACCACATCGCCCAAAAATCACTTAAAAAGCCCCTATACCCTTAGTTGCCTCTTACGATCACCCATGGGTAAAAATGGGGTAGTGTTATTCTAAGCCGACACTACACGGCCAAAAGTACTTCCAAAAGTAGCTGAGAAATTTCTTATTCTGAAGCTCTGACTACCCCTTATGGGATTTATAGCCGTGAGTATATGTATGTATGAGATACATTTTCTCTCAATATATATCTCAAGTACCTACAATTGAATAATTTTCTAGAGATCATCTTGACTTAAACTTTAAGCAGCATGGTGATTTTACTAGAATCTGTCAGATTTCACATAAGTAATGTAGTAATGGCGAAAAAACTAACAAAAAATATTCTCTCATCCGCCTCATGCTACCAGGGCTGGCTGGACCCAAAAGCAATTTCTAGGGCCAAGATCTAGGTGGTTCATTGGAATGTCTGTGTGTGTGTTTGAATATTAACCATTGAATATTAATAATAATAACCGTAATAGCTCAGTGAATAGAACACCGCCTATCATGCAGACCGGCGTGGGTTCAAGTTCAAATCTAAAGTCAAATGTGTGGTGATTCAGCATGGTTGATAACTGTGAGGGGAAACATCGTGAGGAAACCCACAGGGCTAAGTTGTACTTTGTCATATTACAGTGTATTCGTACATAACGGCGATAGGCTTCCTATCACGTGAGTACACTGTCCCAGCAAAACTTGGGTACTCTTATTAGTACATCTGCCAACCCCTTCGGAGAAATTTGCCTTGAACGTTAAGTTTGAATATTAAAATTGAAAAACTTTTAAATCACTTTATGAATTAGAACTTTCTTAGCCAGTTTTGGAAGAAGAGTGAGGAAAATATTGTAAAATAAAGGTGAGTTGTAGTCCCCAAGCGTATCACCCAATAATCAATTTAAATTCCCTTTACCCTAAATCGCCTCATACAACAGCCGCGCGAAGAAAACGGCTTTCGCTATTCAAAACTGCTATAAAATGCAAATGCTTTTTTTTTTATAAAATGACTCACGGACCAATTCCTTTTCAATTGGGTACAAGTACAACTGTTACCAACACAGCTTGAAAAGAAAACTTTTCAGAAACATTCTTTCTTATACTCGCACCCATTATCCCCATTGGGATAGACAGAGACTATCAATCGCCACTTTCACATTTGTTTAATTTATTTTATTTTTATTTTGTATCACTTTTTATGTCTCTTTTATAATTTTAATGTTTAAGTAAACTGTATAGTAGTTAGTAGTTCAAATGTGAAAAATGTCTCTTCCTTTCTTTCTTTACTTTGCACGATCTTGACAAATCTCTCTTGCTTTCTTTACGTTCATTATTTTTTAATACATGCTCTTTTGTTCTTCTCACACCCCCGCCTTTATAAACCAAAATGTTTAGAAACATAACAGAAACTAATTAAACAAATTAATAACATAGCATCAATAGAGTTTTCTCTGGCGTCGACATAGGAATAGTGCATTATAAATTGCTATGCAGCATGAGGTCAGGTGTGATCTGTCAAGAGGGCAATGCACCTCAATTTAGTGCTTTCACTGAGGTTCTATAAACAGCAGTATATTGAGTGAATTCAAGTTCAAACTTACTTATTTATTTATTCAAGAACATAAAACAGAATACAATCGATACAACACAAACATATTAACAAAGAAAATATATCTAGATCATATTCCTAGGTAAATGTCTCTAGCGTAATTTAAATACACGTGCAGACAATGCTCGTATTGCGTAAAATTGTTTCTACAAATCTCTAAAGATACATGGCGTGAATATTTATGCATCATGTGTCTTTTCATGCAGAAGTGTTGGGCACTTGGCAAAGTACCAAAAGATTGGTGTAGAACCATGATTGGGCCCCTATATTAAAGGAAAGGGTCATGCCAAGAAGCAAAAAACTACCGTGGTATCAGCCTACTCAGTGTTGTCGGCAAATTGTATGCGAAAGTTCTAATCGAAAGGGTGATGAGAGAAACGTATGAAAAAAATTGGGATGTACAAGCAGGATTTAGGAAGGGAATGGGATGTATGAATCAAGCCTTCTCAAAAACCAAAAAGTGTATTGCACCTTCATTGATTTGGAGACGGCGTATGATAGGGTAGTAAGAAAGTATTTGTGGAAGGCGTTGTCTAAGTTCGGTTTGGGGAGCCAACTTATACGTGCATTGGAGTCACTCTATGAGAATTCCAATGCATGTGTGAGACGGACTGGTTCGAGATCTCTAGGGGTGTTCGTGCAGGCTTCTCCGTGGCTCTTCAATTTGTTCATGGACGACTGTTTGAAAGAATTGCGCGAAAGTGATTATGGACTAAAAATGAGAGGGTTCATCATTAAATGCCTCTTATACGCTGACGATCAAGTGTTACTTGAATCAATGGTAAATGAGTTGCAGGAGATGGTGAACATTGCGTGTAAGTCTTTCGAAGTAAAAGGAATGAGAGTAAATGTGGACAAAACCAAAACAATGGTTATTGTAAGAGAGGAAAGTATGACGGAATGTGAAATTGTTATAAATGGTAAGAAAGTTGAACAAGTGAAAGAATTTGTATATTTGGGGAGTTTGTTTACTAGGGATGGAAAATGTGAGGAAAAAGATATTGAAAGGATAGTTAAAAAGGGAAATGCGGTGAATGGAGCCATGAACGGTCTGATGTCGGGCCAGTCGTTGTCAGAAAAGGCTCGAATGGCTGTGCATAATACTGTTCTGGTTCCCACGCTGATGTATGGTAGTGAATGTTGGGCATGGCAGAAGAAGCATGAAAGTAGAGTTAATGCAGTCGAGATGAGATCCCACAGAAGTATATGTAATGTAAGGCTGTGTGATAGAGTGAGAAATAGTGTGATCCGTGAACGAGTAGGTTTGAATGATGATGTAGTATGCAAGATAGAAAAAGGAATGTTGAGGTGGTTTGGGCACATAGAGAGGATGTATGAAAATAAAGTAGCGAAAGAGATATATAGAACCAATGTGGATGGGATTGTTAGTAGAGGACGGCCTCGTAAAATGTTTCTAGATCAGATAGAAAACGTTCTTATAAAGATGGGGCTCCGAAGTGAGAAGAATAAAAGAGCATGTATGAGAACAATAATGAATGTAAGGGAAGCAAGAGAGGTTTGTCAAGATCGTACTAAGTGGCGATCGATAGTCTCTGCCTACCCCAATGGGCATAATGGGCGTAAGTATAAGTAAGTATGTGACTTTTCGAAGATATTGACGTTATCATCTTTCTAGATTTTAACAGTGAGGAATACACATGACTGAGTTATATTTAAACATGGGACAGCTTAGAAAAAAACTGAATGGATAAGCTATCAGCTTGGCTATGCTCTAAACACCAGTTTTTTTTTATGTATTAATCAGACAATAGTGCCGTGTAGTGCCGGCTAGGAATGTCACTACTCCTTTCTCTCCACGGGTGTCGTAAGTGGCGATTAAGGGTATGGGGCCTTTTTAAGTGGTTTTTGGGCGATGCGGTTGTGTGACCTATCACCAAAGATACTTTATTTCTACCATCTTATCCCCTATCAACTTCCAAATGGCTGAGCAGTTTCTAGCTCTGATGCTCAGGCTACCCCTTTTTGGGATTTATGGCCGTGAGTATATGTATGTATGTAATGCCGGCTTAGAATGTCGCTACCACTTTCTACCCACGGGTGTCGTAAGAGGCGACTAAGGGTATTGGATTTTTGGGCGATGCGGTTGGAGACCCATCACCAAAAACCTTTATTTTACCGCCTTTTTCCCACTCAACTTCCAAAAGTGGCTGAGGAATTTATGATTACTTGGCTCTGGCTACCCCTTCTAGGGAATTATAGCCGTGAGTATACGTATGTATTTGAGTATTTTTATTTTACTAGTTTTATAAATACTTTGATCGTGTTGTAATATTTGAGAAATACTGGGCCGCGTATTTGAAACAACTTTCCGTCTGTATCTACCAGTTCATATCTGTTATGTGACGATAATGCACTACTTATAAGTTGAAAATTTGCGAAATATGACTATCCATAAAGTTTAGACCATTGTAAATTATAGATATTTTTTAAATTCATCTATTAGAAATTTAGAATTTATCTTCAAGTAATTTGACATTGTTTTCTTCACAAGTGATGTGATAGCCCTGTGGCGCGCCGCGCACGGTCAAATAAATTTTCGCCACTATCAATCACCGCGGCGAGTGGCAACCAATCAATCGTAAACATTTTGAGTACTAATAAACGGTCTGTGATGTTGAATTAGGCCAACTTAATATCTATATTATGTCGAGGCCGTTGTTATAAAAATGTTTATGTCCATTTAAATTCGAGGCCCCTCGCAAAAAATGAGCATCATTATATTGGTCTAGATGTATCACTTTACACACCTATTCATGAACTGATAACTCGAAATGCGATATAAAGAAGAGTACAGATACTTATATTTATTATGTACTGTTTAGTGCCGGCTTAGAATGTAGCTACCCCTTTCTAGCCACGGGTGTCGAAAGAGGCGAATAAGGGTACGGGGCTTTTGGGCGATGCGGTTGGAGAGTCACCACCAACGATACTTTATTCCTACCATTTATCCCCTGTCGACTACCAAATGTGGCTGTGGAGTTTCTTGCTCTAAAGCTCTGGCTACCCATTTTTGATTGTATTACCGTGGGTATAGGTAGGTCTGTACTGTACATATATTTATATCTACCTATATACTTACTGAACAGAAATAGCCAAAGCTTTCTTAAGCAATTTTGGTGGTTTGGAAAACATTGTTAAATGAAAGAAGAACATTGCCAAATAACAACATAAAAACGGGTTAGTGCTGAGGGTTAGTGTGATACTAACAGACAAACCACAGCTACGGAGTTAAGTAAAAACTTTTCAACTTATCACTTATTAATAAAATATTTTGTGTAATAAAGAATTTAAAAAATATTTCAAAATCACTGCTGCTAGAGGGTGGTTCCAAAGAGGCTGGCTTGGCTGTATTACCTTCTTACAGTTCTTTTATTAAACATTTTTTTTAAAGTAAAGGAAGTAAGTATAAAATAAAGGAAAGAAAAATTTCGACACCGGCGGGGATCAAACCTGCGAGCTCGGGTATACGCCCGCGCCGCTCTGCCAATTGAGCTACAGTATCAAATAATTTTTCTTTCCTTTATTTATCAGTAATAATCCCCACATGAGGTTTTCATGAACAAAAACATTCAACTTATATTTTTTTTTACTGAACATTATTTATTTACGTACTGCAGTAAATTTCAGCAAGTTTTACAGTTTACAGGGGTTTCAAAATTTTGCTTAACCCGCATTTAAGGAAATCAATTTTATAAAATATGTGCTACAATAAAGTTGTGTAGTATGGTTCGAATAGGACTAACCCTTTTTGTCTTGAGGATGTACATTAATGTAGTGAAGTACTACTCTCAAAAACTGGATACGCAATATCTTATCTAGCTAACCCTTTTTGGTATTCAAAGTCGTGTATATATGTATGTATTTACTGCCCTGACTTAGGTGCTTCGTAAAGTACGGCCAGATCATCGGCCGCCACTTTATAATCATTTGAGACACCTCATTTGCTGTCGGACCTTTACCTCTAATCCTGACATAAATATGGTACACACATTCATATACTTTCGGCTCTATATCCTTTAAAGGGGAATCCAGAGCTTCAAGATTAGAAATTTTAGAGCTTATCATCAAAAATATATATTTATACGTCTTTCCCTTTCATGCCCTCTTCCTCGTATAATTTTCCCACTACGACATCCTCTTTATATAGGTAGGTACATATACTCACGGCCATAAATCCCAAAAAGGGGCAGCCTGAGCTTTAAAGCTAGAAATTTTCCAGCCACATTTGGAAGTTGATGATGGTAGAAATAAAGAATTGTTGATGATGGGTCTCCAACCGCATCGCCCAAAAGCCACTTCAAATAGCCCCATACCCTTAGTTGCCTCTTATGACACCCGTGGGTAGAAAGGGGTAGTGACATTCTAAACCGGCACTACGCGGTATATAAATTAATTGTCCAAATAAGTATGCCTTAAATAAAACAGATTGCAAAAAAAGTCTTGTCGCTCTCATATGATGCTACTGAAGAAATTTCAGAATTTTAGCAGTAATTTGAATATATTTCTTTGCTTGCATGCTGACTTAGTATTTACATTATTATATTTATGTCACAAACCCCAGACTGAAATTTTGTAATATTTTTTTGTGTAAGTATTTTCTATAATACACAAAGAGATGGCTGTTCGTTTTTTATAATTTTCTTATTTATTGTTAACGATGTATTCATGGTATGAAGAGCACTTTTGAATGAGATCCAAGACTATCTATACTAATATTATATATAGCTATAGCATATTATAAAGCTGAAGAGTTTGTTTGTTTGAACGCTAGGATCTCAGTAACTACCCAATCAAATTGAAAAATTCTTTTTGTGTTGGATAGTCCATTTATTGAGGAAGGTTTTAGGCTATATATCATCACGCTGCGACCAACAGGAGCAAACTATCAGCGAATAATGTTGCAAAAACGGGGATAATTATTCATACTAAGGCTTCCGTTGTGTGCGCTGCGTAAACGGTTTAAGTTACCCAAAAAAATGTATTAAAGAATTATTTCTCTTTAAATGATCTAAAAAAATGCCCACGACAGTATATGTCTAACTTTTAAGTTTCACTTACTATAACCATTTTTATGGTAAATAAATTTGGTCGAATTTAATGCATAATTGCCATAATGTTTTATCAACATAATATTAATTTTTATCTAAATAAATATGTTGTTGATTGAGAGTATTTAATTGAGAACAAAATTGTCCTTGACATCACTTAATTCAAATAAACATCTTAGAAGATAATACAATTTTAAAATTACTCCGTAACAAAATTTACAAGCGTGCATGAAGCGCAAGACAAGACGCTGCGCTGGCCGGCGAGCGAGGTCACCTGCGCGAGAAGCTTATGTTTAAGCCTAATCCTATTAATATTATAAATGTGAAAGTTTAGATGTTTGTGTGTTTGTAGCTAAATGAAGACTAATTCACAGAACGCATTTAAAATAAAATTTACAGGAAGCCAGATAATGATCTAATTAACACAATAGGACACTTTTTATCCCAGAAAAATTAAAAGATCAATAAATTTTCTTAAAAAATGGTTAAATAGACTAACTGACTAAGAATCAATGCTCAGCCGAAACTACTATACTTATAAACTTGAAACTTATGAAGTGAAAAAATTGTGAGGACGCTATGAAAAACACCTTTTTTCTCATCGCATGACAGAGACCCTCAACAGGTCAGTTAAATATTTCAGTTTGACGACGTGAAAGTCTACACTTTTGACAGTACGAAGTCTGTGGGGTCAGCTAGTACTAGATATAGATAGATACTGTCGATAAAGTATTCGTCAATTTAATGTAGCGTTTGTCAATTTCATAACCATTTTGTACGGGATATTTTTAGTTACAATTAACTTTTACGTACATACATACATACATATACTCACGGCTATAAATCCCTTAACGGGGTAGCCAGAGCTTTGGAATGAAAAATTCCTTAGCCACTTTTGGAAGTTGATTAGGGAAAAGATAGTAATAATAAATGTTTTTGGTGACGGGTCTCCAACCACATCGCCCAAAAATCACTTAATAAGCCCCTATACCCTTAGTCGCCTCTTACGACACCCACGGGTAGAAATAGGGTAGTGTTATTCTAAGCCGACACTACACAATTAACTTTTGTCTTTAAAAATGAGGAAAAGAATTGATTGTAAGTTAGATCACCAACCAATAAATATCGTAAATTCTCTAATAAAGTTTCTCAACTCAAAAGTGCACGCCGTATTTCCCCGAAACAGTTGGCAGAGGTACTAATACTTCTGAAAATAACGTGACATTGTCATCTGGTTTAGTACCTTTGCCACACCTTCGGGGATATATGGTTTCAACGTTTAAGAATACTGTTAGTCAACAATGTATTGAGATGTTGATTCAATCGATGAATCGTCAATTAATCGATAAATATTCTCGGAACCATTACAAATAGTTTGTTTACTGCAATTGGCAGGATTGAGTACGATTGCCATCATGCCTAATTTAAAATTCGAACGCGCGTGAGTAGAGGTGTGCGCGTATTGACGTTGACGTAGGAACGAGTGACAATGAGATCACCTCTTGGCTATGGAAGGTGATTGGAATTGTAGAACGAAACTTGAGTTTCTTATAGAGTAAATTTAAAGATGTCATTTATAATTACCCTTTTTATTAAAATCTTAAAAAAACACCACCCATAATTGCTAAGTAATTTTTCGACTGCCGTAAGGAGCAAAAGGGTGAAATTTATTTTATCTATAAGTTGCTAAAGATCGGTGTGACTTTTTACTAAGAATAAGCACCGCATTTTTTCTGAAAACATTAATAATTCGTATTTATGAAATTGGGCAGGTAGTCGAAAAGCAAATAACAGGGGAAACTACGATCGAGAGAATTGAACATAGAGGACTCTATGGACTTGAACTAAACATGATATAGATAACTGTAGCACAATACACATACAATCTAATGTAAAATGATTATGTTTAAGTAAACTTTCAAACGACGTCCGTGGTCTCGTGGTTAAGCGCTTGGTTTCAAGTACGGAGGTCTCGGGTTCGATCCCCGAGGGATGGTAACCTTAGAAATTTAATTTGTAAGATTTATCCCAGTCATATCCGAAAATTAAGATGGCACGTTTGGAAGGCACGTTAAGCCGTCGGTCCCGGCTTCTATTCGGTAGTAGTCGTTAGTCTGTCAACCCGCAATTGGCCAGCATGGTGGACCAAGGCCAAATTGCCCTATATAGGGTAGGCTCGAGTTCCTTTGGTGGGGACATATATGGGCTGCGAGATGTAACTTTTAAATACATACAAACACATACCCTCGGTTATGAATGAAAATTAGGGGCAGCCAGATCCTTGGAAACTAGAATTCCTCAGCCACTTTTAAGAAAAGTCTTAATTTTTGGTGATGGATCTCTAGATACATAATCGACAGAAACTTAAAATACCCATGGTGCCTCGTACGCCACACATGAGAAGAAATGGGATAATGCTATTCTAAGCCGACACTATACAGCTTTTGTAAATGCTAATTACTATTTTAAAATTTTCTTTTTCTCAAGTTGAATAATATCTTTAATGTTCAGCATGAGCAATGTGCTCTTCGTACCTCCATCCTTAATAAACACACAGCTCGACATCGGAATTCGAATGCGAAATAAGAATCGGGTATCAATCGGGTATTTTTGGAACGATTTGTGTGGGTGTTCAAACAGTTCATAATGCCACATGCCTTTTGTTCCAGATTTTTACGTTCTCAGGGCATATTGTTTTAAATTAGTCAGCCCTGACCTGAACTCCTTTTGCGCGCCTTTTCCGAAGGCCATTACTTAAATGTTTTATTTTCCTGTTTGGCATGCGTTGTATTGCATGTGTATTGTGTTGCATTCATGTATTGGTTTAATTTACTGAAGGTTTTTGGGAAATGGGGAAGTAATATACTTATTTGACGATATATTATGAGTGCGGGGCAGTACCAACACCCTCCTGTAGGTTATTGCTGAAAGGGTGGATTGTCATATATAGGTCTACTGGATGTCCACTCATGTAAATTGTAATTATTTATTTAAGTTATACTAACATAGATACTAAGTCTTGTTAACTAACAAATTTGTATGGATATTTTTATTTATTTATTTATTTATTTACACAGAAATAATCTTTACAGGTATGGCCTAATACGATTAATTCTCACATATTTTACATTCTAATTATATTATACATTCTTAGTTTTTTAAATTTCTACTTTCCTTATTATCTACAAGTATAACTATCAACTTCATAACATAAATAGCGTAGTGCTGTTTTTGTGAAGTCAGTCAGCGAACAGTGGAGAATATCGATCTCCTCATCGACCTGGTTCAATGCGGCTATAGCCCGCGTTAACGAGTTTTCTCGCAAAAGATTTGTCCGAGACGACGGCACTATGAGAAGCCGAGCACGTAGTATTTGGAACCTCAACGCTCAATATAGTAAGAATAGTGGGATTGAAAATAATTCCTCTTAGAATTTTAAATAAATACACCATAAGAGTGAGATCTCTTCTAACCTCCAACTTGATATACCCTACCATACCCAAAATGAACAGAGTAGGGTACATCAACGGATAGTACGGGTACACACCATACAATTTAAAATACAAGAATCTTATAAATTTATTTTGAATTTTCTCCACCATGAGACAATATTTTGTTTCATGTGGAGCCCAGATGACTGCATTAAATTCTAATTTACTTCTCACTAAAGAATTATAAAGAGATTTTATAGCCTCTATATTGGTAAAACCCTTAGCCGTGCGCAGCACAAAGCCGAGTGTTCTGAATGCTTTCTTACAAACGTTCACAATGTGACTACGAAAAGTTAGGTCCGCACTAATAGTGACCCCGAGGTCACGCACTTCCTGCACCCGCGGTAGCACTACTCCACCAATGTGATACGGGTGGTGGTATGGAGCGTGTTGCCTAGTTAGTGTGATAGTGACACATTTACTTATGTTCAGCATTAATTTATTTTCCCGAGACCATCCCTCTACTGCTTCAATGTCATTCTGCATTCGATGACAATCGTCGGCAGTTTTAATTGGAAGCAGCAACTTCAGGTCATCGGCAAACATAAGACATATCGAGTGCTTAACTACCTTCGGGAGGTCATTCACCATGATAATAAACTCAAGGGGGCCCAAATTACTTCCCTGACTTATACCAGAATAGGCAGGATACTCGCCAGACTTATATCCAGCGTAGTCCACGTATTGGCAGCGGTTACCTAAGTACGTAGCAAAAAAATTTAAGGAATGCGGCGTGAATCCCATTTTTGCTAGCTTTCCAAGAATGACATCTCCATCTACAGTGTCGAATGCCTTTTTAAAATCGAAGTACGATACGTCTACACTATTGCCAGAATCTACCTGAGGAACCACGTGACACATAAAATTCAACAGATCGCTAGTGGTACTATGATAGGGTCTAAACCCATGCTGACTATTTGTTATTGTCCCAGCTATCTCCCCGTATATTCGTTGTTGTAAAGCGGATTCGAATACTTTTGCGAATGCGGAAAGCACCGCTACAGGGCGATAATCCTGGACATTGGAACTTACTTTACCTTTTGGCACCGGAACAACTCGTGTAACTTTCCAAAAGTCCGGAAACGTCGCCTCCGATAGGCAAAGGTTATATATATGCAAGAGCGGATCTTCCAGAACTGCACGACAGTCCTTAACAACGAACCCCGGTATCCCGTCCGGCCCGGCCGACGTCTTGGCGGGCAGGCGAGCCAGCGCGCGGTGCACGTCGTCGCGGCTGAGCGCGGTGAGATGCACGCGCGCCGCCGCGCCCGCCGCCGCCGCGTCCGCCGCCATCGCGTGCGGGACACTAAGGCTTGCCGGGCTCTCTGCATACACAGAACTGAAAAACTTTGAAAACGCATGAGCGGTTTCCTCTTCCGATAGCACCGATCCGTTCTCACTGATGATAGATTTATTTAAATTACCCCTTTTCGAATTAACAAATTGCCAAAATAATTTCGGTTCCTTCGATAATAAATATTGAATGCGGTTTTCGTAATTTCGATTTGCAACCCGTAAATCTAACTTTAATTTAGCCCTAACCACTGAGAACTTATCATAATCACATTGTGAACCTGTCCTTTTGAACAACCTATGTAGCTTAGCTTTTAGAGCAATGTCGCGTTTTATTTCAGGTGTATACCACTCGGGATATGAATACCTAGGGCAGCCTGAATAACGCTTTTTCTGAGGAACGCAGTCATCTACTATACTATTTATGATAGTGTAAAAGTAATTGAGAGCTTCATTTGAATCTTTAATACAATAGAGGTCGGTCCAGTCAGTCAGTAATAACTTAGTATATAGGGATGAAAAATCTGCTCGCCGAATATTCCATTCACGTTTAAACGTGGTGTTTGTAATTGAATTACGCTGCGGCGACGGCGACGGCGACTGCGCGCCCTCGTTATCGCTACCACGGATGCAACACAGTGTCACTTCCAATGGAGGGTGGTGCGCATCTACACTCACAAGAGGCTCACTAGACAGCGTTACGCTCTCACACATGCCTTTCAACGCACCAAGGACTAGGTCTAGGCAGCGGTCGTTTTTATTTAAGATAGTATTCATCTGGCTGACTCCACAATAAGCTTTAAAATATTCATAATAATTAATTACATCTATTGGACAAGAATGCATATTAAAATCCCCTACAACTAACAATTTATTTTTATATTTAAAAGATAATTGCTCAATTATTTCAAATAATTTAAAATAATTGTAATTAGTGCTTTTAGGAGGTATATACACAACACATATTACGAACAAAAACCGATTTTTTCGAATTACCCTCGCTGTAATTATTTCAAACGAGTAATCGTCGACGCTCGTGTCTCCCGGCACCTGCACTCGGCGGATTTCGTAATCGGGCGTGGCCACTAACATCGCGCCGCCCATCTTTCTCCCGTCGTTGCGATCACACCGAAGAATTTTGTATCCAGTGGGAACCAATTCGGCATCAAAAATAGATTCAGTACAACTCGTTTCGGTGATAGCGAACAATACTGCAGACGATGTTAAAATATTATTTTTAAATTCTTCCAGCTTAGTTCTAAGTCCTCTCACGTTTTGATAAAACAAAATAATTTTCTTTATTGATTTATTCTTTTGCACGTTGGTTTCGAAACCAAACCCATTCGGCAAGCCTAACATCTACTGGCCATTTATCTTGATTGCATACCTCATCTTATTTAGATTCAGGGATCCCAATTATAAAAGAAACATAATCTCTTTCAGTTTTTAACTTTATTTTTTCCACTTTAAACTCCTTTTCTTTACCAATGATATTTTCAATATGATTTCTTTTATTTTCATCCGTTGTAGTCTTTTTTAAACCCCACACATGCAGATATTTCTTCTGTTCAACGCCCTCAATTCCAGATATAGAAGAACTGCCGCCTTTTATTATACTCGTTCTATTATAAACTCTTCTCTGTTTTTTTCCCACTTCAATCCACCCTTCGTTAGTCGGTTTATTAGAAATGACCTTGCCCGCTTCATTCTTAGTTTTCGTGGCCACAGCTGCATAGCTCATGACACCACTAGCATTATCTTTCTGTCCCTTTTTAACTGCTACTTGCGCAGCCACTGGCTGCGATTGCGCATGCGCCCTCAGTGCTACATCAGTTCTCTCGCTTGGCGGTAATGGCGAGTGTTGGTTTACTAGCTTCCGCTCGATGTTAGATACGAGAGCACTTTCATAACTCGATCCAGCCCTATGCATTGACATTTCAGCTTTCAGTTTCTGAACCTCCGATTGCAGCCTGCGACACTCATTTTTGCTACTTTCTAAATGAAATCTGAAATAAACTTTTTCATTCAATCATTCAAAATTACAATCGGACCTCTACCTAACATGTAGAGGTCCATGTGTAATTTTAAAAAACATAATTATTTTTAGATTTGTATGTCAAGTGTCTTGACGGAACATGTACTATACTTACCTTTAAGAGCTAATTCCATGTGCCATGCAAAAAAAATATCATTTCATTTCATTTCACAAGTACAATACAAGAAGCCGTGGCGTGAGGTTTTTCATTGGGGTGCCATCTTCGCATTGAAGCTTGAAGTCAGCTTTAGGTAATCCTGGGACTGGGATACTCTTTTCAGCTCGTGGTATTACCGTCTAGTCCAATTCAATACAACCAGCTCCAAGGCTTATCACTATCTCGTATACTGTCCAGCCCCAGAAGCATGAGGCGAGTGAGAGCGAACTAGTCATGCCTTACTTGGAATCATATTCTTACTGCACAAACGATAGATGAAATGGTTAATAGTATCATCCTAGGATTGTTTGATAAATTTGCTCCAATAAAATCCGTCAGTATAAAACAACATTCCTTGCCATGGATTACTGGAGATATAAGGGCTATGATAGAGACTCGCAATAAATCACATTTAAAATATAAGAAGTCTAACACCGAATTTCATAAAAAGTGTTATAAAATAAATAAGAATCTAGTTATTACCTCTATAAATGAGGCTAAATTAGCTTATTATAAAGATATAATTAACTGTAACGATAGTAATAGTAAAACGTTTTGGAGAAATGTTAAAAATAAAATACTAATTAACGCCACTTCTACCCATACTTTACCAGATTTCCTTTCCGACCCTAATAAAATAAATGAACACTTTTTAAATATACCCAACTTAAAAACAGTCCCGATATCAGAAATGACTTACTTTGAGTACCATAGGTTTGGTCAGTCGTCTTTTACCATACAGCAGGTTACAGAAAAAGACGTACTTAAGCTTATAAAGTCCATTCCTTCAAACGCCATAGGTAATGATGGTATTAGCCGAGAAATGATCTTACTTACTATACCTTATTCACTATCAGTAATTACTGCGATCATAAATTTTTCCATTTCTACATCATCTGTACCCACTCTCTTCAAAACTGCTTTGGTTAATCCCTTACCTAAAAATAGTGATCCCAAACAATACAAAGATCTTAGGCCAATAAGTATATTACCATATCTGTCAAAAGTGCTGGAGAAAACTATATATACATGATTTAATGTTTTTTGACATGAATTCCTCATGTGGGGATTATTACTCATAAATAAAAGATGTTATTAAAGGAAAGAAAAATTATAGGCGTATACCCGAAGGTCGCGGGTTCGAACCCCGCCAGTGTCGAAATTTTTCTTTCCTTTAATAACATCTTTTATTTATGTATATATACATGGTTGGTAAAATATATAGAGAGTAATAATATTCTACCGTCGCTACAGTCAGGGTTTCGCCGGGGTTGCATGGTGTTCCACAGGGATCGATATTAGGCCCATTATTATTTATTATTTTTACAGCGGACTTAGCTAATTCTATTGAGAATAGTCACTATCATTTTTATGCTGATGATGTACAGCTGTATATTTCAGTAATCCCTGATGAAATAGAACACTCAGTTCAAGCCTTAAATAATGATCTAAATAGTGTATCTCATTGGTGCGAAAAGAATGCTTTGCTGATTAATCCACTGAAATCAAAATTTATGGTATTGGGAAGTAAATCACAAATTACTAAAATTACAGCGCATGAACCTGTTATAAATATTTTAGACCAAAATATAGAGCGAGTAAACGTCACTCGGAATCTAGGGCTTGAGTTTGACTGTGAATTGCGCTTTGTAAAACATGTTGACAATTTGATCAGAAACTGCTTTTACCGACTGAAAATTTTGTACAAAATTAGTAGTTACATCTCTGAAAGAGCCCGTATAACTCTTTGTGAATCAGTTATACTATCAGTACTTAATTATGCTGATATCGTTTATGGACCTAGGCTTCTATCATCATTGGAGAGGCAGATACAACGTGTACAAAATGCCTGCTATAGGTTTTGTTTCGATGTACCTCCACGAAGCCATATATCACCATTGCTCAATAACTCATCGTTAGTGAATATGAGCTCCCGCAGGTGCCTTCATACTGCTTCGTTGATGTATGATGTCATTAAATTTAAAACTCCTGAACACCTGTTTGAAAAATTTAGGTATTCTAAATTTCATGAGTTCTATCCCACCCGTACTACACTGGAACCATTAGCAATACACCCTCATCGCACCGTGGCTTTCACTGGAAGTTTTCGCTATCACGCTACAAAGTGTTGGAACAATATCCCTCCACCCATTAGAGAATCTACCAGTAAATTTAAATTTAAAAAACTACTGAAGTCCCATTTACTTCAAATACAAAAGTTAAATATACCGAAATGCTTTGCACAATCAGTTGTCAACTTTCAGTGAAAGAGGGTATGGATTAGTGAACTTCTTTTTCAAATTTATTTATATTTATTAATTATATTGTATGTTTTAATTATAATCTGATTTTTTTAAATGTCTCTATTATACTGTATGTTTTAATTGTAACCGGATTTTTAATTGTCTTTTTGTTCTGTTTAGGATTATTTTAACCGTAAGTTTTATATTTGTAAATATTTTTCACGTCAATGGCAGATGCTCAATTACTATTTTTTGTTAAAAGTTTGTGTTTTAGGCTATACCTGAAAATCAGTGTTTTTGCTATACAGCATTTACAAACGCTGAGTTATGGCCTAGTTTGTGTTACCATAGCACACATACCTTGCACATATCTACTTTGTTTGTTACTTTCTAATTGTTTTTTTTAGAAAATGTTTACCCTGTTTTTATATTTCTTGTAATGTATGTACCTATGTGACTGTTATGATAACATGAATAAAGATTTTATCTATCTATCATGTGGGAAGTGAGAAACTGATACATTATTCATACATTATTGTTATGTCACCTCTCACACACCTCTCGCTACCTATACAAGCTTCTCACGTGATACATATATCATTTTAGATTTTGCTTTCTTGACATAAAATGAAGAAAATACAGAGCATGGTAAATTTCAGTGACGTCACTCGTCGATATCATGTTTACTTGGCCGCTTGGCCATGATGCTGTGTAGTGTCGGTTTAGAATAGCACTACCCCATTTCTGCCGGTGGGTGTACGTAAGAGGCGACTAACGGTATTGGGGCTTTTAAGGGATTTTTGGGCGATACGGTTGGAGACCCATCACAAACAACCTTTATTTTACCATCTTTACCCCACTCAACTTTCCAAAAGTGGCTGAGGAGTTTTTAATTCCTTAGCTCTGGCTACCCCTTCTAGGGATAAACAGCCGTGAGTATATGTATGTATGTATGTATGTATCGAAAAATCCATAGTTCACGTCGTATGCGTATGTCTCCGAAGGGGTGGCACAGGTACTCATAATTCTGAATATGACCTGATGCTGTGAGTACCCACGTTATGATAGAGCAGTCCCGTTACGATGTTTACCTCACCGTTAAAACCATTTTTAATTAATCACACATGATTTTACAAAAGACACATTTGACACTCGGCGATATACGGCGTGAACGTCTGAGTTTGAGTCTATTGAGACTACATAACTTTGATAATGATATATAATTTAATATAGATATTCCTCAAATGAGTAACAATTGGATCACGAGAAATCTGACTCACAAATTAGTATTAGCTCGTCAGTTGAAGATCTCTGACGTATCTATGACGTCATCGCCTATGTAAATCATGGCATTATCAGGCAGGTATTTCAAGTATGCGCTATTATGATACGATTCTGTCACTCAGTTTGTTTATTTAATTTCGATTATGTTCAAGGATTACTACTTTTGTTGGTACGTTTTTGGCTTGAGAAAATATACACATACATATACGGGGGCGTATACCCGAAGGTCGCGGGTTCGAACCCCGCCAGTGTCGAAATTTTTCTTTCCTTTAATAACATCTTTTATTTATGAGTAATAATCCCCACATGAGGAATTCATGTCAAAAAACATTAAATTTGAGAAAATATAGTCTGAGTTAAAAGTTTGTAGTGTGTAGTGCCGGCTTAGAATGTCACAACCCCTTCCTCCCCACGGGTGTCGTAAGAGGCGACTTTATATGGGGCTTTTTTAAGTGGTTTTTGGGCGATGCAGTTGGAAACCCATCACCAACGATACTTTAATTCTACCATCTTGTCCCCTATCAACTTCCAAATGTGGCTGAGGAGTTTCTAGTTCTAAAGCTCTGGCTACCCCTTTTTGGGACTTATTGGCCGTGAGTATATGTATGTATGTGTATGTCCCCCTTGGGTATCTCACGAGATGACTAAGGGTATTTAAGCTGTTTAAAATTTTATTTGGCGATATGGCTGGAGATCCATCAAGAAAAGAAAGAAAGAAAGAAAGTAAATACGTTTATTCGCGTTGCAGGCACAAGAAAAACAATTATTTTACAAATACAACACACAAAAAACAATAAAAATGCAACAAAAAATACACATGTACAACACTGAAACGAAATAAGATCAGTACTTCTTGCGCCACTGCAACAGCGAATCGGTACTGTCTCAGCATTTTCTGTAAGCCTTCGACTCACAGTACTGATTTTCAGCCAGCACCATTATAGAGTGACATCTGAGTCATCTCACATACATACATACATACATATACTCACGCCATTAGTTCCCATTGGGGTAGGCAGAGACTATTGATCGCCACTTAGTCATCTCACGAACGGTAGAATTTAAAAAAAAAACCAATAAAAATAATGTCGCTACTTATTTTTACATATACCTATAATAAAGATATAAACTAAATACCTATTTAAATATTACTACATACATATCTATAATAGCTACGATTTATATATCAATTATACAAAATAATATAAAATGAAAGTGTGTGTAGCTTCAACATAAAGACGTATTCAAAGTCAAGGACTCTATGCTACTGCTATACAATATTTAAGTATATCACATCACCAACCATCCTTTACTCTACAATCCTTTTCCCGTCGTAGATGAATTTACATACATATACTCACGGATATAAATCCCTAGATGGGGTAGCCAGAGCTAAGGAATCAGAAATTCCTCAGCCACTTTTGGAAAGTTAAGTGGGGAAAAGATGGTAAAATAAAGGTTGTTGGTGATGGGTCTCCAACCGCATCGCCCTAAAATCCCTTTAAAGCCCCAATACCGTGGATGAATTTCTTTATTTGAAACCCTGGCTACCACTTTTGGAAATTTATAGACGTGAGAATATGTTTGTAAATAAGTTACGTCTTTGATTAGACTAAGAAACATCATTCATGTTAATATATTATAAATGTTATATATATACGCTGTGTATATATTACATACATATATATAGATAATAAAAAAGATATAAATTGATGTATAAATCCTCCATAGCTCATCGGAAACGGAAACTGTATTTTTTTATAAATCTTTCAAGGAATTATCATTTGTGCTAAAGTTAAACGGTAGAAATATTTATATACTTGTACAACGCTGTGTAGTGTTGACTTAGAATAGCACTAACAATTTTCTTCTCTTGCCTTTCACCAAATAGCCTTTTTCGCAAAGTTTTCCCGGTTCAACTTCCAAATGTGGCTGAAGACTTCTGATTTTTAAGCTATAGCTTCCTCATTTTCGGATATATAGCCGTGAGAATTTGTATGTATGTAATTTGGGCAAGAAGTTAGCTATTAAAATGCGAATGTTCCTATTATACATATGCGCATACTGTGATATCAGTTTCTGCTAACTTTGATTGTGCAACCACAATAATATGTTGTTAGTTAAGATGTTTTCCTTTAAGGTGAACGACCATGATAAAATCACATATTTATCTTATCACATGATTCACCGATCATTGAGCCATTAGCAATCAGTACATATGCCCTGAAACGATGTTCAAAAGTATTAGCACGTCAGCCATCCCTTTGGGGTATGCCTCGTAGACAATGAGTATGATTATACATACTGCATACACGGATATACCTCACACTTAAACTTTCACGCCGTATTTTTTAATGTTTTTTGACATGAATTCCTCATGTGGGGATTATTACTCATAAATAAAAGATGTTATTAAAGGAAAGAAAAATTTCGACACTGGCGTGACGGGGGCGTATACCCGAAGGTCGCGGGTTCGAACCCCGCCAGTGTCGAAATTTTTCTTTCCTTTAATAACATCTTTTATTTATGAGTTTCACGCCGTATATCACCGAAGAGGTTGGCTGAGGTACTAATACTTCTGTCTACTGGTGTTCTTAGTGCCCATGTTTTGTTTGGACAGTGTACTCTTGCTGTGTAGTGTCGGCTTAGAATAGCACTACCCCATTTCATCCGGTGGGTATACGTAAGAGGCGACTAACGGTATTGGGGCTTTTAAGGGATTTTTGGGCGATGCGGTTGGAGACCCATCACCAACAACCTTTACTTTACCATCCTTTCCCCACTCAATTTTCCAAATGTGGCTGAGGAATTTCTAATTCCTTAGCTCTGGCTACCCCTTCTAGGGATTTATAGCTGTGAGTATATGTATGTATGTATGTAACCAGTTAAATTGCCCAAATACCGTAGACATGCACGGAAAGATATAGGGTATTGCTATTTATCAGAATATACATATGTGTCGTAAAAGGGTAAGATTGGTAAATAAATAATGCAAAAAGTTGCTGAGAAACCTCTTGTATTGTATTGCTTTGGGTATATCCTTATATTTTATAGCAGATTTCATTTTTAAATATCCTAGCACTCTATTTATGGGAAAATTTTATGGGCACCTTGCTACGCTTCTGCTATATCTAAACTTTTGTTAATTTTACACTGCAGGAAATAAGCTTGTGATGAATTTCCTTAATTGAAATGATACCCACATGAAGTTTTCACATTTAAATTTTGCTCATAACGTTTTAATACTGGAGGCCAAAAAACCAAGCCCATAATATACATTCGTATTTTTTTTCTTTTTATTTACTCACAAAGTATAATATTGACAGATGGAACGCATAATATGATTATATTTACTTTACATACATACATATACTCACGGTCATATATCCCAAAAAGGGGTAGCTAAAGCTTGAAAGCTAGAAACTCCTCAGCCACACTTGGAAGTTGACAGGGGACAAGATGGCAGAAATTAAGATAGTTGGTGATGGGTCCCCAACAGCATCGCCCAATAACCACTTAAAAAAGGCCTATACCCTTACTTTACATTTCAATAAAACTACACTACATATAGTCATGTATGTTTGTCTGTCTGTACGTCACTACAATTTATTTCCCAAAAACTACGCAGTCAAAAATAATAACTCTATTTATGATCTTTTAAATTATTTGCAATTTTTATAAACATGGACCTTTAATATTTGTATTTAACATACACGTGTCAGGAATCTAGAAAAAGACCTTAGAAAATGATAAGGTTAATTGTTTTTTCTTAATAAATTTAAGTTTGAAAGAAATCGTACATCTCATAAAAAAATATCAACGAAAATCATAAAAACATAAACATAAACGTTCACGCCGTTTATCCCCGAAGGGGTTGGCAGAGGTACCAATACTTCTGAACTCACATGGCAGCGCCATCTAGTGTCCAGAGAAGGTACCCACGAAAATCCTTTCGAAATTAGTTGTTCTTATATTACATTGTTAGGAATATAATTATTTTAGCAAACACTATGAAAATCAAAATTTCGTTTAGTTTTTGTATTGTTAATTTCCGGTCAAAACTGCGTTCATCAATACAATGAAAGATTTCCTATGTTTGCTACTACGGAATCCTATTCAGGCGAGCACAATGACGAAATAACAATAGAACAAGTATAGTACAACACGTACCCTCGTGAAGGGTTTCGCAGTTCTAAGTATAAATAATTGAAACTATATATGAAAGCTTATATATGACTCTTTTGAGCCAAAATCAAAACGCAAACTTGTCTTTGTTTTTTAAAGTATTTATGCGAAGTTACATTTGTAGTTTTACAAAATATCAAAAATTACTGAATACATTTTGTTCAAATATTTTTTTGTTGTTAGTTTTCATTGAAAACTACAATATATAATTTATTTATATTATTCACTTCCTTATCTTATCCTTATCTTATAGTGGGGAGGAAATTATTTTCCGCTTTGAGAGTTTATATTTTTTTAATTATAAATTTTTTTGTTTTCTCTTTTACCTTTGAGCGGTTTTCAGTTTCTATATATTTATAAATTTTCCACCTCGTATTCTCAATAATTTTGGAAATAAATTGCTGCGACAAACGTACAGATAGACAGACATGTCGAAAGTAACAGGTTTTTTTTTGCCATTCGGCTACGAAATCCTAAATAGCAGACCACAATTTTTATTTGCGCTCAGAAACTCCCAGCTCCTCAGCATCAAGCCTTGATGACAATAAGCAGTTTATCTGCCACACAATCATTAATATCCCTGAAGTCTTCCGATTTAAAACGGGCGTGAGTGTACATATATGTTTATCAGTATGTATCACAATACAGGTGTTTAGCATATAGTATCAGCTACGTTAAAATCAGATGTTTGCTTGGCGCCAAGCACAGTGTGTTCGCGACCGACCAACGGAACCGACGCGAATCGATACTTGCATTCGAAACTTCCCGCGGTTTTTACGTTGTCGAGTGATAGATTTTCTTTTCTGTGTTCGAAATTTGAATTATGGTTTCCTAATTTTCTTTTTAAATTCCAAGGAAGTTATATTGTACTTTTTACTTTTAAGTGCGGTTTTTTAGATAAAAACTATTTGGTGGTGAAATTTAAAAATGACGAATATAATGTAAGTTTTTTGAATATTTTTAATAAGTTAGGTACTAAAATAAAACCATTTGCACAAATATACAAAAGTACAATAATGTACCTTTTTACTTAAGTTAGCATAGCCGTTCCAAATTATATTGCGGAAAACCCCCAAGTCGGTTGCGGATTTAAGTGAGTAGACTTCAATATATATTTTTTGTATTGAAATTATTTACGAAATTAGCTAGTTTGATTCACTGATCAAAGGTATCAAAATGATGTTCTATTTTGATAAGATTATATTATTGAAAAAAAATATGTGTGGTAGCAGGTATATTACAATATTTTTTTTACAATAATAGTTTTTCTTAGTAGTTCGTAGTTTTCCTTCTGGCCTGAAAGCCTTATGCTTTACATTATCCCTGCCACACTTTCAGAAATAACATGTCTAAAAGATTTATTTACTTTGGCATTTAGTTTCATTTGTTGTTTGGATTAAATTATTTTTAAAAAACATACGTGTCGATGTAGAGTATTACTAACGCATTTCTTCTCACGAGAGAGAAGAGAGGACTGTTTTTTCTGAAGCTCTGGCTACCCCTTATTAAGGATTTATAGTCGTAATTATATACATAAATGTAAAAGGGATCATTTAATCAAGAAGCTAATTTTAAATTTTTGCCCTTTAAATATGACAATTGTCAATCACTGATTCTAATATCTCAAAGAAATATCTTCAAGATCTTTAACACCCAAGCTCCTTATTACACCCACACTTACTAAGCTCAGCTTTGCGATTGCACCCGTATTGTAAAATGATTAGATTATAATGTCGCGATGCCCTTAAAATATAAACATGTAAGCTGTACTTAAAAACAAATAATAGGTTTACATACTTACATATCGCACGCTTAATACTACAGTGACCTATGTCAAAATTTTGATGAATTGAGTTACAATACTACACAGACCTTAAAAAGCAAGCTCTACAACATAGGCACGATAAAACACCCGTATTCTTAACACAAAAAGGTTCAATTTCACTTGGGTCTTTATCGTCTGTATAATAGCTGTAAATCCTAAAGAGGAGTAGTTAGAGCGTGAGAATAAAAATCCTTAGCAACTTTCAGATGTTAAGTGGCGGAAGAAATTAAATAAAGGAAGGTGGTAAAATGCTCCAAATTCTAACTCGCCTCTAGATATGGGTTCGTGATATTCTAAGCCGTTACTACGTGTCTAAAAATAAGTATGGAGTAACTTTATTATTAACATACATACATACACATACTTATGACCACGAAACTTCATACTGTACTAACCACAATGGAGTTTTGCTATTTTTCATCAATTCTACACGTTTAGTTTTTATTAAGGTTATTATTGTTTATGAAATTATCAATATCGATAAAATTTCGCTATCACTTCGGTTTCCTGTCAGATTATCAATTTACATTACAAAAACATCATATTAGAAAAGTTGATAGTAGTGATTTAGATCTGTCTAGAAATATATCATAAAATCTATCACAAATTAATCAAGTGATTACACTTTTTAACTCCCATAGCTACCAATCTACTTTGAATACAAAAATTTGAACTAAACATGAGGATAGCTGATTTTTCAAGATCACTTCCAATTGTGGCTGAGGAGTTTCTAGCTCTGAAGCTCTGGCTACCCCTTTTTGGGATTTCTGGCCGTGAGTTTATGTTGTGTATGTATGTTGATCTTGCAAGAAGCAAGAGCTACAAATAGCCTCGTATCCTTATAGTTACCTCATTAAACACACGGGGGAAGATATGTGGAAGTGCTATTCTGCAGGCACGAGCACTATTTTATCGACATGATAACGGTTAGAATGAGATGGCAGTATACGATACTAACTAAGTGCGTAAGAGATGGCTGCTTTATCCCACGCGATAACTAGTTTAAACACCGCTCGTGCTTGCCCTTGAGATGGATAAGGAATTACATCCCTACTCCCTCTTACTCAAAATTATTTTTCATACCAAGTACTGAAAGAAACGCATTCAAAGAAAGCTTTTAAGTCAATAATTGCCAATTTGGTTTACAGATGTGAGTATAAAAAATGGATACACATATTTACGAATAAAAATTCCATAAAGAGGCAGTCAGAGCTGCAGGGAAGAAATGGGATAGTGTTATTATAAGCCGATGCTGTACAGCAATAAGTAAATTTAATAACTCTGTGTTATAGAGTTTTAAGCAATTATTTTAAGTAAAGATTGTATTTTAGCACCTAATACTGTAGTGAATAACACTTGATAACCTGAGCTGTTGTTATTAAAATGCCATTTTTTATTGAACACATGACCCAGATTCATTTTGATTACTGATTTTCAAAACATCTCCTTACCTGCATAGCAGCCCGTACTAACGAGCGACCTTTTAACTAGATATCGAATAGAAAACAGCCATCTCTTACGCACTTATTTAGTATCGTATACTGTCATCCCATTCTAAACGATATCATGACGTTCGTCCCTCAATGAGATCAATTGTTAGTATGTTGTTGAGATGGTTTGGGCACATTGAGAGAATGGATGACAGTAAATTGGTGAAAGAGATATATAGAGCCAATGTGGAAGGTAATGTTAGTAGAGGACGACCTCGGAGGACACATTTGGATCAAATAGAAAATGTGCTCAAAAAGGCAGGTGTCCGCAGTATGAAGAATAAAAGAGCATGTATGAAAAGGGAATGCATGATGCCTACCCCAATGGGTACTAACGGCGTGAGAATATGTATGTATGTATGTAAGTTTCTTGTAGTATGTATGTAGTTTGCTGTGTAGTGCCGGCTTAGAATGTCACTACCCGTTTCTGCCCACGGGTGTCTTAAGAGGCGACTAAGGGTATGAGGCATTTTTAAGTGGTTTCGGGCGTTGCGGTTGGAGACCCATCACCAACGATACTTTATTTCTACCATCTTGTTTTATCAACTTTTAAATGTGGCTTAGGAGTTTCTAGTACTGAAGCTCTGGCTACCCTTTTTGGGATTTAGGGCCGTGAGTATATGTATGTATATAAGTACCTTGTACTTTAATGTCTAAGCAAAAAAGACTATTGATCTTTTTTGTGTCAACTCTACACTTTTTCTATCTAAGTAAAATTGTTGTGTGAATTTTGTCACGTACGATCTTTTTGTTAGTTTACACTCCACTGGCTTTTTTAGTTACGTTTTGTGACGCCATTTATGACTCACTTTAAATAATAATAAAACACGTCTTCCTGGTGACGTGACTTGATAGTGTTGTGTCGGTTTAGAATAGCACTAAACCATTTCTACCCGCGGGAGTCGTACACGGCGACTTACGCGAGATTTCTGAATTGAGTATTCCAGCTGAGAACAACTTAAGTATCGTTCTGTCGGATTGAAATATTAACAACTGAATGAGACAAAACAATACTTAAGTCATTCTCAGCTTAAATACTCAATTCAGAAATTGGGCGTTAAGGTTTCTGGAGACTCATCAGTTATCACCAAATATCCCTTATTAATTTACAGCTCTGCATAGCTAGAATGAGCAGCCTTTAAACTAGATATCGCGTGGTATAAAACAGCCATCTCTTTCGCACTTACTTAGTATTGTATACTGTCATCTCATTCTAAACTATATCGTGACTATAAAATAGCGCTAGTGCTAGGCCTCCTGATACTTCTCCTCCTCCTGATAGATCTCCTTGTTAGATATCCTCTACATAGGTTCCCTATAAATTTCTAGTAGCTACTGCTAAACCAGTTATAATTTTAATTGGTTTTTTTTATTTCATTCCAAATTGTATAAATATATACTTAAGGCTACAATTCCCAAAAAGTGGGGTAGTTAGAGCTTATTTGCCTCGTTTGACACCCTTGGAAAGAAATGTATTAGTGTTATTTCAAGCCGACACTACACAGCATCATTCATAATTATTACATACTTCGATAATATTCGATACAGCAGCGGTATTGTTTGAAGATACATACATATACTCACGGCCATAAATCCCAGAAAGGGGTAGCCAGAGCTTAAGAGATAGAAACTCATAGTAGTGATGGATTTCCAACCGCACCGCCCAAAAAACACTTAAAAGCCCCATACCCTTATTTGCCTCGCTCGACACCCTTTAAAAAAAGTAGTAGTGCTATTCTAAGCCGACACTACACAGCATCATTCATAATTATTATATACTTCGATAATATTCGATACAGCAGCGGTATTGTTTGAAGATAACACGTAATTGTTAAGTGAATGACACTTCACCGAGTTACGCTTAGTAGCTACTCCAAATAATCGATATCGTATTGTACCGATTCGAGAGCTCGGTCAATATTTTTCTAGCACGACACTAGATTCATGTTTTCGTTTCACACCTATAATAACGTCCATGCAAAATGTCATACAAGCAAAATTTATTACTTTTATACAATCCATGTAGATTCCAAGTAATCGTCGAATACTTGGACGTTTACTTACTCACGCCATTTGTCCCATTAGGGTAGGCAGAGTTTATCGATCGCTTCTCTATATATTCACACATGCCCTAATATTTCATACGCCGGCCTTTTGAGCGCATTCTCTTTTTGATCTGAATATGTAGAGTGTCCTCTGTGGTCGTCCTCTTTTGACATTTCCATCCCTTTTTTGCTCTTTATAATGTACTTGCATCATGTGAATCTAGCTTAAAACAAATTAACTAAAAGAAACGTTTTAATTACAAGTGATCGTTAATTTTGAATATTATGCGTTTTATTTCTATGTTTTTATTTTATTTTATTTCTATTATAAATTGAACTAAAAATGCTTATTGAAGTACTTTTGAAACTGCACCATTGCACCATACATACTACAAAACGCATTACAATATCATCAAACTATGCCGCCAGAAGGGCAAGCACGAGCCGTGTTTAAACTAGTTATCGCGTGGGATAAAGCAGCCATCTCTTACGCACTTACTTAGTATCGTATACTGCCATCTCATTCTAACCGTTATCGTGTCGATAAAATAGTGCTCGTGCTTGCCCTGCAGTTATAGATATATAAGAGTACATAGATTGGCATTATTAAGGTAAAATTTACATATTGGCAAATATATCAAGTACGTGAATTTTCATCAATTTTATTTCAGCTAGTTAGTAATCCGTCATACTAGTGTCACGCACACTAGCATGATTTTGGTCTCCCTGTCATCTTTGTATAGCCAATCTATATACGTGAGGCTAGCATAATATATCTTTACCGTGGATTGATAACCAGAAATTGCCCATCACACACTCATGAACATTTCTGCCCCCCAACTTTACTGTTCACGGATTCTCTTTGTAAGCCTAAAATTGTTGCTATCCACTTATCTGGTACTATTAAAAATGTTGAGGAATGCAAATTAATCAATTTTCACTTTAATTCAATTATTTTTATTATCTGATAACAGCTCAACGGAATGTACGTATTTACTGACTGTAAAATCTATGTTACGGTTTAATAAAGAAAGTAAACAATTATATATTATTAATTATAGCCGTGTAGTGTCGGCTTAGAGTAGCACTACCCCGTTTCTACCGATGGGTGTACGTAAGCGGCGACTAACGGTGTTGGGGCTTTTAAGGGTTTTTCGGGCGATGCGGTTGGAGACCCATCACCAACAACCTTTACTATGCCATCTTTTCCCCACTCAACTTTCCAAAAGTGGCTGAGAAATTTCTAATTCCTTAGCTCTGGCTACCCCTTCTAGGGATTTAGAGCCGCGAGTATATGTATGTATGTATGTAAACAATTATATCAAATTGAATTCTACTCTCTAAAATGAGGAATGAAGGAAGAATAAGTAAAGGATTTTAATTTTAGAGTGAACACCTATAGATTTGTGTATTAAGGTACTAGGTACTGGAGTATTAGGTTTATCCACCACCTTTTTTCTTCCGACAAAAGACCAATAACTAACCATCTTTCTTCCTCTTCATATTCCAATGGAGGCTTGAGAATTGGTGATTTTAAAGCTCTGCCTACCCTGGTTTGGGAAAACAGCCGAGTGTATATACAGGAAGGTCTGGAGTAATCACACTAACTTTAAAATTTTAATATGGTTTGATTATACACAGGAAATTAGTAACACCGAATTTTATTGATTTATTGATAATTTTATCGGTAATAACAATAAACACAAGATTCATAAAAATAAGTGTAATATCCACATTTGAATCGAGTGTCCGAAAACGGGACATTCTTTTTATAATAACATAAACGTTCACGCCGTTTATCCCCGAAGGGGTTGGCAGAGGTACCAATACTTCTGAACTCAAATGGCAGCGCCATCTAGTGTCCAGAGAAAGGTACTCACGTTTTGCTTAGACAGTGTACTCACGTGATGGGGGCAGGCCTATCGCCGTTTTTGTACGAATACACTGTCACATGACTAAGCTATTTTATTCTTTATAATTCGGACGCCCGCCGGTATTTTTTATAATAATAAAGCTTAAGCATAAACGTTCACGCCGAATATCCCCGAAGGGGTTGGCAGAGGTACTAATACTTCTGAACATCACGTGACTTTGTCATCTGGTGTTCAGAGTACCCACGTTTTGCATTGACAGTGTACTCACGTGATAGGGGGCAGGCCTATCGCCGTTTTGTACGAATACACTGTCACATGACTAAGTACGACTTAGCCATGTGGGTTCCCTCACGATGTTTTCCCTCACCGTTAACAACCATGATAAATTAACCACACATATGTCTTTAGAAAAGACAAATTGGTGTAGGCCCGACCCAGGATTTGAACACTAGTCGTTTGCACGTTAACCGAGTGTTCTACCCACTAGGCTATCACGGTTGTTGTTGTTTTTATAATAACTATTATTATATTGGTGGTATCGGTTCTTATGGTGGGTTAGCACCACTATTTTTTTTACTTTTTAGACGAACCATTCGTGTTTAATTTCTAATTTTTATAGTATTCAATAGTGTTCCATACGTATACGTATGTATATACTCACGGCCATAAACCCCTAAAAGGGGTAGCCAGAGCTTCTGAATAAGAAACTATTCCGCTATTTTTGGAAGTTCAGTGGGGATAATATTGTAAAATAAAGGTTGTTGGTGATGGGTCTCCAACCGCATCGCCCAAACATCACTTAAAAAGCCCAAATAACCTAAGTCGCCTCTTACGATCACCCGGGGTAGTGCGAAATAGGGTAGTGCTATTCTAAGCCGACACTACAAAGCGCTAGTGTTATCTCATAGCAAATTGTGATTATCGTATTTTATTTGGGGCTAACTTGATTTGTGTATTATAGCCGTATAAAACGGAATGGTGTTAGTTTCAGTCAAGCAGATAATTGGCCTAGACCTCATTTTCAAAACATACATACATACATATACTCACGGCTATAAATCCTTTAACGGGGTAGCCAGAGCTTTGGAATGATAAATTCCTCAGCTACTTTTGGAAGGTAATTGGGGAAAAGTTGATAATAATATACGTTTTTGGTGACGGGTCTCCAACCACATCCCCCAAAAATCACTTAAAAAGCCCCTATACCCTTAGTCTCCTCTTACGATCACCCACGGGTAGAAATGGGGTAGTGTTATTCTAAGCCGACACTACACGACTAAAACATACCATTTTTATATTTTAAATCGATTAAATTTATCAAACTAAACAACATTGCATACGGAATGCTTATCTATAATATTCTTATTTTCAAAATAATAAATACAAAAAAAGTGTCGTACCTAGATCAAACTGAGAAAGTATAGTGAGGTTCTTAGCCTCAGCTGAAATAAAAAAACATATTGTGATTTGACCAGATGTAAATGCTAAAAGCAATTTTTGAGAGCACCACCCAAGATATGAAACTAGGACTTCTACTAAAGGGCTTATTCCATTTGTCTGAATGAAGACGTCTGAAAGCCACAGAATTTGAATTCAGACAAGTGGAATAACGTTCAGAACGCTAGGCTTCTGAAAAGTAGACAAATCTGTGTAGTGGAATAACGAGCGTCTGCGGCAGTAACTTCGAAGGACGCCTGAATTCAGAAACGACAAAGTGTAATGGAATAAGCTCTTAAACAGTAGTCAAGTAAACAAACAATCATATGCACGATGGTCATACGTTCTTGAAAATTGCTCCACTTTGAAAACATCATTAGTATGTGTCATTTTATACGTTTATTAACACAGCTGGTGTTAGTCATAGGTGAAATATATTTAAAGTCTAAGCAAATTTTAAGAAAATATGCGAATTGTATGAAATATAGGTCAAGTGAATGTCCGCCAACGCACAATGAAGATTTACATACGGCAGTATTTAAAATACATACACATACTCAAGCCTTTAGTTCTCATTTGGGTAGGTAGGGAGTATCAATCGCTACTTTGTACGATCCGGGCAAACCTCTCTAGCTTTGTTCATATCCATTAAGGGCCTCCCCGTATTTTGCAGCTATTGCGCTCACTCTTACGTCAAATTTACTTAGAGTGACAGGGACGGAAAAAACGCGCGCGCAGGATAAATGTTGTTTTTATTTAGTTTTATTGAATAACTATAATGTTTAAATGAAATTTGCTGTGTAGTGCCGGCATAGAATAGCACTACCCCATCTCTTCCCTTGGGTGTCGTAGAAGTCGACTAAGGGTAAAGGGCTTTTTCATCTTCGCCCCTACACCAATCCAAGGTCTGCCGTGCCGAGGGATGCGTGGCCAGGGGTGAGCCTGGTCGTTAGCGTGCCGCCGTCCCGGAGCCTGGTGAACTCCGGGTACTAAATAACCTTACCTAGTCAAGCGGGGCTCTGGCTAGGCGGACAGTTTACTTCCCTTGCTTTTCGTGGGGTCCAAATGTGTTTCGCAACAAAAATTAAACACGATGGCGGCGATATGGCTCGCCACCTATCACGCCGTGGTTCCTCGCGGGGCGAAAAGTGGGCTAAAGAGACCCGCTTTGGTACGATGAATGTGTGTGGAGGGATGCATGAAAAATTAGATGAAGTATGTTTGATTATAGAAGACAGAAAACTAGATTTTCTGTGTGTAAATGAAACGAAGCGCAAGGGAAAAGAGGTTTCACAACTTGGCCCATTTACAGCTATCTGGTCGGGAGTTGCCGAGAGTGACAGAGCTTGCCAAGGCGTGGGACTTCTGATATCTGAAAGGATGGCTAAGTGCATGAAAGATTATGCGTGTGTGAGTCCAAGGCTCCTATGGATAAAGGTGAAGGTAGGGCTTGTCCGGATGCGCATAATTTGCGTGTATGCTCCGGACATGTCCAGATCACTATCCGAGAGGGAGGAGTTTTGGAATCTGTTAGACGATGTTGCGAATGGGTGTGATGAAAATGAGAAAATTGTTATGTTAGGAGATTTTAATGGTTGGGTTGGTGTGTCACGCAACGGTTGTGAAAGAGTTTTAGGAAAGTTTGGTGATAAAAGAGTGAACGAGAATGGTGAGAAAGTGATTGAGGTATGTTTGGAGAGGAATCTTTGTGTTACGAACACGTTGTTTGAACACAAAGATATCCATATGTATACTAGACAGAGAGGAAGCGAGAGAAGTATGATAGATTTTGTGATAGTGGATGAAAGGCTAAGAGCAAAGGTTGTTGACACCAGAGTCCATAGGGGCATTAACGTTGGCACAGACCACTTTCTCGTGATATCACGATTGAGGGGACTGTGCACGCGTTGGCGTCACAGGGCCAAAGTGTCGACAACTGAATTTGCGAGAATAAAAGTGGAGAAATTGGAAGAGGATGAAAATATTAGAGATGAATATATGAAGAAATTGGACGACAGACTAAGTTGCGTGGAGATGAAGGATGAAATGGAAATAGAAGAAGTATGGGATGTGCTCAAATCGTCAATGGTTGAATGTGCGACGGAAGTATGTGGATTGAGTAAAAGAACAAATAGACCACCAACAAGTTGGTGGGATAAAGATGTGAAAGAGGCAGTTGGAGATAAGAAGAAAGCTTGGTTAGATTTACTAGCGATTAAAGCTAGTAAACGAATGGATGCGAGAGTAAAAGATGATGTAGTGAAGAATAGTGAAGATGAATATAAGAGAGTTAAGAATGAGGTTAAGAAGAAAATAGAAAAGAAAAAGCGTGATCTGATAGAATGGTGTGAGAGGAAACTCTCCGATAATTTCCGGAATAACCAAAAGTTGTTCTGGAAATATATCCGGAAAGAAAAGGGAGTTTCCCAAAACACGAGAGTGAATGTTGTGAGAGATGAACAGGGTGAATTGGCGACGGATGAAAGTAGCATAAGACGAGTATGGAAGAACTATTTTGAGGGACTCTTTGAAAAAGAGGATACATCCATTTCTTCGCCAATCGGCAGTAATGTTGATTGGAACGACGTTATGGGTGACTTTAGTGACAGTGAGATCAGTATGGAAGAAATAATGAAAGCAATGAAAAGTATGAAACTAGGGAAAGCGGCAGGGTATGACAGGATAAACACTGAAATGCTGAGGGCTGGTAAAGGGGTGGTGGCTTCCTGGTTGTACTTCCTTTTCCAAAAATGCTGGTCGAGTGGCAAAGTGCCACAAGACTGGTGCAAAGCGGTAATTGTGCCTTTATATAAAGGAAAGGGGTCACACCAGGAGGCTAGAAACTACCGTGGAATTAGCCTACTCAGCATTGTCGGTAAATTGTATGCAAAGGTTTTGATTGAAAGAGTGATGAATGAAACGGATGATAAAATTTGGGATGTGCAAGCAGGATTTAGAAAGGGAATGGGATGTATGGACCAAATCTTCTCTTTAAGGAGCATCACCGAAAAGTTCTTAGCTAAGAACCGAAAGGTGTATTGCTCCTTCATTGATTTAGAGAAGGCGTATGATAGGGTGGTAAGAAAGTGTTTATGGGAGGTGTTATCCAAGTTCGGTTTGGGGAGTCGACTTATACGTGCACTTGTATCACTCTATGAGGATTCCAGTGCATGTGTGAGAGTAAACGGGGAAAATACTGACTGGTTCGGGATCTCTCGGGGTGTCCGACAGGGTTGTGTAGCTTCCCCGTGGCTCTTCAATTTGTTCATGGATGACTGTTTAACAGAGTTGCGTGAAAGTGATTATGGATTGAGAATGGGTGGATTCATCATTAAATGCCTCTTATATGCCGACGATCAAGTGCTACTTGCATCATCGGTGGAAGAGCTGCAAGAGATGATGAATATTGCATGTGCGTCTTTTGAAAAAAAGGGAATGAGGGTGAATGTGGATAAAACAAAAACTATGGTTTTTGAAAGAGAGGTGAATATGACCGAATGCGTGATTGAGATTAATGGTAAGAAAGTGGAACAAGTGAAAGAGTTTGTGTATTTGGGAAGTTTGTTTACTAGGGATGGAAAGTGTGATGAAGATATCGAGAGAAGAGTGAAAAAGGGTAATGCGGTAAATGGAGCACTGGATAGTCTAATGTCTAGTCAGTCGGTGTCTGAAAAGGCCCGAATGGCTGTGCATGATGCTGTCCTCGTTCCTACGCTTATGTATGGCAGTGAATGTTGGGTGTGGCAGAAGAAGCATGAAAGTAGAGTGAATGCAGTAGAAATGAGATCCCTCAGAAAAGTGTGTAATGTAAGGTTATGTGATCGTGTGAGGAATGATGTGATTCGTGAAAGGTGTGGTGTAAAAGATGATATTGTAAGAAAGATAGAAAAAGGAATGTTGAGATGGTTTGGGCACATAGAGAGGATGGATGACAGTAAATTGGTGAAAGAGATATATAGAGCCAATGTGGAAGGTAATGTTAGTAGAGGACGACCTCGGAGGACACATTTGGATCAAATAGAAAATGTGCTCAAAAAGGCAGGTGTCCGCAGTATGAAGAATAAAAGAGCATGTATGAAAAGATTGATGGATGTAAACGAAGCCAGAGAGGTTTGCCAGGATCGTACAAAGTGGCGATCGATAGTCTCTGCCTACCCCAATGGGAACTAACGGCGTGAGAATATGTATGTATGTATGTATGTTTAAATGAAAAGTTACACATCTTAAAGCTACGCGTATATAGACACATAATCAGTTCACATGTATGTTATGCCAGTGGAGCCTATACGGTTTTTTTGAAAACAAAGCATGTTCCAATTAAATTTTTTTCATCATATTTTTCAACAAATTATTAAAATGGTAAACATCAAGTTTTAACACCATGAACTTATCAGCAACATATATTTTATTCATGTCATATCAATATCATCAAATCAGACTTTATAAAATTTACAAACAATCAATATCAACCTATTTTTCCGGGGACGCCCTTGATGCCTGTCTTTTCAAAGTAACTTAATAATTTTAAAACTTGATATGATGCATATATGGTATAATCGTATGCCAGCTGCTCGGACGAAAAATTGTCATGTTGTGAGAGCGTGAGCGCAGAACAGGCTGTTCACCATTCTCTCTCTCTCTCTCTCTCTCTCTCTCTCTCTATAGGTCCAATGGTCGATGCATTCAAATAAAATAGAGATAGAAGTAGGAACAACTTATTTATGAATGGTTTTGATGAAATATAAAGCGAATGTAGAGGTGTTGTTTTGTTAGTAGAGGACTGCCGCATAAGAAGTTTGTAAAATATACTGTAAAATTTCATAAATATGCGGAATTCCGAGGTGAGAGGAATAAAAGAGAAATCATTTGTACATAACATAATGCAGTCGGTACTGTAAATGATATGTAATTTAATAATAATAATTCAAAGTCCTTACTTTATAAGAGCATGTATGAGAAGAAAATTGAATTTGAGGGAAGATGAGATGTGGCAGAGAGTGGTAATCGATAGTTTTTGCCTACCGAATATGAGTAAGTAAGAAATAATAAGTAATGTAGCTGGAAACCCACAACTGAGGATCACGTATAATTATTACATACATACATATACACACTGCTATAAATCCGTATAAAAGAAGGGG
This sequence comes from Bedellia somnulentella, assembly GCA_963576735.1. Classification (NCBI taxonomy): domain Eukaryota; kingdom Metazoa; phylum Arthropoda; class Insecta; order Lepidoptera; family Bedelliidae; genus Bedellia; species Bedellia somnulentella. The sequence continues at coordinate 12,119,580 of OY755193.1, forward strand.
TAGCCAGAGCTTCGGAATAATAAATTCCTCAGTTACTTTTGGAAGTTGAGTGGGGAAAAAGATGGTAAAATAAAGGTTGTTGGTGATGGGTCCCCAACCGCATCGTCTAAAAATTTATTAAAAAGCACCAATACCCTTAGTCGCCTCTTACGGACACCCACGGGAAATAACGGAGTAGTACTATTCTCAGACACTACACAGCTGAAATGAATAAGATTGTATATTTCTTTAATCATGTGATGTTTATAACTAATATGTTTTTTATGCTTTTGCGAATCTGGCCCAGATTGTTTTTACATGCATAAATCTATGAGATGACATTGGTTGATAAAGAATTGTTCTATTTACCTACGTACCTATCGCTGATATGATGCGATGAAAAAAGTAGATTATGTAAATAATGCTTGAACTCTTTTCTTACACGAAAACATATTTACTGTGTAGTGTCAGCTTAGAATAGCACTACCCCATTTCTTCCGGTGGGTGTACGTAAGAGGCGACTAACGGTATTGGGGCTTTTAAGGGATTTTTGGGCGATGCGTTTGGAGACCCATCACCAACAACCTTTATTTATACCATCTTTTCCCCACTATCATTTCCAAAAGTGGCTGAGGAATTTCTAATTCCTTAGCTCTGGCTACCCCTTCTAGGGATTTACAGCCGTGAGTATAGGTAGGTAGGTAGGAAAACATATTTACGTATACTCACGATATTAATTCCCATTGGGTTAGGCAGAGACTATCGAACGCCACTTTTTACGCTTCTAAAAAACTCTCTTGTATCCCTTACAATTATATCACATATATGCTTTTTTTATTATTTTCACTTCGGGCTCCGTTCTTAATTTTATTCCAATAGGGTATTACACCATTTTTTGAAAACGGTTTTAAATTAATCCTGAGATCGTAATAAACCAGTAGAATTTTTATTTCAATTTTATAAAACCGAAAAATGCCTTAAAAACTATTTTTTATTTATGATTTTGAATTTTCGCGCGGAAACGCTAGCCGCCATGCTGTTTCGGCTCGTGACGTCACTTCGTTAGTAAACAATACGACTGCAAAAGACCAATAACAAGATTTGTGAAAATAATGAGTTCTAATGTTTATCATTGGTGTCTTGTGCCTGAATGCAGTAACACAAGTGTAAAAACGCCACAAAAATTGTGGATTCAAGTGCCCAGTGATATTAAAATGAGAAACACTTGGTTGAAACTGGCAAGAAGAGACCCAAAATCATTGTCCACAAAGACTAGACTGTATTTTTGTGAAGACCACTTTGATGTAAGTATGCGTTATAAATGGTAACTTAACTATTGAATAAATATTAAAACTTCATGTTAATATTACAAAACAAATGTCATATTTTGTAATGTATTTATAGGTTATATTATGTACCTATGATATGTAGTGAGTTGTAAACTTCATAAATATTATATTCCATATTTTAGCTGGAAAATGATATGGAAAATTATACAAAGTATAAGATAATGGGGTCTGTTAAACGAATTCGGATGAAACCAAACTGCGTGCCATCCAGATTTGATTGCCAAGCAAACAGAAAACACAAGTCCTCTTCAAGCGAGGCTCGGCATGCCTTCATTAAAAGACAAAGAATGTCTACAATTAAGGAGATTGAAGAGACCATACAAAATGAGAATTATGTTATATCATTACCATCTTGTAGTCAAGGTAATTTATTCTATTTGTAGTTTATGCAGTTGTAATAAATTATCAATAGTATCACTAGGACAGATACTAATATTAACCATATTTTACTATTATTTCCAGACTTTTTGACACATGAAATTAAGAATTGTCATGATAAAGCAGTCCAAGCAGTACAAGCCCATGAACATAAAGCAATTCAAGTCTGTCGGATAACACACTACAGAAGTAGATATGTGCAGACTAGTATAAAAAAAGAAGACAGCATGACGTCACCTTTCAAGACAGCTGTGTGTACTGCAACATCACCCTTTAAAGTATCTCAAGGAAGAATGAGCAAACTATGTGTATCTCCTTTATCAGCCACCAAAAGAAAACTGAATTTTTTTGAAGATAAATATGAGAGTGATGAGTCATACGCACCATCAATAGCAGGTTCGACGGTAACGTCTAGACAATCAAAAACTACTTCTGATGCTAGCTTTCAAGAGGAATTCGAAAAAGTTGAAAAAGTACACCTACTGAGTACTTTGTCTAAGATAAAAAGTAAGCCCCGATTATATATTGGTCTACCAAAGGAACTCTATTTTCTGATAGATTTGATTGAAAAACACACTAACATTTCTGAGAGAAATATTTTATTCTGCTTGATGCGAATAAAATTAAATAGAACATTTGCACAACTCGCTGATGATTTTGATATATCGGTGACTCGAGCTTGCAATGTATTTTTCGACACAATGCCAGCAATTGTGAAAGTACTTTCACCCTTTATTAAACAGTTTTCAACTAATACAATCAAGAAAAACCTACCTATTGCTTTTAGGCATAAATATAATAAAGTGACATGTATAATAGACTGCTTGGAAATTGAAATTCAAAAACCAAAAAAAGCCATGCACCAAGCATTAACCTGGTCAGACTACAAAAAAACTAATACTATAAAATATTTAATATCATGTACACCTGATGGTCTTGTGAATTTTGTGTCTACTGGATATGCAGGAAGGATAAGTGATGTAAACTTAGTTGAACACAGCAAATTTTTAGATAGTTTGCCATCTAACGCTTGCATTTTAGCTGACAGAGGGTTTAAGCACCTTGAACATTTTTTATCTCAAAAAGGATTTACTTTGCTGAGGCCTCCGAGTGTTTCTGCTGGTTCTAAATTAACAAAAGCTGAAGCGCGACAGACAAAACAAATAGCCAGTCTTAGAATTCATGTCGAGAGGGTCATTCGAAGATTAAGAGAGTTTGGCATGTTAAAGATGCATTCAGTGATAAATTCAAATTTAATTTGTATGTTAGATTTGTGTATTACAACAGCTTGTGCCTTGATTAATTTACAAGATGCCCTTATTAAATAACTGGTAACATGCCTCGCCCTAGTACAGCTATCTACACATCATAGTGAAAATTGTATCAAAATTAATCAAGGATTAAACGAATACTTGCACAGGCAACTTTGTTTTTATACTATGTATCATTATATTATAATAAAAAAATGTAACCAATAATAAGTATACTTTTATTTTTTCCATGGTGCACTGTATAAAGATGATGTTGGTCAACACATGACTGAGTTGATTTGAAGAATGGGTCAACGTGGCCACCATAATAGAAGTGCATGTGCAAAATATGTGAATACATAGGCACTATGTATAGGGTCTACTGCACTGCTATATTGGTATCAATTGAGCTTTCAATATTACTTAGAAAGTAAAAATAAAATTAATTCAATAAAACAACAATCATTTTCATTATAAAATAAATGTATTGTACATAGGTTACAACGTAATAAACAATAACATTGACGTATTATATTATAAAAAATTATCAGTTATTCATATAATAAGAAGAAAAGTATATTTTCAAAGTTATTTTTCAAACTTTAACACTTTCGTATAAAATTGGAAAGATGTTATTCTTCCAAAAAGCAACTACACTATTTAATAACTTCATTACATACTCATGTTCATATTCAACAGGAATTATAGTGACCTGATTATTTTCTTTAAAATCACTACTAGCAACACAAAAATAACTTTTGTTTCCTTTAGCACAATACATTTGCATTTGAACTTGTGCAAAATATTTCTTTGAAATTGTACCGTCTTTATTTATATAGTGTTGTGCAGTTTTTTCACTTGATGGACACTTAATTTCAAAAGTAGTCTTGTTATTAATCCCATCTGGAGAGCCAGCAACCATTGGGAATGTCTCAGAAATATATAGACCACATTTTTCTATCTTCATTTGTATTTTCTTTTCCACTGTTATCCTGACTTCATCTTCCAGTTTTTTACCTCTTGATATTGCTGGAGTTTCTGGAATTTTTGCACCAAAAATCATAGCGACCAAAGTACCATCCACAGTTTTGCACCGGCTCACTTCATAGCATTTCGAGGCTGTGATTCTGCCATATCTTAGTTCATGCCACAAGCCACTTTAATGTTGATCTCTAGTTCTATTCTCTAGGAATGATATAGTTTTTTGATTGAAAAGATGAGAGATTTTATTTAAAAAAACGTCACAGTTTTCATCATGGTATTTAATTATTAGATGATGCAGTGATAAAGTTGATTTGCTGTCAAAATCAGGTTCATGCTGCAAAAACTGACATTTGTTGATTTTTCTTTTTTTGCATTCTACAACAAATTCATTTAACAAACTGCTGTCTGGAACCATCTCCTTAGGTTTTCTTTTAGAGATTTCTTTTGCACACAAAATTTTTATTGATGAACCGACCTTAGCCAGATTCGATTTCCTCCAATAGCATTCAACTGAAGTACACGACGGGGCTTCGGTTCGGCGGTGTAACCACATTAAAAATGCAACACTGTGCTTGCAGCCACCTTCTGACGAGGGGCAATCGTGGCACTTAACACTAGTCACAGTCTCTTCCTGTTCATTCACAATAAGTGTCACTGCATAGGGCTTAGAACGCACTTTGTGTTCCGGGCATACCGTACACTTAACAATGCATGTGTTTTGAACCCGCTTGAGCTGCACATAGCCTATTGCGTCGTCCCCGTAAGATTCCCTTCCCGACCTGATGACAAAAATAGGTTAGGTTGGATTATAATAGTAAACACAGGTATTATCGTGTCGTGTATTGTTATTGTATTATATTTACTGTTAGACAAAACTTGATACGATAGTTACTTACATTACTGTTTTAATATTTCTCAATTCGGCAGAACAGAAATCGGGATTGGATGCAAAAAATTTCGCCACCATCAACGTATCTATCATTGGTAGATTTGTACTTTCTGCTTTCACAAAACCGTCTTCCATGATACTATTTTAATAAAATAAAGGATAAAGGTCCATAAACGTGATAATACCCCGTAAAATTTCAAAATAACACAGCATAGAGGAAATAAATCACTTCGTAACACAGAGCACCACAAGAATCTTAGATTGTTTACTATCGGAGTGACGTCACGTCACGTCGAAATCCAATGTGGCGGATGGCGTTTTAGACATTTAAAAAACAGATTAAAAAAGACGATTTATAAAATTGAATTATAAAATTCACGTTGCATTTTAATAAATAAATACTGACGTTTCTCGTTTACTTTTTTCATAATCTATCATAAACATTCATTTTTATATTTTTTCTTACATGGTGTATAATACCCTATTCACGAAACGTAAACCTTAAATATGCAAATGCATAATCATTTCAATATAAATTCTCCGCATATACATTTAGTGCCAATAATTTTGAAACTAATAACCCAATTTCCCCTTTCAATTTGCTCAGAAGTACCTATTCAAAAGCCACTACCTCTGTCTATCCCATAACTCACAGAACCCTCGCACGGACAAGTATTTTTGAAATCTAGTCGGACAAAAACCCCAATTACGAAATTGCCATTATGAACCTAAAAACTAGTTCCAAGTAGAGATAACAAACCGATGAACTATGTTTAGGCACATCTACCCTCATATTTTGTCCGCCGTGCGCACAACGACAGTCGGAACTCGATCGTTTTAACTTGTGTATTGAATCAGTTCTCGGCGGCCTTAAAAATCGACAACTTTAAGGATTTTTTTAAAGATTTCAAAGTTTACCTTGCAGTTTGAAAGTGATGGATTCTTATAGAGTAGGTAAGTGGCTTTATTAGTGGTTTTAAAGAACAGTCATAACCTAATTAACTATGTCTTTTTTTGAACTAATGAAAAACCACTTAGTTTCATACTCCGATTTTGATACATTTTGTTCTTTGCTAAGGTTTTTGTTTGGGTACCCGGATATACCCGGCTATGATTTTTATTGAGGGTTGTTTTAGACATAATACCCTTCTAAAATACAATGAAAACACATCCGGATACGTCCGGATACATGACTTTTTTTAAACCAAAAGAAGATAGTTTTTCGATAAAATGTAAATTTCTTTTTTTTTTTTTAAAGTTAGTTTTATATTATATTTTCTTCTTTTAGGTTCCGAAGGTACTTCAGGAGTAAGGGTTGCGACCCGACGCTACTTTTGTTATCGAATTAAAATGAAGATTTACCCAATTTGGATGCCAAATTAGAATTTTTAAGAGAAAATATCTTAATAGACCAGAATTTTAAAAGGGACCAAATTGTTTTGACCCTGGGTTCTCCCGCGCTATGCTGGATGTGCAACCGGGTAACATTCTAAGCTAAATAGAATCCAATAAGACACAAAAATAATTTTGTCCGACTAGAATTCAAAAATACCAGTATGTGCCTCGTTATCTGGAACCAGTGAAAGTCCCACAAATTAGGCTGCCATTGTGATTTTCTCTCAGCTAAGACCAAAGCATTCCCAACGTCACGACTGACCGTGTTTTGCATAGAATGCAAACTAACTTTACCGGATTAATGTTTTGCCTGCAGCCATCTGACATCTAACACTGGATCATGAACTTAAGACTAGAATGCTTGTTCTATGTCTGTTTTGATCGAGAATGGGAAACTGTTTTGTTCTGATACCTATACCTTTAATATATGCCTTTCTTGATATTTATAACTGTGTATATGTATCTTTTAGTTTATTATCTTTGCCCCACTCAAGTTCCAAAAGTGGTTGAGGAATTTCTTTTTCAGAAGCTCTGGCTATCCCTTCCAATCCAAAGATTTATAGCCGTGAGTATATGTATGTACGTATACGAGGGACATGCCAAAAGAAGTTAGATACTCTTTTCTCATTTAATTGACACTGGCAAGCTATACACCATCTTATAGGCTGGTTTTTTATTGACATATTTGAATATCCCACCAAAAACATTAAATGTAAAAAAATGCCAAGTCTCTCGATGCAGTCTTTCCATCGTAAAAAGTTTTGAGATCTCATAGAAGCCAAGTCCTATTCAAAATATTTCGTAGTTATAAATCAACATTTAGTAATTGTATCAATAGTTTTCTTTATATTATAATTATAGTGACTTGGCAATGAGCACAAGAAGAAACAAATAAAACGGCATATTTGGAGGAGTTTAAAGTTACACACACCGCATGCGTAAACATTAATATCACAAAATTAATTTTCTGTTGGTTTATCCGTGTCGTCCCAACCGAATTTCGGCAACGGCAGTCAGTCTTAGTGCACTCTCGATTCATTTACTTTCATAAAGCGATGGCCCGTAAGGTATTCTTAATTATTGTATTGGAGAATGTAGTCGGTAGTGACCATCATGATTCACACATAACAAATAATCTGATCACTGGTCTCGTCAGTAACATTTGCACATAATTCCAGGCAGCAAGCAGCTTTTAATTTGTGCTCATTGCCAAGTCACTATAATTATAATATAAAGAAAACTATTGATACAATTACTAAATGTTGATTTATAACTACGAAATATTTTGAATAGGACTTGGCTTCTATGAGATCTCAAAACTTTTTACGATGGAAAGACTGCATCGAGAGACTTGGCATTTTTTTACATTTAATGTTTTTGGTGGGATCTCATTTATTTTTTGTAAGTGTATTTCTTTCTTTTACTTTTAGGTGACCTCACAATTTCTTGGACGTCAGCTACTGCTTTGCTTAGAACCCATTCTCTGTCTCTATCTCTTTTGTTTCTTCTCTGAGGCTTCGTTACTTCTAAGGTAGACAAGTCTGGGCGATATATACTTCGGAGTCGATTATATTCAGCTATTGCTGTCTCCTGAGCTTTGATACTACTAAAATTCCCTTATCGTTTGACGACTGAAAACTCCCATACATGCTGTATGACAACGAATGAAATAAACACGACCCATCTCCAGGAATAGAGATGACTCTGTGTGGACAAAGGTCGCCATTTATGTACAATATTTCACGTTCCATTACACTATATTTACAATTACCTACTTCTATAACAATAGGGCTTAAACTTATATATATATGCAAACTAAATAGAACTAAACTAACTAACAAATAACTAACTAAATAAATATATATCTACTAACTTACAAACTATAACTAAACTAAACTAAATAACACGTAAAGTTCTCCGAATATCAATTATCACTACAATATTTTTTAGTTTCGAAATGGGTTTTCATTGACAGATGTATCAAATGAATATTATCGAATTATTTTGAAGTACTACTTACACTGCGCTTTGTAACGAAACCATAGAGCGATTCAGACAGGTACAACGCCATCTATCGAGCGCTCATACAATATTTATCGCAATACAATGGAGTTTTAGCTTTATTAATTTAATGAACTTTATGTATTAATTTGTATTAATGATAGTCTATGTATTACATTTATATTATTCTTTTCTATTCTATGTATGTATTCATCCAATTGAATAGGTACTTGAACAACGAACAAAGTTAACAATGCAGTCAAAATCCATACATAATGTTCTTGCCAAACCGCAAATATAAAATTGTTTTCTATGGCATATAATTTTTTAATGTTTTTATAATTTTTCCTTTATATGTGGCTAATGACCTATCTTGGTGCAAAATTTGAAGTTTCTAAGTCTGCTAGAAGTACCTTAGATTTTTGATGATCTGTCAGTGAGTCAGTGAGTGACAAAATGGTGTAACTTTGATCGACCGTAACTCCTAAACTATTAATTCATTTGGCGTGTAATTTCGAACTTAAGCTTGTTCTAATGCCTACTATTATTCACCGAAAACCTAAACTCCTAGCTTTGTCCACGTCGAAGATATAGGGGGGGCGAAACAGCCGCGAACCGCTTCGAGAAAAGATGGTACGGCCGTGCCCGTTTTGCTCGAGACTTGGCAGGGGCACTGCCGTGCCCCCAGATAGAACATACTTCTTTTATTTATTTTTTATTTCAATGAGCATCATTTTTCCGAGAATCTGGCGGGAATTCACTTGCAACAATGGAGCTCAGCCGACGTGATTGTTGCGCTATGATTTATTATGACTTTAAAAAAGGTTTAAAGCCTCAAGAATGTTTTGAACTTTTGGCTTCTACTTTTGGTGAGTCTGCTTGTTCCCGAGCAACAGTATTCAATTGGTTTGCTGAATTTACAAGAGGACGGGGATGTCTCGAAGATGAAGCGAAGACAGAACGGCCGCCAACCGCGGTCACGTTCGTACAGTCGAAAAACCTATTCGCGAAAACCGACGAATTACATATGTAGAGCTAGAGCGAGAACTAGGAATTGGATCAGCAGCAATGCAAACCATAATTCACGACCACCTTTCTCTCCGTAACGTTGTTCGAGATGGGTGCCGCACAAACTTACCGATGAGCAGAAAGACCGTCGGGTGGATTGGTGCCTATTCATGATAGATATATTCAACGGAGGCGAGAAAAAAAATACGTATATGATATACTGACTGGTGATGAAACATGGCTTTTTAACTATGATCGCCTATCAAAGCGACAGTCGACTGCATAGTGCTTTGAAAACGAGCCAACTCCAACAAAATGTCGCCGTGCACGAAACAAATGGTAGCCTCATTTTTCTGCAAAACGGGTCATATGTCTACTGTTGTGCTAGAGAATGAAAGAACGGTGAACTCCGATTGGTATGTGACAGTTTGCGCTCCAACAGTAATATCAGCTTGGTGTGACAAGCGACCGAAGTCAGGAATCCGGCACCTTCTCTGGCACCTAAAGATGAGTGGTCACAATATTTTCCAATTGGTTCAGACGTATGGAAAAGTGTATACGTGCTCAGGGTGAATACTTTGAAGAGATCGATACTTGTAATAAAGAAATTTTTACTCAAGAATTTTGAGTATCTAGTTTCTTTTGGCATGCCCCTCGTATGTATCTGTTTCATCGGCACACTTACACAGGCCAGGAAAAAAGTGGCTTCGCGTTAAATAAAAAAAATATACCAAAATTTACGTTAGCTTCAGAAGAACTTTTACCTCGTGGTATCTCAGGTAACTTGTGGAAAACGGTATAGAACCAAAAATATATACAAGTCAGAAAAAAAAGTATTTATGACTTCCTAGCCTTGATTCCCCTTATCGCTCCCCCTTTGAAGATAAAATGTATTTGCTAGTGCGATGCTTCCCAATTGGGGTGATAAGTCTCGTTTAGATTTAGGTAGGTTTTAAAGTGTTTAGCAAACTGTATAGAATTATATGTGTCGGCTCAGAATAGAACTTCCCCTCTCTGCCTACCCCTTCTGAGAATTTACCACTTGTGTAAATGTATGTATGTTAAACGAATATACACTCTAACAAATTTTCTCTCCTTATACTTACCCTAACTCAATATTTCACGCTATACAGGAATATCCCCGATAAGGTGGCAGTGGTAATATTACTTACTCACTTTTTGCTAAAGCGGCCAGTACACAATGGCCGACGATGGCCCACTGCACGCCATCACCTCTGTGTATAGGGGGCACTGGTGCATGATAGCGGACAATACGGGTGTCGTAAGAAGCGACTAAGGGTATTGGGGCTTTTTATTGGATTTTTGGGCGATGCGGTTGGAGACCCATCACCAAAAACCTTTATTTTACTATCTTTTCCCCACTCAACTTCCAAAAGTGGCTGAGGAATTTATAATTCCTTGGCTCTGGCTACCCCTTCTAGGGAATAACAGCCGTGAGTATATGTATGTATGTATGTATGTATGTATTCAGTTAATATCTCAACAAGTTTGTTATTCCACGCATTCCTTGTCACCCATTAAACGAATGGGAGGATTAAATGGCTAATGGAGTTACGAGTACAAACGATACGAATATATCATGTTTACTGGTTTTTTATTGATTAATTGCTACTGTTTCGTGATCTTGTGTAAGATTTTTATTTATTTACTAGTGGATCGTCCCAGCTTCGCACGGGTAGCGTTGTTTTTTTAAATATCTGAGGTTTCTTTCTTCAGTCACTGCTTAAGCATTGTGAAATTCAGCGCAATGTTTTCAATTTATTTAATTTATAGCACTCCCTAAACAGTGTAGTTTGGTGATTTTGAATGCGCTTTAATGAACGGTTCAGTATTTCCATTAAATAGCAAATTTTGGAATAAAACGCTATGAAATATTTATAACAATCTGAAAAATAAATCATTACGTGATGTAGGATGCAACTACTGGCGCCATCTAGTATGTTATATATAAATTAATAAAGATTTGGTTTTGGTCACGGGCGCGCTGGCTTATTTTATGTATAATTTCGGTGTTTGTCTACCGATTTCTATGATTCTTTTTTTATTGAATAGGTAATAATGTTACCTTTTTTAAATTAGTTAATTTATGAGTGAGAAGTTTACAAACGTAAGAGTAAACAAATATAATCAGAATGTTCCGAACTGCTAAGCTATCAGGAATTACACGTGTTATTGTGAGTCAACCGTAAAAGATAGACATAAACTGTTGAGGATTTTTTTTAGGTAATTTTATGAAGAATATTTCCGTGATACATGATTTCTATGTAAGTTTAACCATTAAGGCTGCACACGCGACGGAAGCTTAAAAAATGGAGTAACTTCTCCCGTTTTCCCAAAATTTCCCAAAATTCCCCTTTACTACTCTGCTGGAAAGTATACAAAAACCTGCGCAGGAGTATGAAGAATAATTGTACTAAGTTTCGTTAGAATCCGTCGAGTAGTTTTTGTTTCCATAAGGAACATACAAACCGACAGACAGACAGACAGACAGACAGACAGACAAAAATTTTACTGATTGCATTTTTGGCATCAGCATCGATCCCTTATCATCACCTGATAGTTATTTTGAAAATATATTTCATGTACAGAATTGACCTCTCTACAGATTTATTATAAGTATAGACTAGCGCCTCGGCTGGGCTTCGCTACCTAGAGTGTTTAGAAGACTTTGAAACACTTAAATATCGTTGTTTGCTTAAATAAAGTACAATATTTACTCAGTTATGTTTATTTTACATATACATACATATATAGTAATAGTAAATGCCGTGTAGTGTCGGCTTAGAATAGCACTACCCCATTTCTTCCTGTGGGTGTACGTAAGAGGCGACTAACGGTATTGGGGCCTTTAAGGGATTGTTGGGCGATGCGGTTGGAGACCCATCACTAACAACCTTTTTTTACCATATTTTCCCACTCACATTTCCAAAAGTGGCTGAGGAATTTCTAATTCCTTAGCTCTGGCTACCCCTTCTAGGGATTTATAGCCGTGAGTATATGTATATATGTATGTAATATAATAATATAAAAAAAAAAAACAAATAAAAAAATTAGCACAATTATTAAATGATTTTAGTTTATTTTTATAATACATACAACCCCATTGTAAATAATAATTAAAAAAAAATTAAGCATCCAACAAATTTATAACAGACTGATATAAGAAAGGTATTTTCTATTTACGTAACTTCCTCAGGCCCGTGATTATTGGATCTAAATTCAATAAAAGTCGATTCAACAGATCAACATTTGTCAACTCTCTTGGAAATTTCCACGTTTAAACTAAACGACTTACTATTCTGCTTCCTCAGAAAGCTCACCAATTGATATCCCCATACTGTCGATAGCAACCGTGATAGCCCAGTGGGTAGAACAGAACACTCGGTTATCGTGCAAGCGACTAGTGTTCAAATCCTGGGTCGGGCCTACACCAATTTGTCTTTTCTAAAGACATATGTGTGGTTAATTTATCATGGTTGTTAACGGTGAGGGAAAACATCGTGAGGAAACCCACATGGCTGAGTTGTACTTAGTCATGTGACAGTGTATTCGTACAAAACGGCGATAGGCCTGCCCCCTATCACATGTGTACACTGTCCATGCAAAACGTGGGTACTCTGAACACCAGGTGACAAAGTCACGTGATGTTCAGAAGTATAACTACCTCTGCCAACCCCTTCGGGGATATTCGTCGTGAACGTTTATGTTATGTTATGTTTATTATGTCGATAACTTTGATCCATGTAACAGTACTTTATGAACAGAAGCTGTCTTATAAAACTAAATAGTCTATACTCTAATTCAGTATATAAATCATCAGTAGCTGTGGGTGGATGCATAGTTAAAACTTTAGTTAAATCCAAACATTCACCCCTAATTTAGGTTTTGAACGTACGTGTTACATTCTGTCTTGCTGTGTAGTGTCGGCTTAGAATAGCACTACCCCATTTTTGCCGGTGGGTGTACGTAAGAGGCGACTAACGGTATTGGGGCTTTTAAGAGACTTCGGCGATGCGGTTGGAGACCCATCACCAATAACCTTTATTTTACCATCTTTACCCCACTAAGCTTTTCAAAAGTGGCTGAGGAGTTTCTAATTCCTTAGCTCTGGCTACCCCTTTTAGGGATTCACAGCCGTGAGTATATGTATGTATATGTATGTGTTACGTAGAATACAAATAAGTAATAGAATAGGTAATAAAATTGTGGCAAAATGTATAACATACCTTCACCGTTAATAACTATAATTTTTGTGTCACTATCTCCAATAGCTTTTTGAAATATAATCAAAAACGTTAACACGAATTTTCGCTGCTAAATAAATCAAACTGTTGCTAACGACTTAAGTGTTCACTTTCGATGACAATTTAAAGATGAAAGAACAGAATGATATAATAGAGGTAAAATAATTTTATTGGTAAATTTTGAGTATGATGATAAACATAAAGTGGGTATATCTCATTGTCAATATTTTGGACTTTTTACCTACGGCGGGACGTGTGTGCATTGTCATAATCATGGAGGTTATAACGATATTTTTAAGAAAAAAAACAGTTACACCTGCAAATATTGTAAGTTCAATGAAAGCTTTAAACAATTATTTTCCTGCCTCTGCCAACCCTTGCGAAACGCACGGTTTTAAATTTGGTGTGTATTCTCTGTTTAAAAGAGAGGTTTCTCAATGAAATAAATATTAATTTAACACGGTATGGGCCCTTGCACAAGCTTCCTAAATAACGTAAAATGTATGTGTTAATTAAATGGCTAATAAAAATACACAAATGATAGAAAATAAATCACTTTAATTTGTTTTTTATTGAATAATTGCTCCCGTTTCGTGTTGGCCAAGATTTTTATTTATTACCACAGTTTGGTCGACCTCTTATGAAACTTTAACTAAGAAGAGCCAGGTTTTTAGTTAAAATAAAATAGAGAAGAAACAAGGCTGGTAGATTATTACTAAAAAATAAAGAATAAATAAAGGAAAGAAAAATTTCGACACAGGCGGGATTCGAACCCGCGACCTCAATTGGCAAGAGCGACGGGGGCGTATACCCGAGGTCGCGGGTTCGATTCCCGCCTGAGACGAAATTTTTCTTTCCTTCATTTATTCTTTATTTATTAGTAATAATCCTCACATGAGGTTTTCATGAACAAAAAGATTTAAATTATGTGATAGTTAGGCGTTTCCAACATTTGCATTATATCTGAAAAGATAGACAAGTGGCCTTCCGAATTAGTAAAAAATTCGGAGGTAGGAAACGCAAACACTACTAAAACGTGTAAAAGACATAAAGGATAGAATAATTTCGCGGTGGCAGCCATTGACACGGTAGCTCAATTGGCAAGAGCGACGGGGGCGTATACCCGAGGTCGTGGGTTCGAATCCCGCCTGTGTCGAAATTTTTCTTTCCTTCATTTATTCTTTATTTATTAGTAATAATCCCCACATGAGGTTTTCATGAACAAAAAGATTTAAATTAAGGCTGGTAGATTTAAGGCAATTTTTATTTAGCTCTTCTTTTAAAACCCGTGCATTTATTTTTTGTTGTATTTCTATTTAATCATGTTTATTTTCGTTTTGTCGACAGATTCCAAATAACGGTGGTGGTATTTGCTGTGGTCCTCTCAGCGTCATGTTACTGGGGTCCCGACCTGCCTCCCGGACCGTACTGCGGTTTGAGGAACGAGTGCTGCGTGGATCGGAGGGACTCGTGTGCGCATCGGATATTAGGTTTGTCCTCTTTTCAAGTTTAAGTTTTTTTCTTTTGTCATGATAATTTCGTGATATCGAGATTCGGTTGCATGCACGAAATAATGTCAGGTTCCGCAATCGAGACGGCACAACATGCGGAAGCACCCTATTGAGTTCGCTGAAGCTATGTGCGAACTTTAATTAATCCGTGCATCAGGAGTCAGTTCACACGCTCACTAGCGGCATCTCTCTTATATCCCACTTCGCGGTATCAAATAATTTCTCATGCTAGTATAATTCTAAGAAAAATATAAGATGGTACACAACAGGGTGGCTATATTGGCTAGTATTTCTTTGCTGTTCTCACACTCCTGTAACGCATACAAATAATTAATAATTAAATTATGCATTTTTCTTATCAGAATTAAATATAAAATACCTCCCTAGACACAGTATGCTACTGCGACGAGTTCTGCAACCGCACCGCGTCGCACGACGACGGATGTCCGGACTACTTCGAGGTGTGCCACGGCGCGGCGTCACGGAGCTGCCGTCTTAATGCATTAAAATCTCAATGTCGTGTCTTTTCCGTGTTTATCCGGCGTCATGAGTTCGTGTTATTGAAACTCTCTTTGAAATAATCATATATCAGTATCATTTCTTTTATTCTAGACACAATGTGCTACTGCGACAAATTCTGCAACCGTACGGCGTCGCACGACGACTGTTGTCTGGACTATTTCTCGGTGTGTCACGGGGCCACCCCGTCTTAATATTTCGAATATAAATACCGGCGTCGACTATATGT
Source organism: Bedellia somnulentella (assembly GCA_963576735.1). NCBI lineage: Eukaryota > Metazoa > Arthropoda > Insecta > Lepidoptera > Bedelliidae > Bedellia > Bedellia somnulentella. The sequence continues at coordinate 12,135,337 of OY755193.1, forward strand.
ATAACTGGGACTTTCTTTCGATAAAGCATATTTCAGTATAATTTCTTTTATTCTAGACACAATGTGTTACTGCGACGAATTCTGCAACCGCACCGCGTCGCACGACGACTGTTGTCCGGACTACTTCGCGGTGTGCCACGGCGTCACGGAGCCGCCGCCGGCGCCGCTCGTCATGCCGTGCAAACACCGCGGGGAACTGTACTTGCCGGGGCAGACGGTTGACGAGGACTGTAATACTTGGTGAGTATACATACATACATACATACATACATATACTCACAGCTATAAATCCCTAGAAGGGGTAGCCAGAGCTAAGGAATTAGAAATTCCTCAGCCACTTTTGGAAATGTGAGTGGGGAAAAGATGGTAAAAAAAAGGTTGTTAGTGATGGGTCTCCAACCGCATCGCCCAACTATCCCTTAAAGGCTCCAATACCGTTAGTCGCCTCTTACGTACACCCACCGAAAGAAATGGGGTAGTGCTATTCTAAGCCGACACTACACAGCATTGGTAAGTATATTTATTTTTATTTTATTTTATAATTACGGAAAACTTACAACTAGCAATAGTTAAATAGTAACTGAAAACGAGTAGCGTAGAAGTTGTTGCTGTGTAGTGGCTTAGAATATCACTACCCCATTTCTTCGCATAGGTCGTAAGAGGCAAATAAGGGTACCGGGGTTTCTAAAGTTTTGAAGTTTGTTTTAAAAACTTTTCCCCATTTAACTTCCAAAAGTGGCTGAAGAATGATTAATTCTGAAGCTCTGGTGACCCCTTCTAGATATTTATAGCGGTGAATATATGTATAGAATACATACTATTTAAAAGTCTATATGACTTGTCACCGACGTGTAAATGACGCGGGGAGCTGGAGCTTGTAATACTTGGTGAGTCGATTTAGGATTAAAAGAAAGAAAGGAAATACTTTATTCTCCTCCTGAGGACACGAACTTAAAAAAGAGAAAATCATTTTTATTGCTAAAGTTTTGTAATGTACTATATTACCTTTCCTCTAGGAGCGGTTTTGCTTCCATTTAGCTATCAAGGTTTTTCATAATCACGTGCAAAATTCGTTAATATTAATAGGAATCCATCAAATGCTTTGCCAATTCATGATTATGTTTACTGTAATCAGTTAAACAGAGCCTGACACGTGCGAATTCGCATCGCTTAGCTATAACTAGTTTATGAGCATAATGCCGCGTTTAATTTATCCAAGTTGACGTGTAGTGCTGGCTTAGAACGTCACTACCCCTTCCTACCCACGGGTGTCGTAAGAGGCGAAGGGTATGGGCTTTTCTGGCTAGTTCTGGCTATCTCTTTTAGGGATTTATGGCCGTGAGTATATGTATGTATGCAAGGAGCTATCCAAAACCTTTGATCTACTCGTAAATTGGTCTATTGGAATACAATCCAAGTCCATACAACTTAACAAATTATTAGTACCTCTACCAATCCCTTCGGGGAAATACGGCGTGAACATTTGAGTTCAGCACAGTAATGTCAAACATAATGACGAAAACTTTAATAAATGTCATCGCCGTCACTTTTCCCGCCAAACAATGGCGGCGCGCCAAAACGTACGCAAACATTTTGACGTGTGCATCACCTGAACTGAGTGACTCGCTAAATATATTCACCTTAGAGAGCTAACCTTCGCTCACGGTCACGGCTGCTCTCGACATTAGCATTATAGAGCGGTTATGTGACAAGTTGATTGCATAGCTGTGTAGGCTTAGAATAGCCGTAAGGCTTTAACGGGTACCGTAAGATGCATTTAGGGTTTTGAGGCTTTTTTAGTGATTTAATTTAAATCTTTTTTTTCATGAAAACCTCATGTGGGGATTATTACTAATATTTTTTTCTTTCCTTTATTCATTCTTTATTTATTAGTAATAATCCCCACATGAGGTTTTCATGAAAAAAAAGATTTAAATTATGTGATAGTTAGGCGTTTTCAACATTTGCATTCTATCTGAAAAGGTAGACAAATGGCCTTCCGAATTAGTTCAAATTCGGAGGTAGGAAACGCAAACACTACTTAAACGTGTAAAAGAAATAAAGGATAGAAGAATTTCGCACTGACAGCCAATTGACACGGTGGCTCAGTTGGCAGAGCGCCGGGGCGTATACCCGAGGTCGCGGGTTCGATTTCCGCCTGTGTCGAAATTTTTCTTTCCTTTATTTATTCTTTATTTATTTTTAGTGATTGTTGAGCGATGTGTTTGGAGACCCATCTCTAAGATCATTTAGTTTGCAATTTTTTCGCCACTTAACTTTCAAAATACAAAAATGACTAATGAGTTAATAATCCTTAAGTATTGGTTACCGCTTGTATAACACGCTTATGCTGTATGTATGTAACCGACTCCATTAAACTCGATTTTGACCCACTTTAAACGGACCGATTTAATTCTACATTTATACACTTATCGAGAATCACTAGACACTAAAATAATTCCATAGGTTCATCCCATTATCCTGAGGGTCGTCAAGATTAAATATTTTCAGTTGACCAGTACTTAAAGTTAGAAATAAGTTTAGTTTAAAAAACTGAAAAACACGCTTTTGAAGAACATTTAACTTAAAAGTGAAAAATAATTCCCAAGATAAGCTTAAAATATCAAAAAGCGTCGGTTGCTCAGTGCCATATTTTTCGTCTGTCGAGCACCCATGTGTGAGCCCAGTGTGAACGTGTTTAAGTTGGAACACTAGCTAGACTAAAGGTTGTCTGGAAGAGATCGCCTTTAACGATAAGACCGCCAATTGTACCTCACTGTAAACTGTTTGATCATATTATTATTTTTGTAAATTTGTGTTTGAGGTGCAATAAAGAGTAATTCTATTCTATTCTATAATATTATATTATCTGTGATTGGAACACATAGGACAAACTGATTCAAGTATTAACTTACACTTTCTTACTGCGCTAGGTACTAATATTAAAAATCGATTTAAGAGCTTCATGAGAATGTGAATGTATACTTAAGATGAACACTACAAAAACACTTACATACTAACATATACACACGCCATTATTTTCCATAGGGATAGGCAGGTACAGATCGCCCCTTTATACGATCGTGGCAAATCTCTCTAGCTTCGTTTAAATCCATCAATCTTTTCATACATACATTTTTATTCTTTATACTTTGGACGCTTGCCTTTACTAAAACACTTGCGACCTATAAAAGATCACGTACGTTTAGTTTTAATAAATATAAAATGGACACTAAGCAAAATTAATTGTTTTAATTAGGTCCGGATTACGTGACAAGAACTAATTTCCTTAGTTACGCTGAGTCAGTAATTTTACACATGCTACAGATGGAGACGTAATAATTTTCCTGTACATAACATAACATATACTCACGGCTATAAATCCCTAGAAGGGGTAGCCAGAGCTAAGGAATTAGAAATACCTCAGCCACTTTTGGAAATGTGAGTGGGGAAAAGATGGTAAAAGTAAAGGTTGTTGGTGATGGGTCTCCAACCGCATCGCCCAAAAATACCTTAAAAGCCCCAATACCGTTAGTCGCCTCTTACGTACACCCATCGGTAGAAACGGGGTAGTGCTATTCTAAGCCGACACTACACGGCAATTTTCCTGTATCATACTATTTTCACAGTGGAGTAGGCAGAAACTATTGATTGTCATTTAGTATCTCACTTTAGAGTTCATACTATTTATTCCTGAGTTTTTTCACCTTAGTTAAAAATTGAACCTTTGTTTATATATTATGCCGCAATTGAAAATATTTAATTGAGATACATGTACGTTAGAAAAGAAAGAAACACTTTATTCATTAATCAATTCAATCATTTTTTTTAGAATCTTTAACATTTAGATTTTAATCGATTTTGTTGGTTGAGATTACAGGATGTTCTTGATACAATAACTTTAAAACTGCATTTAACAAAATTAATTAAACATGAATCGGCCCAGTTTCGCTTAGTGTTTTTTCTTGTTTTAATGGTATTTTAAGGAATATAGATTACGTACTAATGTAGTAAACGAGATTCAATTAATATGACAAAAGTTTTACCACCTTCACTTTTACGGGACATGGTATACCTATTTAAAAAATACTCATTTTTTTTTTATAAATCAAATTCAGCTGAGCAGTTTAATGCTAGACCGATAAATTGTTATGTAAATAAAATGCAGATTCTAAGTTAATTCATCAAAATATAAAATTTTTGTAATCAAAAATCAAATAAAATCGATTACAATGTCTTTACCGTTTCGAAACTAAAATGACTGAAAAATTTAAGCTTTATCCAAGAACATATGCTATTTTTTTAAACTGAGAGGCGCAATAAAAAAAACCGTTTATGTAATATCTTTAAATTCTAAAACATATAGTTTTCACACAGTGTTCTTGTTCCCGCAATAGGCCAGTCTGGTGGACTATGACCAAATAACCCTATTCAAGATAGACTTGCCGTGTAGTGTTGGCTTAGAATAACACTACCCCATTTCTACCCGTGGGTGATCGTAAGAGGCGATTAAGGGTATAGGGGCTTTTGAAGTTATTATTGAGCAATGCGGTTGAAGACCTGTCACCAAAAACATTTATTATTATCATATTCTCCCCAATCAACTTCCAAACGTGACTGAGGAATGTATCATTCCAAAGCTCTGGCTACCCCGTTAAGGGATTTATAGCCGTGAGTATATGAATGTTTGTATAAAAGATAGACTTGAGTCTCGAGTCCCTCGGTGCGGACATATATGGGAGTTTTAGACTTCTTTTCGACGACACTCCTGGGTGCCTAAAAATAAAAAGGAGCATGTCAAGGAGCTGTTTATCACAGTAAATTAAAATAAAAAAAATCAAAATAGGACATCAATGACATACATGATCCGGAGATCACCAAGTCGACTCCCGCTTAGGACAATAATTAATAAACAAGAGTATATGACGAGAAGATGCTGTGTAGTGTCGGCTTAGAATAGCACTACCCCATTTCTTCCGGTGGGTGTGCGTAAGAGCCGACTAACGGTATTGGGGTATTAAGAGATTTTTGGGCGATGCGGTTGGAGACCCAACCTTTATTTTACCATATTTTCCCCACTGAACTTTCCAAAAGTGGCTGAGGAATTTCTAATTCCTTAGCTCTGGCTACCCCTTCTAGGGATTTGTAGCCGTGAGTATATGTATGTAGGTAAGAATATAAATGTGTTTTTGTTTATTTAATATATAACTTCTGAAATGGCTGAACCAATTGAAATGAAATTTTGCAAACACGCTCGGTATAACTGGAAATAGGTTTATAACTATTTTGTATACTCCTTAGTGATAAGGGTTTGTTATATGTTTGTTTTGTTCATTGTATTTTTCAATGGGCTAACTAATCCGCGTAATATATCTGTATCATTTATTTTTAAATTATGTTTGGATAGCTGTCACCAAAATCTTAACAAAAACATGACACATTGAAAACAAACATGGCGGATGACATAACGCGGGAAATTTCTTCGCGAAATAACAATGAATTACTTCGACCTTGGCGGTTATGTTTTGACACGTTTAATTTATGTCCTGAACGAAACAAGGCCGGACTGTTAAGTGGAATGTTTGGGTTATTGGTGTTGTATCAATTTCGGGAAATACTATTATGTTAGTAACCTTGGTAGCTAGCCAGGTTTCGAATTAAGGAGGGCTATTAGCTCCTTATATTCGTTACACGTGCACCGCCCGAGATTTGCACGGGTAGCGATATTTTTCAAATATCTAACGTTTCTCCAGCTGTGTAGTGTAGGCTTAGAATAGAACTCCTCTTTTTCTTCCCATAAGTGTTCATAATAGTCGGCTAAGGGTATTGGGGATTTTTAAGTGATTTTTGGCAATGACGACCCATCACCAAAAACCATTGTTTTACTATATTTTCCCCACTCATCTTTTAAAAGTAGCTAAAGAATTTGTAATAAAGAAGCTCTAGCTACCCCTTTTAAGGATTTATTACCTTGAGTATGTGTGTGTATGTATGTTCTCCATTAACTGCTATGCGCTTTTTGAATTTGGCGTGATGATAAACAGCTTATAGGACTCCTGTATAGTGAAGCTTCCTGATTGCGAATTCCAAAGAAACAAAGTTACAAACTTAAGTTAATAATAGAAGGAAATTCGATTTGCCTATCAGTTTACAAGTTAAACCCAAATAGAATTTGACAAAACAATTTCCTTAGCCACTTGGAAATTGAGATGGAAAATTATGTAAAGTATGTTCAATGGTAAATGTGTTTTCAATAAAACAGTCCTCCAATCACTTTAAATCTTCAGAACCTCAATTCTTACACAGATAAAAGTACAGTAAAGAAGTATACAAGCAAAACAAGATACCAAATAAAATAAATATCTAGCAACTTTTTCAGATTACAATAATAAAAATGTATAGATAAACGCGTTTTCATAAAATGACCAGCTTTTGTGCTAATTGAGTCATTTCCTATAAAATGTTTCGACCATAATAAAACAGCGTTGTAATTCTTGTTGGTAATAAATCTTCGCAGGCTTTCTACATAAAACATGTATCATCTATAATAAATTCACCCTACGACTATACTTTTAAAACGGAAACAACAGAATTTTATAGCATGAATAGTTAGACTATATAAATTGGTGTGATAATGATATAATTCAAACACGTATCACAACTATAAATAAGGTTTGGAAATTTATTAGCAACTTTTTAAACTTGAGTGGCGAAAAGGTCGTAAAATAATAATGGTTGGTAATGGGTCTCTAGCCAAGTCGTTCAACAAAACTCTCAAACTCAAACATTCACGCCGTACATCCCCAAAGGGGTTGGCAATGATACTCATACTTCTGAACATCACGTGACATTGTCATCTGGTGTTCAGAATACCCACGTTTTGCATTGACAGTGTACTCACGTGAAAGGGGGCAGGCCTAGGTTTTGTACGAATACACTCTCACATGACTAAGTACAACTTAGCCATATGGGTATCCTCACGATGTTTCCCTCACCGTTAACAAACATGTGAAACTAACCACACATATGAGTTTATAAAAGACAAATTGGTGTAGGCCCGACCTGCGATTTGAACCCTCATCGACTGCACGATAAGCGTTGTTCCACCAACTGAGCTATCACGGTAGTACTAAGTAACGTATTCAATATCTATCTATACTTATACATACATATACTCACGGCTATAAATCCCTTAACGGGGTAGCCAGAGCTTTGGAATGAGGAATTCCTCAGCCACTTTTGGAAGTTGATTGGGGGAAAGATGGTAATAATAAATGTTTTTGGTGACGGGTCTCCTACCACATCGCCCAAAAATCACTTAAAAAGCCCCTATACCCTTAGTCGCCTCTTACGATCACCCACGGGTAGAAATGGGGTAGTGTTATTCTAAGCCGACACTACACGGCAATATCTATACTTATGAATAATAAATACTAGCTTTTTGCCCGCGACTACGTTCGCGTGGCCTACATTTTTTGCATCCAGTTTAATGAAAATGTATGAGTTTACGGTAAAACTTCAGATGGAGACCTTCAATTTGATACCTGAACCAATTTTCTAGCACTTAGCATCGCGACACAGGCTGGTTCACAAAATCCACCCTCTCTCGTTTAATATATAAAGATTTGTTTTTGTTGAGTGTTGTTGTTGTTGTGTAGCTGTGTAGTGTCGGCTTAGAATAACACTACCCCATTTCTTCCGGTGGGTGTACGTAAGAGGGAACTGACGGTATTGGGGCTTTTAAGGGATTTTTGGGCTATGTGGTTGGAGACCCATCACCCACAACTTTTATTTTATAATCTTCTCCCCACTCAAATTTCCGAAAGTGGCTGAGGAATTTCTAATTTCTCAGCTCTGGCTACCCCTTTTAGGGATTTATAGCCGTGAGTATATGTATGTATGTATGTTGAAAGAGTTGTCTGTACTGTATAGGCTACTAAACCACTCACCCATTTAAAAAAAGAATATTATAAATTAAAACCTACTACCTTGAAAAGAAATATAGGCTAAAAATATTCACGCTTAATCCCATCAGGGGTGGATTGATTCAAGAAGCCTTAGATATTTCGAAAATAATACTACCCTTGCGAAGCTGCACTGGGTCACCGGTTAGTAATATAAAGATCATACATTTACATACATAAACTCATGCCATTATTTACCATTGGAGTAGACAGAGACTATTGATCGCCACTTAGTACGATCCTGGCAAACCCCTTATGCTTTGTTTTAATAAGAGCAGTTGTATGATTATTGTATAATTCAGAATATCACAATAACTGAAAGAGAACTTAATACCAAAATATTGATTTAGTATAATTATAATTTAGGAGATCGGTACCAATAAAATGGAGGTTATACGAAAAGTGAATACCCGAAACTCATCACCATCCTATATTTTACTAGCTCTCGCACCATCACCACTCAACTTTGAAGTGTCCGAGTAATTTGTTTTCCGAAGCTCTGGCTAGCCCTTTTTGTGGACACTTTGTTTAAAGTGGTATACATACGATACGCCTATAAATAAATAATAATAGCCCATAAACAATACAAACCATCTTAATTGCCAAAACCGAGTGACAGCGTCGTAAATATACCGCGTTGTAAATCTAGTGATGTCATTACCACGCATCGTCGAGTCGATAAACAGATTGAGTGATTGACAGTACGATCACGTGACTATTTGGGGACTACTCTCAGATTTTATACGCATGAATGCTCATGGAAGTAACTAAAAAAATACTTCCGAATTGGTTCAATACAACTAAAAATTCACGATGTAAAATAAAGGAACGAGAAAGGAACCGCATAATATAACATAGCCAACATCAAACGTACATATACTCATGCTTTTAGTTCCCGTCGGGTAGGCAGAGACTATCGATTGCCACTTTGTACGATCCTGGCAAACCTCTCTAGCTTCGATCGCATCCATCGTTCTTTTCATACATGCTCTACTATTCTTCACACTTCGGACACCTGCCTCTATGAGCACATTCTCTATTTTGTCTAAATGTAAATGAGTCCTCCAAGGTTGTCCTCTACTAACATTACCTTTATTTATTACTAGCTGACCTAATAGTCTTCGAACTGTCACAAAAGTTTAGTCTGAACTGAAGTATTTATAACAAAGAAAATAAGAAATCATACCGCGATGTAGAAAGCTTACTACTCGCGCCATCTAGTATACAATATATACATTAGTAACGATGTGTTTTGGAATATTTATATTCACCCCACATCGCTAAACTTAGCGTGTCTATTCACCCCATCGCGCTAAAAGGTTATGGTCTCATGATGCTCCTATGGGAACCATTGCGAAATCCGGGATAAATAATATCCTATATTTTGGCCAGGTGTATAACCAACATTTATGCCCAATTTCACCAAGATCGGCCCGGTAGAATAAACGTGATGACCGGATACAGACAGACAGAATGTCATTTTTTTCAAAAATAGCAAATTTGGCTGTAGTATCGAAAATAAGACATATTCCACCGGTTTTTTTTTTTCAATGTGCAGTTTTGACCCCGGTACAGTCCTAATATAGTATAAATATGTCTCAAGGGGTTCTAGCCTACTTAAAATTGAGACTTTTCACACAAGAGCAATATGTTAATAATAGCAATATGAAAGCTTATGAATATTTATGAAGCAATAATCTACATACATACATACATACATACATATACTCACGGCTGTAAATCCCTACAAGGGGTAGCCAGAGCTGAGGAACTAGAAGTTCCTCGGCCAATTATTTAAAGTAGAGTGGGGAAAAGATGGTAAAAATAAAGGTTATTGGTGATGGGTCTCCAACCGCATCGCCCAAAAATACCTTAATAGCCCCAATACCGTTAGTCGCCTCTTACGTACACCCACCGGAGGAAAGGGGGTAGTGCTATTCTAAGCCGACACTACACAGCAACCTTGGTAATCTATAATGAAAAATAATATTTTTACAATCAACTCAGAATATAGCATAAAAAATGTTAACTGCAGGCCGGTTAGTGATGGGTCTCAACTCAAGGCACATTGTAGAATTCCCCAAACCTTAAGAGAAGAAATGGTTTAGTGTTTGTACTTTTCACAGATAAAGCTTCGTTGAAGCTGCAGTTTCTGTTTTCTATTGAATCTAGAACATACATACATACATACATACATATATTCACGGCTATAAATCCATTAAAGGGGTAGCCAGAGCTAGGGAATAAGAAATTCATCAGCCACTCTTGCAAGTTGCGGGGGAAAAGATGGTGAAATAAAGGTTGTTGGTGATGGGACTCCAACCGGAAGAAATGGATAGTGCTATTCTAAGCCGACACTACACAGCTTATTTATTTAATAATAATGTAACCTATATTTAACCTACACTTCAAACTGATTTATGTTTTAAAATTCTAACTAGAACGAATAATATTCAAATATCTACATAAATCATTAAAATTAAAATAACTCATCCACATAAATAACTACAACACAAAAAACCATATTAAAACCAAATGCACAGATAATAAAAACATAAATAAAAAACAACCTTGCCAATTCATTAGCGAATGACAAATGCAGGCCATTTGAATCGATTACATTTCATTCCGACAACTATGTAGCGACTAATCGAATGACATAATCGACATTTTATCGACAAGGTCTTGCGGTCATCACTATTTTAGTCATAGATCTGAACTAGGAAGTCAGGTCAAGTTTAGAGTTACACATACATTCTGTTCCTGTACTGAGTGATGATGATGATGAGAGGATAAAATTATGTATATTTTATGCTTGGGCATTGAACCATATCGAAAAGTTTTTTTGCCAAAAATCACAAGCCAATCTGTTTACATACATAAATATACTCACGGCTATATTTCCCTTGAAGGGGTAACCAGAGCTAAGGAATTATAAATTCCTCAGCCACTTTTGGAAGTTGAGTGGGGAAAAGATGGTAAAAAAAAAGGTTTTTGGTGATGGGTCCCCAAGCGCATCGCCCAAAAATCAAATAAAAAGCCCCAATACCCTTAGTCGCCTCTTACGACACCCGTGGGTAGAAAGGGGTAGCGACCTTCTAAGCCGGCACTACATGGCAAAGCCATAATTTGATGTAACATCTCATCATCATCATCATCACACACTTACAGCTATAAATTTCAAATTGGGATAGCGTAAGATTCAGATGGTAAATTCCTCACCCGCTTTGCAAGTAACAAAGGGGCCGCCGGATGAGGGCAGCACAGGACCGGTCGTTTTGGAGATCTTTGGGGCAGGCCTATGTCCAGCAGTGGATGTCTATTGGCTGACGATGATGATGACGATGGCGACTAAACGACCGACCTTGTGATTTTGTGAACCTACCCGTGTTGCCATCGCGCCGTGCATTATACAATAACATAACATATACTCACGCCATTAGTTCTCATCGGGGAAGGCAGAGACGATTGCCACGTGTCGTTCAATCCTGGTCATTCCTGGTAAACCTCTCTAGCTTAGTTTACATCCAGCAATCTTTTCATATATGGTTTTTTATTCTTCATACTTCGGACGCCTGCCTTTTTGAGCACACTCTTAATTTGCATTACTCAATATTTTCTTTTCTGTAATTTTTTACCGACGCCCATACTTTATTACTCTGTTTATCCTTTTAGAACAAGGATAAATTAATGATGAATTTATACGTTGTCATTGCTTAAATTTGAGCAAACATTATTCATCCCAGCTTTGATACCAAACAAATTAAAAACACGCTTATGTCAATAAAGTTTTAAGCAATTATTCATCTTGCAAATGAATGGGCGGAACCGATCTACATTAATTAATGTTCCATTAAGATGACTTCATTCTGAATAATAATATTGCATTACTATCGTTTTGTGCTGCGTAGTGTCGGATTAGAATAGCACTAAATAATTTCTGCTGTGTAGTATCGGCTTAGAATAGCACTACCCCATTTCTTCCGGTGGGTGTACGTAAGAGGCAACTAACGGTATTGGAGCTTTTAAGGAATATTGGGGCGATGCGGTTGGAGACCCATCACCAACAACCTTTATTTTACCCTCTCTTCCCCATGCAACTTTCCAAAAGTGGCTGAGGAATTTCTAATTCCACAGCTCTGGCTACCCCTTCAAGGGATTTATAGCCGTGAGTATATGTATGTATATATGTACAATCTAATTGTAAAGTTTTACTTTATACGTATAGAAATAGGACCGTGAAACATTAACAATAGAATACATATCCATTCATCTTTATGGAAATACGTCTGCACGTGTGTATTTTAAATTACCACTTATTTTCGACTATTGCATTCATAGTAAATACCACATTCCTTGGTAACTGCAGGAAACGAAATGAATTTGTGTAGCCCAAAGATATGTAATCCATATATTGCCATTAAATGACAAACGTCATAGCGTAAACGTTAACAAAGGCAGGACCTCTCACGAACACGATAACGACCTACAACAAACATGAAAGAAAATAATTTTCTTATTTACGTTAATTCTGGTATTTACGTCTTACCCGTACCGTGATAGCCCAGTGGGTAGAACACTCGGTTATCGTGCAAACGACTAGTGTTCAAATCCTGGGTCGGGCCTACACCAATTTGTCTTTTCTAAAGACATATGTGTGGTTAATTTATCATGGTTGTTAACGGTGAGGGAAAACATCGTGAGGAAACCCACATGGCTGAGTTGTACTTTGTCATGTGACAGTGTATTCGTACAAAACGGCGAAAGGCCTGCCCCCTATCACGTGAGTACACTGTCCATGCAAAACGTGGGTACTCTGAACACCAGGTGACAAAGTCACGTGATTTTCAGAAGTATTAGTACCTCTGCCAACCCCTTCGGGGATATTCGGCGTGAACGTTTATGTTATGTTACGTCTTAACTTTGGTGATTTTTTGATAAAGTAATTAATATGAAATAGCACATAATCTAAATCAAATACATATTCTTTTAAGCCATTCATGTCCAAATTAAGACTGTAATAATTACCAGTCTATATATGATTTCTTATAGATCTTGAACCAAAGTTTTCAATGCAAATATATGATAAAAAATATCTTCTATCATCATTATATTACAATTACTGTAAAAATTACAAATTGACAAAATAACCAATACTTCTACATCTATATGTCGCAGCCAACTGGTTAAATCAGCCAGCTGACAAAGCAGCTAGCCGCTTAATTAAACGCCGGCTCCTAGTAAAGGGCTAAACTTCAGTCAGCCATTTAGTTGAACACAACGTCCAACCACTTGGCTGAACGTTATATCGCCGTCTGGTTATCTAGGGTGACTATCACTAAAATATTTTTTCTTAGGTACTTCTTATGTCGGCAATACTTTAATTATATTCATTTAATACAATATTAACAATTAAATGGCACAAGCACAAAGCTTTGGCACAGTAACTAAAAGTACAAACAGGTACCGACTTATTAATAATGAACATGAATATGAAAATATAAAGTTCTCTTATGTATTAATTTTAACTATGTATTAATTAATTTATTGAAATTTCCATAATTTCAAACTTTTTTAAACAGTTATCCTACAAATTTCAACAGAAAAATAATGTAACGTCAGCCCAAACCAACGGGCTCACCATTCAACCAGCCGGGTGATTGGACGTTCGGTGTCGACAATTCATTTTACAACCGGGCTAGCCTTTTAACTAGGAGCCGGCGTTTAATTAAGCGGCTAGCTGCTTTGTCAGCTGGCTGATTTGTCCAGTTGGCTGCGACATATATACGTAAGTATAGCATACTAAATGTATGGTGTAGCCTATAACAACATGGTAACATCGGTGGTCACAATTAAACCTTAGAAGAGGATTAAGTGACCACGATATAGAAAAATACATTGTATAATGTATTTTTTCTTTATAATGAATAAATAATTAAAAAAAAATATTAATAAATTACTATTACTCAGATTTCATTTATTTATTATAATATTATATATAAAAAAACGACGTGATAGCTCAATGGGTAGAACACCGGTTAACGTGCAAGCGACTAGTGTTCAAATCCCGGATCGGGCCTACAGCAATTTGTCTTTTCTAAAGACATATGTGTGGTTAATTTATCATGGTTGTTAAGGGCATTTCTACAGAAGGCCCGTGTTTTTCTCAATTCGGTGCTGAAATTGAAATAAGGTTTTTTAAAGTAATTTTATAATGAAGACTGAAGTATACTGTATACTTAATATAAATATGGCATTGGCACCAGTTTTCGTAAAGTGGTTTATGAGAAAAGTTAATCACCGTATTGAGAAAGCACCGAATTGACAAAATGGGTCACCCAATTGGAGTACATGGCAGCGAATTTAGAAAATGAACTACCAAATTGGAATATAGTACAACGAATTCAGAAAATGTTCTAGCGAAATAAGAAACGCTGTCACCTATTAGAAAAATAATGAAATCGTTACTAAAAAATACCGAAACATGCTTGACTTTGTTTATTGACGGTGTAATTTTATATTGTAAATACTGATACATAATCAGAAATAAAACTAATTAATTGCATTGCAGCAATATTTATTAATAACATGTAAGTAAAAGAAGACAGTCTTATAAATGCTATTTATTTATTAAATTAACTTCGCTTTATCAGTCTTGACATAGTGAGATCATCATTTTAAGTAACTCGAATAGCTTTAATATCATTAATTTTCATATAAAGAAAAACATTACATAACATAATAACATAAACGTTCACGCCGTTTATCCCCGAAGGGGTTGGCAGAGGTACCAAAACTTCTGAACTCACATGGCAGCGCCATCTAGTGTCCAGAGAAGGTACCCACGTTTTGCTTAGACAGTGTACTCACGTCATAAAGAAAAAATGTAACAAAATAAAAACACCGTTGTTATTTAAATACCAGGAACTAGTTTAACAATTTAACAAACTGTAGTTATCAAAATATTGCATAAGTAGTACAACAAATGACCATCTAGATATCAAGATTATTTCGATACTACCTACATTATATATTAATCAAGCATTTCCTTTTCAAAAATACCAGGCTCATCGACCACTTCCATTTTGATGTTATTGACATGTTTTTTCAAAAGATTCACGAAAGTTGTCCATATCAGGTATGTCATAGCCACGCGCAACTATTTTATAAGCCGTACTTTTAAGGCATCCTCCAACGCCATCAGGCGCTCCTTTACCATGCCCATGCTCTGTATAGTTCCATCCGATGCAACTTAGGCTAGGAAAATTCCAGTGAAGACAAGTCATGATAAAAAGTACTTTTCAGTTGCGATACTGCGCTGAAGGTGAATCGGATATAAAAAAAAATTGTATATCAGGAATTGCATCTTCTAAAAATCGCAGAATTGGAACAAGTTGCTCCCAGATAGCTACAGCATCGTGCCTAAGACATTCACTTACAGTACAGCATGATTGGATAACGAGGTTTTCATGTTTCATATAGTAAATAACTGATGTGTGTAAGGATATTTGTTGCCTGCTACTTCCAAAATGAAAGCTTTGTATTTCGTTAGCATACTTCGTGCAATAGTTCTGACTAAAGTCACAGTTGATTATGCATTGTTCATGAGCAAGTTCAGCTTTGATTTTTGTAATGTGCGTGTTTTGGGATATAATATTAGAAACATGAAGCATATATGGGTAAAGTAATTTTTGCTTATTTAAGCGGATTTTCATCAAATCTTTATAGTGTATTCTTAAAATAATAATAATAAAGCATAAACGTTCACGCCGAATATCCCCGAAGGGGTTGGCAGAGGTACTAATACTTCTGAACATCACGTGACTTTGTCACCTGGTGTTCAGAGTACCCACGTTTTGCATGGACAGTGTACTCACGTGATAGGGGGCAAGCCTATCGCCGTTTTGTACGAATACACTGTCACATGACTAAGTACAACTCAGCCATGTGGGTTTCCTCACGATGTTTTCCCTCACCGTTAACAACCATGATAAATTAACCACACATATGTCTTTAGAAAAGACAAATTGGTGTAGGCCCGACCCAGGATTTGAACACTAGTCGTTTGCACGTTAACCGAGTGTTCTACCCACTAGGCTATCACGGTTGCTTCTGCTGCTATTATTAAAAGTATAGTAAAATCTCAAATCGGTGTAAGTTTTCTCAATTCGGTGCTCAATTTTCCAGGCAATTGAGACCCACCGAATTGAGGAAATAATACATTTCACCAAATAACTCATAAATTATACAATTTGAAGCTATTTATAAAAAATACATAAGAAGATATCACTAAACTAGTCGATAAATTGAGCAATAAAATCTTTGTAAATACTCTTATAAACAAAATTTATGTCACACACCGATTTCAGAAATGACACGATCTAAAAATTACCGACTACTTATGTACCTCCGAAAAATGCTCCTCAATAATGCTGTCCCTTTGAACATAATGCTCGGCTGCTCGGGCACTACTAGCAGTTTGTGGGAACCAGCTAGTGACGTTCGTACTGCGCTTAGTTAGTGATGTAGATAGACAAAAGTAAATTTCAGCGAATTGAGACCAAAGCTTCCGACAAAGATACAAAGTGTTATTGTATAAAAACCCAAGTATTTACATTAAATATATTTACTTATATATCTTTATTGTCTATTCCACGTCCTGGAATTGTAAGATTTTTAACTATGAAGATATTATTAAAAAAGTTATGAAGCAATATCGAGTCACTTCTGGAATCCCGACACGACTTTTTTGGCCAAATTTTCCCCGTTTTCAAAGTTTAGGTTTTTTTTCAGAGTTTATATAAAGTATAACGATCTTCTAGAAATGCTCTCCATCGAGTCAAAAATCCTTAAAAATCGTGTGTTTTTTTTTTAAGTATGTCATTATAAATATAAGATACTTTTTGCACAGCAGTAGATCAATTTTCACTGCCCGTAGAAATGCCCTTAACGGTGAGGGTAAACATCGTGAGGAAACCCACATGACTGAATTGTACTTAGTGTATTCGTACAAAACGGCGATAGGCCTGCCCCCTATCACGTGAGTACACTGTCCATGCAAAACGTGGGTACTCTGAACACCGTCACGTGATGTTCAGAAGTATTAGTACCTCTGCCAACCCTTTCGGGGATATTCGGCGTGAACGTTTATGTTATGTAATATTATATATATTTGGTTTGATATGGTGCCGTGTAGGCCGGTTTAGAATTTCACGACCCCATTCCTTCCACGGGTGTCGTAAGAGGCGACTAACTTTTGGGCGATGCGGTTGGAGACCCATCATTAAAGATAAGTTATTTCTACTATCTTGTCCCCTATCCTTGAGAATTAAAGTGCTGATCTGACCTGAGGACATTTTAATTTTATCAGAAACAAAATTCAAAGCAGTAGTTAAAAGAAATCTTAGTTCGAAAGCCTATTACAATGTCAATGATTACATTAATGATGAAGTGGCTTGGTGTCATCAGGGCTCTGAGCAGGATGTTTCCGGGCTAACACCAAAATTGTAATGGACGTAAAAAAAGATGTGTGTTGACGAGTTTCTTACGGGTTCTTCTCTCAACAAAACACCTTCCGAATCCGAAGTAAAGTTAGCATTAAGTTGGAATTTGACTTTCAAAAAACAAAGATTTATCTTTTTACTTTGAAATAAATGATTATATTATTTTATTTTTATCTCTTATTTTACGTTTTGACTGCAGTGTGACTCGATATATTATTAAAAAATGAAAAAGATTTTTGGAAGACTTCAATGGTTAATTCATGAATAGGTAGGTAATTTTGGTTTAACATATCCGTTATATTTATTATTTATTAAACTATTGCGCTTAAAAAGGCAATATCTAGATTTCAAAGAGAATCCGTATCACCGCAAAACATAATTGCGCGTCAAACCTCCTTAGTGTGATGTCAGTAACAACCTTCGTGCTAAACGAGGTCGCATATGTTTATCGTTTACATTCGGGTTTCATAGACAAAACAAGGTCCTGGCACACAGGTAAATTTTACAATAACCTACATATATTTACATACATACTCAAGTGAATGTGAGAGAAGCCAGAGAGATTTGACAGGATTGTACAAAGTGGCGTTCGATAGTCTCTGCCTACCTCAATGGGAATAAAGGGCACGAGTATGCCATTAAAAAAGATATTGTAGTGTCCGCTAAAAACAGCACTAACCAATTTCTTCTTGTGGCTGTTATGCGTGGTGACTAAAGAAATTGGAGATTTGGAGCCGTCACTACCTAATCTTAACTGTACAATCCTTGCCCCTCTCAACTTCCAAAAGTAGTTGAAGAACTTTTAATTCTGAAAATCTAGCTACCTTTTATTGAGAATAATAGCCGTGAGTATACGAATGAAAAAATATACCACACATCAAGAAGTAAAGTTTGTCTGGAAAAGATAGCTTTTAGCGATAAGACTGCCCATTGTATTTCATTGTGAAAATGTAGAGTATCTACATGATGGTATAAATAAACTATCGTTGGTTATGAGTCTCCAATCGCGCAAAAACCACTCAAAAAGCCCCATACCCTTAGTCGCCTTACGACACCCGTGGGTAGAAAGGTTGACATTCCAAGTCGGCACTACACGGCATTTTTTTAAATATGCAATTAAAAGTATTCTATTCTATAATTTTATTCCTCAGCGAATGCGTCCAAGAAGGAGAGTACGGAGCCACATGGAAGTGCACCAAGGACCCGTGCCTCATCAGCCAGGAGGTCATCAGAGGAGTCAACTCGGAGGGCAGCACTTGGAGGGCGTACAACTACACGCAATTTCAGGGGAAGAAACTTAAAGATGCTATGATATATTACTTGGGTGAGTGATTTAGCTATGAGCTGTGTAGTGCCGGCTTAGCATTTCACTACCCATTTCCTTACAACTATTTAATACTATTTCCATGTGCTGATCCAGTCATGTGGGTGAGGTGGGCATGCCCACAAACCGAAACTAGCAGCCTCTTACTTTCGTGGTCTATGAGGGCTACAATAAGTAGGCTGATTTGAAATTGGAAGTTCATGTAGCCCACAACCTAAATTGAGGTCTGGATCCGTTCCTGCCCATGTCTACCCATTATTTAAAAACTCCCAAATACCTAATCAGCTTAGCTACGGTTATCAATAGATCTTTACCAAGTCTATATTCCCTCCTGAGCAACCCATTTATATAATTTACATCCACAGGAACATTACCTTTAAGTCCCCAAACGAAGCGCGCCGGGGCCATACACTACTACAAAGACATAGACTACCCAAGGAGTTTTGACGCTAGAACCGTTTGGCCCAATTACATATCGCCCATATCGGACCAAGGTTGGTGCGGCTCGGATTGGGCCGTTTCGTTGGCCAGTGTCGTTTCTGACAGGTAAGTGTTTCAGTTTGATTTGAATTTTGATAGTCTTAATCCGCTTTGAAAAACGGAATAAATGACTCCATATAAAAACTAAAAACATTATGCTACTCCTTGATGCCTGTTAGCTTTATTCTTCAATCAAGTTTTTAACCTTCAATCCTAACATTTTAATGCGCTGTCCAGGTAAAAAGTCGGTGGTCTGATGAACAAGTGACTATAATGTCACATGATGTTCCGAAATATTAGTATCTCTGCCACGCCATAGGATGTACGGTGCTTACGAGGAGTCTGTCCCAGAGTTTACTTTTCATACTTGGCTTGGGGCATATTGGTTATACAGCTCTGCCTTGCCTATCCATTTAAGGAACTAAAGCTGTGAATATAGAATGTTAAGGTCAAGATATAGTTTGGACCTATTCTTATAGGTATTCTACGCTTTCAGTGTAGATTTTCTTAGGTAGTTTGAATATAAGGCGGAGTTTTACCGCGCAGCCACTCAAGTGCTACTTTGACAAGGGTTTCAAGAGCCCTCGTCGTTCTCTTCACTTATTTTTAGAAGCTACTTGTTAGTAGAGGCTCTTAACTTAACTAGGCGTAAGGTTAAGTTATTTTAAAGTGTTTTTGTTTCATTGCATATCTAATATTGCCGGTCTGATAATTGGAATGGACTGCTAGGTTCACGACCCAAAGATAGCGGCGCCCAACAAACCCTTACAAAATAACAATACCCTAAGTACCCTTTTACCTTTAATTACACCCACGGTAACAATGTTAAAGTAAGAAAATATATGTTAGTCTTATTTTAATCCGACTTGAGAGCTTATTACCTCTTTATAATAAATCGTTGTAGTGTAAAAAGTAATCGCGGGATTTAACCTAACCTGAGTAGCAAGGTAGGATAGAATGATGATAATATTATTACATATTATAATACTTTTTTCAGGTTCGCAATTCAGTCAAACGGTGCCGAGAACCTCCTCATAAGTCCTCAGATACTCCTCTCCTGCAACCGAAGACAACAGCAGGGATGCAACGGAGGTCACTTTGATGTGGCGTGGACTTTCGCCAAGACATTTGGGTAAGGATTAAGTACATAAAAATCTTTAGACAACAGACAAGTCGTTAGGAACTATTCTAAAGAGCTTATTCCATTACACTTTGTCGTTGCTGAATTCAGACGTCCTTCGAAGTTACTGCCGCAGACGCTTGTTATTCCACTACACAAATTTCAGATTGAACGTTATTCCACTAGTCTGAATTCAGATTCTGTGGCTTTCAGACGTCTGCATTCAGACAAATGGAATAAGCTCTTAAGCCTTCACAATACTACGGCTAAAAACATAAAATAACAAGCTATTGCATTCACACCATTTACCCCAAAGCTCTATTTTTATTAATAACTCAACTCAAACTTTCACGCCGTATATCCCCGAAGGGATTGGCAGATGTACCAATACTTACAGAGGTAATAATTTATTTGAACATCACGTGACATTGTCACCTGTTGTTCAGAGTACCCACATTTTGCTTGGACAGTGTACTCACGTGGTAGGGGGCAGGCCTATCGCCATTTTATACGAATACACTGTCACATGACTAAGTACAACTTAGCTATGTGGGTTTTCTCACGATGTTTTCCCTCACCGTTAACAACCACGATGAATAAACTTAAACTTCACGTACGAATACACTGTCACATGACTAACAACAACTACAATTAAGCCATGTGGGTTTCCTCACGATGTTTTCCCTTACCGTTAACATTAATAACTCTTTTCTAAAAAAACTTCTAAACTAACAAATTCTAATAAATACACAATTAACTCACGCCATTATTTACCAATGGGGTAGGGTGAACTATGAATGCCACTATACACAATACTGGCAAACGTCTAAACCAGAATTTGCATTACTGTTTTTCTTTTATATTCATATACTCACGGCTTTAAATCCCTAAACGGTATAGCAAGAGCTGTGGAATGATAAATTCCTCAGCCACTTTTGTAAGTTGATTGGGGAAAAGATGGAAAATAATTGTTGGTGACTTTTCTCCAACCACATCGCATTTATAACCCGCCCAAAAACCACTTAAAAAAGCCCCATACCGTAAGTCGCCTCTTACGATCACTTGCGGGTAGAAATAGGATAGTGCTATACTAAGCCGACACTACACAGCAGCATTTTTTTCCACATTGAAATACTCACATCCTTATTTTTTCCAGTCTAGTAGACGAAGACTGTTTCCCGTACCAAGCCAAAGTAACAGATTGCCCGTTCAAAAAAGACCACAATCTGATACAAGACGGTTGTGTTCCGAAGAACAACAAGCGATCGTCGCGGTACAAGGTTGGTCCCCCGAGCCGGTTGGCCAATGAACAGGACATCATGTATGATATCATGGATGCTGGGCCAGTGCAAGGTAAATATACCTTTGTGAGTTCTGATGGTAGAAAAAAAAGGAAAATATATGAAGAGTAATTTACTAAAATATGTGGGAACAGCAAAGATATACTGGCCAGTACACCCTGCTGTGTACCAACTTGCAATTTGTATCTATGCTTAACTCGAAAAACATTTACACTCCGCGATGTAGGAATATGAGTGAGACGCTGCTATGTGCGAGTGAGTCCGCAGTAGCGTGCGCTCTAACGTACTCCCACAAATACTTGGAATTGGATTGTTGTTCGATGTACTCTTAATCTATAATACATATGGTAATACATATAGAATAGAATATAATAGAATAGAATAACTCTTTATTCCACATCAAAAACAATGTACAAAAAAAAATGGTCAAATAGTTTACAGTGAGGTACAATTGACGGTCTTATCGCTAAAAGCGATCTCTTCCAGACAACCTTATATATTACATTTTCGACTCAACTTTGTAAACTGTTTAAGGCATTTAAGTTTACAGACCTCTAGCTTCCGTCTTGTGGTATCCGTGACTATATTTAATTTCTTTAAAATTAATACAATTTGGCTACTTATCTCCCGAGACAAGTCAACCTCTTTCATAATCGTAACGCATTACATTGAAATTCTGAATCAAAGCAATTGGCATCGCCAAAGATAATCGTCAAAATTTCTGTCGCGTAAAAAGCCATTTCATTCATACCGTTATCGTAATCAGCAAGTAATAGTCATGATAAATCTGTGCATTCCACAGCTGATAAGGTCGAGTCAATATTTGCTTTTTACTGCCCTTGAGACGGATAGTAACCGTAGGCCGTGAAAAATAAATATACACTCAAGAAAAATGGTTTTTCAGTTGTTAAAATATACTTAGCTTTAGCTTATATAATTAGCTGTGTAGTGTCGGCTTAGAATAGCACTATCCCATTTCTTCCGGTGGGTGTACGTAAGAGGCGACTAACGGACTTGGGGCTTTTTAATGGATTTTTGGGCGATGCGGTTGGAGACCCATCACCAACAACCTTTATTCTACCGTCTTTTCCCCACTCAACTTCCAAAAGTGGCTGAGGAATTTCAAATTTCTCAGCTCTGGCTACCCCTTTTAGGGATTTATAGCCGTGAGTATATGTATGTATGTATGTATGATGTAAAATATACTCTCAAGACTCCAGCGTTCACGCCGTATTTGCCCGAAGGGGTTGGCAAAGGTACTAATTCTTCTAAACATCACGTGACATCGTCACCTGATGTTCAGAGTACCCAAATTTTGCTTGGACAGTGTACTCACGTGATAGGGGGCAGGCCTATCACCATCTGGTAACACTGTCACATGAATAAGTACAACATAGGCATGTGGGTTTCCTCACGATGTTTTCCCTCACCGTTAACAACCATGCTAAATAAACTTAAACTATACTCTTGTAGGAAAAGATCTTGATATAATTAATAATAATAGGGTAAGTAAGATAATAGTTATGATTATTCCACTTTTACTTCCTATGATATTTTAAGACTATTTCTGAATAATGATGGCAATATTTTCTTGCGCTCAAGCTGTGTCAGCTTAGAATTTCACTAACCCATTTCTTGCCTTCGATGTCGTAAGGGACAACTAAGGGTATTGGAGCATTTGAAGTTATTCTTGGGCAATGTGTGATTCGACACAACCTTCCCTTTTAGATCATGTCCCATTTAAATTCTAAAAGCGGCTGAGCAATTTAAACTTCTATGCTACGGCTATCCCCTTTTAAGTACTACTACACTACTTTGTAGTGTGCCGTGTCTTTGCTGTGTAGTGTCGGCTTAGAAAAACATTACCCCATTTCTACCCGTGGGTGATCGTAAGAGGCGACTAAGAGTATAGGGGCTTTTCAAGTGATTTTTGGGCGATGTGGTTGGAGACCCGTCAACAAAAACATTTATTATAACCATCTCTTCCCCAATCAACTTCCAAAAGTGGCTGAAGAATTTCTCATTCCAAAGCTCTGGCTACCCCGTTAAGGGATTATAGATTTATAGTATAAGTATGTGTGTATGTATGTATATCCAATACGAATTCACATCTTTTGTATTGTATTTACAATAATTATCGCTGTGTACACTACACAGCGATAATTATAGAATAGCATTACCCCATTTCTGCCGGTGGGTGTACGTAAGAGGGGACTAACGGTATTGGGGCTTAAGGGCTTAAGGGATTTTTGGGCGATGCGGTTGGAGACCCTTCACCAACAACCTTTATTTTGTCATCTTTTCCCCACTCAACTTTCCAAAAGTGGCTGAGGAATTTCCAGTTCCTTAGCTCTGGCTACCTAAAGAAGACCTAGTCCACCAAGCCGACAAAGTGCGTGTTGGCAAACTAACGACTACTAAAATGATAGTACCTGGGACTGACGGATATTTATAATATAAGATAAGATAAGAAAAACATTTATTCATTGCTACACAGTTAACAATATAACTAAAAACATTCAAACTAAATAAAAACTAAACAAAAATATAAATAACAAGATTTTAAAACAAGGGTTAACATTTACAAGTTAATGTCACAAGCCATACCCTGCGTAGCAATAAATTGGCGGCTGACTCAGCATTATCGTTGTGAGTAAATGCTCACAACACTGATTTTCAGTCACCGCCAGGAAACGCACGGACTAATGAAAACTAAATAACAGATATCAGATAATCAGATGATTCAAGCCTGTTATATCACTTCAAACTGGGTTAAATCCTACAAATATGATTTGCGAGTTTACCCCTCTGGATCTCAATCGCGAGACCTCAGTTTTTAACCTAATTAACAAAATTGAACATTTTACAGCACTAATGATGGTACACCAAGACTTCTTCCATTACCACGACGGCATATACCGAAGATCTCGTCATGGAAACAACGCTTTTGAGGGTCTCCACAGTGTGAGGATCCTAGGATGGGGTGAGGATAGAGGAGACAAGTTTTGGGTACGTATTTAACACATATTTTTTTTTACTATGTCCGTTGCTTAGTGAATGGATGACAAGCTTCTTGGTGCGAAGGACGCGAGTTCGAATACCGCTGGAAAAATTATTATGTAATGAGCATAAATATTTTTTACTTAGTCTTTGATGCTTCTGTATGTAGATTTCTTCATCATCTTCAACATCTTTAACTTTGTATTCAATAAAACAAGTTATTAAATTGTACTTAATTTGTTGTTAATCTGATCCACAGATTACACATAACATCTACTTAAATATTTATTTATATTGTTTACCTATCCTGAGTACAGAAGGACAAGCACGAGCCGTTTTTAAACTAGTTATCGCGTGCGATAAAGCAGCCATCTCTTACGCACTTACGAGGGCTGCTATTTATGTATCCGGAATAAAAAAAAGAAACAAACATATATCAATTAATATGGTTTTATTGCTTCTCAAAATATTCGCCGCTCAGATCTATACACTTTTGCATGCGTTGAAACCAATTTTCATAGCACTTTTTCCACTCAGACTGAGGTATCTCCAAAACGTGCATTTTGAACGCATCGACTGCCTCTTCGCGGCTCGAAAAACGTTGACCACGTAATTTTTTCTTCACATTTGGAAATAAATAAAAATCATTGGGTGCCAAATCAGGGCTGTACGGCGGATGACCTGTCAATTCGATCTTTTGAGCTTCTAAAAACTGAGTTGTGACGGCCGACCTGTGACAGCTAGCATTGTCGTGATGCAGAATGATTCTACGTTGTCGGTTAGTCTTTCTTATTTGTTCAAAGACTTCCGGCAAACAAATGGTCGTATACCACTCCGAATTAACAGTTTTACGATTCTCTAAAGGCACTGTAGCTACATGGCCATTTATACCAAAAAAACAAGCGACCATTTGCTTCAATGTGCTTTTTGCACGAATAAC
Source organism: Bedellia somnulentella (assembly GCA_963576735.1). Classification (NCBI taxonomy): domain Eukaryota; kingdom Metazoa; phylum Arthropoda; class Insecta; order Lepidoptera; family Bedelliidae; genus Bedellia; species Bedellia somnulentella. Next base: position 12,160,969 of record OY755193.1, read on the forward strand.
TTTTGTTGGGTTCGGCTCATCTTGGAACACCCACACCGTGGACTGCTGCTTAGTTTCGGGGTCGTAAGCGTAGATCCAAGATTCGTCACCTGTGTAGATATTATAAACAGCTTTTGACGCACCACGGTTGTATTTTTTTAACATTTCTTTGCACCAATCGACACGAGCCTGTTTTTGATCAATACTCAAGTTGTGCGGAATCCAACGGGAGCAAATTTTTTTTACAGCTAAATGTTCATGAAGTATCTTATGTATGCTCGTCATACTAATGCCCAGAGATGCCTCTATCTCACGATATGTAACATGACGATCTTGAGTTATTAGTTCCCGGACAGCATCGATGTTTTGAGGTACAACGACCGTTTTAGGGCGACCTTCTTTAATTTCATCAGTAAGCTTAGATCGTCCACGATTAAACTCGCTAAACCAGTGATACACAGTGGTCTTTGAGGGTGCTTCATCCCCAAAAGTCGAAGTAAGCTGATCGATGCACTGTTTTTGAGTTAGACCACGCCGAAAATCGTAAAAAATCATGGCACGAAAATGTTCACGAGTTAAATCCATGGTGGTGAAGACACGCAATTTTCAAAATGACGCTACGATGTGAAAACAATTGACAGTCACATAAAAATAAATGTATTCTAAAGCTAAAGAGTTCTATTTTTAAATGATGTAATTACTTTTTAAATTATTGTTCTGTAAGTGGCCAGTTCCGGATACATAAATAGCAGCCCTCGTACTTAGTATCGTATACTGCCATCTCATTCTAACCGTTATCGTGTCGATAAAATAGCGCTCGTGCTTGCCCAGCAGGTAGAGGTTTTATAACAACTATATCTATCACTCTTCCAAAGTATCACGGATTTTTATCGCATTCCAATAGACGAGCTCACGATGAATGTTTTCACCGTTAGTTTTATAAAGATTAAAGTTATCCGAGTGAACTGAGTGGCAGTGAGTTTCATGTGAGCCTTTACGCATGAATTTGATTAAAATTTAAACATAAACGTTCACGCCGTTTATCCCCGAAGGGGTTGGCAGAGGTACCAATACTCCTGAACTCACATGGCAAGCGCCATATAGTTTCCAGAGTAGGTACCCACGTTTTGCTTAGACAGTGTACTCACGTGATAGGGGGCAGGCCTATCGCCGTTTTGTACGAATACACTGTCACATGGCTAAGTACAACTCAGCAATGTGGGTTTCCTCACGATGTTTTCCCTCACCGTTAGCAACCATGACAAATTAACCACACATATGACTTTAGAAAAGACAAATTGGTGTAGGCCCGTCCCAGGATTGGAACTAACGCCCTTCTGATTTTCGGGCGAGTGTTCTACCCACTGGACTATCATGTCGCTCGATAAAATTTAAACGTTTTTCCTTAATTAACTTTAAACTTAGCTAAGAAAATTTGAACCCCAAAACTCTTACTTATCAGTGTTTAGGATTTATAACTGTCTTTATAAGTTTTTAATATGTATTTGTGGTTGTTTCAGATCGTGGCCAACAGCTGGGGCAGACAATGGGGCGAAAATGGCTATTTCCGTATAGCGAGAGGCGAGAACCAATCAGGAATTGAAAATTTCGTAGTAACCGTCTTAGTGGAGGCTGTACAAGCTAATCATCAATAACGGCATCGAAATAACGGCGGCTATAACCGTTATAACAGTTATAAGCGTTATAACGATCATTTAGTATCGCCGTATTGCGTAAAACGCAAATACGTTAAAACTAAATTTGGTTGGATAATTTTAAATAGTACGACTTATTTTAATTAGTTGTAAAGCCGGGTTTACATTGCCCAAGTAAACTATGTAAGGTACTATGACGATTAACTTGAAAGGTACGTTCGGCTTATTCCGTTTATCCACCCTAGAACAGCCACCCTAAGGCGGATATTCGGAAACGCGTGTCCGTCTATCCACCCTGAACGGGGTGGATATCGGTAATGCATATAATATGTTTCTTCCGATTTCTGTCGATTCTGTCTACGTACAGTCATTTACGGAAAAACGAACCTAAATTTTAATTAGTCACTTTTGTAAGGAGTTTTTTACTTGTTATGGTTTCATTTGTCACATCGGTTATTTTAAATGGTTTTCACCCAAATACTACATACCAACCCTATAGGTAACAATAAATATTAATTTAAAACTTCTTACCAATTTATTTTTATTTAAACTGTAAGTAAGAAAGTAGGTATGTTTATCTTAAGTATTTTAATGTTCACGAAGTTTCTTGGACCCATTTTGTGTTGTGTATGTTTCTGTAAATGACTGTACTTGGGGTAAAAAATCGGAAGAAACATTTTATTATGAATTCCGATTATCCACCCCGTTCAGGGTGGCTAGAAGGACATGCGTTTCCGAATATCCGACTTAGGGAGGCTGTTTTGGGGTGGATAAACGGAATAAGCCGTACGTTCATAAAAACAATCAAGTTTTATTTCAGTACCAGTATGTATAAACTTTAATTAAAACATTTCAATGGATCAACTTGGGCGAAATATTTTATGTCTACATGGACAGGTGTAAATGCGGGTATACGCTACGCTCTAAGCCTTTTCAAAGCACTGCTGACAACAGAACGTAACGTTATAATATATAATCGTTAAAATTATTGTTTACATTTAATTCGAGATCGAAACTATATATAGGTACAAGGCAGTTATTTTTCAAAGAAAACTGGCATCATCATATCTGCCGTTACAGACAGCCCTTACTATACATAGATATATTACAGTATTTTTATACGATTAACGCTGCGATTTTAGAATAGAAAGATCTCTGATTATTAGTTAGTTAGGGTAACTTTTGTAAAATAATAATAAATTATAATGTAGTCTTAGAAATGTTCAAAAACCTAATTCTGCCATGCTTTAGATTTACTTGTATTAAATATATAAATTAAATCAGTCTCAATGTGTATGTGCTTAAATGACTTTTTATATAAAAAAGGTAGATGCAAAAAAGATTTAATAAATAATTACTCATAGAGATATAGATACTCTTGGAAAAGTTTAATATATATTTTAATATAATAATAAAATAAATAACAAAAATTTAACATTATAATTATTAATTAAATTATCTGTAACAATACAAAAAAAAATTGAAAGAAAAAGATTTTGCATTCAATAAATTTATATAATAGATAATTGTACAACACAATCTGTTATAGTATTTTCTAAGATTTTCACGATTGCACATTATAATTGAAACAACTATTGATTTTCAGATATTTTAATCGCGTGTTATTACATTATTTTTATAGCCCGACGTTTCGAAAACTTTTCAGTTATCATGGTCACGGGAAGACTGAGGAGTTATTTGTCATTATACAGTACTATAAAATTACATACATACATACATACATATACTCACGCCATTAGTTCCCATTGGGGTAGGCAGAGACTATTGATCGCCACTTCGCACGATCCTGACAAACCTCTCTAGCTTCGTTTACATCCATCAATCTTTTCATACATGCTCTTTTATTCTTCATACTTCGGACGCCAGCCTTTTTGAGCACACTCTCAATTTGGTCCAAGTGTGTTTTCCGTGGTCGTCCTCTACTAACATTACCATCCACACTAGCTCTATAGATCCCTTTTACCAATTTTCTATCATCCATCCTCTCTATTATATATATATACTATAAAATTATTATTTAATATCCAAAAATCAATAGTTGTTTCAATTATACAATCTGTTATAATTATTATGGTATGTAACAATATAATCACTTAAATCTTTCCGATAAATTTAGTATTATATGTCCTTATATTTATTATTAAGTTCTTTTCAAAGTGTAAAATTGATAATTGACCTTTTCTCTTTCTAAGTGTGTTTCGTGAGATTTTATATACATCACATAATACAAACTAATCAAATAAAATTTCAGACTGTACAATATAAATGCTACAATTTACTGAAAATAATGCGTAATATAATAATTTTTATAACTTATAATAAAAATAATCTATTTTCAAGAACCACTTTTACCTTACACTCTCAAACGATAGTTAAATAAAATAACTTTACTGTTTCAATGTGGTTTTGATTTAAGTGCCATATTCATATTAACAACGTTGAAAATATGTTATAATTATAACTAAATTAATAGCATGCTATTTGTATAAATATAATTTAAATAAATCGATTTATTAAACTTTATAGACGTTGTTTCATTTTGTTCCCGAAATCAGTACATATATTCATTTTACTTTATAGAGTGACTGTTAAAGTTTTGAGTATACAATACAATATATGAATCTTACATCAAAAATAGTTACCACTGCTTGGACAAAAGATTCTGACAAGTGCTAAAATGTATGACTTAACTTATTCTATTATTTAAACTTACAAGTATAAAATAACTAATTTAAATCTTTTTGTTCATGAAAACCTCATGTGGGGATTATTACTAATAAATAAAGACTAAATAAAGGAAAGAAAAATTTCGGCACAATTGGGAATCGAACCCACGACCTCGGGTAAACGCCCCCGTCGCTCTGCCAATTGAGCCACCGTGTCAATGGCTGCCAGTGCGAAACTCTTCCATCCCTTATTTCTTTTACACGTTTAAGTAGTGTTTGCGTTTCCTACCCCCAAATTTTAACTAATTCAGAAGGCTATTTGTCCATCTTTTCAGATAGAATGCAAATGTTGAAAACGCCTAACTATCACATAATTTAAATCTTTTTGTTCATGAAAACCTCATGTGGTCGCGGGTTCGATTCCCGCCTGTGTCGAAATTTTTCTTTCCTTTATTTATTCTTTATTTATTAGTTATAATTATAAAATAACTAATCTAAAAAGACAGTATTATTTTGAACACATAAAATATTGCAACAAACTGATGACTATCCATTAAGCATCTATACCTTGTTATTTGGTGTAACATTTTCTTTAACATACATATACTCAAGCCATTAATTCCCATCCGGGTAGGCAGTCGGTCGGTTGCTACAATTTGTACGAACCTGACAAAAGCCCTACATAATTTAAATATGGGTATCAAGGATTAAATTGCTACAAATATAATTATTAGTCATAAAATAAACTAAGGAATGTATGGAGTAGAATAAATCTAGGAGTATGATTCCTACATCAAGAACTAAAATTTTTGGAATGTTTTGAAACGTGAGAACCGAATGTTAAGTTTTGCATGTTTTAGGAAAAAATATCTGGTTCTTCTTACCGGGTTTGTAAATTATTTCGGTGGTGAATGCTATATTTTTTTTGTGACATAGTATATATGTATGTATTAAGCCAGTAAATCTTTATATACCATACCATACATACCATAGCCATAAATATATATATATATATATATATATATATTGCAGCGACATGATAGTCCAGTGGGTAGAACACCCGCCCGTAAACAGAAGGGCGTGAGTTCCAATCCTGGGACGGGCCTACACCAATTTGTCTTTTCTAAAGTCATATGTGTGGTTAATTTATCATGGTTGCTAACGGTGAGGGAAAACATCGTGAGGAAACCCACATGGCTGAGTTTGTACTTAGTCATGTGATAGTGTATTCGTACAAAACGGCGATAGGCCTGCCCCCTATCACGTGAGTACACTGTCTAAGCAAAACGTGGGTACCTTCTCTGGAAACTAGATGGCGCTGCCATGTGAGTTCAGGAGTATTGGTACCTCTGCCAACCCCTTCGGGGATAAACGGCGTGAACGTTTATGTTATGTTATGTTATATATATATATATATTTATGGTAGCCAATACAATTTTCATCTTAATAGAAGTCCAGCTAAAATAAGACTACTCGATACCCTATGGCACTCACGTGTGCTGTAACATAGTAGTTTTGTTAAGTCTTTTAACATAGACAGTAATTTTTGAAATTGTTATTAATCTTATTTTATTTTACTGTTATTTTATGTTTTTCTTATATATATATATATATATATTTGTTGTTAAAATCATATTTATAGCTTTATAATAATTTTGTATGCAAGCTGTACTCACTTTTTATAGAGACTGCAACGTGCAGGATAGTTATTTAGATTAACTATTGTTATTTTTGTTGCAAGTCCTCTGTCTGTGAGTCTTTAAATAAATAAAAAAAAAAACATTATAGATTAGTCTATGAGCACTAAATTACAATAATATCTCCCTGACTGACGAGCATTCGTGTGTAATTTATATCATCATTCATATAATCATTACAAGGTTGTATTGTATATTGTAATGCTCGGTTCTCCTCCTTCACTGATGTAATGCTGAAATCTGTAACGTTATATTACACGCGAATATAACGTTACAATATAACTTAATTTAAATCTTTTTGTTCATGAAAACCTCGTGTGGGAATTATTACCAATAAATAAAGAATAAATAAAGGAACAAGAAGATTTAAATTATGTGATAGTTAAGCGTTTTCAACATTTGCATTCCATCTGAAAAGATAGACAAGTGGCCATCCGAATTAGTTAAAATTCGGAGGTAGGAAACGCAAACACTACTTAAACGTGTAAAAGAAATAAAGCATAGAAGAATTTCGCGCTGGCAGCCATTGACACGGTGGCTCAATTGGCAGAGCGTCGGGGCGTATACCCGAGATCGCGGGTTCGATTCCCGCCTGTGTCGAAATTTTTCTTTCCTTTATTTATTAGTTACAATATAACGTTACGAAACATTTTATCACTTAAACGAAAGGTAAATATTCTGTGCTAACTTGTAGTGTTACTTGTCTGTGATCTTGATGCTTTTTGATTGGCCACTTTTGCTACATTATTTGCTCTTGCCTGTAATAAGAGTATGGTCTGGTTAGAAACGAATATTCCTTCTTCTCACGGATATAAATATCAAAATGGGGTAGCCAGAGCATTAGAATACAAAACTACTGAACAACTTTTGATATTTCATTTGGGTAACAATTGTAAAATAAAGAATGGTTTTTGATGAGCATACCCCGCTACGAACTAGCAAATCCGTGGCAAATGACAATTGTTTATCAGGGTTAGCAACTATGATTTATTCGTTACATAGTTAATCATACATACATACATATACTCACGCCATTAGTTCCCATTGGGGTAGGCAGAGACTATTGATCGCCACTTCGTACGATCCTGACAAACCTCTCTAGCTTCGTTGACATCCATCAATCTTTTCATACATGCTCTTTTATTTTTCATACTTCGGACGCCAGCCTTTTTGAGCACACTCTCTATCTGGTCCAAGTGTGTTCTCCGTGGTCGTCCTCTACTAACATTACCATCCACACTAGCTCTAGAGATCCCTATTACCAATTTTCTATCATCCATCCTCTCTATATACACATACTACTCTCTATATATACTATACATAGTTAATCGTACTAGATTAATGCAATTCATAACATAACATAAACGTTCACGCCGAATATCCCCGAAGGGGTTGGCAGAGGTACTAATACTTCTAAACATCACGTGACTTTGTCACCTGGTGTTCAGAGTACCCACGTTTTGCATAATGCAATTCACTGATAACCTTTTAGCACCTCTTTAGATAAACGTCATGTTTATTTTCTGTATGTTTATAGCTTAGTTCATTTAAACATAATTTCATGGTGAATGTAGTTAATTTTAAAGAATAAAGATGATTTAAATAACAATCTTTCTATTTATTTGTTTGTTGTATAAAAATGACAACCCTATCTCACAAATGCCACGGTTTCGCTAGTTCGCTGCGGGGTATGGTGATGAGTCACCCACCAGCCACATTTCCCACAATCACTTAAAAATAATAATTAAAAATTATATATATATATATATATGTATATATGTATATATATATTTAAAGGTTTGTATAAACACATCATGGTACTGAGAATGGAATGAATTTCAGAAATGATATGAAGCAATAAATATAAGTGTAAAAAAAAGTTTTCTCACCTGCAAAGATTGAACTCGTTTGTGTAGTGTCATCATATTACTTGAAAGTGACACCAATTTTTCTCTACTTGTTGAGACATCTGCAAGCTGTGAATAAAAAAAAACATTTTGTAAAATATTGAATTGAAAATACATACATACATATACTCACGGCCATGAATCCCTTGAAAGGGTAGCCAGAGCTAGGGAATCAGAAATTCCTCAGCCACTTTTGGAAGTTGCGTGGGGAAAAGATGGTGGAATAAAGGTTGTTGGTCTCCAACCGCATCGCCCAAAAATCCCTTAAAAGCCCCAATACCGTTAGTCGCCTCTTACGTACACCCACCGGAAGAAATGGGGTAGTGTTATTCTAAGCCAACACTACAAGGCAAATTGAAAATATTTTAACAATAAGATGATGTAAGTTAAATGGTAAAAAGATTATACAATACAGGGTGGTTGGTGATAGTTCTCCAGCAATATTGTCTTATCGTAAAAAATCCCATACCATTAGTCACTTTGTATGACAAAGCAATGGGTTAGTGCTTTTCTGAGCCGAGATACAGCTCAAAATATACTCACCGCTATAATTCCCTAAACGGGGAAGCCAGAGCTTTGGAATGAGAAATTCCTCAGCCACTTTTTGAAGTTGAGTGGGAAAAATATATTAATAATAAATGTTTTTGGTGACGGGTCTCCAACCACATCGGCCAAAAATCACTTGAAAAGCCCTTATACCCTTAGTCACCTCTTACGATCACCCACGGGTAGAAATTGGGTAGTGTTATTCTAAGCCGACACTACACAGAAAATTCAATTTATAATGGTCTTAGATAGTTAGTAGAGTTGTTCATGTAATACACACATACCAAAGCATCCAAAGTGGCATCATTCTGCAAGTCTTCTAGTTTTCTTCTCTCCGATACAATCATTGTATGGACCAAGTCTTGTCTTTCACTGAAAAACAAAGTAGGATTCTTTAGGTTTAATCACTGAAAATAATATATTAAATTAAAAATTATTAAATGTTTTTTCCTTTATTTCGTTAACCAATAAACTCAAAATTCTTTGCTATCTAAATTATCATGAATATACATTATTTTTGTAATTACAACACACAGCTATAAATACCAAAATAGGGTAGGTAGAGCTACAGGATTAGCAATACCTCAGCCTGTGGAAAAACAATTGTAAAATTAAAAATGCTGAGTGATTGAGGTCCAGCCACATCTCCCAAAAAAATCACTATAAAAGCCCCAATACCCTCAAGTTGCCTAGCATATCACTATTAGAAAAAAAGATCCAATTATAAGCCAACATGTAGAACCATAGGCTTTCAATTTATTTATTTGCATCACACAACAGGCAGTTAACATTACATGTTTAAACAACAAATTTATACAAACATACATATACTCACGGCTATAAATCCCTAGAAAGGGGTAGCCAGAGCTAAGGAATTAGAAATTCCTCAGCCACTTTTGGAAGTTGCATGGGGAATAGATGGTAAAATAAAGGTTCTTGGTGATGGGTCTCCAACCGAATCGCCCAAAATCCCTTTAAAGCCCCCAATACCGTTAGTCGCCTCTTACGTACACCCACCGGAAGAAATGGGGTAGTGCTATTCTAAGCCGACACTACACAGACACAACAAATTTATATTAAAACATATAAAATCCACCCCACTAGTGGTGTTGATAACTTTCACAATTAGTTAAATTGTTACTAAATCTACCATCGTCATTTTAAATATTACTTAACATATATTACTTGGCATTGTTATTAGAAGACGGCTGCATAAGACATCATACATATATACATATACTCACAGCTGTAAATCCCTAGAAAGGGGTAGCCAGAGCTAAGGAATTAGAAATTCCTCAGCCATTTTTGGAAGTTGTATGGGGAATAGATGGTGAAATAAAGGTTCTTGGTGATGGGTCTCCAACCGCATCGTCCAAAATCCCTTTAAAGCCCCCAATACCGTTAGTCGCCTCTTACGTACACCCACCAGAAGAAATGGGGTAGTGCTATTCTAAGCCGACACTACACAGCCATTTGAAAACTAAATTAAAATTTTATTACAAATAGGAAAGGCTGTAGTGAAAAGATAAAAAAAGAGTGTGTATGAGAAGAACGAGGAATGTGACAAAAGCAAGATTTGCCTAAATCTTGCAAAGTGGCGATCTATAGTCTTTGCCAAACCCAATATGGCAACAATGGGCATGAGCGTAAGTAAGTAAGTTAAATTACTAAAAATACATTGATAATTGGTAGGTATTTGTACTCCTTGAAACCTAAAGACAGAGAGACTGCAGTCTGGTTAGGGTTAAAGTCTTATGTGCAACACACACTGAGCCCACCAAGCCGCCAAGATTGCCCAGCAACATAATCCAGCGGCTTCTGTTGAAAGAATTATGTCTAACCTATGTATGAAAACTAGACCGCCAACAAAAAGTTGAGTATTTATTGCGCTTAATGCCACCGCAAAGTGCAGCAACATGACCACATTGGACTTCATTGGTATTTTTCTAATAAATATGCAAAAGCCACCTCCAAAATCATTATACACCTTTATAGTTTGTTGAACAGTAGGTAAGCAGAACTGATTCCCTCTTTTTCACACAGGCAGATAGGTATACCAAATCAATATTTTAATATTTAATTGTCTGCCTGTTTGTTCTACCTAATGTCTGAAAAGGGTGGACTCATTTAGATATGTCTTTCACTGGCAGTGACTTTCACTGGTAGTGATCACTACCTGATGTAAGGAATAGTAAGGAGTAATTCAGGCCACTTTTTTGTATTATATTAGTGGTGGTCATTTTTCTTTGCATGCAGAAAGGTTATTTTATTGCCTTACTAATAAATATTTCTTTAGACAATTAATAATTAATTTTACAAGCCAGGTCTTAACCTTACGTTTAATTATAAGCTTAATGACAGTCACAGTATATTTTCATTCTACCGTCATTGCTATCTTTCAGCCCTAAAAAATATTGTGTCGTACCAAAGCGATGTGTCAGTATAATTTTCACTTACGTTAGTTCTTTTAAATGTGTGTTTATTGTTGCTAGAGGGGGTTCAAACAGCTCCATAACACCTTTTGCTAATTTTTTCACGGTTTCTGGATTAATTGCTTCATTTGAAGTAGGACTAAAACAAAAATACGAAGTTTTTCAGTCATGATTATAAAAAGTGTAAACAGTACAAATACATAAACTAGGTTACGACTCTAGTACCTACCTGGACATTATAACTAGTGAAATATTTATTACAAATTTATATTTTGTAAATATCTGCAAAAGCAATCTTAAGATAACATAAATTTTCAAATATTATGTACTTTTCTGTTTTTGCATTTGCATTTTGCATTTGCACTTCTTTATAGTTTTCTAATTTTCTTGATTTATGGCAATCACCGATATTTTGCCAGTTCTACTATCAATCAGTTACATTACATACAATACAAACTCTTGAGAACGAGACCGAACTTAGTTCATACTTCGTGTTCCTAGAGAAGTACATGTGATATCACAAAGACACCGTCACCACATTGCTCGTTTCTTCAAATTTTAAATGGAGATTCTTTAAACGCTTCTTAAAAGCTACAGTTGAAGAAGTATGAGAAGTAAAATCAAATTCGCTATGATATATTATAAGTAAGACGTCGTGTCGTCGCGGCGTCCATACTTTGAAAAGTCGTTGTGTTGGAAATTTGGAATAAAACCTAATCGAATGATTTCTGAAGGGTTGTGCTATCAAAAAATACCCCTTACCAAATTATATATCAACGAAGCTTTATCTTAGAAAAATAACAGAAAAGACTTTTTATATTCTTGTACTATTTGCGTTTTGTTTCTTCTTTCCCAAAACTTCCAAACTAACGTTAGGTACGCTACATTTAAACGTATTTTTATTTACCAATACTTTTTATTCAATATTTAATTTTATATTCTAAAGAAGACATTATTTTTGTTTCTATAAATTAAAATCTTGTTTACTTCATGCTGTAAAAAATTGCTTTAATTACTTGTATGGCTTCTTGAGCGTGTGTCTTACCCAGTGTTGCCAACGTAGGCGATTTTTCGCCATTTAGGCTACTCAGATTGGAAAACGGCGACCAAAAAATCGTAAAGGCGACTGGTCGCCGTTTAGGCTACTCGAAAAAGATTAAATTTACTTTTATTTATAATCGAATTACGACACAAATAAGCACAAAAAAATAATCTACATAAAAAGATATACGACAATCAAGATAAAAAGATGGCAAAACCCCTTGGCAAAACCCTTCACCCATATTGAACGTTTCATCTCTAAATACCTCTGAGATCATGTTGGCAATACTGTGGAAATATCACAGGTGGAGTAGCAAAAATTTAAGTTCGAATCAACCGAATATTCGAATCAGTATGTTTATTAGAACTATTCGAATCAGGAATTTTTATTTGCTTAACCTTTAGGAGTAATAACAAAACAGGGCAAGAACAGAAATTGCTCGCAGCAGATGAAGCAGAATAATGTTTTAGAGTCTGGCTAATATGAGTCTTTGGACACTCCAATTTAAAATCTTTTCTGTCTTTAACTTTAAAACACTGTTTTGATACTTTTATTTTCTTTAAATAACTTCAAACTCTAGTTTGAAAGACTTGTTGTTTAAGTGTTAAGTACTGATTTTATTGTACGTACAGGAAGTTATTATAATGGTGGTTTTTATTTTAGTTTCGTGTTTGGGCTACTTTAGGCTACTCAAGCATTGAAAATTGGGCGACATACGGTCTTGACTTGTTGGCAACACTGCAAATTGACACTGAACTGAAGCAGTGTTGCCAACGTAGGCGATTTTTCGCCATTTAGGCTACTCAGATTGGAAAACGGCGACCAAAAAATCGTAAAGGCGACTGGTCGCCGTTTAGGCTACTCGAAAAAGATTAAATTTACTTTTATTTATAATCGAATTACGACACAAATAAGCACAAAAAAATAATCTACATAAAAAGATATACGACAATCAAGATAAAAAGATGGCAAAACCCCTTGGCAAAACCCTTCACCCATATTGAACGTTTCATCTCTAAATACCTCTGAGATCATGTTGGCAATACTGTGGAAATATCACAGGTGGAGTAGCAAAAATTTAAGTTCGAATCAACCGAATATTCGAATCAGTATGTTTATTAGAACTATTCGAATCAGGAATTTTTATTTGCTTAACCTTTAGGAGTAATAACAAAACAGGGCAAGAACAGAAATTGCTCGCAGCAGATGAAGCAGAATAATGTTTTAGAGTCTGGCTAATATGAGTCTTTGGACACTCCAATTTAAAATCTTTTCTGTCTTTAACTTTAAAACACTGTTTTGATACTTTTATTTTCTTTAAATAACTTCAAACTCTAGTTTGAAAGACTTGTTGTTTAAGTGTTAAGTACTGATTTTATTGTACGTACAGGAAGTTATTATAATGGTGGTTTTTATTTTAGTTTCGTGTTTGGGCTACTTTAGGCTACTCAAGCATTGAAAATTGGGCGACATACGGTCTTGACTTGTTGGCAACACTGGTCTTACCTTGTTTATTTGACAATGACATAATTGACATATCCACATTTATGTGCGTCTGCTCTGCGTTTCAGTTGTTATAAATTGATACTGAAAAATCGTCGTAAATGCAACTAAATTACCCACATCCACATTAGGGTATTAATAATAATTATCGCTGAATCTAGAATTCCCTGCGTCAATCTGGAAGTGCTTACTCTCAGTCAAGAAGAAAAAATGACTACAGTAGCCCGAAGAAGGCATGACGATTCCGGTGAATACTCGGATGGGTCAAACGATCATGATAGAACGGCTTCAGACAATGTAAGTTGGGTGGTACATCTAAGCTAGCAACTAGTAGGTCTGAACACTTTCGTTTTGGCGGTACACCTCGCCGCGGTGGCCTAAACTTTCACTTATACGCTAGCGTGTGGGAATGTTGCATTTCTTCGTCAAATTGAGGTCAATCGGGTTGAATACTCGCTGAAACTATCACCGGCGGCTTAGACTTGCTTTTATTTGGTTCATTTCGCCACGTAGGTGTTGTGGATATTTTGAAAATGCAGTTGCTAAAAGTGACCCTATCACAACCTTTGCAGGAAAATGACCAACAGGAGTCAGACTATGATTCGGCCAAGAGTGACTCTGAATTGTCTACTAAGGAACAGGACAGCCAGGTATGTTTATTTTATGCTGATGCTTTACTTCATTCCCATTTTTATTCTTAAGATTTTTATCATTTCTTTATTTATTTACTTTCAGTGTAAAGTATTTATAGTGCTTTTTTTACTCTGTTTTTATTTGTTATGGAAGATAAAAAGTTGTATCATTTGGTTGCAAATAACAGGTTATTGGTATCCTACTAAGCCAACGGCCTGTAGTATCATTATAATAATTTTAATAGTTATAAAACTGTAGAAGTCTATACAATTAAACAAATTTCAAGTGTTTGATTTAAAACTGGGGTATTTCCCAAATACTAAATTAAATGCTTATTAATAAGCCTACAGTAGTCTATGTAGTAACACAATGTTAATAAATAATTTTATAATTATAACCACTTCAGCCTATCCAAAAAACAAAAGAAACATAATTTTTATTTACTGCATTAAAATGCATTATGTTACTCCAGATTTTATTTATTTAGTCATATTATGTTTATTTAATCACTGTAATTTTAGTTCATCTGATTGATAATATAAGTAAAAAAATATATTTTCAGTAATTCATTTCCAAATAATAGAAAACTCTTAAATGAACATCAAATTAAAAATATTTTACAGAGATAATATTTTTAAAGGGTATCATTTAAGCTATCACCAATTTAACTAGTTTTGTGTTTCTTAAATAATAGGGTTTGTCCTCAAAATAGTAGATCTGTCACCAAAATGTAGTCACCAAACAATGTAAAATCAGTTCCACAATAAATCACCTAAAATCCTGAGATATAAGGTCTAGTACCAAATAAATGTTTTTGTATGTATTATAATAGGTGTGTCCTAATAAGTATTTAAGCAAACTAATTTAAAGAGATCACCAATAAATCATATTATGTTACTAGAAAATTGCATTAAGTGCAAATAAAAAATTAGGGTTGTGTGTGACACTGGTAGTATAAATTATATTTAAATATTTTTTTTTGCAAGTCAAAATAACCAATATTTATTGTTTAAAATAATTACCACTGAACAATCAGCGCTGGTTAAAAATAACTGGCTTATGGCTAGCAGAATAGTAGATAAAACACTTAATTAAAGTTAATAATCAATATTTATTGTTAAAAAACAATAATCACTGAATAATCAGCGCTGGTTTGGATTTCGAAGGGCGCTCCCTTTTTCTTTTCTGGCCGATAAGCACATTTTTTGCTTCTGGTGGGGGGTTGGCCAGCTTTAAGCGTATGGCTAATCCGATAATATGTTTGCACAAGGTTTGCACATATATTTCTTGTAAAACGCAGGGCAGTTGCATTTCCCATGCATCCAATCAATATTGTGCGGTAGATCCACTCTCCATTTGCTGAACCATTGGACTTTGTATTCATCAAAATCAGTCCATGTATTTTCAAAGTTTTGTATTTTGTTTGCCTTACCTAATTTTTAAAGCGCGCCAATTTGTCTCCGCCCCTTTGATAATTTTTTCATTAAAATTATAAATTGATGTATTAAATTGGTAACCAATACTATTAATTTAATATCTGAACGAAATAAAATGTTACTACTGTATTGGTGACAAAATATCAAATACAAAGGAGTCGCAGTCCGGGATCGATAATCGATTTATTTGGTGACAGATCTACCATTCTGAGCACAGAGCTATTATTTAAGTGACAAAACTGTTATTATAAGAACGAAGTTTATATTTATGTAATGCAATATAATTTTACTGGTTATCGATCTCTTATTTTACACATATATTAACATTAATTTGATAATTCATACCTGGGAACAATTTTTGTTTATCTGAGAACGAAAATATTTCGTGGCGATAGATCTATTTATTAGGTGATACAACTTGATGACAAATATAAATTTTGGTGATAGAAAATATAGTTCCCATTTTTAAATAGTAGTATAATTGGCCGCCTTATCACTTATATAATATGGATAAAAATTATAAATTTTGAGTAGGAGCAATATTAAAAAGTCTAGAAGTTAAATGGGAACAATATTTTTGTAATTAATAGTATGGACAAACATTATGCCTTATATAACCATTATTGTCTAACTATAATAAACTAATATAATCTTACATACATACATACATATTCTCACACCGTTAGTTCCCATTAGGGTAGGCAGAGACTATTGATCGCCACTTAGTACAATCCTGGCAAACTTCTCTGGCTTTGTTTACATCCATCAATCTTTTCATACATGCTCTTTTATTCTTCATACTGTATAATCTTAACTGTCCTTAAATAAGAGTCAACTTATCATATATTGTATATTGGCTTAGAATGATGCCAACCCATTTGTGATCTGTTGTATGAAGAATATTTGGGGCTATTTTAAGTGATTCATGGGTAATGTGGTTGGAGACCCATCGATTATGCTATATATCCTTCATTTACAAAGTAAACTTCCGAATGTGACTGAGGATTTTAAATTTTTAAGCTCTGTTTACCCCTTTATGATATTTATAGTCCTAATTACAAGTAGGTTTGTACAAAATCCATTTTATACTTGTATAATTTTCCATTATTTGAAGATGATGTATCAGTAACTTTATTCTTTATTTTCTTCAATCAATGGGTTGTGTCTGTGAGGTGCACATGTCCCACCCTTATTTATATCTAAGCAAGCATTTATTATGTGTTCGGTGACAAAATAAACATATTCATATCTCTGTCACTACTTAGTTTCTCTCTTTCACATTTTCATCTATTTAGTGTTCATGATAAATTGTATAATAATTTAATACTATATCAACTTCTTGATGTTGATGATTTAAAATGAAAATATTTAATGATACAGTTGTTAGGAGTTGTAAAAACTGAACATATTCATGCTCTGCAGACTACAATTTAAACAAACTTTATAATTTAAAGATTAATCAACCTTGGCGAAGAGTTTGATGTTAAACTCAGTAGTCATGAATAAAACTTCTAAAAACCTATTATTAATTTTGCAATGGAGTATTTGCTTACAATATTTCTTCTTATGGGTCTCTTACGAGGCATCTTAGAGTAATATGGCTTTTTCAGTGATTATGGATGATGGGGTAGAAGACCTATCACCAACCATCCCTAGTTATACCATCTTTTCGACTATTGCTTCACATATAATGACACTCAAGGGAAGAAATGGGTTATCGCCATTTTTGCCGCCATCAACTGTCTAATGCCATATGACTAAACCAAAAGATATCTTTGGAATTCAATGAAGCAGCATGATAAAAGCAGTGCCTTTTTGTTAAAGTCCACTTTCATGCATACATACATATACTCACGGCTATAAATCCCTAGAAGGGGTAGCCAGAGCCAAGGAATAAGAATTTTCTCAGCAACTTTTGGAAACTTGTGTGGGGAAAAGATGGTAAAATAAAGGTTGTTGGTGATGGGTCTCCAACCGCATCGCCCAAAAATCCCTTAAAAGCCCCCAATACCGTTAGTCGCCTCTTATGTACACCCACCGGAAGAAATGGGGTGCTATTCTAAGCCGGCACTACACAGCACTTACATGCACTAGTGAAAAAATGAAAACCATAAATGAACTTATATTATTTTTTTTACCCAATTTGCCCAACAATCACTTAAGAGCCCCTAAACGCCCTAGTCGCCTCTTACAGCACCCATTTTAAGATATGTGGTAGTTTTATTTGAAACACTCATTACTTAAAGCTAATTATCTTTCATTGTTTGCAGGAGACGGAACGTCGTGTAGACGATGACGAAGACCGCAGTAATCCTCAATACATACCAAAAAGAGGAACTTTCTACGAGCATGATGACAGAACTGAGGCCGGGTAAAACTTCGCTCAATTATTAGATGGCATGGCAATGTCACGATTAACACGAGCCAAGCAAAGCCCTTTTTCGTATTTTTAAACAGTCTTAAATGGGAGTTGTTTTACAAAGAAAGGAAGAACACGTTTATTCACTGCTGCAAAAAAAACTAGGTTTTCAAACATAAAAACAGATGAGTTACACAAAAAAAAAACAAAGTTACTACTACTGATACTACTCAGTAACGAAGAGGATTCTGACTCAGCATTTTGTTATGAGTTGTACCACACAACACAGATTTTCAGTAAGTCCTATGTCAGGGACGCCCTATATTGTACAAGATGAGCAAATTTTTCTGAATATATCAGGTATTCTTTGAAGTTACAAACGCCCTTAATAGCATCAAAAAGCGAATAGGATGAATCAAATTTTAATAGCTTTTTTATGAAGAAAAACTACTTAATTTTATTGCATCATACCAAAATAATAAGAGAATAAAGTTTGATATTGGTTCGGTTATTAGTATCGATTATTAACAAAATTATCAGAAATGGAAATGAGAGTCCGTCGAGACTGATTTAAATCAATGGTTTACCATTTATGGTTCAAAGCAAAAGTATTCTGAGATTGTTATGTTCACACACACGCACATATACTCACGGCCATAAATACATACATAAAGCTAGAAACTTTTCAGCAACATTTGGTATTTGATAGCGGAGAAGATGGTAGAAATAAAGTATCGTTGGTGATAGGACTCCAATCGCATCGCCCAAAAACCACTTAAAAAAGCCCCATACCCATAGTCGCCTCTTACGACACCGGTGGGTAGAAAGGGGTAGTAACATTCTAATCCGGCACTACTCGGCAATATGTTATACTACAAGTTATATTCACTGATGATAATGCAATTGGACTAGACCTCGTTTTTAAAACACACCCTTGTATATTTTAAATCGATAAAAGACATCAAACTAAACAACTTTGCCTATGGAATGCTTATCTAAAATGTTGAAATTTTCAAAATAATTAATAATTAAAAAGTGTCACTGCGACGAGTGAGGCGACATGATAGTCCAGTGGGTAGAACACCCGCCAGAAAACAGAAGGGCGTGAGTTCCAATCCTGGGTCGGGCCTACACCAATTTGTCTTTTCTAAAGTCATATGTGTGGTTAATTTATCATGGTTGTTAACGGTGAGGGAAAACATCGTGAGGAAACCCTCATGGCTGAGTTATACTTAGTCATGTGACAGTGTATTCGTACAAAACGGCGATAGGCCTGCCCCCTATCACGTGAGTACACTGTCCATGCAAAACGTGGGTACTCTGAACACCAGGTGACAAAGTCACGTGATGTTCAGAAGTATTAGTACCTCTGCCAACCCCTTCGGGGATATTCGGCGTGAACGTTTATGTTTATGTATTGCAACCATTTGTGTCAACTTCAATATTTTTATTGACTATTCCTGTATAAAAAGTAGATCATCGATATCTGAAATAAATAAAGTAATTACATAAAATCGAAAACCAATAACGATGTATTATATATTGCATGTCAGATCATCGACCGCATTGCGTAGTCATGCGCGTAAATATCGGCGCGGGCGCAGTGGAAAGCCGATTCATTAGCACACGAAATTAATTCGATCGCAATCGCAGCTATATACTCGCGATTGAGGAAAACACCTCCCATCTGTTGCATGAAATGATTAATTTATGTATTCATACTAAAATAATAGAAGTAATATTATGGATTAAGCATGTCGTAAGAGCTGTAAAAATATGTGATAAGATATAACGGAATAACTTTGCTTAACTTAATATTTAACGAGATAAAAAGAGCCTTACTTAACCAAAACGTAAAATGGTATATAAAGTAATTAACTTGGGTACCTAATCCGAGATTTGGTACTCATTTTTTATTTTGCTGTATAATATGGGCTTTCAATAGCACCCAGTTCTCCTCGCGACTGTTGAAGAGGCTACTTAGGGCTTTGAACCTTTTAAAATGTTATGTGTCTGAAGAACTTTCACCACCAACCAATGAACCGCTGGGTTCATTTTACCACCTTTTGTCCGGTCAACTTCCTAAAGTAGTTGAAGTATTTCCAATTCTGAGCTTCTGTCTATCCCTTTTTAGGATTTAAAGCCCTAAATACCTATTTACATAATCATTCATAATCCATCAGCTTCAAACATAATTCTCAACGCATCCGCACAGCCCATATATGTCCCCACCAAGGGGCTCGAGCCTTCCTTATATAGGGCGATTTGGCCATAGTCCACCACGCTGGCCAATCGCGGATTGGTGGACTAACGACTACTACCACAATAGTAGCCGGGACCGACGGCTTAACGTGCCCTCCGAAGCACGGAAGCATCTCAATTTTCAAATAATTAGGAATTAAATTTGTAAGGTTACCGGGGATCGAACCCGAGACCTCCAGACTTGAAACCAAGCGCTTAACCGTGAGACCACGGAGGCAGTCTATCTCAACCACTGACCTCCATTATACTATATAAGTACGCTGGACTAATTATAGGCCAGGTGACAGTGAGGCGATTTGATTTTCGCCATTTTGGCGCTTACGGCAGCAGTGAAGGAACAAGGAACTAATAAAAGAGATGGGACAGGAAGATAAAATATATCGATAAAATGTTTCTGCTTAAAGGAAAGGCTAAGTTTTATCGAAACGAAACTTTACAGCACTATTGATTTATAATTGTTTCTAAAAACCATAGATATATTATGCTTTATGGTAAAAAAAACACTGGCCATTTTGCAGTTTACGTCATATTTAGTTCCTCGTTCCTTCATTGGGGGCGCTTCAAATTGGCACAGTAAATAGCTGTCATTTTGATACGTATCATTAGTCCAGCGTACTTATATAGTATAATGGAGGTCAGTGATCTCAACGCATATCCACACATAATACATCAGCTTCAAACTTAATTCTCAACACACTTCATTATTCTTCCAGCGGCGAAGAAGTAGAAGGTTCAGTAAAAACGTCGGCTTCCGACGCGGCGTCCGACAAGAAGGACGTCGTGTCGGACGCGCCGGAACGACGGCGGCCGCTACGCAAGTCCGAGGTCATCGATAAGTGGGCGCATGACAAGTTTAATGAAAATGAACAGGTAGGTTTTTTATTTCAATAAAATAAATAGCACACAACATATAGTCGCGACTATAAATCCTTAGAAGGAGCACCCAGAGATAAGGAATAATAAAATCTTCAGCTACTTTTGGAAGTTGAATGGGGAAAAGTTAGTAAAGCAAATATTTTTGGTTATGGGTCTCCAACCAAAAATCACTTCAAAAGCCCCTATACCCTTAGTCGCCTCTTACGATCACCCTGGGGTAGAAATGGAGTAGTGTTATTCTAAGCCGAAACTACACGGCATAAAAATTAATTGATCATTTATTTCGGAAAGTAAAAACATACATGTAAACATTCCATAGACAGGCGATTAAAAGTATGGTATGAAGTTTTGAGTAAGAATAATACTAAGATCTTTATTTGCGTGGGTTTTCTAAATTAAATTGTAGGTTTTTATACCTAGGTGATACCTAGTTATAATGCAATTAAATTTTCCAATTGCCGCGTAGTGTCGGCTTAGAATAGCACTACCCGTTTCTACCGATGGGTGTACGTAAGAGGCGACTAACGGTATTGGGGCTTTTAAGGAATTTTTGGGCGATGCGGCTGGAGACCCATCACCAACAACCTTTACTTTACCATCCTTTCCCCACTCAATTTTCCAAATGTGGCTGAGGAATTTCTAATTCCTTAGCTCTGGCTAGCCCTTCTAGGGATTTATAGCCGTGAGTATATGTATGTAGGTATGTAAATTTTTCAAACTTAACTGTCTGAAGGGAGGAATTTCTGATTTTAAAGCTTTGGTTTATACATCTTGCAACATACTTTTTTGTTTGAAGCTAAAGTTATGGTTACAGTTCAAATTTACGAACTCAGAGAAAATCCCGTAATAAATTCTATGGCAGTTAGATAATATACTTATATTTTTTCTCGTTTTTTATAATAAATTATTTGTATAAAACTAGGCACTAAAAGATACGAAGATAACTCACGGCTATAAAGCCCTTGAAGGGGTAGCCAGAGCTAGAGAATAAGAAATTCCTCAGACACTTTTGGAAGTGGCGTGTGAAAACATACATACATATACTCACGGTTATTAATCCCTAGATGGGGTAGCCAGAGCTAAGGAATTAAAAATTCCTCAGTCACTTTTGGAAAGTTTAGTGGGGAAAAGATGGTAAAATAAAGGTTGTTGGTGATGGGTCTCCAACCTCATCGCCCAAGAATCCCTTAAAAACCCCAATACCGTTAGTCACCTCTTACCACTCACCGGAAAAATGGGGTAGTGCTATTCTAAGCCGACACTACACAGCTTTAGTATGTAGTAGCTTTAGTTTACGTTGTTTAGTTATTATGATATACAACTGTAAAATTTCCAGAGTACATAATAAATGATAATGAGTCGTTGTAAAAGACAAAATTAACTTTCAGATGCCGAAATCTCGTGACGAATTAGTCGCAATCTACGGCTATGATATCAGAAACGAAGACGCGCCACCGCACGCTAGGAGGAATAGAAGATATGGGTGAGTAATAATAATAATAATAATAAGATCCGAGCCATTAACTCCTGGGTCATGCCTGTACTGATGTACACATTTGGCGTGCTCAGATGGACTCAGACCGAACTCGACGCTCTGGACAGACGAGTCCGCACGATGATGACCTCTCATCGAATGCATCATCCGAGGTCGTCGGTTATGAGATTGTATATCCCGCGGAAGTGTGGTGGTCGAGGCCTCTTGAGTGCCAAAACCATGCACAACCGTGAGGTATGCAACCTCAGAAACTATTTTTTGACGATGACGGATGATAGTATTCGGGGAGAGGTGGTCGCTAGTGATAAAGGACTGACTCCCTTATCGTTGGCCTCACAGGATTGGCGAACCCCGGAGGTACTTAGCACCTCTGATCGGGAGTCCGTATGGAAAGAGAAGGAGCTGCACGGGAGGTTTTACAAGGTACTTCACGAACCTTTCGTGGACCGTAAAGCCTCCCTGCATTGGCTGCGTTTCGGGGACCTCTTTGGGGAAACCGAAGGTTTTGTCTGTGCAATACAAGACCAGGTTATCAAGACGCGGAACTATCGGAAATACATCCTAAAGGACGGTACCACAGACATCTGTCGAGCATGTGGCCGTCCCGGAGAGTCACTTAGGCATGTTATTTCCGGTTGTTCGGCTCTTGCTAACACTGAAAACTTGCACAGACACAACCAAGCAGCCAAAATCCTGCATCAGGAGCTCGCTCTGAAATACGGACTCCTGCAACAGAGGCTGCCGTTTTGCAAGTATCTGCCGGAGCCAATCCTAGAAAACGACCGTGCCAAAATCTATTGGGACCGATCCGTTATCACGGACAGGACTATTCTAGCGAATAAGCCTGATATCGTGGTATGGGATCGGTCGCAGTCGAGGGTATTTCTAGTGGATGTCACTATCCCTCATGACGAGGGTCTCGTGAAAGCCGACACCGAGAAGCGTCGGAAATATCTCGATCTGGCTCACGAGATCACCGACATGTGGGGTGTGACTTCGACAGAAATAATCCCAATTGTTTTGTCCGCGAACGGGTTAATTCCAACCAGCCTCGCGACCAACTTGAGGCGGTTGGATTTCTGTGGCGTGTCGGTTCCAGCACAGATGCAGAAAGCGGTGCTGCTCGATACGGCTCGGATCGTCCGTCGGTTCTTGAACCTGACTCCCTGACCCCGACCGACTGTGCTCTTGTCGGGGAGTACCGCCTCTCCCATTTAAAATTCTAATTTTCTGTTTCGGCCATGGGAGAGGCGAGAAACTAAAGAATGTTCCCAAAATAATAATAATAATAAATAAATCTTTATTTTCAAAAAATTGTAATATTACAGTCTATACATATACAGTAAAGTAATGAAAAAAAAAATATTATGAACAGAGCTGTATTTCACAATAGTACTTAATTAATGGTACAACCGATACCTAATAAAGGGTAACCTGTGCTATAGGTACCGGTAAAAAACATCAGTGACGCTAAGAATACAAAATCAGCACTGCGTGCGTAAAAGAACATTAAGCACTAAACTAAAGAATTACATCAAATTAAAAAAAAACTACTAAAACATTCAAAATAAAACACAGAAGTTGTAGAAAAAGGAAACTTAAACTAGGTGTGAAGTAAAATAAATATGTTAAGAGTATATTTATACAGTTTTACTACTTTTAAAATAAGGGATTTTGTGAAAATAAATCATGTATAATGTTAAAATCTAGTTTATCCGAAATATTTTTTTTATTTGTAATTTTTATTTATTTACTTAACGATTGGGTCGTTTGGCAAAAGGATTTACCTATGATGTTGAAGGATTTCACGTTTGAATTAATAGCGCTGCATGGATGTGGAATATATAGATAAAAGATTTTATCTTTGCCTACTTTTAGGACCTCATGAATCAGTTTATAATGCGCTTACTATTTGTTCTATAAGCGTTGTGAAAGTTGTTATTTGGCAATTTCATTTTACTGAATTTGAAAAAAAAGTTAACTAAAGCCATTCAATCATTCATTCTATAGTTAGAAGACTTATGTTTATAATAAAATCTTTTATAAACATAAGTCTTCCAACTTCGAACATAAATTTTCTACTGGTCTTAAATTCAAGATATGGTTTTAAATAGTGGTGATGGCATTCCTTTTATAGTGCGACCGCTTAATTATTATATATTATAAAATAAAATACACATGGCTGAGTTGTACTTAGTCATGTGACAGTGTATTCGTACAAAACGGCGATAGGCCTGCCCCCTATCACGTGAGTACACTGTCCATGCAAAACGTGGGTACTCTGAATACCAGGTGACAAAGTCACGTGATGATCAGAAGTATCAGTACCTCTGCCAACCCCTTCGGGGATATTCGGCGTGAACGTTTATTATGTTATGTTATGTAAAATACACTATTAATTTAAGAGCATGTATGAAAAGATTGATGGATGTAGACGAAGCAAGAGAGGTTTGCCAGAATCGTACGAAGTGGCGATCGATAGTCTCTGCCTAACCCAATGGGAATTAACGGCGTGAGTATATATATGTATGTATGTATGTATTAATTTACCGGAAATACGCGAGTTTAGTGTGTTTTTAAATACCAATATAAAATACTCTGACAATACTTACATAAGTACATATACTCACGGCCATAAATCCCAAAAAGGGTTAGCCAGAGCTTTGGAGCTAGAAACTCTTCAGCCACATTCGGAAGTTGATAGGGACAAGATTGCCCAAAGACCACTTACACTAATAATCTACCAGAAATACGCGATTTTAGTGTGTTTTTTAACACAATATAATCGCTTTATTTATTTGCGTCATCAAGATGCTGAGTGAAGCAAGGTAAAGAAAGCGATACTATTGGTTCTTTAAAAACACATTTTCCTCGCACACATACATACATATACTCACGGCTGTAAATCCCTAGAAGGGGTAGCCAGAGCTAAGGAATTAGAAATTCCTCAGTCACTTTTGGAAATCATATTGGGGAAAAGATGGTAAAAATAAAGGTTGTTGGTGATGGGTCTCCAACCGCATCGCCCAAAAATCCCTTAAAAGCCCCAATACCGTTAGTCGCCTCTTACGTACACCCACCGGAAGAAATTCCTCGCACACCTTAGCAGTAATCACACCCTCACGCTGTTTAACTTTATATTATAACAAAATGTTTGTATGATGTAATCATTTATGTGATTTCCTTTACGCCTATTGGAGGGAGAGACATTGGCGGTTAGTTGACTTAGTTCTTATTGCATGCTTTTTGCTTAGACCTGACCTGACCTGCAAGCAAAACGTGGGTACCTTCTCTGGAAACTAGATGGCGCTTGCCATGTGAGTTCAGGAGTATTGGTATCTCTGCCAACTCCTTCGGGGATAAACGGCGTGAACGTTTATGTTTATGTTTATGTATGTTGCTTAGACCTAGATTAATGGTATTTTGTTAAATAACGAAAAATGAAAGCTTCGGAAAAAATTGTCATAATTGTAAATTACATAAAAAATCATCCAAGACTGAGAACCCAGACAGGCCTCGCCTGAATTCTAATTAATGTTAATAGTGACTCTGTTTATTGATGTTACTCATGAAAATATCATCATATCCTTCATTTAAATTGGTGATTTTATGTATGATTCACTATTGATTTATTAATTTATTGATATTTGACACAGGAATCTGTTAGGGATTATTGTTCACAATACCAGCTTGTCAATCTTAGACTAAGAAAAGTAAAATAAATTGTTTTTTGTTGCTATATCTCTTGGAAGTATTTATTGTTTTATTCATAATTAGTAGGCATGGCTAAAAGCAAGTTTTACAACTTCTTGCTATAGTTGTTCTTTTGATATAGCCATTTAAATATATATTCATGAATTGTCTTTCAGTAGTATTTTTGATAATTCACATTTCAATACTTTTCCTTTAGATTAATTTGCCATTAAATTTTCTCACGATAATTATAATAATCATGACACTAATAATACCGCTCATAATGATGTTCCTTATAATAATTCTACCGATAATCATGAAAACGATAATAATCATGCTATCAATTTAACAGCCGCGGCCCCAACAAATACACCCGCACATGGGAAGACGAGGAAGCATACAGAAGACAAAACTTACCAGCTCCAAGGAAACCTCCCAGTGCTGACGAGTTTCCAGAATTGGATGGGAGGAGACAGAGGTACTGTGTTTTATATATTGTAATTTATAAGTAGAAGTAAAACTAGTTGTAAGAAAACACTACTGAAGTAAAACTTACTAGTGGGTAACCTTGGCAAGACTACGTCGCGTCCAATAAAATGAGTTTATTTTGAAATTGTCCGACCAATCACAGCGCAGCTATTTTGAATTTCTAGTAAATTTTTCTGATTGGCCGGTTTGAAAAAAATTCCGACCAATCACAGCGCATCTCTGATCGACTAAAGTTTGCGCGCGCTTATGACACTCAAGCAAAGTCTATGGGCCAAAATCGAAACTTTGAAATTCTGTAACAATTAACTTAATCTAGTTACATCAGATGTCTGAAAATTGTGCACACCACGGCCGCGGACTGTACAAAACGATACCTGAACCAAATTTCTAGCTTAACTCATCGCGTCTCAGGCAAAAAAGAGGCTTACAGAAATAATATATAAAGATGTGCAAAACATAATTGCCTTCTGTATGAGAGCGAGAGAGAGAGAAAGAGAAACAGAAACAGAGGGAAGAATGAGAAAACGCGCTCGCGTCTCTTTTTTCCCACAGTATAATATTCGTACTTATATAGACATGGCTATAAACCCCTAGAGAGGGAAGCCAGAGCTACAGAATAACAAATACAACAGCCGCTTTTGGAAAAATATTGTAAAATAGAGGTTGTTGGTGATGAGAGTTCAACCGTATCGCCCAATAATCAATTTAAAAGCCCCTAAACCATAAGTCGCCTTTAACTACACCCACTGAAAGAAATGGTTTAGAGCTATTCTAAGCTGACACTACACAAGATCTTATAACTCTTCACAAAAACCAAATTTTACTTTGAACATAAAGTATTAATTTATTTAACTCTTTTAATTTCAAGCGACTAGTGTTCAAACCCCGGGTCGGGCGTACACCAATTTGTCTTTTCTAGAGACATATGTGTGGTTAATTTATCACAGTTGTTAACGGTGAGGGAAAACATCGTGAGGAAACCCATATGGCTGAGTTGTACTTAGTCATGTGACCGTGTATTCGTACAAAACGGCGATAGGCCTGCCCCCTATCACGTGAGTACACTGTCCATGCAAAGCGTGGGTACTCTGAACGCAAGGTGACAATGTCACGTGATGTTCAGAAGTATTAGTACCTCTGCCAACCCCTTCGGGGATATTCGGCGTGAACGTTTATATTATGTTATGTTATGTAAATAAAGGAAAGAAAAATTTCGACACAGGCGGGATTCGAACCCGCGACCTCGGGTATACGCCCCCGTCGCTCTTGCCAATGACGTATACCCGAGGTCGCTTGTTCGAATCCCGCCTGTGTCGAAATTTTTCTTTCCTTTATTTATTCTTTATTAACCAAATTTTACTTTGAACATAAAGTATTAATTTATTTAACTCTTTTAATTTCAGTAAACGCCGTCCACAAAGACCACGCTCAAAGTCCCAACCAGCCTCAGTGGATTCGAGCGAAAACGGAATAAGTCTTCGTCGAAACGCCTCGATCAAGATCCCGAAAGCCTCCCAAAATAGGCCTAGTAGGAGTGTGAAACTGAATAGGTCTGGAGGTATCGCGAAAGCTAAGGAGAGAGTTAGCAATGATTTGCCAAAGATTGAGAATCTCACTATTACTACTAATGTTAGCGATAATGGGTAAGTAAATGTTTTTTTTTGAGATTAATTAATTTAATAGTAAATGTCATAATTCAAATATGTATAAAAATATATTAGAGTACATACATACATTTACTCACGGCTATAAATCCCTAGAAGGGGTAGCCAGAGCTAAGGAATTAGAAATTCCTCAGCCACTTTTGGAAAGTTGAGTGGGGAAAAGATGGTAAAACAAAGGTTTTTGGTGATGGGTCTCCTACCGCATCGCCCAAAAATCCCTTAAAAGCCCCAATACCGTTAGTCGCCTCTTACGTACACTCACCGGAAGAAATGGGGTAGTGATATTCTATGCTGGCACTACATGGCCAAAATAAAAATATACATACATAGATATACACTATCCGGGCTAAAGTGGCATTACTAGTTTTTCAAATATTTATGAATAAACAAAAGTACTGTATGCCCGAGTGTTTAAAACAAATGCATAGTTATGTGAGTCACTGACCTCCATTATACTATATAAGTACGCTGGACTAATTATAGGCCGGGTGACAGTGAGGCAATTTGATTTTCGCCATTTTGGCGCTTACGGCAGCAGTGAAGGAACAAGGAACTAATAAAAGATGGAACATGGAACTAATAAAAGAGATGGGACAGTAAGATATAATATATCGATAAAATGTTTCTGCTTAAAGGAAAGGCTAAGTTTTATCGAAACGAAACTTTACAGCACTATTGATTTATAATTGTTTCTAAAAACCATAGATATATTATGCTTTATGGTAAAAAAACACTGGCCATTTTGCAGTTTACGTCGTATTTAGTTCCTCGTTCCTTCATTGGGGGCGCTTCAAATTGGCACAGTAAATAGCTGTCATTTTGATACCTATCGTTAGTCCAGTGTACTTATATAGTATAATGGAGGTCAGTGTATGTGAGTAATGAATTTTGTTATGATTCGATGAGTTTTAAATGTGTATAATTAAATTTAAGAAACATCTCTATGTATTCCTTATGTACATCATTTTATACTCCTTAGTCTGCGCAAAATTCTATATAATCAAATTTATTTAAATTAACATATATGTTTTCGGCTACTATTACGGTAGTAATCGTTAGTCTGCCAACCCGCAATTGGCCGGTGGACTATGGCCAAATCGCCCTTTATAGGGAAGGCTCGAGCCCCTTGGTGGAGACATATGGGCTGTAAGAAAAAAATATGTTGCCTAATACTAATATTAAATTTATTTCCAGCCCACCTCCCCAACGCAAAGTAAATTCATCGGCCGCTCAACAAAGACCGATTCCCACAGCTTTAGGACCAGGAAAGAAACCACCTACTCAACCACAGGTAATACATACATACATACATACATATTCTCACGCCGTTAGTTCCCATTGGGGTAGGCAGAGACTATCGATCGCCACTTTGTACGATCCTGGCAAACCTCTCTAGCTTCATTCACATCCATCAATCTTTTCATACAGGTAATAATACTTATTATTTCATATTATATACATACATAAAAGAGCATGTGTGAAATATTGATGGATTTTAACGAAGCTAGAGAGGTTTGACACGATCGTACGAAGTGGCGATCGATAGACTCTACCTACCCCAATGGGAACTAATGGCGTGAGTATATGTATGATCAAAAGCTCCAAAAAATGTAGGAAGTCCTTTGAAGGAAACTAGAAAAAATATTAAAACGGAATATTATTCAGCTTACAGTTATTATCTCTGGTTTTCAAATACTTGTTTATAAATTCGTCAACTAGTATAAATTAAGACAATTAATCATAATAAAATCATATTTTTATAAGTAGACCTCTGTGAAATTTTTAATATGGTATTGAGATTTTGACATTTTATGTATAAGAGAAAATCCTGCTTATTAATTAAGACTAACCAATTATTTATCATTCATTCATTCATTCATTCAGACAGCCGTGATGGCCCAATGGGTAGAACAACCACCCGTCAATATACAGGTGTTAGTTCAAATCCAAGGTCAGGCCTACTACAATTTGTCTTATAATTTAAATCTTTTTGTTCATGAAAACCTCATGTGGGGATTATTACTAATAAATAAAGAATAAATAAAGGAAAGAAAAATTTCGACACAGGCGGGAATCGAACCCGCGACCTCGGGTATACGCCCCGACCGCTCGGAGGTCGCGGGTTCGATTCCCGCCTGTGTCGAAATTTTTCTTTCCTTTATTTATTCTTTATTTATTAGTTACAATTTGTCTTTTCTAAAGTCAAATGTGTAGTTAATTTATCATAGTTGTTAACGGTGAGGGAAAACATTGTGAGGAAACCCACATGGCTAACTTGTACTTAGTTCGGTGACAGTGTATTCGTACAAAACGGCGATATGCCTGCCCCATATCACGTGATATCACTGTCCATGCAAAACGTGGGTACTCTGAACCTCAGGTGACGATGTCACGTGAATTTCAGGAGTATTAGTATCTCTGTGACGCCTTCGGGGATATACGGCGTGAATGCTTGCGTCTTGAGTCATTCATTCATTCGGTCAATAAACTCATTCAATTTCATTGAATCACAACCAATTATGCTTACACCAGGGTTGACTAGATATTTGTCCTAGGTCCATATATCGTGACGACATTCGTGGTCGAGTGGATAGGTGACTAGCTTCTCGGTCCGGAGGTTGCGGGTTCGATCCCCGCTGAGGGCATAATTTATGTGATGAGCATAAATGTTTGTTTCTTAGTCTGGGATGTTATTTATGTGTGTAATATATCATATTAAATATATCGTTGAGTTAGTATCCCATAGTACAAGTCTTACTTAGTTGAGGGCTAACTTGATCTGTGTATAATATACACGCCAATAGCACTACCCCATTTCTTCCGGTGGGTGTACGTAAGTGGCGACTAACGGTATTGGGGCTTTGAAGGGATTTTTGGGCGATGCGGTTGGAGACCCATCACCAACAACCTTTAATTTACCATCTTTTCCCCACTCAATTTTCCAAAAGCGGCTGAGGAATTTTTAATTCCTTAGCTCTGGCTACCCCTTCTAGGGATTTATAGCCGTGAGTATATATATGTATGCATGTATATATGTATTTATTGTTAATTACAGGTTCCAAGTCAGCCGGCTGTCCCACAGCCTAATCAACAGAAACCACAAATTACTCAGCCGCAACAACCACAGATTCAACAACAACCGAGTCAAGTCAATAATGTACAACCACAAGGTATTTATTACTTGATTTTCAATAGATTTTGTATTTTAAATAGTGTTAGTAAGTTAAAACCAAAAAAAATTTTTGGATAGCTTATAGAAATTTTTACTAATAGATGTCATAAATTTTACATTTTCGCTCTTTGCTCGCCCTCTACGTCATTACCAGTGTTATTTAACCTATTTACTAATAAAGTTGTAGCTTCATATTTGATATTATAAATTAAAAAGAAACAAACACTTTTCAAATATTCTAAAAGTGCTCCATACTAATGCCACGCACACACTCACACACACCAGTGTATTTTGTTTTTGTCTCGCTGTTATCTTTGAATTGCCAATTAAAAATATCTTAATATAGCATTATAGTATCTATGTTTAATCCCTTATTTAAAAACCCCCCTCCCATTTATCTTACTATAGTAATATATTTTTTACAGCAACCGCAGAATCTCGCGGCAGTAAACGGTACAGTAGTTTAAGACAACGTCCGTTAGCCGACCAATATACTCCTCAGCAGCCTCCACAGCAACCGTTACAGCAGCCTCCACAATTGCCGTTACAACAGCCGTTACCACAGCCTTCACAGCCGTTACAACAATTGCCACAACAGCAAATGCAACAAATTCGGTATAATGGTATGTATACAGACAGACTTCGTACTGTAAATTTGCTTATGCCAAACTTTAGGCGTTTTTTCCGGTACTCTTGAGTTCAATATTATATTAGTAATTTTTTTCCGGGATAAAAAGTACCCTATGTCATAATCTAGGTCATTATCTAGCATTCTGCTAAATTTCATTCATATACATTCTGTAATTTGCTGTGTAGCGCCGGCTTAGAATAGCGCTACCCCGTTTCTACCGGTGGGTGTGCGTAAGAGGCGACTAACGGTATTGGGGCTTTTAAGGGATTTTTGGGCGATGCGGTTGGAGACCCATCACCAACAACCTTTATTATACCATCTTTTCCCCACTCAACTTTCCAAAAGAGGCTGAGGGACTTCTAATTCCTTGGCTCTGGCTACTCCTTCTAGGGAATTATAGCCGTGAGTATATGTATGTATGTATGTATACATTCTGTAATTGAGAAGCCCTTTTACCTCAAACACACAAACATCCTAAGATCTTAACTTTAGCATTTATAATATTAATAGGATTCACGCCAAATTCTATTAGGATGTCATAATCCAAGTCCACACAAAATGGTATCCATGTGAACCATTATCATGATCAGGCTGACATTGTTGTTCGTAAATGTTTTGTACCGTAAGTTATTCTATCCTTAATATCTTTTGAACTAGCACTCAAATTCAGGAGAGAGAAATGGTTAGTTAAGTCAGTTTTTTCAAAAAATTGGACTGTTTAGTCAGTATTTGGGTAATTAAGATTTTTTACTATATTCACCCTTCAAAAGTATGGTAGTAAGTATGAGGATAGGTGATTTGTTCAACATATTTTTAATCATACATACATATACTCACGACTATAAATCCCTAGAAGGGGTAGCCAGAGCTAAGGAATTAGAATTTCCTCAGCCACTATTGGAAAGTTGTGTGGGGAAAAGAGTGAAATAAAGGTTGTTGGTGATGGGTCTCCAACCGCATCGCCCAAAAATCCCTTAAAAGCCCCAATACCGTTAGTCGCCTCTTACGTACACCCGGAAGAAATGGGGTAGTGCTATTCTAAGCCGACACTACACAGCAGATAGCGTCATGCAAAATTCAACTATAAGTCTAAACTAGTAAAATATATTTTTATATGTCGCTTTTTAGGTATTTAACTTCAAAAATGTCTAGTAAATGTTCAACAATAATAAAAGAAATGTCAGTAAAATCTGTGTTTTCAGCCATTAAGTGGCATAAGGTTTTCTTTTCATAAGACATTCTGCAATGGACTAGTCAATTAAGTCCCTTCGTAACGGTAACCATTCCTATTATTTAACCTCTTGACTTGATTTAATATCATCTTCCAGTTTATTTACTTAAGACACATTGTATTTATGTTGTGTATCTAATATATTATTTTTTTCAGAATATTCTGGACCACAGCCACCCGCACAGCCTCCTCAACAGCAAATTATGCATCAGGTAAACTTATTGTATTGGCTAATAATAGCACTGTCCCTTTTCCCTTGTAGGTGAGAAACCCGTGATAGTTGTAAGAATCCAGGGTTATTTCAATTAAAAGGGATATGGCATCTTAATTATTAACTTTGGCCAAATAGCCTAATCATTAATAATTTTTAAATCTACCTTTCAATAATTTACTTTCATCCATCCTATGTGCCCAAACCATCTTAACATTCCTTCTACAGTTCATTTCCAATAGCAATATCATCATAACTCTATAAAATCTTCTATTTTATGAAGAGGTTAATTTTGAAAGTTATAGAACTTTGTAATGCTGTGTAGTGTCGGCTTAGAATAGCACTACCCCATTTCTTCCGGTGGGTGTACGTAAGAGGCGACTAACGGTATTGGAGGCTTTTAAGGGATTTTTGGGCGATGCGGTTGGAGACCCATCACCAAAAACCTTTATTTCACCATCTTTTCCCCACGCAATTTCCAAAAGTGGCTGAGGAATTTCTTATTCCCTAGCTCTGGCTACCCCTTCATGGGATTTATAGCCGTGAGTATATGTATGTAACTTTATAATTCGTTTCCACTTATTGTTATTAACTATAAGATCTGATTGTTTGTTTGCATATGTGATTTGTGGTAACGAATAAATATTTTTTCATTTCATTTCATTTCATATAACGTTATCTACTGAAGTGGTTTACATTTAAAATTTTTGCATACTTAATGTGTATAAGATATGTTCACCAAATTTAGACAAAACAACGATCTTTTTAACAGGCTAACCACCGCAGCAATAACGTGAATCCTCACGTTCCCTCACCGCCTCTACAGACTGTCAATCAAACACAGCAGGTGAGGATTAAAAAACAATTTTAGATTTATGGGTGGGGATTAATTAATATTTGTTATGTGTGTGTGATGTACCTTATAATGTGTTTTTTTAATAAATGTGACGAATAAAAACATATTTATGAAAAAATGAAAGTTTGCATAAGTAAACAGTAATTAAATATGCCATATGACTGGTTTATTTAATTTGATTTCATTGTCTATTAACCGAAAAGGTTGATTTGAAGTAATGCATAAAGTAATTTTTTCCAACAAATTTTCAATATTGTTGGTCTCTCTACTTAAAAATATTACTATGTTTCAACATAACCTTATTTTGTCAGATTCCATATAAAAGCATCTTTATCTATAAACACTCAAATAAAATACTAAATAATATTTTCTCCCCGCAGCAGGTAAGAATAAACATAATTTAAATCTTTTTGTTCATGAAAACCTCATGTGGGGATTATTACTAATAAATAAAGAATAAATAAAGGAAAGGATTTGCATTCTATCTGAAAAGGTAGACAAGTGGCCTTTCGAATTAGTTATAATTCGGAGGTAGGAAACGCAAACACTACTTAAACGTGTAAAAAGAAATAAAGGATAGAGGAATTTCGCACTGGCAGCCAATTGACACGGTAGCTCAGTTGGCAGAGCGTCCGGGGCGTTCACCCGAGGTCGCGGGTTCGATCCCCGCCTGTGTCGAAATTTTTCTTTCCTTTATTTATTCTTTATTTATTAAGAATAAACATGTTAAAACAACAGCAAAGATACACTGTCCAGTACACCCTGCTGTGTACCAACTTATATATTGTATTTATGCTCTTGAAAAACATTAACATACCACGATGTAGGATATGAGTGAGACGCTGCTATGTGCGAGTGAGTTCGCAGTAGTGTGCGCTCTAACAGTACTCCCACAGATTCCATATATACATGACTTAACTAAATAGAGAAGAAACGAAGAATGTCAATATCCGTAAATGATTCAGTGCATTTCAACTGTATGATCAAAAATTCATTGAATTTCACTTCTATTTCAAGGTAGGTAAGGTTGAAATTATAATGGCCACTATTTAGCCACTGCCTTAAGCGGCCAGTACACAATGGCGGACGATGGCCCACTGCTCGCCATCGCCACTGTGTACAGGGGGCAATGGTGCATGATGGCGGACAATTGCCGATCGTGGCGCGCAATGGCGAAGTTGTCGGTTTTTCGGGCACACTTCAAAGGAATCGTGGCGTAGCATGGCCGGTGGTGTTTCCACAATGGGCCATTGTTTAGTTCGTCACCGACCGCTCATAGATACTTATACTTTTTTGGAATATTTTATTGCAAATTGTATTTATAATCACTATATGACGTAAAAATAACATAAATAGCGCCATAAATAAAATAAATTACATACATAATAATAAATAAATAGCTGCAACCATAATTACTTCGACGTCCGTCGCAAGTGGATTGCCAGGCAGTAATGAGCAATGGGCCATTGTGTGAACACCAATTGATCGTGGCCTACAATTGCCAATGGCGAAGCGTGGCCCATCGTCGGCCATTGTGTACTGGCCGCTTTATAAAGGGTTAAGCGAAGCAAATGTATGACGAACAAAAATCTGAACTTTGGATCAACCAATCAGGGTGTAGGGACAACTGATTTTGACAATTAGTTTATAGGGGATTTTTTAAACTAATTTTGTACTGAACTGCGTTAGGTTTTCGCTCTATTTAGTTAAGTTCCATATGATTTCATATAAAACTGTGTATCTTTATCTATTTTCACTCAAAGAAAATAACAAAAATATTTTTCTCCTCAGCAGGTCCGAATAGGCATGTTAGAGGCCCAACAGCCCATGGTGCCCCATCACCACCAAATACAACACCCGATGCAGCCCCATAACATGGGTGAGTGTTTTACTATATGTATTCTCAATTAATAGTCTACTCGCAAAGGCAGTTTCTGGCAAATAATAACTAGTAACTTGTCTTGAAAACGAACTTCATACATAAATACATATACTCACGCCATTTTTTCGCATTGGGGTAGGCAGAGACTATTTATCGTCTCTCTAGCTACGTTAACATCCATCGATCTTTTCATACACGCTCTTTTATTAAGTAACTTACTTACTTACTTACTTATACTCACGCCCATTGTTCCCATTGGGGTAGGCAGAGACTATCGATCGCCACTTTGTACGATCCTGACAAACCTCTCTAGCTTCGTTTACATCCATCAATCTTTTCATACATGCTCTTTTATTCTTCATACTTCGGACGCCAGCCTTTTTGAGCACACTCTCAATTGGGTCCAAGTGTGTTCTCCGTGGTCGTCCCCTACTCACATTACCTTTAAAATAATACTACGAATATGATCCTGTGTCGATTAAGACTAGTGCTTAATATAGTGTTAAATCTGATATTTATTTATTTATTTATAGGTCAATTACAACCCTCACAGGGTTATGCGCCCCCTGCCATGATGCCTGCCCAATATATGCAGGTAAGTTCTAAATTAAGGTAAATTCTATTCGCTCTTGTTTTTTGAGATGTTATGGTAATAGATTTTATTTAATTGTATCAACCGTTTTTTTATTATATAATTCCTTTTCATCTTGTTATTTATTCAGTTACAGTTAATTAGCAGACTAACGCTTAAATATTATTTAAAATGTTTATTTAACTAATCGATTGCTATCATAAAGATGTCGATTTTGTAAATAACTGTGTCAATAAATGCATGCGCTTAATCTGTAAATTTATTTAATTATGGTTATACGTTTGCACGCTGCAACTAGAAGAACATATATAGTACTGAAATCTATAAAAAAGAGAATAACAAACCAATGTTTTTAAAAATTAAACATTATTGTGATTTAATTTTTTTAACGCATAGCTTAAAAATTTAACAGGGCAGTAACAACGCAGTGTATGGAGGTCCGATGTTTGCGCAACCGCCCCCAGCTACCTATCAACTTTACCAACATCATAATTATGTAAGTTTTACTATCCATTTACACGTAAAATGCTATTTTATAAAAAAATAGATATATCGGTTAAAGTCTGTGGTCAAGTTGATGTTGATAATAAATTATCATTGTTTACAGGGTACCCACGTTTTGCTTGGACAGTGTACTCACATGATAGAGGGCAGGCCTATCAGGCTGTTTTGTACGAATACACTGTTAAATGACTAAGTCAGCTTAGACATGTGGGTTTACTCACGATGTTTACCTTAATTTGTTAGCCTTAATTGTTGGTGTAGTGTCGGCTTAGAATAACACTACCCCATTTCTACCCGTGGGTGATCGTAAGAGGCGACTAAGGGTATAGGGGTTTTTAAGTGATTTCTGGGCGATGTGGCTGGAGACCCGTCACCAAAAACATTTATTATAATATATATAACCATCTTTTCCCAATCAACTTCTCAACAAAATCAGCAAAAGTGGCTGAGAAATTTTTCATTCCAAAGCTCTGGCTACCCCGTTAAGGGATTTATAGCCGTGAGTATATGTATGTATGTTTACCTTAATCTTAACAACCATGATAAACTAACCACACATATGACTAGAAAAGATAAATTCACGATGAATTACAAATCAGTCTTGTGGTTTGCCTCACGATTCCTTCAGTTAACAACCATGATAAATAAACTACACGTTTGTGTACGCCCGACTCGGGAATTGAACTCACATATACTACATGACAAGCAGTGGTGTTTTCACATATTTTCAATAAAAATCTAGTAGCAATCCTATTAATAATAATATTATAAAGGCGAAAGTTTGTAAGTATGGATGTATGGATGTTTGTTACTCTTTCACGTAAAAACTATTGAATGGATTTGAATGAAACTTTACCACAATATATCTTATACATCAGAATAACACATAGGCTACAATTTCTGAGGTTTTATTATAAATGTGAAAGTTTAGATGTTTGTGTGTTTGAGGCAAAAACGCCTTAAGCTTTGTCATAAGCAAATTTGACAGTACGAAGTCTGTCGGGTCAACTATAATAATATAAATTTCAGTTGGGCCAATCCGGTGTGTGTGAACCAAGCAAAACGTGGGTACTCCGATCGCCAGGTGACAATGTCACGTGATGTTTTGAAGTATTAGTACCTCTGCCAACTCCGTCCGTAACTTTTTAAGTGTTGAAATTAATCTTTCTTAAATAAAATTAATAAAAATATAATTTTTAGTCGGGCCAATCCGGAGTATATTACCGCGAGACGGAACAGCCTCGTAGACGACCCACGGCCGCCATTCCTATATTGAGACCGGCACAAGATAACAGGTATAATAAAAATATACACACTCTATCCCTATATATAGGTAAATTTACCTAGTTCAGGAACAGGAAAATGTAATATAATTTGAATGTTTTTGTTCATGAAAACCACATGTGGGGATTATTACTCTGGGAACCCGAGGTCGCCGGTTCGATCACCGCCGGTATCGAAATTTTTCTTTCCTTTATTTATCCTTTATTTAATATGTAATACTTTTGTACTTTAAATTACTAACTAGGTTAAGACGAATTTCAAGTACTTTTTTTGAAAAATGTATCTTTTTATTATTATTATCATCTTCATATCAAATATAAGGAAAAAATATATTGTATTCACAATATAATGGTTGGGTTAGGTTATATGGTATGGTTGGTATGGGGCTTTTTTAAGTGGTTTTTGGGCGACGTGGTAAGAGCCCCATCACCAACGATACTTTATTTCTATCAACTTCAAAATGTAGCTGAGGAGTATCTAGCTTTGAAGCTCTGGCTGCAACCTTTTTGTGATTTATAGCCGTGAGTATATGCAAGTATGTATAATAAATACTGTTTTACTATAGATTAAAATTAGGTTGTCTTATGTCTAAAAACGGTCAAAAAGCTCTTATGGATATGCATGTTTTGACGATTTTTAATAGTAATTACCATCTACACAAAGTAAGGTCACATGAAACGTAGACTGGCTATTTATTTATTTATTATATAAGGATCATCAACAGCAACACATATTATATAGTAAGTTGAAACAGTATAGTAAATAAGGCCAATAACAGATGATCACAAGTTAAAACAAGATACACACACAGTTAATTCAAAAGAAAAAAATAATAATAAACTAAACTATCTAAAGACATAATGAGTAACAACAGAAAAAGAAAAGAAAAGTATATGTAAAAATGCTAAACAATTGAGAAAAGAATAAAATTTAATATTAATGATAATTGATGATACTTGAATGATAATGTGTGTGGTGTGTGTAATGTGTATTATGATGTGTGAGTGTGTATATGATAATGTGAGTGTATGTATGTGAATGTGATTGTATTGATATGCATAAACGTTATATAATAGTAAAACCTTATTTAAATAATATGACATAGAAATGGTTGAATCTACCTAAACAACTATAGCGTCTAGAACCAAGCGATTGAAAATAGACTTGCTATGTGCAAACGGATCGAGGGAATAAAAATATTTGTTGTACTCATCTAAAATTCGTTGAATGGGCGCGTTATGAGCATAGTTGGTTCTAGCAAAAGGTAGGTGAAACAATTTTCTAAAAGTATGGCGAGTTCTGAGCGCAGGCGTGTTTAGTCCAATTTGGGAAACTACGTTGGGACAATCCATCCGACCACTCAAAACATCATGCAGAACTAACATGTCTAAAAGAATGCGGCGCTGGTCAAGTTGTAATATTTTGTGATGTTTGCATGACGTTTCGTAGGTGCAGTCCCATCGTTTAGACCTGAAGTCCAAGTGACGTATAA
The DNA here is from genome assembly GCA_963576735.1 of Bedellia somnulentella. NCBI lineage: Eukaryota > Metazoa > Arthropoda > Insecta > Lepidoptera > Bedelliidae > Bedellia > Bedellia somnulentella. Next base: position 12,201,179 of record OY755193.1, read on the forward strand.
ATATGTGCTGTATCGACTCAATCATTTGATTATACTTTAGATAATGCGGGGACCAAATAGAAGAAGCGAATTCTAGAACACTACGTACATATGCGTAATAAATAGATTTTATACAATTTAGATCATTAAAAGGCTCACATACCCTCATAACAAAGCCCAAACTACGATAAGCGCGATTGGTGATATCGTCTATATGATTTTCAAAAGTGAGCTTCGAATCCAAGGTGACTCCTAGATCTTTCACGGAGTTAACTCGTTTTATTGGCTGGTTATCTAAGTAGTAGGTATGTTGGATAGGTCGAAGGTTGCGCGAAAAAGATATTTGAACGCACTTTGAAACGCTAACGTTTATTTTGTTGGCTTTGTAATACGCTGCCAAGTTATCGAGATCCCTTTGAAGCTTATCGCAGTCGTTTTCATTGCGAATAAGCAGTAAATCATCTTGTCATCCGCATACATAATAAAATTTGACTCTCCAAAGACGCTGTAAATATCATACAAGTATGCGTTAAACAAAAGAGGGCCCAAATGAGATCCCTGGGGAACCCCCGAGGGTACATCCACGTAGTCGGATCTATAACCTCCCAACACTACAACTTGGTGCCGATTTTCAATATAAGAAGACAACCAGCGAAGCAGGTCACCCTGCACGCCCAATTCGAGTAGTTTACGTAATAGAATATTATGGTCTGTACGGTCGAAGCATTTTTCTATGTCGGTGTATATGACGTCAACTTGAACCCGACGCTCCATACTGTGTAGAAGGGAATCTACAAAGACTATTAAATTTGTGTTGACAGATTTGCCCCGTATGAACCCATGTTGTTGGGGAGGAAGTTTAGGTCTAATTACGGGATAGATGTGGTTGTATACTATTTTCTCTAAAACCTTAGCAAAAACGTTTAAAATAGATATAGGTCTGTAATTAGATATTTTATATTTTGGCCCCTTTTTATGGATAGGTAAAATTAGTGCATCTTTCCATTTAGAGGGGAAAACCCCTTCCTTGAAAGATTTGTTATAAATTATGCACAGAGGTGATGAAAGATTTCTAGCGCACATTTTAATAAAAAATGGTGGAATACCATCTGAACCAGCACCAGCGTTAGGATCCAAGGATAGTAATAGCTTATAAATTTCATCTTCATCCGTCTTTAAACTGCAAATAGTATTCCCAGTGTCGCAATAGGGAGGGGGGAGTGTATCTGAGGTATAGTTGTTAGAGGGTTGAGAAAATACCGAGCTAAAAAACTTATTAAAGGTGTTGCAAATAATTTGCCCAGAGTCCAGTGACTTGTTTTCATGCTCAAAAACTCTTGGATAAGATGACTCACCACGTTTTCCTTTTATGTAAGACCAGATCTGTTTCGGGTTAGTCTTTATATTATTTTGAATACTTATCAAGTAGTTGTTGTAACAATCCTGAGCTAATAATTTACAGCGCCTACGTAAGAGTGAAAACTCGTCGTAATCTAGCGGGTTTTTGTTTTTTTTCCAACGAGAGTGAGCATGATTTTTTTCTCGCAAGGCCTTCATGAGGGCAGATGTATACCATTTAGGATATTTACGGCCTTGCGTACGTGTATCTAAGGGAACAAATTTAGTTATTAATCTATTGAGAATTTCATAGAAAATATTTAAACTACAATCTAAAGAGGGTGCATCAGCAACAGTTGACCATGAAGTATTGGATAGATATTTATTTATCTTCTCGTAATCACCCTTACGATATCTGTATTTGGTCTCAGAGGACTCAATGAATGGACATGATAATATGTCTGTGATAGCCATATCGAGTGCAGGGTGATATTCATCAATTTTTACAAGAGGTAAATCCGACCGCCGGATTTCAACCGCTGAATTAGAAAAAACTAAATCCAGAGTATTGTTTTTCGAGTTTAAAATGTAATTATACTGCAAAAAGTTAAGACTTGCTAATTTTCCAACAAAACTCTGTGAGGCCATCTGAAGCTCAACACTGCCTCGGTGGATGTAAGTAGGGGTACTATCAGTATGCCACTGTATATTAGGTAAGTTAAAATCACCACAAATAAAATAATAATCAGAGGGACGATTCACCAAAGACGCCTCGACCATAGTTTGAATTTTCGTTATAACTAAAGGCAAATCTTTCCCCGGCGGCGCATACACAGCACAGAAATGTAGGTCAGGGACAAGTGTCGTCGATCGGTCAGCTGTTGAGCGGCGCGCACGCAGTGACTGACTCGGTATTGTGACCCACAAGCACTCCAGTCCTTCGCGAAACCATTCAGGGCGAACACGGGCGTTAAGATTTTTAAGAACTAAAATTAAAACACCTCCACCGTCAGCCTTTTTGGTAGCAACTCGATCTCGGTCCATTCTGAAAACATCGTATCTAGGATCGCATAATTCCGAGTCTAAAACACCATCGCATAACCAACTTTCTGTGATTATTATAACATCATAATTGTTAACATTTATGTTGTTGTAGAATTGTATTAACTTAGAGCGTAAACCTCGCGTATTTTGGTAGAATATGTTCAAACTGTCAAGCACAGTGAAGTTTTTGAAACATTACTGAGAAATATAAATCTAAATGTATTATCGTAAATATAGTACTCAATAAAAGTAGATTCATGAAACAAATGTAATAAAGGTTTACTAAAAATATTAGTGTAATTGTGTGTATATTAGTGTAATTGTAAAGTGTAGTGTAAAAGTGTGTTATCATGTTGTGGTGTAAGATGTTAAAGTGTGTGTTAATTATAAGTATCATCAATTTTAAATAGGTAAGTGATAGTACAATGAAACGATGAGTAACAATTCTGTGATTAATTATGCAAATATGAAGTGAAATAAAATTCGGAATAGTTACGTTTATCTGATAAAAACAATTATAGCTTAATGTAATAGCTAATACGGTTATTCTAAGATAAATACAAGGTGCAAAATTAAAGCCCAAATGAACGATAACTTGTTGAAGATACATATTGAGTTTTAAGGTTACCGTACGTTTAACAGAAATTGCACTTACAATGGTACTATCTTTTTTAAATCGTTGCAGTTTCTTATACATAAAAAAGGCTTATTATCATCTTTTCGTGTATATATTTGACAGTTCTTTACCCATGTATATTTATACCCATATTTTGTAGCTAAGTCCTTAGTGTCCTTCAGTAATCTTTTGTTTTTCGGAGTAAGATGGTCATTGCAAAAAACTCTATGGTCTTTGTTAAAGCCAATATCCTTAGCTTCCAAACCTTTACGCCTTCTTAGTCCCGAAATAATACTGTCCTTTAACAGGCGATTCCTCAGCTTGACTATAATATTCTTAGGTCTTCCTCCGATGTTTACGGATGGCCGCACTCTATTCACAACTTCAATATCATGTTCAATTAATGAGACGCCAGCCAAGCTGGCTATTTTGGTAATAACATCTTTTAAGTTTTCATTAGAAGACTCAGGAACACCGCAAATTTCCAGATTGTTTAGCCTAAGCCATTGTTGGTGCGAGTCAAACTGTGACTCCAGCTCAGAAATTCTCTGTTTGGCGTTGACGAGTTCAGTCTCCAGGGCAGGGATTTTTGCAGCTTTTTCTTCTAAGTCAGTTAATCTGGTACAGAAATATATGGCTATACTGTTCTTGTGATATTTGAATTGAATTAACACATAAAACTTTACTATTTTTGTGATAAGCACTTGTATTAACTTTTATTTTTAACAAGTAACTTAACTGTCTGTTTCTACCAAGATCCAAATACTAATTTCACATGTAAACTTAAAAATATATTTTTATCCAGCAGGCCTGTGAATTCGGCAGAGAAGGAGAACATAGATAGGATCGTAGAAAATATGTTTGTAAGAAAGCCTTGGCCAGCTACCTCTAATCCTGGTAAGTTACATTGTGTTTAATAATTATAATTAACTCACGCCATTAGTTTCCATTGGGGTAGGCAGAGAAAACCATTGAACTCCTATAAATTTATAACAGACTAAAGCTATACAGCTATTTTAGACTATATGTAAAAATGAGACCAAAGCTTCATAAGCTTGCATAAATAAATACATACATATATTTTAGTACCGTAGTACCGTTAGTTTCCACTGGGGTAGACAGTGACTATCGATCGCCACTACGATCCTGGCAAATCTCTCTAGCTTTGTCATTATTATTTTTTTCATAGATGCCCTTTTGTTGTTCACACTTTGAACTTCCTTTACATTATCTATTTAATCTAAATGTATCTCCCGGGTTCCACGTTTCACATTAGTAATTTAGCACTGTATGTATGTATATCAATGCTTTGGTCTTTAATATAACCAACAAATATACAGGTGGTCCTAGGGTTATGCTACGTGGAAAATAAGTGCTATTGAAGATTGAACATATTGTTATAAGAACGGAATTTTTTTTCAAAAAAATATTATGATCATGTTTATTTTACCTAGATATTTATACGGATAGCGAAGAACCCCAAAGAAGGGTAGCCAGAGCTTCAGAATTAGAAATTCCTCAGCCATTTTTTGAAGATGTGTGGAAAAGAATATTATTGGTGATGAGTCTATTCCAGCCACATCGCCCAAAAAATATTTTACATACCCAGATGATATTAGTTGTAATACTATAATACATATATACATACATATACTCATGGCCATAAATCCCAAAAAGGGGTAGCCAGAGATTCAGAGCTAGAAACTTCTCAGCAACATTTGGAAGTTAATAAGGTAGAAGAAGGTAAAAATAAAGTATCGTTGGTAAAAGTCCCACACTAGTCGCCCCTTACGACAACCGTGGGTAGAAAGGGGTAGCGACATTCTAAGCCGGCACTACACGGCAAATACAACTAGCCGGCATTACTATAATCAACTATACAAAGCGTAATGCAATATCAAATTTCCAAAAACCCGATATGTTAAGAACCACAGAACCCTCCTGATTCCTAACTATGAGTAATTTTAATAATTTTCCTTCATACAATATAGACGAAGATTTCCTTTGGATGAAGTTGCGTCTACAAGCGAGCAAGCATGTTTGGTATAAGCAGCTTTAGCTCAGTTGAAGATGGGAAAGAGATTTTTAGAAGTTCTTTTTGTTTTTAAGAAAAAATACGTTTATGAGTTAGTAATGCTCACTTTTTTGTAGTGTTTTACAGAAACTTGAATTTAGTTTAATCAAGTTAAGTTAATTTAGTAATTAAGTTATTTTAAAAATTCATTCATTCATTCGTAGAATGTTATGTTTAGTAGCTAAATCATTCATTCATTATCGTTAAATGTCCCTTTCTGTTACAACATCGTTTTTTTTAAATAAATCGAAACATATAAGTATTTTTGTTTAATTAGCTCTTTGAATTGTCATAATTACGATATAAAGTAAATCAGGTATGGTAATAGAGGAGGATTTGTTACCGATTGTGTAGCTGTTCAATGCCATTCACTCATCATTCTTATCATACGTTCATTCGTAAAGTCGTTCATTATATCAATAAGGTATTAAATCACTCACTTATTTTAGTTAATTTAATAATGTATTGTTTGTGCGACTTTAGGTGTTCTTAGTTTATGTGTTGTTTATTTATTATTAAAAACAAATTAGGTAGGTACATAATAATACAATAAACACAGTAATTATTTAATCTGTGTTCCCCGCACTAAGTTAAACCTGTATCGCGGGCAGCCTAATAAACTAAACAAATAAGATCTTGATAAGATATTATAATGACACTTACGCATATCTCATAATTTTAATTGAATTATCCGCGGTCTCAGTCAGCATATTTAAAATTAAACATTTTCTTAATTTAAGAATTAACCTCACTATTTTCTGATCTTTTGGATCAGGTTCCAAAGTTACGAATATACAAAAAACCTTTCCCAAACTATATTAACGAACATAGAATTATAATTATACTATTTTTGTTCATGAAAACCTCATGTGGGGATTTATTTACTGCTAATAAATAATGGTGTCGAAATTTTTCTTTCCTTTATTTATCCTTTATTTATTAATAAAATTTCATTCTATTAATTGCAGAAAAATCGCCTTCAGAGCCCCGAAGCACTCAAGAGGCACCAAGTAAAGAATCATCACAACCAAATAGTCTAACATCTAGTTCAATATCCACTGACTCTAGACCCTCAGCTGAAAGAGAAGCAAAAGATGACCCTAAGGTCACTGAACCCAATATTACAGAAGCAGAAGTAGTACAGAAGGAGACAGAAGTAGAAGTTGTGGAAGAGAAAACAGAAGTTAAAGTTGATGCTTGATATTATAGAGTTTTTAGTTTAGTTTAGTGGTAAATGTATATTTTGTTTTAGATCTCACTATGGTGGCGAATGGAAAGGGGGTTTAAATTGGTATATATAATGACGGCTATAAATCGTTAAAAGGGTAGCCAGAGCTTCGGACTTAGAATTTATCGATCGATAAAAACCAATGTATCTCTGCTGATTCCCAACTAAAAATTTCTTTTGAAGATGAAATGATACGAACTTAGATATATTTCCCATTAATATATTTATGTAGCGGCTTTTACGAATGCATGGGAAGTATATAGTTAAAATTTTCTTCTTACAAATTGGCATTTGAAGTTAAGTTTTTATGTGTTTTCTTTACATAGTATTAAATTTTCATAATTTAGTCTTAATTGACAGAAGGTTTAAATGGCAATAAATGTATCTTGGACTTATTAGAAAAAAACTTAAGGTTAAATTAAGCTATAGGGCAATGCGAAGAAATACGTAATCGTTAGTAAAATGAGAAATAATAATCAAATAAAAAAAGAAAAAAGATGCCTTTCCATTCGCGCACCGATGTGGTTTGACCTTTAGCTATACTAAACTAACGTTCAGCTAGTAAGTGATTTTTATGTATATATTTACGAAGATAAAAATAAACTTTTTTATATTATTTTCATAAAAAACATAAGGTTATTAATTTTTCAAAAATTAAATAGTTTAATACCTAAAAAACTTACTTGCTGAATGTTAAATAATTTATCTCAAATCAAATCACAATGCAAATGATTGAAAAACTTATTGTGTATAAAATATATCACAAAATCCACGATTGTTATTAAGCGATGTTTTTCACAATTAAATTATTATTTTGTTATAAAATCACCACGGCAAATATGCAATAGGATTATATAATAAAATTACTATTAGAACTGACAATGTTTAATAAACATGATAATCAAAGAGATTGAACAAAATAAAATTTTAAAATGGTTGTAGAAGATAATAACAAATAATTACTATACAGATTCTATCTTTTGCAATAGAGAGGGAAAGAGAAAGCAAGAGAAAATAATAAAGAGAGTCTATATTTCTTTTGCTTGCTCAATGTCATAGTGTAACTAAGACTTTATTTCAATTATCATTGAGTTGAAATTGGTTCATAATTTTGCCTGATGAATCTTGTGTGTAAGCTATCTGTAAAATAGAAATAAATACATTGATTTGATCGCTGAATTTGTTTTGAATATCGATACAAAAGCACTTGCCACAATCAATTATGGACTGACTTGATAAGTGTTTCGCAATAGTAATAAAATAAGCTTTATCAGCTACTAACACGACTTGCTCTTGACCAAACTATAATCAAAAATGAAATATTTCCATCTTAAATCCAAAATCTTGTATTTATCATTCATATTATAACACCAAACCAACTGTGAATAAATCAACACTATTTTGGTATCAAAGAAGTTTTGTTTGTAAATACATTTAATTTTATTTCAACTGGATTAAGTATTGTTGTTAAATGACTAGTCTCTAAAATAGAAACAAAAATATCAATTTTTGTTAAGATAATGACGAGTTAAGAGGAATAAAATGTATAAATTTTCTTGTTAGCAAAAAGTAATTTTGTAAAAAAAAAGAAAAATTAAAAAAAATATGCTTTTGTAATCTATAAAGCTGGTTACGTATATTTATTAAAAAAACGACTTCTATGCTTTGTTTTTTATTTTATTTAAGACCCTAAAAACTTACCATTGTATTATTGGAGCGAAGCTCCATTTACCCCCGTCTTTTGTATTAGGCTTGTCACAGAATTCCTCCTATACGGTTGATCCGATCACAGCCAAATTTTGCACGATGGGTCAAAACATCAAGGACAAGGTTTTAACGAAGAGAAATATTAGATAAATATTACATACATATACTCACGGCTATAAATCCCTTAACGGGGTAGCCAGAGCTTTGGAATGAGAAATTCTTCAGCCACTTTTGGAAGATGATTGGGGAAAAGATGGTAATAATAAATGTTTTTGGTAACGGGTCTCCAACCACATCGTCCAAAAATCACTTAGACGCCTCTTACGATCACCCACGGGTAGAAATGGGGTAGTGTTATTCTAAGCCGACACTACACGGCAAATTATTATATTACTATTATATATTGAGAAATAATCACCCTTGAAAGTTTCTCATGTAAGTCGACTTGCTCGCCCTAGCGAGTATTCGACAATCTTATTAACATTATTTCCTAAAATCTCTATGCCTATTTTGTAACCTTATAGTGTTTGTTTGGTCTGGTGGGAATGACAATACAATTCATTTAACTTACTTAATTTCATCTGTATAAATTGTCCATATTACAAACGATGTATAATTGTTTTGTTTTCAATAGTTATTTTAATTTGCGTTTTTCTGCATCGTCTGTATAACAATTGGTAGAAACTTTATAGGTCAAGAACTTCTCTGTGTTTTTCTCTTATTTGAAATATTATGTGTACCGTTTGTTTCTCAAATAAATAAATCACTCGCCAATTCGCTCGAATTTGGCATCGCGAAGCATAAATGCCCACCTAGTATTTAGATCTCACTCCTGAGGAGATACCGAGATACCATCAAGAACATCGTTATGGTTGTGGCACGATTGATTCATAGTACACGATTGATTGCTGTGTTGTGTAGTTCTTCCAGTGGGACGTAGTGTTATTTACTCTGTGCCAGTGGGTGTACGTAAGAGGCGACTAACGTTATTGGGGCTTTTTAAGGGATTTTTGGGCGATGCGGTTGGAGACCCATCACCAACAATCTTTATTTTACCACCTTTTCCCCACTTTTTTCCAAAAGTGGCTGAGGAAATCTAATTCCTTAGCTCCCTATTCCCTTTCCCATAGTACAAGTTTAACTTAGTTTGGGGCTAACTTGATCCGTGTAGAATACGTCCGTATTTTTATTATTATTAATGATGAAAGGCTTATAATTCATATTTGGAAAAGCATGTCCAATCAGTGTTATATTAGCGTAATGTTAGCTTAATTACTAAAGTCAAAATTAAAATTGTTATTTGACAGAGCATTTTCAAAATATAATAACCCTCTCGAACTCAACCTTCTCGCCGTATACCCCCAAAAGGATAACAGAGACGGCGCAAACATAACAAGACATTTTGGTCACCATTGGTAGTACAGTCAAGGTCAAAGATACACCACAGAGTGACAAAAAGCGTAGTCATGTAAACAATCATAAGTTCGGCTACATAGAAATGTACATAAATTAGTATCCACCGTTTGAGAGGTAACTTTGTATACAACAGACAGTACAGAATAATATGTACTCATTTATTAAAGTATAAACTTAAAACCACCATGAAGTTAAAAATATGTATGCTAACTATTAGCCATCCATAATTATATATCCACATGATGATCAAAATTCAAAAACAGCCAGAAGTCCCTATACATTATTTTTATTTGCATAATCAAACTCCTTACTCTTAATGTAATCAGCCAGCCACTTGACGCTTCAAGTAGTATAACAATTACTATTCTAAACTCTTTAGCTGAGAATTAGTCTATTTTAAATAATGTAATTTTTGGATTTATAATTCCATTACACTTACCGTTTCTTTTGGTTTTGTAATCAAGAAAGCAATGAAAAAATGTATCGCATAAGCGATCATTTGAAACACAAAATTGTTGCATTATGTGAGGATGGTATATCGGTGTCCGATATAGCTGACGAAATGGGCGTTACGGTAAGAAAAATTAAATATAAATAACGACAATTTACCGCCGATGATATCACTTCTATGGACGTCAAAAATAATATAATATGTCCATTTAAGAGAAAAAAAGCTTATTTATACATATACATACATATACTCACGGCTATAAATCCCTAAAAGGAGTAGCCAGAGCTGAGAAATTAGAAATTCCACAGCCACTTTTGTAAGTTGAGTGGGGAAAAGATGGAAGAATAAAGGTTGTTGGTGATGGGTCTCAAACCGCATCGCCCAAAAATCCCTTAAGAAGCCCCAAGTCCGTTAGTGGCCTCTTACGTACACCCACCGGAAGAAATGGGGTAGTGCTATTCTAAGCCGACACTACACAGCTATTTATGGAAACAAAGATGGGCTGATGAAGGCGTTATTACAAAGCATGTGTCATTTGGCCGACCAAAGAAGACCTCCGCCATTCAAGACGAACAGTTAGTAGAGAATGTAAGATATCGACGATTTGTCAACACAAGCACATATGCTGCATATAACCATAGCCGCTACGCAAACGGTAATATTCTTCCCAATCGTAGAAGCGGTCGAATCTCTATCGACTATTGGCGACGGATGTCGGTGGCCGGACCAGGCGAACTTGTTGCGATTAGCGGTCGACAGGTATTCCTTCCAACAGCTCATGCATGCTTAGGAAATTCGTTCAAGACATGTCGTCCATACATAATGCGAGAATAGTGCAGCAATAGATTGATGAAAAAAATGATCATGATCTTTTATAAATATGCCCCCAAAAAGTCCAGATATTAACCTAATCAAAAATTTGTGGAACCTTATGGTCCAAAACTGAGACCCTTCAGTTGTGAGAACCACTGAAAATTTAAATTACCACGCTAATGATATTTGGAATTCTTTCATAAATACAAATATATTGCCGTGTAGTGTCGGTTTAGAATAGCACTACCCCATTTCTTCCGGTGGGTGTACGTAAGAGGCGACTAACGGTATGGGGCTATTAAGGGATTTTTGGGCGATGCGGTTGGAGACCCATCACCAACAACCTTTATTTTTATTATCTTTTCCCCACTCAAATTTCCAAAAGTGGGTGAGGAATTTCTAATTCTTTAGCTCTGGCTACCCCTTCTTGGGATTTATAGCCGTGAGTATATGTATGTATGTATGTACAAATACATATATGTTCGAACATGGTAAATTCTATGAGAGACCGACTTTAAGCAGTCATCAATGCTGACGGAGGGTACACTCGTTATTAAATATTATTTTGTTTTAAAATGGAGGACCACCATTTATAAAATTCATATTATTTTGCATTTAAGTTCAAGGAGTTTTTTTTTCATTACAGTTATTTTCTGTCTTACCCTAGCGTTTTATTTTAATAATATTTTTTTATGTTGTATTCAGTATTTAGATAAAAATACAAAAGCAGGATTAGATCTCGGGATTCTTAGACCAGAAGGGCAAGCACGAGCCGTGTTTAAACTAGTTATCGCGTGGGATAAAGCATCCATCTCTTACGCACTTACTTAGTATCGTATACTGCCATCTCATTCTAACCGTTATCTTGTCGATAAAATAGTGCTCGTGCTTGCCCTGCAGAAGGGTCAACGTCGAAAAAGACGTTTTATAAAATAACACTATGAGGTTTTCATTCACGACAGTCGTGATAGTCCATTAGGTAGAACGACCTCCTGTCAATACAGACACGCGTGAGTTCAATTCCCAAGTTGGGTGGGCCTACACCAATTTGTCATTCTAAAGTCATATGTGTGGTTAATTTATCATGGTTGTTAAATGTGAGGGAAAACATCGTGAGGAAACCCACATGGCTAAGTTGTACTTTGTTATGTGACAGTGTTTTCATACAAAACGGCGATGGACCTGCCCTCTATCACGTGAGTACACGGTTTAAGCAAAAAGTAGGTACTCTGAACACTAGGTGACAAAAGTCACGTGATGTTCAGAAGTATTAGTACCTCTGCCGACTCCTTCGGGGATATACGGCGTGGACGTTTGAGTTTGAGTTTTTATTCGATGTGTCAAAAATAAAAGTGAAGCATTTTTGTGTATTTATGATAGATTTCAGCGAAATAAATAATTATTATTTACTTTGCTGGTTTTCAAATAAAATTTAATTTTGTTATGCTGATTATTACTGACGGCTATACGAGTAAATACCAAAAAAGTAGAGGTAGATTTCAGAATAAGAAATTCTTAAGCCACTTTTTGAAAATGAGTAAGGAAAAGATGTAACAAAGGTTTTTGTTATTGATAGATAGATCTCCAACTTCATCACCCAGAAATTACCCAACTTACAACATCCGCGGGAAGAAATGGGGAACTTACTTACTTACTTATACTCACGCCCATTGTTCCCATTGGGGTAGGCAGAGACTATCGATCGCCACTTTGTACGAGCCAGGCAAATCACTTTTGCTTCTGTTACATTCATCATTCTTCTCATACATGCTCTTTTATTCTTCATACTTCGGACGCCGGCCTTTTTGAGCACACACTCTATTTAGTCCAGGTGTGTCCTCCGTGGTCGTCCTCTACTCACATTACCTTCCACGTTGGCTCTATAGATCTCTTTTACCACTTTACTGTCATTCATCCTCTCTATGTGCCCAAACCACCTTAACATTCCTTTCTCTATCTTGCACATTACGTCATCTTTCACACCTAAACGTTCACGAATTACACTATTTCTCACTCTCTGAAATGGGGAAATGCTATTTAAATTAAAATTTAGACACAAACCTACATTACTCATGGCTATAAATCCAGAAAACATAATTTATATCTTTTTGTTCATGAAAACCTCATCTGGGGATTATTACTAATAAATAAAGGAAATTTTTTTTTTCTTTTTTTGTGTTTTCTTAGCCGACACTACATGGCTATTATAATTTATATTTATTTGTTTGACACTATTATACCATACCAAAAAAAGCGGCTTTTATCATTAACAAAACAATTCCCCAAATTTATCGCTATTAATATTTTAGCACTTGACCGTTTGATTGAAAACAAAGACACGTGACAGTAGTGTGTTGACTTTTATTGAATTTTTAATAAACATTTTGGTTTATTAGGTTCTCGGTTTTCAATTATTGTAATGTTTTGACTCGTTATTTATGTATTGTTACTGAAAAGAATGGCGGCGGTTGGTGTAGTTGCAAATAAAAGCAAGGCTAGTCTGTACCGACTTTTCCAGCCTATATATTTCTTACAAAAGATATTTTTTTCCGCCAAATGCACCATAACAGATGAAGCGATACGTATAAACTCGAAAACTTACAACTTTTCATGCTTTTGCTATGTTTGTTTGCAACTGTTTATGATTTGGCACGCGATTTTGACAAAAACCGGAATATTCGAACAAAAACTAACATTTGTAAACTTTTTAGTTTTATTTTTTCGGTCTTTGTATTCAATTTTAATAATGTCTACTTTTATAGTTTGTTATTACTTCCGACATTCTTATGTAGCATTGATGAAGTTAATTGAAAAATTGTTGTTTGAAACTCTTAAACCATTTGAAACATCTAATAAAACCTACCGGTTTCTCGTTGTACAAAATTGGTCATTTTTCGCAGTTGTGACATTTTATTTCTTGGTATGTTTGGTTGAAAATACTTACAATGGGCTGTACCAAAGAAACCTTCTGTTTGCGTTACTACTATCGCAAGAATCTAATGTGTACTACGCTTTTTTCGTTTTACGATTATTAACAATATGTATTGCCGATCTGGGAGCAAAGTTGGCGCTTCTCAATGAAGGAACACATGATACTGAAGGAATGTATTTTAAAATAACAGAAGATATTATCAAGGCGCATAACTTATTTCGGCGTACCATGGAGTTTGATGTAAGTATTTTTATATGCCAAATTTCATTATTTTTATATGGTTTTCAGAGTTTTATATGCCTCAGCCATTTTTGAAAGTTAGGTGTGGAATATATTATAAAATAAAGGATGATAGGTGATGGGTCTCCAACCACATCACACAACAATCACTTATAAGGCCCCATTACTCTTAGTCGGTCGCCTAGTACGATACCAACCTTCGCATTTAATTTTCAATGTTTTAAATTACAATGTTAGAATTTATGATCGAATCCTCAACTAGGAGATTTTTAGGCTCAACACAAACCAAAAGTCGCGAAAATGCTCGAGCAGTCGACGGTCGCTCGCGCCCGCATCTCGCAGTTTCCTCAAGTCAGTATGTTGCGCGCAGTCTGCGCATACAGTGATCCAAAGTTTAGCGCGGGTGCACTCGAGGAGTCCCGCGACTTCTCGAGCAGTCGCAGGAATCCGCGTGCATTCTCTACCGAGCCGTGAGTTGAGCCTTAACCTTACAAAATCAACTGAACTCAAAGTCATGCTAAAGTTAAGAGGCAATAGGCAAGGCACATTACGCACAGAACCCATGTGACGCGCAGAAACACGTGTCTAGAAAGCACCACCAAACCCTACTTACCTTACAAAAGGTAGGTATATGGAAATACAATGAAGGGCGCATTCAAATTGCACTCAAAAGCAAATATTTTTAACTCAATTTAATGATTTTTTTTTCTTTTTCAGATAACTGTTAATCTGATAATACTCTTTACTGAAGTATCTTCTGTGACTAAACAAAATCTTTATGAAACAGATGTTTTGGAAATGGTAAGAAACACAACTTTTATTAATACCTGTAGCACACCTTCGCTGCGAAACCATAACAGCGGAACCGCAGTTATTTCGCCATGACTTGTCCGTATGTAGGAGAACTGCGGAACTGCCTGTTCTAACGCATAGATTTGACTATAATTCTATCTCTTTCCCCGCGCGGTATTGTTGATGTGCTCCGACGCCATACACACTTCCGGCCGCCATTAAGTTGCGGTGCCGCACGTTTTCGCACGTGTTTGTGGAATTCGACAAACTTTGCTTTACTTTACATTTTTCATTTAATGGACGTTGATTTTACAGAAAAATGTATTCAAGAGGTCAGAAATGGACAATCATCCAGACTTAAAAATAATATGAAAAAAAAATTGGATATTACTCCAAGTGTGAAACAACAGCTACTGACAATGCTAATATTGCATTATTCCACAAGAAAGCAATACGGCTATTCCTACTGATTTAACTACCACGAATCAATCGATTCGGACTGACTCGCATGGCGTTCCGATGCCTGTTCCGCTAATCAATCTACACTTGATCACAGCGGAATTCCTATAGCGGTTTCGCGATTGAAGTTTCGCGGCGGAGCGGAGGTGTGCTACGGGCGTATTATGCCGTGTAGTGCCGGCTTCGAATGTCACGACCCCTTTCTACCCACGGGTGTCGTAAGAGGCGACTTAGGGTGTGGAACTTTACAAAGTATCGTTGGTGATGGATCTCTAACCGCATTGCCCAAAAACCACTTATAAGACCCCATACCCTTAGTCGCCTCTTACGACACCAGTGGTTAGAAAGGGGTAGTGACATTCTAAGCCGGCACTACAGGGCTTTGATTATTTTACAATTTATCTGAATCCACTATTGGATTTTAGGGCGATGCGGTTGGAGACCCATCACAAAAAACCTTTATTTTTACCATCTTTTCCCCACTCAACTTCCAAAAGTGGCTGAGGAATTTATAATTCCTTAGCTCTGGCTACCCCTTCTAGGGCAATATAGCCGTGAGCATATGTATGTATGTATCTGACTCCAGGGTCTGGGCAAGACTTCAGAAATGATAAGGTTGTCAGCGGTGGTGTTTCTCAACGTGTTGATGGCGACACAGACGGAGCTGTATTTCAGTTCTGTGGCTCACCTGAAGAGAATATGCCTGAGCATGCAGAAACATACAAAAAGCAACGGTAAATTGATAAAGTTGGAACTAGCGAATCATAGGATATAGATCAGAGGCGTCTTAACACACGCCGTTCTTCGGCAGAATATATAAAGCACGTATATTATTTATTTGCCAACCATTCTACTCATGTTTCTCGTAAATAACTTACCTACTTATACTCATACATACATACATACATATACTCACGCCGTTAATTCCCATTGGGGTAGGCAGAGACTATCGATCGCCACTTCGTACGATCCTGGCAAACCTCTCTTGCTTCGTCTACATCCATCAATCTTTTCATACATGCTCTTTTATTCTTCATACTTCGGACGCCTGCCTTTTAGAGCACACTTTCAATTTGGTCCAAGTGTGTCTTTCGTGGCCGTCCTCTACTAACATTACCTTCCACATTAGCTCTATAGATACTTTTACCAATTTCCTATCATCCATCCTCTCGATGTGCCCAAACCATCAACATTCCTTTTTCTATCTTACTTACAATATCATCTTTTACACCACACCTTTCACGAATCACATCGTTCCTCACACGATCACATAACCTTACATTACAAACTTTTCTGAGGGACCTCATTTCTACTGCATTCACTCTGCTTTCATGCTTCTTGTGCCACACCCAACATTCACTGCCATACATAAGCGTAGGAACAAGAACGGCATCATGCACAGCCATTCGGGCCATTTCGGACACCGATTGACTAGACATAAGACTATCCAATGCTCCATTAATCGCATTACCCTTTTTCACTCTTCTCTCAATATCTTCATCACATTTTCCATCCCTTGTAAACAAACTTCCCAGATATACACACTCCTTCACCTGTTCCACATCCTTACCATCAATCGCAATCACGCATTCTGTCACATCTTCTTGTCTCTCAAAAACCATCGTTTTGGTCTTATCCACATTCACTCTCATTCCCTTTCTTACAAAAGACTTACATGCAATATTCATCATCTCTTGCAACTCTTCTGCCGATGATGCAAGTAGCACTTAAAGAGGCATTTAATGATGAATCCTACCATTCTTAGTCCATAATCACTTTCACGCAACTCTGTCAAACAGTCATCCATGAACAAATTGAAGAGCCACGGAGAAGCTACACATCCCTGTCGGACACCCCCAGAGATTCCGAACCAGTCAGTGTTTTCCCCGTTTACTCTTACACATGCACTAGAATCCTCATAGAGTGATACCAATGCACGTATAAGTTGACTCCCCAAACCGAGCTTGGATAACACCTCCCATAAACACTTTCTTACCACCCCATCATACGCCTACTCTAAATCAATGAAGGAGCAATACACCTTTTGGTTCTTAGCTAAGAACTTTTCGGTGATGGTCCTTAGAAAGAAGATTTGATCCATACATCCCATTCCTTTCCTAAATCCTGCTTGCACACCCCATATTTTCTCATCCGTTTCATTCATCACTCTTTCAATCAATACCTTTGCATACAATTTACCGACAATGCTGAGTAGGCTAATGCCGCGGTAGTTTTTAGCTTCCTGGTGTGACCCTTTTCCTTTATATAAGGGCACAATTACTGCCCTGCATCAATATCGTGGTACTTTACCACTCGACCAACACTTTTGAAAAAGGAAGTACAGCCAGGAAGCCACCAACCCTTTACCAGCCCTCAGCATTTCGATACTTATCCTATCATACCCTGCCGCTTTCCCTACTTTCATACTTTTCAATGCTTTCATTACTTCTTCCATACTAATCTCACTGTCACTACTGTCACCCAATGCCTCATTCCAGTCAACATTATCGGCGAAGAAATAGGTGAATTTTTTTTTCAAAGAGTCCCTCAAAATAGTTCTTCCATACTCGTCTTATGCTACTTTCATCCGTCGCCAATTCACCCTGTTCATCTCTCACAACATTCACTCTCGTGTTTTGGGAAACTCCCTTTTCTTTCGGGACATATTTCCAGAACAACTTTTGGTTATTCCGGAAATTATCAGAGAGTTTCCTCTCACACCATTCTATCAGATCACGCTTTTTCTTTTCTATTTTCGTCTTAACCTCATTCTTAACTCTCTTATATTCATCTTCACTATTTTTCACTACATCATCTGTTACTCTCGCATCCATTCGTTTATTAGCTCTGACCGCTAGTAAATCTAACCAAACTTTCTTCTTATCTTCGACTGCCTCTTTCACACTCTTATCCCACCAACTGTTTAACCTTTTACACAATCCACATACTTCCGTCGCACATTCAACCATTGTCAATTTGAGCACACTCCATACTTCTTCTATTTCCATTTCATCCCTCTTCACGTATTCATCACTGATCTTTTCATCATCTTGCAATTTCGCCACTTTTATTCTCGCAAGATCCGTTGTTGACACTTTGGCCCAATGACGCCAACGCGTGCACAGATCTCTTACTTGGGATATAACAAGTGATCTGTGCTAATATTCGTGCCCCTATAGACTCTGGTGTCAACAACCTTTGCTCTCAGTCTTTCATCAACAATCACAAAATCAATCATACTTCTCTCGTTTCCTCTCTGTCTTGTATACATATTGATATCTTTGTGTTCAAAAAAGTGTTTGTAACACAAAGATTCTTCGCCAAACATACCTCAATAACTTTCTCGCCATTTTCGTTCTCCCTTTGATCACCATACTTTCCTAAAACCTTTTCACAACCGTTGCGTGACCCACCAACCCAGCCATTAAAATCTCCTAACATTACAATTCTCTCATTTTGATCACACCCATTCCCAACATCATCTAACAAATTCCAAAACTCCTCCCTCTCGGAAAGTGACTTAGACATGTCCGGAGCATACACACAAATTATGCGCATCCGGACAAGCCCTATTTTCACTTTTAGCCACAGGAGCCTTGGACTCACACATTCGTAAGATTTTGTTTTACTCTGTGGATTTGTTTTTCTTATCAATGGTGTATATTGAAGCAAGATTTCTCATGTCTAAATATAACATAAACATAAACGTTCACGCCGAATATCCCCGAAGGGGTTGGCAGAGGTACTAATACTTCTGAACATCAAGTGACTTTGTCACCTGGTGTTCAGAGTACCCACGTTTTGCATGGACAGTGTACTCACGTGATAGGGGGCAGGCCTATCGCCGTTTTGTACGAATACACTGTCACATGACTAAGTACAACTCAGCCATGTGGGTTTCCTCACGATGTTTTCCCTCACCGTTAACAACCATGATAAATTAACCACACATATGTCTTTAGAAAGGACAAATTGGTGTAGGCCCGACCCAGGACTTGAACACTAGTCGTTTGCACGATAACCGAGTGTTCTACCCACTGGGCTATCACGGTTGCTTCATCATTATCATGTCTAAATATGTGAGTAAAAATTTAGATTGTTTATTGTTTCGTATATCGTCATACACACAAATTATGCGCATCCGGACAAGCCCTATTTTCACTTTTAGCCACAGGAGCCTTGGACTCACACATTCGTAAACTTTTATACACTGAGCCATCCTTTCAGATATCAGAAGTCCCACGCCTTGGCAAGCCCTGTCGCTGTCAGCCACGCCTGACCAGATCGCTGTAATGTTGCCAAGTTGTGAAACCTCTTTTTCCTTTCGCTTCGTTTCATTCACACACAGAAAATCTATTTTACTTTCATCCATTATCAAACATACTTCATCTAATTTTTCATGCATCCCTCCACACACATTCAACGTACCGAAGCGGGTCTCTCCAGCCCACATTTCGCCCCGCGAGGAACCACGGCGTGATGAGTGGCGAGCTGCATCGCCGCCTCCATGTTTATTTTTAGTTGCACACATTTTGGCCCCACGATAAGCAAGGGAAATAAACTGTCCACCTAGCCAGAGCCCCGCATGACTAGGTAAAGTTATTAAGACCCGGAGTGCACCAGGCTCCGGGCGGCGGCACGCTAGGGACCAGGCTAACCCCTGGCCACGCATCCCTCGGCACGGCAGACCTTGGACTGGTTTAAGGGCGAAGATGGTAGAAGCCCTGTTCCCTTAGTCGACTCCAACGAAACACCCACGGGAAGAAATGGGGTAGTGCTATTCTATGCCGACACTACACAGCAACTTACTTACTTACTTATACTCACGCCCATTATTCCCACTGGGGTAGGCAGAGACTATCGATCGCCACTTAGTACGATCTTGACAAACCTCTGTTGCTTCCCTTACATTCATTATTCTTCTCATACATGCTCTTTTATTCTTCTCACTTCGGACCCCCGCCCTTATAAGAACGTTTTCTACCTGGTCAAGAAACGTTTTACGAGGCCATCCTCTACTAACAATCCCATCCACATTGGCTTTTTATATCTCTTTCGCTACTTTATTTTCATCCGCTCCATTATATTCCTTATATCCTTTCATGGCTCTGCTATATTTATAAAAAATAGTATTAAATGTAAAAATCGTGAGGATATTGTAAAACTGAGCGTTGAGCAAGTCGTGGAGATATCCTGCATAGAGTTACTAAACTACTTTATAGTAAGCGTATATCGAGCCCCCTATAGTCAAAATTATGAAAGATTTGAAAGTGTAATGGAAGATGTATTAACTAAAATTTTCAAGAGTAAAAAACAATTAATTATTTGTGGAGACTTCAATATAGATCTCTTAAAAGATAGTACTCAGAAAACACGGTTGATGAGTTTATTCCAATCGTTTAATTTAGAAAATTTATTCTTGGAACCTACTAGAACCAAAACATGTTTAGATAATGTATTTACAAATGCTGAATTCATAAGTAAATCTGTAATAAATAAACTAAAATCTGATCACAGTGGTCTTTTTGTAAACTTTCCACATAAGGCACCAGACCGAAAAATTATAGTTAAAAAAAGGAGTGTCACTGCTTTCAAAGTTGAAAAATATATAAACTTAATCAGTTATAAGCTGCCCACTTCTTCAATAAATAAAAATCCAAATAATAGTTATAATACTTTCTTTAAAGTACTGATAGACGAATTTAATAAAATATTTACTATTAAAGATGTAACTATATGTAATAAATTTAAATTTAGTGAGTGGGCAACACCAGGCATATATAAATCTAGAGAAATACTATTTGATTTATACGATCAAAAAGCGTTCTCACATAATGATGAATTTATAGAATATGTAAAAAAATACTCAAAAATGTTTAATAAAGTTTGTAAGGAGGCTAAAGCAAGATACTTGAGCCAACGTATTAAAACATCTGATAATAAAGTAAAAACCGTTTGGAACATTATCAACACTCAAACTGGCAAAAGCAAATCATGTGATCAGGACTTTTGTATTCGGTCTGATCGAGGTTTGACTACTTCAAATGATGTAATTGCTTGTATTTTTGAAAAATATTTTGCTGATATACCTTTTAAGACCACTGAACACTTAAATTCATCTGCTACGTTAGCTCAAGAGCTGTTGCAACAAAACGTTGCAATTTGTAAATCTATATTTAATTTTAAAGTTGTCAGTCCCGAAGATATCATTAAAGTGTTTAAATCACTGAAATTGAAAAATTCTGAGGATATCTGGGGTATGTCAGTAAAAGTATGCCATAATTTTATTGTAATAATAGCTCCTTATTTAGCGAAAATATTTAATGAATGTATAAGTAATGGTATCTTCCCAGATCTCATGAAACATAGTAAAATTGTACCTTTACTAAAATCTGGAGGTGATAAAAATAATCCTGAAGGTTATAGGCCTATATCTATACTACCAGTTATGAGTAAAATATTTGAAAAACTTATGCTTAATCAACTGCTCTTGCATTTTAGTTCCAACAATTTGTTTCACCCTAAACAATTTGGTTTCACGAAAGGCCGCTCTACCACTGACGCAGGCGTTGCCCTAATTAAACATATTTTTGGTTCGTGGGAACTTAAGAATGATGCAATCGGTTTGTTCTGCGATCTTACAAAAGCTTTTGATTGTGCAGATCATAATATTTTATTCATAAAATTGGGACATTATGGCATCGAAGGTGACGCACTTAAATTAATAAAGTCCTACTTCTCAGATCGAATACAAAAAGTGCAAATCGATAAAATAAAATCATCTGGAACTCATGTAAAAATGGGTGTTCCACAGGGATCTATATTAGGCCCATTTTTGTTTCTAGTATATATTAATGATTTGCCGTTCATGGTCGAGAAAAGGTCTGAAATAGTATTATTTGCTGATGATACTTCTTTAATTTTTGACGTTAAAAGGAATTCGGAAAATATTGACGATGTAAATAATGCAGTTTCCCAAATTCAAACATGGTTTGCTTCAAATAATCTTGTACTAAATGCCAAAAAAACCAAATGTATTAAATTTGCATTACCAAATGTTAAAAGTGTTGATAATGAAATTACATTAAATAATGAAAAATTACCATTTACGGATAGCGCAGTTTTCTTAGGGATACATCTGGACTCAAAGCTCCAATGGGGACCCCACATTAGCGCGCTAGCTGGCAGGCTAAGCAGTGCTGCCTATGCCGTTAGAAAGATAAGACATTTAACTGATGTACAGACCGCTCGTTTAGTTTACTATAGTTATTTTCATAGCATCATGTCTTATGGCATTTTACTCTGGGGCAGAGCTGCTGATGTTGGGTCAATATTCATTTTACAGAAAAGAGCAATAAGAGCTATTTATAATTTAGGTTCACGAGATTCCCTTAGAGAATTGTTTAAAACCATAAATATAATGACACTGCCATGTCAATATATTTATGAAAACATCATGTATGTGAGAAAAAATTTGAAAGCATTTTCCAAAAACTGTGACAGACATACTAGAAGTCTTAGAGATAATAATAAAATTTCAATTCAAAAGTACAGATTGTCAAAAATAAATACATCTTTTATGGGGTTATGTGTAAAATTTTATAATAAAATACCTGATGACATTTTGAATCTAACAGAAAAGAAATTCAAAGTAATTATAAAACGCAGTCTTCATTTAAAAGCTTATTACAGTTTAAATGATTATATGATAGATGAAACTGCTTGGTGTCACCAGGGCTCTATTCAGGATATTTCCAGACATACACCAATATTGTAATTTGACTAAGAAAAGATGTGTGTTGCTGAGTTTCTTACGGGTTCTTCTCGCAACAATACACCTTCCGAATCCGAAGTAGAGTCAGTAGAGTAAGATTTAACTTATACGTAAGTTTGTGACGTTCAAAAAATAGAGAACAATTCTTTTTATTTTGAAATAAATATTTTTTATCTTATCTTATCTTTTATCCATCCTCTCTATGTGCCCAAACCACCTCAACATTCCTTTTTCTATCTAACATACTACGTCATCTTTCAAACCTACTCGTTCACGGATCACAGTATTTCTCACTCTATCACACAGCCTTACATTACATATACTTTCCACTGCATTAACTCTACTTTCATGCTTCTTCTGCCATGCCCAACATTCACTACCATACATCAGCGTGGGAACCAGAACAGCATTATAAATGCATGAATAAATGCATTTCATTTTATTTAGTTTACACGGCATAAAATTGCTGTAAAATTCAGGATCCGTCTCCAGCCACATGACCTAAAAACCACTTAGAAAGCTTCAAAAGTCAAAGTTGCCTGTTACAATATTCACAGGATAAGTGATTAGGCGCTATTTGTATGATACAAATAATTACTTTATAGCAAAGGAAAAAAATAAACAATATACGTTCCCAGTCAAAGCCGGAGGTAAAACATTTTGATGTCATAGGCAAGTAACACTCACTGTAAGAACGGACAGGGTCTGACAAATCCGAGATTATCTTTACAACCTTGAGTTCCTTCATAAACCAAATTTAAACCTCGAAGCTGTACTAGACCTGTACCTGTTGTACTAAAAGAAAGTGTGGGAACAGCAAAGTTTTACCAGCTAGTACACCCCGCTGTGCACCAACTTATAGTTTTTATTTTTGCTTAGCTCGAGAAAATTTTCGACACCGCGATGTAGGAATATGAGTGAGACTCTAATATGTTCTCACTCGTCGTCTGCAGTAGTGTGTGTTCTAACAGTTCTCCCACAAATGTAAAGAAGAAAGACTTTTATTCATAGACTGCTAGTAAAATTATGTATTGTCTCCTCAGAGTCCACTCGACGGCAATGCAAGCGGATGTACAAGCTAGTATCAGTATGCTGTGACCGGAGCGAAGGTCGCAGCATCAGCTTCGCTGGGGCAGGGTTGCTGGTCAACTTCAGCAACGCGCTCGTCACCTACAGCCTCACGTTGATGCAGCTGCTAACGCTTAATAAGTGATCGCTTCGATAAATTTCTGGTTGATCTAACTTTTTAGAGATGATAGTTCGTGAATAATGAATGTACCAAGATTTTCACATCCCTTGACGACGGAAACAAAGCCATCCTATTGGTTCTACTTTGGTTTACTGTAAATAACGGTGTTCTCAATAAAATAGATTAAACAAATGAATTGAATTTACCTTACCCAATTGGACACAAAGATAGTTATAGGTAATGTAGATGGATTAAGAATTTGTTAAAAATACAACTTTTCTGGGTATAATGATTGACCGAATTTCTAATTCGGAGGATCTGGCTACCCCGTTTTACAATTTATAGCTGTGAGTCTTTGTAAGTGTAAGTATGTGAATCATGTGTAATTCTAACAAATGTGTAAGCAATCAATCATAGCAAATATTGTCTTGCCACTTGGGCAAAGAAGAAACGAGACTCTCCTTAGTCTGAAAGTATTAAAGAGCCCTCTGTAATACTGGGTCAGCAATATTAACTTGATGAAAGTGCCACAATAATTTGAACGATTCTCTTTTATTACTTAAATTATGTTGCAATAAATCAATAAGCATAAAAGAGCCATCCAATAAGCTGGATTAATAGCTTGATGTTTGCACTGATGTATCGATTGATTGTTATAAATTATGCTCCTCATTTACAACTACACTTCCCATTACGATATCATCGCGAGTGGTGACAAAATGAATACGAATGAGTGCCTTTTAAAAAATCACTTGTCAAAAGATATACAAGTTGTGTTACAACCGTTGGCCTTTATTGAAAAATTTATTGTTTGCGCCAGATTCCATATACAAGATGATTTTATAACGTCAGTTTCAAATAAATACATATTTGTATCATTTATTATAACATTTGTTTTGCTAATTGGTAATGCTACTCGAGCAGCTATTAATGATCTTACTACATTAGATTACCTCCCATTAAGTGCTATGGTCGCGATTAATATAATGGTTTTGAACTTGGATTTCTTGATAAATTTTGTATCCGCTCCATGTAAGAGCTCATCTATGGTACAAATTATACTAATTATTGAAGATGTAAACCGTCTTCTACAAATTTCCACTTTGAAATCATCAAAATACCTTACTTGGTCCTTGTTCTTTGCGACGATAATTTTACAATTATTTTCTACATTAAGCAACATGTTATACTTTGAATCGGCCGATGCTCTTCAATTCATAGCAACGTCTACCCGATTTTTCTTTGATATAAATTTGATTTACTGCATTTTCATTTTACACTTTGTATGCAATGGCTTGGCAAAGTGGTCATGTAAGTTTAAGCTGTGTGTGAATAATTCAGACTACACTGAAGCGAAAAACATGGAGAAGGTTTACAAGCAAGTCCTCTTAATTCTAAAACTTGGTCAAAAAGTTTTTGCTTTACCGGTGAGTACGGATCAAGGTACCTGTGTTAACATAAATATTTATTGCATATTCTCTGTCTGTTCTGAATATAATGCAAAGCTGATTCGTTCTTCAACAATTGAACTCGTATGAATAACATTCGGTATACATTGTTTGAATAGAACTATGTTTAAGTTCCAAGAAAATTCAATAGTACCAAATTAGGGGCAAGACAGCCTGATAAATCGGCTTCATCTTTCAAAAAACATTTCATTTGTCAAAGGAGAGGCATTTCAGTAATAAACTTCTGAGTAAAATCATATTCGTAATACAATTAATTAAAAATATAACTTTTTGAATATTCAATTTATTACAAAAGCAATAAAAGATACATTTGTTCCAGATTTTGTTTTACTCTGTGGATTTGTTTTTCTTATCAATGGTGTATTTTGAAGCAAGATTTCTCATGTCTAAATATGTGAGTAAAAGTTTAGATTGTTTATTGTTTCGCCGAGCAGTGCCGGTTTAGAATGTTACTACCCTTTTCTACCTACGGGTGTAGTAAGAGGCGACTAAGGGTATAAACCGGTAGATGAACCGCAAATTAGCAATTCTAGATCTGATGCTGTTGATTCTGTTAGTGATATTTCCTCTATTTTTGTTAGCTCGGACCGAGTATTTAAATTACTTAAGTCTTTAGACTTGAACAAATCAGCTGGACCTGACTCTTTATCGGCGATATATATAGTTAACTGTGCGGAAGAGCTAACCGTTCCAGTCACGATTTTATTTAGAAGATCCTTAGATGAAGGCACAGTGCCTAAGATATGGAAGAAGGCCTACATAACACCTATTCATAAGAAAGGTGCCAAAAACTGTGTTGAAAATTATAGGCCTGTTTCCAAGCTGTGCTTACTTGCTAAAGTACTGGAACGTATTGTGTATGATACAGTGTATGACTGCCTGAAATGTTCTTTTGATCAACATCAACATGGCTTCCTCAAGGGTCGCTCAATAGTCTCAAATCTTCTTGTTTTCAATGAGTTTGTGACCGAGAACATGAGTGAAGGCAAGCAAGTTGATGTAGTCTATACAGATTACAGTAAAGCTTTCGATCGTATCGATCATTGTATTCTACTATCGAAACTGCACTCCCTGGGAATTCGCGGAGACCTCTTTAGATGGTTTTCTTCATACGTTCAAAACAGATCGCAGGCAGTGGTTCTATCCGGCTATACTTCCTCATGGGTGGAAATATCATCCGGTGTCCCCCAAGGCTCACTATTAGGCCCTTTGCTATTTGTTATTTTCATTAAGGATATCGGATCATGTTTTCTATATTCCAAATATCTATTGTTTGCAGATGACATGAAAATATTCAAAGCAGTCAATAATTCTGAGGATGCTTCTCTATTACAAGAGGACATTAGCAGACTTGATGACTATTGCCTTCGTAACAAACTCGACCTTAATGTCTTTAAATGTTTCTTTATTAATTTTTCACGTAAACGTAGTATTAATTCATTTAATTACCAAATTAAAGGTCAAAATTTAGAAAAATTAACTCATACCAAAGATTTAGGCGTCATTCATGATAGCAAATTATTATTTGATTTACATGTCGATCATATTGTTAATAGAGCATATAAAGCTCTTGGGTTTGTTATACGATCATCTGTGAACTTTAAAAATATGAAAACAGTCAAAATTATTTATTGTGCCTATGTTCGCAGTCACCTTGAGTATGCGTCTCAAGTTTGGAATCCCTGTTATGGCGTATACTCTGATAGAATCGAACGAATTCAAAAAAAGTTGACCCGTTTTCTGACTTTCAAATTTAAACTTACATACTTAGATTATAATAAGCGTTGCATCGCTCAACACCTTTTGCCTCTTCATTTGCGTAGGAATATAGCAGATATCTGTCTACTAGCCAAGATTGCTCAAGGTAATATTGATTGTCCTGAACTCCTCAGTAAAATTTGCTTGAGAGTTCCTTCAAAAAAACTGCGTAGCAATGATTTGCTTCATGTCCCCCCAACCAAAACAAATTACAGACGTAATGCCTATCTTATCAGATCTTGCAATGAATTTAATTATCATAACGATAAACTCACTTTGGATCTATTCCATAACAGTATAGCTCACATTAAGCGATCATTTGCAAATGACTTTTTCTTTTAAAAAAATTTAGTGTTTCAAATTAGCGGTTGCTTCATCTTCATTCTTCTTCATCTTATCATTTGTTTCGGTGCATTTTTCTTGCTGTTGTTTTATTAATTAGTTAAATTCCTTTTTTAGTTAAGCCTTCTGTTTCTCTGTTGTTTTCGATGTTCTTTATTTTTATGCATATGTGGGAGCTTGTTATTGGCCTATTTCTGCCTATGTTATTATTTTATATTGTAAATTTAGCTGTAAGCCCCCCAACGATAATAAAATAAAAAAAAAAAAAAAAAAAAAAAAATAAAGATTTTTTATGTATGCAAAATACCTAGAAGACTAATCTCGTATGATCAATGTCTGTTATATCCACACTAGTGAAGTGAACAGTGATCAGTGTTAGGTTAAATCTACTTGTAGGAAAATGGACTAAATGGAATTATGAAACTTTTGATTTCTAAATGAATTTTATTTTTAAGCTGTTGATCTTGTTATGTTTCAGCTGCCAGAAACCTCTAATAATTTCTACGCATCCATCCTCCACTACTTATCGTGGGTAACTAAGCTCTTGAGTCTAATCGTTGCATTAAGTTATATTGCGCATAAACTTGACAAATAAATTACAAAAACGAGAATGTTATGCTTCATTACTTTGCAGAGCGACAAAAATGGTGTGTAGTATTTTGACTTTTTTGACTTTGACCCTAATATTCATTGCAGCACAAGCATGTGGAAACAGCAAAGATATACTGGCCAGTACACCCTGCTGTGTACCAACTTATAATTTGTATCTATACTTAACTCGAAAAACATTTACACTCCGCGATGTAGGAATATGAGTGAGACGCTGCTATGTGCGTTTGAGTCCGCAGTATCGTGCGGTCTAACATGACTCCCACAGTACTCCCCTCCTAGTCGATACGACGATATCAAAGCTAGGAGGTACCTATTACCAATTACCGAATTCAGTGTGAGCAATGAGGCCGGTGATTGCATGCCTGTAGATGCTCTGCTGAATGAATGGTGTGGTGAGGTAAGCGAGGAATAGAAGTTGCGGGTAGATCGAGAAATGTAGTAGAAAGAAGCGTGTGTTCTTATCGAGGGGTCACCACTGTGGAAACAGCAAAGATATACTGGCCAGTACACCCTGCTGTGTACCAACTTATAATTTGTATCTATGCTTAACTCGAAAAACATTTACACTCCGCGATGTAGGAATATGAGTGAGACGCTGCTATGTGCGTTTGAGTCCGCAGTAGTGTGCGCTCTAACATGACTCCCACAAGCACAAAAGTAAAACTTAATAATTTTAAGAGACTGACCCCATTTGTGGTGTAAGTGTGTTTGTGGTCTATTCATGGAAAAAGACCAGAAGGGCAAGCACGAGCCGTGTTTAAACTAGTTATCGCGTGGGATAAAGCAGCCATCTCTTACGCACTTACTTAGTATCGTATACTGCCATCTCATTCTAACCGTTATCGTTCCGATAAAATAGCGCTCGTGCTTGCTATACAGCTTTTAGTTGTAATCGATAAAATATGTTTCAGATTATAGTATAGCATTTATAGCTGCCAAGTTTCAATTTGGCAAAAGCTATATCAAATTAAATACCTCAAAATTTATTTGCTTTCAGGTAAATTTTATTCAAGAGACTTTACTCATTTTCTTTTATGATTTATTAATATTTTTGTTCCAGATAATATACGGTATCTGAGTAAAAACATATTGCGTTTGACTAACATAAACTACGCAAAATTCAGCGCTTGTGGACTTTTTGATGTAAACGCCAAAATTACCTGTCAGTTTGGTCCAAATCATCGTGACCTACGGTGTGGTACTTCTACAGTTTGCTTTGATTTAAGTACATTAATTTAACATGAAGATTCAGATTCTATTTTGTTTTATGTATTGTTATTTTATTATAGGTTAAGTTAGTTTAAAAAATAAGGGAAAATGCTTAATCATATTGATAAAATGAAAGAATTAATATTTAATTTCATATCATTTACAGTACCAATAGCCCTTTTCTGGTTCCCACGCTGGTGGTGGGATCATTGGTCCGTGTTTGGCATGGGAAAAGAGGCATGAAAATAGAGTGAATGCAGTGGAAATGAGATTCCTTAGAAGTATATGTAATATAAAGTTGTGCGACAGAGTGAAAAATTGAGTGATTCGTGAACGGTTCGGTGTTAAAGATGACTTAGTGAGCAAGATAGAGAAAGGAATGTTAAGGTGGTATGGACACATAGAGAGGAGGAATGAAAGTAAAGTGGCAAAAGTGATATACAGAGCCAATTCGGATGGTGTTTTTTTTATTTTATTTTTTTTTTCATTTATTTGAAAAAAATATTTTTACATTTCAATATTCATAACAAGTACACATAAACCATTTTTAGGATTTACCGTATACTCTAAACTGTCACTAAAAAGGATTGGTGGGTAGTCAGGGAAATGCGGTTTCGAATTATTGTGTGGGTTGTGTCTTTTAAAGTAAGATACAGGCTGATCCAAAAAGTAATTTATGAAGTATGAGTGTAACTAAGATTTAGGTTAGTTATAAATATACTAATTAAAACACTAATATATATTATATTTTATAATAGTAGTTAAGTAGAGTATGTTAGGCGTGATATGATAGTAATAATAAATTAAACATATGTATTGAATTTTTGCTACCCTTACTACTGTTATCAATTAATAATTCGCGTTACATCAGGAAAATAAAGGCACAAACTTGTGTGTCACAAATTTGAGTCAATATATCCATAATATATATAATATGTATGTGTTTATACCAAACATATATACATTATATAGACTGTAAAAATGTTTTTTTAAGATGTGTTTAATGTTTTTCTTAGTAATACTAGTCCGTATATCTTATGGAAGATCATTTATGAGTTGTGGTACTAGGAATTTAAGCTGGTTTTTGTTGTTAAAAAGGATGGCCGTCTAAGACGTTTGAAAACCAAATCGATAATGTTCTTACGAAAAGCGAAAGTGCGAAGTGAAAAGAATAAATAGACATGTTTAAGAAAAATAATGAATGTGACCGAAGCGAGAGAGATATGTCAGGATCGTAAAATGTAGCGATCGATAGTCCCTGCCCTCTCCAATTAGAACAACGGGCGTGAATATAAGTAATAAAAGCCGTCTAAATAATTTAGTAGGTAATTATTTCCCCAAATTTATCGGGTTAAATATTTGACACTCATCCGTTTGTTTGGAAACAAAGACATGTGGCATTACTGTGATGACTTGTATTGAATATTTAATAACATAATAATTTTCTTGTATTAAGTTCTCGACTTTCCATAATGTATTTTTTTGATTGATGTTACTTATTGTAAAATAAAAAAAATAAAAATCCTTTATTTACAAGAAACAAGAGTATATGCGGTGGTAGGTTTTTTTTTTACAAATGTTCTTCCTGTTCTGCCTTGCATTGCGGCGTGAAAATATTAAATATTGATGACAATAGGTAACCGATAATTAATAAGAATACATTCAAATATTACACTTTGTTATGAAGTCTTTAACAGAATATATACAGTTGTCAATCAAGTAATTAAATAAGACAGTTTTAAATTTATTAAATGTTAACTTTTTCATGTCGTCACTAATTGTATTAAACAATTTGATACACATGTCATAACTATTTCGCTGACAAATAGCCAGACATTTTGCAGCAGAATGCTCGTATTGCACATTATGATTACCCCGTTGCGGTCTGTTTTTTGGCGGTCTCAAGTTAAATAGATTCGGATTCTTGTTAGTGAATATTAAGAGCTCAAAAATGTATAGCGATGGAAAGGGTAATATTTTTAATTTTTTGAAAAGCGGCACACAGCTATCCAAAAAATCAGCACCGCATAATATACGGATACACTTTTTCTGAATCTTGAAAACTCTATCTGAGTCTACTGAGTTACCCCAAAGTATGATGCCATATCTTAAAACTGAGGACACATATCCGTGATAGCAGCTAAGGGCGGCACTCTCTGATATAACATACCTTATACGATAAATGACAAACAAGTATTTTTCTAGTTTTGTGTATATGTTGTCTACGTAATTTTTCCAATTACAAAAAGTGTCTAAAGTAAATCCTAAGAATTTTGTCGATTCAACTTCTCTTATAATTTTACCATCATAGGTTATTCTTAAATTAATCGGTTGTCTCTTATAAGTTCAGAATTGTATGAATTCAGTTTTATTAATATTTAATTGCAAATTATTTTTGTTAAGCCACATAATCATATTATTTAAAGTGAAATTTATGTCATTTTCAAATGTGTTCAAATTATTGCATTTTATAAGAATGGTAGTATCGTCATTTATTTAAAGTAAAAACAAAAGAGGACCAAGGATACTACCTTGCGGTACGCCACATTTAAGGGATTTCTTATCTGATTGGAAGACATTGAGATATTTATTTGCGATATTACTGATTTCCACACATTGTTTTCTATTTGTAAGATAGCTTTCTAACCATTTATAAGCCTGTCCACGTATACCGTATCTTTCAAGTTTTTCTAATGCTGTGGGATGATGAACAAAATCAAATGCTTTTGTCATATCCAGTAGCATACTAATTACCGGTAACTTTGAGTTCAAACAATCTGTTATATCCTTCAACAGGTTAAAACAGGCTAAGGTAGTAGACGATCCTTTCCTAAAGCCATATTGGTTTGGAATCAATATGGAGTGAGCTGTTAAGAAACTACACAATTTATCATGCATCACTTTTTCTAATATTTTTGAGATTACTGGTATAAGTGCTATTGGTCTGTAATTTTTTAATACGTGACGTTCACCTGATTTATGCAGAGTTTTAATTACGGATAGTTTCAGACGTTCAGGAAAAGTTCCTTCTGTTAAAGACTGATTTATTATATGGGTCATCGGAACTGTCAATAGTTTTGCGCATTTTTTTAATAAAAATGTTGGTATGTGATCGTACCCGGTTGCAGAAGTATTTTTAAGATTTTGTATAATTTTATAAATATCATTTGGGTCTGTAGGAGTCAAAAAAATGGAGCTGGGATTACGTGATATATTTATAGTATTTATAGCATTTATATTAAAATCGTTTATTACACATGTCAGATTAACAAAAAAAACATTAAAAGCATTCGCTATGTCAATTGGATTTTTAATTATTTTATTATCGTCAAGTATAATTTCGTCTATGTCAGGTTTTTCTATTTCTTGTTCAAAGTTATTTTTGATAATAGTCCATGACGCTTTACTTAGATTTTTGGATTGCTTTAAATACCGCATATTATTTAATCTTTGTGAAGTTCCTATCACTTTTTTTAGAGTAGATGTGTACAATTTTATTTTTTTGTAGTTAACTTTTTTATTTGTGGGATCATACATATACAAGATCAGGTTGTCAGCCGCGGTGTTTCTCAACGTGTTGATGGCGACACAGACTGAGTTGTATTTCAGTTCTGTGGCACACCTGAAGAGAACATGCCTGAGCATGCGGAAACATACAAAAAGCAACGGTAAATTGACAAATTGGAACTAGCGAATCATAGAGATATAGATCAGATCCAATGCGTCTTAACACACGCCGGTCTTCGACAGAACATGTAAAGCACGTATATACTTTATTTATCAACCATTCTACTCGTGTTTCTTGTAATGAATGAATTTTAGTTTATATATTTTACAAGGCATAAAATGGCTGTAAAATTCAAGATGATTGGTGATCGGTCTCTAGCCACATTGGCTTAAAATCACTTAGCAAGCTTCAAATCTCTAAGTTGGCGAATGGCGCGAAGTCAAAGTAACTTTCATACCCAAACCCGGTAAGTCGGACTATACCGACCCGAAGTCCTTTAGACCCATCAGCCTTACATCCTTTCTCTTAAAAACTCTGGAAAGACTCTGTGACAGACATATAAGAGAAAAATCACTTGCGGAAAAACCCCTCCATATAAACCAACATGCTTTCACTAAAGATAAATCAACTGAGACTGCACTACACAACGTAATATCTAAAATTGAATGTGCACTCAGCACTAAGCTATCCACACTAGGCACCTTTGTAGATATTGAAGGTGCTTTCGATAAAACTAACATACCTTGTATCGAGAAAACTCTGAAAGACTTCCGTGTTAACTCCACACTCAGGGGTTGGGTTGTTAACATGTTGAGACTCAGAGCGGTTCAAGTAACCTTAAAAGACACCACCAGAGCCATTGTGACAAGAGGATGCCCTCAAGGGGGGGTCCTCTCTCCACTCCTATGGAACATGGTGGTCGACTCTCTACTTAGGAGGCTCAATTCCCGAGGCTACTTTACTGTAGGCTACGCGGATGATCTCACTATTATACTAAATGGAAATCATGTAAACCTTTGACTATGAACACTATAGACAGAGCGATGTTACGTTATCCATTTTAAAAAGAGAAGCCCTTATTTAAGTTCTTATATGTTAAAAAGAGACACAAATCTTTATTGTCATCTCTATCGCGTAACCCGTTTTGTTAACCGACTTCAAAAAAGGAGGTTCTCAGTTCGATTGTTTGTATGTATGTATGTTTGTATGTATGTATGTATGTATGTATGTATGTATAATTGTCCGCGATTATCTCGAGTTTGGCTTAAGCTATTTGGATGCGGTTTTCAGGACAGTATTTGTTACATATAGGAGAAGGTTTTAGTGCCTTAACCGACCAAAAAAAGAAAGGAGGTTCTGTGTTTCACCTGTTTGTATGTCTGTTGGTCCGCGATTATCTCTCGTTTGGCTTAATCTATTTGGATGCGGTTTTCAGAAAAGTATTTGTTACATTTAGGAGAAGGTTTTAGTGCCTTAACCGACCAAAAAAGAAAGGAGGTTCTGTGTTTGACCTGTATGTATGTCTGTTGGTCCGCGATTATCTCACGTTTGGCTTAAGCTATTTGGATGCGGTTTTCAGAAAAGTATTCGTTACATTTAGGAGAAGGTTTTAGTGCCTTGACCGACCAAAAAAAGAAAGGAGGTTCTGTGTTTGACCTGTATGTATGTGTGTTGGTCCGCGATTATCTCACGTTTGGCTTAAGCTATTTGGATGCGGTTTTCAGAAAAGTATTCGTTACATTTAGAAGATGGGTTAAAAGTTCTTTAACCAACTCGAAAAAAAGGAGGTTTCTTAGTTTGAAATATAAGTATGTATGTAAAGTTATCAATACTAGACAGAAATTTATCAATATATGTTAATAAAGTTTTTTTATTAGTAATAAACAGAGTTACTAAATTATTGAACAAAAAAGTATATAAAAACATGAATAAATTACTCTTAATTATATTAAAGAAAAAAATATATATTGCAACATCATGTTTTTCATCCTGGTCATTTCAATCAAGGCGCTTTCGTCATGGGGAATTTCGCACTTTCGGAATGGTCTTAACCATTTAAGTAATTTCTTTGAATCTATATCACTTGAAGCCATCTCATCAAGGGATTTTACTCGACTCAACGCTACATATATATAAGAGTGTTTCTTCGCATTTGTGATAGGTGAACTTCTCTTTGCTCAGCTGTTTCGGCAGCAAGAGCAGCACGCTGACGATCTCTCTCATTCTGAAGGGCAAGCACGAGTTATCGACACGATAACGGTTAGAATGAGATGGCAGTATACGATACTAAGTAAGTGCGTAAAAGATGGCTACTTTATCCCACGCGATAACTAGTTTAAACACGGCTCGTGCTTGCCCTGCTGAAGTCTTTGTTTTTTTTCGATGGGTGTTTCGTTCTCCCTTACGCGACTTTTCCTTAAAGCATCCTTTGCTTTTCTATCTAGGCCCGCAGGTAAACAAAATAGTAACAAGTAAGCTAAAGTCATAATAACAAATATTATAACTACCTGTTAAAAAAACTATAAAATAAACGGACAGTAAAACTTATCTCTCAAAAACTATCACTAATTCACTAAAAAAACTCAGAGTAATTTAAGAACTTATCACTAAAAAGTATAAAATAAAAAACAAAAACTTCAAATTAAAAACTAAACAGAAAAATTAAATATTATTATTTTTTATTTAAAAAAGAACCGCCTTCAAAAATCCAACTGAAAAGTATAAAATAATTTTTATTTATTTTATTATGTACAACTCTATTCAACTTCTTCTTTTTGAAGTCGGTGCCAAACAGACAAATCCAAAATGAAAATTGCTACATAGAGAAAACCATACGAATAATAAATCAATCGATAGTGCCTCAACAACAGTAGGTAACACAATCGCGCTCAAAAATCAAGAAATTTCTTCCGCTCGCAACGACGTCGCTTTATAAAGGATGGAATTGGGGGACAGTGAGCGGTGCTTAGCCTGGTGTGCATGCGTCGCACTCCGCAGAGAAATTATCATAATATACATGTCACCGTAAAACTGTAAATACTAGTAAATTATAATTTTAGATAGATAGCGAGATAGTAAACTAACGTTAGGTTAGGTTATGTAAGATTATCAGATTTCAAACTAACGGAATTAACAATTCGACAGAGACATGCATGCACCGAGTTGGCACAACCAATACTTCTAACACTTTGTAAAAAGACGATCGAGAATCTAAATCACTACATAGTATAAAACAAAGTCGCTTTCTCTCTCCCTGTCTGGGATATACGGACATCCTTATGTATACTTTAATTTGTAAAACTACGAAATGAATTTTAATGCGATTTTTTTTATTAATTGATTAAAAAGGAAGGTTTATAAGGATGACATACGCTGATGGGGTGGAGAACTCACTCAACTTGGGCGGGCCACTAATATTCGTTCTTCTTTGTCATGAAAATTGGTTTGGCACCGACTTCAAAAATAAGAAGTTGAATAGAGTTGTACATAATAAAATAAATAAAAATTATTTTATACTTTTCAGTTGGATTTTTGAAGGCGGTTCTTTTTTAAATAAAAAATAATAATATTTAATTTTTCTGTTTAGTTTTTAATTTGAAGTTTTTGTTTTTGTTTTTTGATGTCACACTTTTAAATTGTGACAAACAAAGCGTCGACTTGTCAGCGATTTTGGTTTTCTTTTGATTTTGAGAAAGATTTTATTCATTAGTATATAGTTATTGTGACAAAAGAGACTCCATTAATTAAGTTATTATTTAGTGAGGTATGGTTGGGTGTAGCGTGCTTGGCTGCGGAAGCCACAGCGAAAAACACATCGAAGGATTGACTGTCCACAAGTGACTGAGTTTTTTAATGTTTTTCTACAGATAAATACATAATAAATACATTGCGCGATCAGAAAAAAAGTGATTCAAATGTTAATTACGTTGAACTAGATTACTAGCATTTTCTTTAGTTATTTTGAGCAATTTTTTAATAGCATAACCTAAAAATATGCAGTATCTCAGTGTTGCCATAATTCACGTTTTCATCCTACCCTGTCGTTAGGGTAAAATTTTCAAATTAGTAAACTGATGTTAATGAGTGAGTATATTATGAATTTCGTCGCGCTATAGCGACGCTGAATGATTTCCAATTGTTATCTACGGAATTAGTAAGTAATAAATTTGTTATATTTATTTAATTTCTTCGTATTCATTACAGTTTTCCTAAAGACCCGAATCTACGAGAAAAATGGATTGCGGCCACTGGAAGATGCAATTGAAAATCAACCAAAGTTTTGAGGCATACTATAAAATTGAAATGCACCTCGTTTTTGTCCAAAGACTAAGCTTTGGCTCAAATGGTCGCAGTTGTTTTGAAAAAGAATTTAGGTAAAATAATATTTCCGACATTAAACGACCACATCAGAGCCACCTTCGAAAACCACCTTGTGCTATTAATAAAGGCTATAGCTTTAAAATACTTAGATGTACGAATACATCATCTTTTGAAAAATGTGACTGAAATGGACGAAAGAATTCGAAATTTTCACACGAAACTGATTTTGTTTAAAGGTCAATTGTAAATAATGCAATAAAACTCATGTACAAAATAGTGCTGTCTTTTATTTTTCAAAATACAAACATAGACCCCACTATACCCATGATGACCCGTATGATATTTACATAACTTGCACTTATGGAACAGCTGTTTTTTTTTGTCCAGTAACAAAGTTAGTCCCGTACAAACATTTATTCGTAATCATGGGAAGATTCATCCCTGATAGTTAGTACAATGCTTTAGATTTCACGGTCTATTAAACATCAGTATAAATGGTAAAATTAAACAAAAAAGATTGTATAATACTAGGAGCAAGTATGTATATATGATTGCAGGAAATAATATAGTAAACAGTAAACCTTTAATTAAATAATAAATTGACGTAATCAAGATAACGATGTTGAGTATATGGTACAATCTTTCTATAATATTTTAAATGAATTAATTGATGAATTTGTGCCTACGCGCACTACTCAATACTCTTCTCGCTACCCACCCTGGTATAGTCTTCCGTTAATAAAAATTATTAAAGAAAAAAGAAAATTTCATACCAAATGGAAAAAATATGGGAATCGTTTGGATTATCAGTCATTTTCAGTATTGAGAAAAAGAGAGGCGAAACAACAAAAAATCGACTACGATAATTTTATTAAACTCAGCGAAGAAAAAATACAAAAGTGCCCCAAACTTTTCTGGTCGTTTGTCAAATCTAAACTCTCTAATAACCGTATTCCCCAAACCATAAAATTTAATAATAAAATAAGCGATTCAGGAGAAGAAATATGTAACTTATTTAACAATTACTTTTATTCGGTCTTTGAAACCTCTTCTTCGTTTCCACCATTAAATATAAATTTTGACTGTCCACCTCTTGACGCTCCAATCTCCATTTCTTCTATCTCATTTTCTCGTGACTCCATTTTCCAAGAGCTTAAGCTAGTCGATGTTAACAAAGGATCGGGCTACGACGGTATACATCCCATACTCATTAAACAATGCGCCGAGCAGTTATCCGTACCACTATCAATCATTTTCCAAACATCAGTTAAAACTGGAATATTTCCCATGGCTTGGAAAAAAGCTTTAATTACACCTATTCCAAAAAGTGACAAATTAGATGACGTAACAAATTATAGGCCTATTTCAAAACTAAATATTTTTGCTAAGATATTTGAGAAGATTGCTACGAACCAACTCATGAATGCAGTACAGCATCACATCTCAACGTCCCAGCATGGCTTTTGTAGTGGACGCTCCGTAGACACTAACATGCTCTCTTTTACGAGCTGCCTAATAGAAACAATGGACCAAGGACTACAGGTCGATGTCCTGTATACCGATTTCAAAAAAGCCTTTGATAAAATTTGGCATGACATTATGATAATGAAACTTTGGACAATCGGTATTCACGGTGATCTACTTAGATGGATTGATTCTTATTTGAGAAATCGTTCTCAGGCAGTTTCTTGTAAAGGCTTTATTTCCAGATTCCTGGGAATACCCTCGGGAGTTCCCCAAGGTTCACATTTAGGCCCTGTCCTGTTTATTCTATATATTAACGATATTTCAAATTCAATATCAAAGTCTCAATGTTTATTGTATGCTGATGATGCAAAAAATTTTAAAGTTATTTATTCTCCAGACGACTGCAACGGTCTACAATCCGACTTAGATAATTTATCTACATACTTTCGTTATAATCAACTTGACCTTAATTTAGAAAAATGCTCTATTATTACCTATACTCGTAAACATAACCCTATTACCTTCAATTATAAGTTTAATGATATACCTCTGAAACGTGTTACATCAATACGTGATCTTGGAATAATAATGGATTCTAAACTTTCTTTTAATCTTCATATAGACCAAATGATTAAAAAAGCCTTTAGACAGCTTGGCTTTATACTTCGAATATCTAAGCCTTTTCAAAACCCCTATACTTTAAAAGTCCTCTACTTTAGCTATGTAAGATCGCTGTTAGAATTTGCCTGCGTAATATGGTCACCATTTTATGCCTGTCATATCACTCGGATTGAGAAAGTACAAAAAAAGTTTATTAAATCATTGGAATATAGGTGTAATAACAATTATATCAACTATAACAATTCTCTTAAAACCCATAATTTGCCTTCTCTTCAAAATAGACGAAAACAGTGTGACTTAACGTTTCTTTACAAAATTTTAAATAATGTTGTAGATTCCCCTCATCTTTTAGAAAAAATTTCATTCCGTATACCCAGACAAGGTGCTCGTAACAATTATTTATTTTCTGCTCCTAAACATAGAACTGTTTATACATGCAATAATTTCTTTAGACGTAGTATTGATTTATATAATAAGGAATTTTCATCTCAAATTGATTTGTTTGAAAACAGTCGAAGCTCATTTCTAAGATGCCTTAAAAAACTATTTTTGGATTTGTAATATTACTTTTGTTGTTATTGTTATTTTTATTACTTTTTTTATTTTTATTGTATCTCACTTGAGATTTACCTTACTTTACCTTTTGAAACTTGTAAAATGTATTATTTAAACATACATCTAGCTAGAATCAAACTACACTAATTTCAATTGTTTCTATACATTTAGGGAACTATAGGTTTATGATATGTCCTTGTAAACTTTATACATATTTGTTAAAACGACTGTTTGTTTCCTCAATAAAATAAAATAAAATAAATAAATTAAAAAGTAGCTTTTAGAATGGTGATTATAGTATTTTGGGGTAATTGTTTTCTAGTGATCGCAACATTACAGGGAAAAATATTGCTATCTAAAAGAGGTACTCTCCCGTTGCATTATGACTCGGTCTATAGTGTTCATATTCAAAGCATGTAAACACGCTCTGCAATCAAATGGGTCAAGCATTAAGAGTAGTGGAGACATGGTGTAACGAACACGACCTGAAAGTAAACCCTAAAAAGACTGAACTAACTCTTTTCACTCACAAAAGGAAACTCCCCCCTTTTGAACTTCCAAAACTTTTTGGAACCCAACTCACTCTTTCCAAGACTGTTAAATATCTAGGAATTACCCTAGATGACAAACTGAGCTGGAAACCACATTTAGATAACACAATCAAAAAAGCCAGCGCTATGCTATGGCAGTGCAAGCGGATACTAGATAAAAACTGGGGACTAAAACCTAAGATCGTATACACTGACTTTATACCACCATTATTAGACCTGTGATAGATAACCTACGGCTCACTGGTCTGGTGGTCGAGAACTAGATTAACAACGACCTAGAAAAAATGCAACGGCTTGCCTGCATGGCCATCACGGGCTGTATGAAAACCGCACCCACGGCAGCTCTTCAGGTGTTACTGAATCTGCCGCCCTTACACTTACACATACAGCAAGAGGCAGCGATGTCCTCACTTAGGCTGAAAAAGGCAGGACACCTCAAAAATGACTCCAGAATCCTACACACTAGTATTTACACAGCGGCCATCCAATATCAGCCCTTACTTGCTGCACCATGTGATAGGATAACAAAAACCATTATAACCAAGCACAACTACACTGTTGTACTCGAAGAGGAACAACATGACTACTCCGATATTAAAGAGGTGCGTGTGTATACAGATGGCTCCAAGACCAACCAAGGGACTGGAGCGGGCGTATACTCACAAGACCTCAGTATAAAAATCTCCAAAAGCCTAGGCCACCATAATACGGTATTCCAAGCGGAGTGTCTTGGAATAACTGAGGCGGCAATGGCAATCAAAGCCCATGCGCTGTCCGATATGCATGTCAAAATCATCTCGGACAGTGCATCTGTGCTGCAGGCTCTGGATCGTTGTGTGTTCACTTCAGGACTAGTCCTGGAGTGCCACAGGGCTCTGGAGGAGGTAGCCCGGAAAAACATTATAACCCTTCAATGGATTAAAGGCCATAGCGGCTCATTGGGAAACGACGCGGCTGACGAACTGGCTAGGGCGGGGTCGGCCAGGGACCTGCAGGGTCCTGAACCGATTATTCCCCTGCCTTTTGGTCAGCTGCGTGTGTGGCTAAGAGAACGCACACACTCTCTCTCCAAGTCACACTGGCAGGAAGAGCCTGGCTGCAGACAGTCAAAGGAAACTATGCCAACCGTAGACATAAAGCTGACCGGGCGCGCACTACGACTTAGTAGGAAGGACCTGCGGACAGTGGCTGGAATACTTACAGGACATACCACATAAAACAAACACTTACACACCATAGGCATCACCGACAGCCCTCTATGCCGTGCGTGCATGAAGGCTGATGAAACGGTCGCTCACGTGCTCTAGGAATGCACGGGAGTGGCCGTATCCGAAAAAACACTATAGGAACAATAAAGTCGCTCCCTGGGGCGGTAGCTGACCTGGATAAGCTACTTGCCTTCTGGACGGAATTAGGCTGGGAGAGCTAGTTGACCACTTGGTCCACGTACAATGGTCCGCCATGCCTGGCTCAGTGCGGTAACCCATGGCGTTTACCGCCCGTCTAATAATAATAATAGTCTCTAAGTTGCCTGTTGCGATATTCACGGGATGAAGGCGCTATTTATATGGTAAAAATAGTCACAACATAGCTAAGAAAAAATATAAATAATATACGTTCCCAGTCAAAGCCGGAGATAAAAATATAAAACATTTTGTGTCATAGGCCAGTAACACTCACTGTAAGAATAGACGTGGTCTGGCAAATCCGGAATCGTCTTTACAACCTTGAGTTCCTTCATAAACCATATTTAAATCTCGAAGCTGTACTGGACCTATATACGTGTTGTACTGAAATATACATACATATACTCACGGCTATAAATCACTAGGGGTAGCTAGTAGCCGCCACTTAGACGTTGAGCTGGGAAAAGATTGTAAATCAAAGGTTTTTGGTGTCTCCAACCGCATCGCCCAAAAATCACTCAAAAAGCCTCTATACCTTTAGCCGCTTCTTGCAAACACCCACGGAAAGA
The DNA here is from genome assembly GCA_963576735.1 of Bedellia somnulentella. Classification (NCBI taxonomy): domain Eukaryota; kingdom Metazoa; phylum Arthropoda; class Insecta; order Lepidoptera; family Bedelliidae; genus Bedellia; species Bedellia somnulentella. The sequence goes on from OY755193.1 coordinate 12,243,618, forward strand.
AATGGGATAGTGCTCTTCAATGCCACTACTCAGCTACATTTATAGTCAGCTACTAAAATTATGTATTGTCTCCTCAGAGTGTACTCGACGGCAATGCAAGCGGATGTACAAACTAGTATCAGTATGCTGTGACCCGAGCGAAGGTCGCAGCATCAGCTTCGCCGGGGCAGGGTTGCTGGTCAACTTCAGCAACGCGCTCGTCACCTACAGCCTCACCTTGATGCAGCTGCTGACGTTTGGGAAGTGATCGCTGCTGCTGCTTTCAGAGAGGTTTTTTTCCGTCCTTGTCACTCTCTGTAAATATGACGTAAGAGTGAGCGCAATAGCTGCAAAATGCGGGTAAGCTCAGAGGGTCAACTCTTCACGGCGAGATCGATAATTAGCATACTTATCTCTTTTACTCATAATAACATTTATTTCTATCTCAGTATAATATATATATAATTCATCTGGTATTCAGAGTACCCACGTTTTGCATGGACAGTGTACTCACGTGATAGGGGGCAGGCCTATCGCCGTTTTGTATAAATACACTGTCAAATGACTAAGTACAACTCAGCTCTCTTGTGTCTTAACATGTTTTCCCTCACCGTTAACAACCATGATAAATTAACCACACATATGTCTTTAGAAAAGACAAATTGGTGTAGGTCCGACCCGGGATTGGAACACTAGTCGTTTGCACGATAACCGGTGTTCTACCCATTGAGCTATCACGTCGTTATATCAAGCCTAAGTTACTTTGCATTCAGATTAATAGCAGTTTATATATTGCCGTGTAGTGTCGGCTTAGAATAACACTACCCCATTTCTACCCGTGGGTGATCGTAAGAGGCGACTCCTTAGTCTACCCTTAGTCTTAGATACCCTTGTATAGGGGCTTATTAAGTGATTTTTGGGTGATGTGGTTGGAGACCCGTCACCAAAAACATTTATTATTACCATCTTTTCCCCAATCAACTTCCAAAAGTGGCTGAGGAATTTCTCATTCACAAGCTCTGGCTACCCTGTTAAGGGATTTATAGCCGTGAGTATATGTATGTATATGTATGTATATAATACGACAATAGCACAAAGTTGCAAACTTTACCACATCATCATAACTTTCATCTCGAACTTTCTCACCGTTAATCCCCGAAGGGTTGACAGAAGCACTAATACTTCTGGACATCACGTGACATTTTCATCTAGTCTTCACAGTATTGATATTTTGCTAGGACAGTTCAGAATGAACTCACGTGATGGGGGCAGGTCTATCGCCGTTTTGTAGGTATATCACGACGTTTTCCTTCACCGTTCAAAACCTTGATAAATTAATTTGCTCCTTTCCTCTTTATAATGTGCCTAAAAATTGGAGACAATTATAGCACATTTTTAAAAAACCACCCCTTTGGCGTCCCTCAGGGTAGTATCTTAGGACCCAGCCTATTTTTGATTTATATTATTGAGCTATGTAATCTCCAACTTAATAACGGCACCATAGTTTCATATGCAGATGACACAGCCTTACTTTTTTCTGCAAAAACAATAGACGAAGCTTATAAATTCGCTCAATCTGGCTTTAGTATTGTGAATGACTGGCTTTTTAATAATTTTCTGTCCTTGAATACTGATAAAACTATGTATATGATTTTCGCAAGGAACACTTCTACACCATTACTCAATAACACCCCGCTTTATGCACATCACCGCACTTGCACTGATAGCGCACCATGCCTATGCTCAACTATCTCCAAAGCAATGAACATCAAATATCTTGGAATTACTCTCGACGTTACTTTAACTTTTAAGGTCCATATTAATGCACTCTGTAATAGAATTAGAAAACTTATAGTAATATTTAAAAAGTTGAGACACATATGTGACTACGCTTTAATAAAGCAAATCTATCAAGCGCTTGGTCAATCCTTACTGACTTATTGCATAAAATCTTGGGGAGGTGCTGGCATAACCACTATGTTAAAACTGGAACGAGCTCAAAGAGCGCTACTTAAAGTAGCTACTGCGCGCCCTTTCTATTTCCCTACTACCGAACTATATAAACAATGCAAAGTGCTAACTGTGCGCCAGCTCTTTATTCTATTCACTGTTCTAAAACAGCATGCTAGCTTATACTTCAACCCTGATACACTAAACAGGAGGCGAAAGGATATAGTATGTTTGAATACCTATAGTGCAAAATTTTCCATTACAAATAGATTCTTTATATTTTTAGGACCATACTTATATAATAAAATTAATAGATTACTAGAATTATACAACTCAAACAACTTTGAATGCAAGAAAAAACTTCAATCGTGGCTATTATATCTTACATACACGGAATCAGAGGAATTGCTTAATATAATAAGTTAATATAAGATGTTTTTATTTGTTTTTATTTATTTTTTTATCATAATAATACAATTAGTTAGATACAATCGATTTCTGATAATAATTTATACAATACTTACCAATACCATTATATGAAAACTGATAGTTTAAGCCTTTTTTGTTTATTGTTGCCTGAAATACAGGTAAATTACCTAGCTCAGGAACAGGAAAATGTTATATTTTGTACTTTAAATAATTAACTAGGTTAAGACGAATATTATGTACTTTTGAAAACTGAATAAAATTTTTATTATTTTATTTTTTTTTATTATAATATTAGCATAGATACACAACAGCTGTGATAGTCCAATGGGTAGAACGACTGCCCGTCAATATAGACAGGCGAGAGTTCAAATCCCGTCAGGCCTACACAATGTCACGTAATGTTCAGAAGTATTAGTACCGCTGCCAACCCCTTCGGGGATATTCGGCGTGAACGTTTGAGTCTTGGGTCTAAAGATACACATCTGATGCATAAAGTATATAAGATTATATGTTATCGTCATTTATCATCCAAAAATGCTGTCTATCAATGTCAATTTCAAGAGCATGACCCCATTTTTACTGTAGTCGGTTATGCCGATGATACTTCACATACTAGTACAATGCCACAATTAAAATGACATTGCGACCATTGATCTTCATATTAGGGAAGATGGTGAAAAACCGGCCAAGTGCAAGTTGGACTCGCGCACATAGGGTTCCGTACTTTCATCTAAAATAGAAAATCACGTTTGTTATAGGTATACTAATTTTAGTCTAATATTAGTTTTAGAGGAAGAGGAATTTCACAAAATCATTTTGAGGAAGAGGATGAGGATGACAAATCTTGTAGACTAAGAGGAAGAGGATGAGGATGAGGATGCTGAAGAGGAATAAAAGAACAAGTAACATAACGCAAATTACGCCAGTATTTAACTTGTTTATATGTTTTCATCTCTGTCTTCCTTTAACTATTTAATACGGCGAGACTTCTCTGTCTCTCTCTCTCTCTAGCTTTCTATCACACACATTTCGAAATTACAAAACTTATAAATGTCGTTCCTCTTAAAATATGGGGAAGAGGATGAGGAAGAGGATTTTTTTAAATCAAATTTTGAGGAAGAGGAAGAGGATGAGGAACCTCAAAAATATGAGGAAATTCCTCATTTTGAGGAAGAGGAAGAGGAATCCTCATCAACACTAGTTGTTATATACATCCATGAGAGTTTATACTTGCTTTTCGAGTAGTTTTTATGAACTTAATTGTTATTAAATTATAATTAAAACAACTATTGATTTCCGGATATTTTAATCGCGTGTTATTACATTATTTTTAATGTAATATAATAAAAATCCGAAAATCAATAGTTGTTTTAAATATAATGTGCAAGCGTGAAAATCTTAGAAAATACTATATTATTTAATTATTTATTTAGAAAAGTAATATACAAATACGAAAAAAACAACGTTTATTATATGGGACCCGTCCTTAATATTTTTATAAATATATTATTTTTAGTATTAGGTGTTATAGCGGCATCGGAAATACATCATTTTGTGAAAATTTCAGTTTTATAGCCATCACGGTATATGAGATACAGCCTGGAGACAGACAGAGAGACAGCGGAGGCTTAGAACGTTATTCCACCTTCCTGAGACGGAGCTACTAAAAATTTGGTGAGCTAGAAGCCAAACTTGCTCTACTTTTCAGAAGTCTAGCGTTCTGAACGTTATTCCACTAGTCTGCACGCAGATTCTGTGGCTTTCAGACGTCTTCATGCAGTCAAATGGAATAAGCTCTTTAGTAATAGCGTCCCGTTTTACCCTTTGGTTACGGAACCCTAACAACTAACATGTGTATATACTGCTGACCTCAAATAATTTGAGGCTCCGTTTATACCATCCAAGTTCGGCGTTTAGAATGTGTGAATCATATCCCATACAAAATTCGAAAAGGAATTATTATTTTTTGAGTCACTTTTGCCAATAAGCGATAGTTACATAAATTAGCTTTAATGAATGGGTAACAAGTAGGGGTTTTGATATATAAGTATACATATACATATACACACTCACGGCCATAAATCCTAAAACAGGTTGCCAGAGCTATAGAGCTAGAAACTCCTAGAATCGCTAGACTATTCTATACCCTACCCTATGGAACAAGATGGTAAAAATAAAGTATTGTTGGTGATGGGTATCCAACCGCATTGCCCAAAAACTTCTTAAAATGCACCATACCCTTAGTCGCCTCTTACGAAACCCGTGGGTAGACAGGGGTAGTGACATTCTAAGCCGGCACTACAAGGCAAAATCCCACATTGATGCGATGATGATGATAATTGACATTTAATGGGATTGAGATCCCAGCAAAAATTTCGTGAAATTTCAACATCATCGAATAAATAAAGAAAAGAAAAAAATTGTCACCAGCGCGAATTGAACCCACAACCTTGAATCGAAGGGGATAGGGAACGCTGACACTGCTTAATAAGTCAAAAAGAAACAAAGGAATTTCGCACTAGTAGCCACTTGTAGGTGTTTGCCGTGTAGTGTCGGCTTAGAATAGCACTACCCCATTTCTACCCGTGGGTGATCGTAAGAGGCGACTAAGGGTATAGGGGCTTTTTAAGTGATTTTTGGGCGATGTGGTTGGAGACCCATCACCAGAAACGTTTATTATTATCATCTTTTCCCCAATCAACTTCCAAAAGTGGCTGAGGAATTTATGGCTCTGGCTACTCCGTTAAGGGATTTATAGCCGTGAGTATATGTATGTATGTAGCCACTTGACACTATAGCTCAATTGGCAGAGCGACGGGAGCGTATACCCGGAGGTCGTGGGTTCGATTCCCGCTGGTGTCGAAATTTTTCTTTCCTCTATTTATTATTAATAATCCCCACGTAAGGTTTTCGTGAACAAAACATTATAATTATATAACATCATCGATATCGGAGGCCACAAATTAACAAATCTCCGGTTCGCTGACGATATAGTCCTACTCTCCCACTCAGCACCCGAGCTCCAACGAATGTTGCGAGAGCTATCCACGGCAAGCCTTGAGGTTGGACTGATGATGAACCGGTCGAAGACGAAAGTTATGACCAATAGCACAAAACGTAGGGTTAGGGTAGATGGGCAGGAAATACAATACGTCGATGAGTATATTTACTCATCGACGTCAGATAGCGTCCTTCGAATCCAGACAGGACAAGGAAATCGATCGAAGGATTGAAAACGCCTGGAAGAGCTTCTGGTCCATGAAGTCGCTAATGAAGGGCGACTTACCTTTGTCCCTGAAGCGTAAACTCATTGATATGTGTATCCTGCCTGTCCTAACTTACGGTGCACAGACATGGTCACTGACTGAGTCTCAGAAGTCCAAACTCAAGGTGTGCCAGAGAGCGATTGAGCGCAGTATTTTGGGTGTGAAGCGAACAGACCGCATTCGCAACACCGACCTGCGCTACAAAACTCAAATAGCCGACGTGGGTGCTAAGACAGCCAAATTGAAGTGGGACTGGGCGGGGCATGTCTGCCGTATGCCGCCGGACAGGTGGGCTAAAAATGTAACCCAATGGGTTCCTAGCAACGGCCGCCGGCGCAGAGGCAGACCAAGAAGGAGATGGCGGGATGACCTGCACTCATTTCGAAAAGATTGGAGAGAGCAGGCCCAAAGCAGGGATGAACGGAAAATCCAGGGAGAGACCTTTGCCCAGCAGTGGGACACAATAAGTTCATAAAAAAAAAAACATCGACTTGGTATTGGTGCAAAAGTTCCTTGTAATAATTGAAAAGTGATAACTGAAGGCTGATTAGGTTATTAGACCTTGAATTTATTGTTTCCTTGTGCTTATTTTATTTAAACAAAAATTATTGTATTTTAAATACATTATACATAGGTATTGAAAGAAAAGTGCAAAATTGTAATGATATCTTTGACTATGAACACTATAGACAGAGCGATGTTACGTCATCCATTTTAAAAAGAGAAGCCCTTATTTAAGTTCTTATATGTTAAAAAGAGACACAAATCTTTATTGTCATCTCTATCGCGTAACCCGTTTTGTTGATGTCACACTTTTAAATTGTGACAAACAAAGCGTCGACTTGTGAGCGATTTTGGTTTTCTTTTGATTTTGAGGAAGATTTTATTCATTTGTATATTGTTATTGTGACAAAAGAGACTCCATTAGTTAAGTTATTATTTAGTGAGGTATGGTTGGGTGTAGCGTGCTTGGCTGCGGAAGCCACAGCGAAAAACAAATCGAAGGATTGACTTTCCACAAGTGAGTGAGTTTTTAATGTTTTTCCACAGATAAATACATAATAAATACATTGCGCGATCAGAAAATAAGTGATTCAAATGTTAATTACGTTGAACTAGATTACTAGCATTTTATTTAGTTATTTTGAGCAATTTTTTAATAGTATAACCTAAAAATATGCAGTATCTCAGTGTTGCCATAATTCACGTTTTCATCCTACCCTGTCGTTAGGGTAAAATTTTCAAATTGGTAAACTGATGTTAATGAGTGAGTATATTATGAAATTCGTCGCGCCATAGCGACGCTGAATGATTTCCAATTGTTATCTACGGAATTAGTAAGTAATACATTTGTTATATTTATTTAATTTCTTCGTATTCATTACAGTTTTCCTAAAGACCAGCTGTTTTTTTTTTGTCCAGTAACAAAGTTAGTCCCGTACAAAAATTTATTCGTAATCATGGGAAGATTCATCCCTGATAGTACAATGCTTTAGATTTCACGGTGTATTAAACATCAGTATAAATGGTAAAATTAAACAAAAAAGATTGTATAATACTAGGAGCAAGTATGTATAATTATATGATTGCAGGAAATAATATAGTAAACAGTAAACCTTTGATTAAACAATAAATTGACGTAATCAATTTTAAATTAAAAAGTAGCTTTTAGAATGGTGATTATAGTATTTTGGGGTAATTGTTTTCTAGTGATCGCAACATTACAGGGAAAAATATTGCTATCGAAAAGAGGTACTCTCCCGTTGCATTATGACTCTGTCTATAGTGTTTATAGTCAAAGAATGATATGGTAGTCGTTAATGGAGCATAGAATAGCCTAATAACTAGTCAATCGGTGTCTGGACGACCATAGAGGACACATTTGGAAATAGATAGTGAGCTCAAAAAGGCGTACGGAATATGAAGTTTAAAGAGCATGTATGCCGTGTAGTGTCGGCTTAGAATAGCACTAACCCACTTCTTCCCATGGGTGTTCAATAGAAGCTTCTAACGGTATTGATTTATAAGTGATTTTTTACACCAAAAAAAATACTTTACAATATTTTCCTTACAAAAGTGGCTGAGGAATTTCTTATTCCGAAGCTCTGGCTACCTCTTCTAGGGATTTATAGCCGTGAGTATATGCATGTATACTCAGTCAGGTTCTTAACTCTGTAGAGTGCGCACGCGTTCTATCTTGAAAACCAGTGTTTCCTAAACTGCTCACTCAGCGAAAATGTCTTTCTGTCCGAAATGTGCTGACGAAGTAAGTGATGGAGCGGATTGCAGTATTTGCAAAAAGGCTTACCACTACCAATGTGCAGCCATAACAGAAATTGGCTTTAGGAAGTTGGGAGACAAAAGAAAAACGTGGCGCTGTCCTTCTTGTAAACAAGCCCGTACCGCATCTCCTGCCTCATCTGAGACATCTAAGACAAGGGACGTTACTACAAAGGATGTCTCAACGACTGATATAATGGAAGAAATAAGAGCGCTAGCAATGAAGCTCTCCCCGCTTGATTCACTCGTTGCGGATTTCAAGTCTCTCAAAGATGAAATAGGAAATCTCAAACGTAGTATGGATGGCGCCAGTAATTCAGTCAAGGAATTCTCCAATAAGATGAAGAAAATCGAGTCGAGAATTGAATCCCTGGAGTCTGTCAAGTCAAGTGTGGCAAGTCTACAACTTAAAATAGAGAAAATTGAAAATGATATCGAACTGAGAGACCAGTGGTCTCGAAACAACAACATTGAAATAAAGGGTGTTCCGCAAACAAGGGATGAAAATTTATTTGAAGTCCTTATGAAAATTGGTTCAAATATTAATTATTCTGTTTCAAAAACACAGATTAATTATATTGCACGAATACCTACGAGAGATCCAAACAATATAAAACCAATAATTGTGAGTTTTAATAATAAGTATGTTAAGGAAGACCTGGTTGCCGCGGCTAGATATATTACAGCTGCCTCCCCTATAGTTAGTGCTGATCTTGGATTACCGGGTAAGCACAAAATCTTTATTAACGATCATCTCACAACACGAAATAAAATGCTCTTATTGAAGACGAAGACAATGGCGAAAGAAAGAAATTTTCAATTCGTGTGGGTCAAGCATTGCAAAATCCTGGCAAGAAAGGATACGACATCGCCCATTATCACAATAAAAACAGAAAAAGACTTTTCCAAATTAGTGTAGTTAATTTCTTAACTTATATTTATATTATTGCGTCTTTATTTTTGCTTAATCCATATCACATTGTTTATAGTTTGAGAAGTGCTGTCCGGCCAAACTGGTTCTACGCAGGTGCAATGAACCGGCCGCTTCGCTATTCGAATTGTCTTGTAATGACTGTTGTCGCTATTACCGCCTGTTTGCAAATCACATTAAGAGTCATTATTGTCTGCTTGTCGCTTACATATTGCTATCAGGAGTTCATTGACCGCCTACCTGCCGGTGTTGTGTGCCTTTATAACGTGTTGATTGCTAAATATGATAACGATTTATTTGATTTATTGCTCTGGGTCACTATGTTATCTAACTACATTTTTATAGTTTTACCTTTTATCACAGTTATGTTCGTTATTATTAATCGGCAATTTCACGTTTACCTACATGTATTTTTATTTTTAATTAGATCATTTTATATTTTTTTCTTTACCATTGAATTTTACACAGATACTTTAAATATAATTTTATAATGAGTGCACTATCAATATATTATCAAAATGTGCGAGGGCTGAGAACCAAGACTAATGAGTTTTTGCGTAATTTACTACTTAACAACTACGATATTATATGTTTGACGGAAACGTGGTTAGTTGATAGTATCTCAAGTAGTGAGTTATTCGATAACAGGTATTTAGTATGGAGGCGTGACCGAAATTACGCGGAAACAAAACAGTCATTAGGGGGAGGAGTGCTTATTGCAGTCAAACGCAAGTTTAGCACAATTGATATGCCGTTATGGCTCTCATCAGCGGAAGATTTGTGGGTCTCCCTCTCAGTACCTCAGGAGGGTAAGAAAAAGTATATTATTAATATATGCTCTGTTTATTTATGTCGAGAAAATTTAGGTAATTCTTTTGATACGCAATTAAAAAAATTCTCCGATAAATTGTCCGATATAGTTTTACAAAATCCCAACAATCAGTTCATAGTGCTCGGTGATTTTAATCTCCCTAATATAAGTTGGGACCACCAATTGCCTAACGACATAAAATTGATTCCTACTAATTATACTGGTACCGTTCAAATAAGTTTTCTGGATACCTTATGTTATTTAGGCCTCGATCAGTTTAACAGTTGCACAAACATTAATGACAGAATACTCGACTTAGTGTTAAGTAACTCGGATGTGAATGTGTTACACTCTTCTGACCCGCTTGTGGATGAGGACGTGCATCATAAATCCTTGCATATAGTCGTTCCTCTCAATAGTGCGTCATTACTGAGGGTTAAAGTATCCACTCAGTACAATTATTACAAAGGTGACTATGAGGCAATAAGACGCTCGCTGAGTGATACGAATTGGTCAGATCTGTTTGCGGACTCCCCACTTGATATATGTGTTCAAGCATTCTATGACACACTGTATGAGTTGCGTGATCTATATATACCAAAAAAATCAATTAAAGCATCTCAGTTTCCACCCTGGTATAGTAAACCTCTTTTAAAAATATTGCGCGATAAAAATACATATCATCGTAAATTTAAAACCTATGCTAATTTGAGTGACTATGAAACTTTTTCAACCCTCCGTCTTAGGGCTAAAATGCTAGAACGTGAATGTTTTGCTTCGTATATAGAAAACACAGAGAACTGTATAGCATCGAACCCTAAGTCATTTTGGTCTTATGTAAAAAACAGCAAATCGAGCCTCGGTTTCCCAAACACCATGACATGGAAAGATCAAACCGCTTCATCGGGCGATGAAATATGTAATCTATTTGCGACTTATTTCCATTCAACATTCTGTGATACTCCTTACTTTTCAGACAACCAGGCCCCTATTACTGATTCTTCAAACTGCACCATAAACACAATTGAAATAAACTGTTCAGAAATAGAAAAGCTATTAAAATGTTTAGATCTTAAAAAAGCTGGGGGGCCCGACATGATACACCCGCTTTACATAGTTAATTGCGCTAAAGAATTAGTTATACCATTAAGTTTATTATTTAAAAAATCTATTGCTGAGGGTTGCTTCCCATCCGTATGGAAATCTGCTTTTATTACCCCCATACACAAATCTGGCGATAAAACGAAGATAGACCACTACAGACCCATATCTAAGCTGTGTCTTTTCGCTAAGGTATTCGAAAGGGTTGTTTATAATCAAGTGTATGCGGCGCTAGAGACATCGTTTGGTCCTGAACAGCATGGTTTCTTGCGACGACGATCTACAGTATCAAATCTCATTGTAACAAATGATTTACTAACTAGCTATATGGAGCTCGGTACCCAGGTAGATTGTATATATACCGACTATAAAAAATGTTTCGACCGCATAGTACATGCTGTTCTTGGAATTAAACTGGAGGCCGCGGGTATACACGGTGATCTACTCCGCTGGTTCTTATCCTATATACAAAATCGCTCTCAAGCAGTAGTACTATTAGGATATAAATCGCCATGGTTACCAATACCATCCGGTGTCCCCCAGGGATCATTACTGGGGCCACTTCTCTTTGTTATCTTTATCCATGACATACAAAAGTGTTTTCAAAATTCTAAAATTCTTCTTTATGCGGATGATATGAAAATAATAAAAAGTATTCACAACTCTGCTGACGTGAAGAGCCTTCAGAGTGATTTGAACAACTTTGAGTCATATTGTGAGACGAATAAATTAGAACTTAACGTTAGTAAGTGTTTCGTTTTGTCTTATTCGCGTAAAAAAACACTTACTGATAGTAATTACTTTTTAAAGGGCTCTTTATTAACAAAAGTTAACGAATCAAGGGATTTAGGGGTAATACACGATCACAAATTATTATTTGACAAACACATTGACAACATTGTGAAAAAAGCTTATAAGGCTCTTGGATTTGTAATTCGATGTGCTAGCGTATTCAACAGACTGAAAACCATAAAGATTTTATATTGCTCTTTCGTAAGGCCGATTCTCGAATACGCATCTGAAGTCTGGAATCCGCAATATGATATTTATAAGAACCGAATTGAGGGCATCCAAAAACGGTTTTTAAAGTTTCTAGATTTCAAGGCACATACTAGAACTCCGGATTATACCAGTAGATGCAAGCGGTATCACTTCTTGCCACTGTCGAAAAGACGAGATATTGCTGACATCTGTTACATTATAAAGCTATTAAATGGAGCGGTTGACTGTCCTGAACTAACTTCCAGGATCAACATTAATGTTCCAGCCAGGACGCAAAGAAGGCATGCACCACTGGCAGTTCCTCGATTCAAAACTAACTACCGTAAAAATTCTTTCATCGTTAGGGCATCCAAAATTATTAACGATAATAATATAGATATTTTTGATAGCACGGTGACATCTATAAAGTCAAGTTTGACCCGGCAGTACTTTAACGACAACCAGTAGCAGGCACCTTGTTAATGTCTAAATATTATTTTGTATTATATTTGTATTTATATTTCATTTAAAAAAAAAAAAAAAGTTCTCTGCAGTATAATCATATTGATTATTACAAAGTAAACATAACCTGTTTTTTCCTATATAGCAAGATATTATGTGTGAAGATTTGTAAATGGCTAAAAGATAATTAATTAAGTTTGTATCAAAAAGTTTTAATGCTGTAAATCTTCCGAATAAAATAAAATAAAATAAAATATGTCTCCTTTTTTTGTTTTACGGAGGGGCAATACAAAAAAAACCCATTAAAAACATAAGAAGCAGTAGTCATAAAAATGGTTGTAAACATTGAGAATACTTAGCCGTACCATGCCAGTCGGTATGCAAAGTTTTACTAAAGTGATGCTGATTACAAAACCATTTCGAGATATTATGGTTATAAACAATATTTTCTTGAAATTATATCAATTGAAGCTAAGATGACTGTTATTTTATCAAAAAACTGTAACAGTGTTTGACCTTCAATGTTGTTTCAAAGACATACGGTTTTGCAGTTTATTCATAAAATATCGAAAATCATAGATTTTTTTAGTATAATATCGTAATAATTTCATTTTACATCACAAATTCGTGATATGTTTTGCAATCAGCAACATTTTTATAAAACATTTCGCTTCATTTGCATGTCGCTACGTGATTTTATCGATCGATGACGTCATTAAGTACTCGTACAAAAGTTGAACAATCTTTAAAAAATCATTACTTTACAATTACTCATTTTAAATTGAAAATATTCAAATTAGTCTTTTATTTTCGTGTTTACTATCGAATAAAAATACTTAGTAAATACCAAAAAAAACTTTGCATACCGAATTCAGAAGTAAAAGCACTGCGCTGTGTCACACAGAGACCGAGAAAAATCAATAACTTTTTCTCTTGGCTTGGCCCTGCCCTAACTCAATCAGACACTCGTTGTCAATAAATATAATATCCATAACAAAACAATATCTATAAATCAAGTATTGTTACACTAGTTTATATCCGATACATTTTATCCAATGTCTAGACAAATTTACCCCTTATTACTAGAGCCATAGGTTTTAAATAGTATCTATTGTCTTGACACAGATGAAGCCATCTTAAATATATTATTAGATTTCTAATTAGATCAGTAACAAACAAGAATCTGATCGCTAAGCATTGTGATAACACCTTTTTACGGCAAACTACATTGAATCAATTGTTTTGTTTTTAAAAATGGCGGAAGTTGAAATGAAGATGGATGTTGTTGAAAATTGTAAGTAAATTAAAAAAAAAACTTTTTTCTAGGTTACTGTTTTCTTGTTCGACTATGCCATGACGTTTTATCATTGTTTTTACTTTTTTTATCGTGCCGTGTAGTGCCGGCTTAGAATGACACTACCCCTTTGTAACTGTCACTAAGGGCCAGTTTTTTGATCCGTGGTTAACTCAACAATTTGTTAAATATCGTAAATATTAGTTAGATATCAGCAAAATGCATTTTTTGACCCGTGGTTAGAGTAACTAATGGTCAAATATCGAACCAAAATGGATTTACGATTTAACTACTGGTTAGTCATTTAACTATAGTCAATGTAACAAATGGTTATATTTTTAACTACGGATCAAAAAACTGGCCCTAAGGGTATGGGGCTTTTTTCTTTTGATTTTGGGCGATGCGGTTGCAAACCCCACACCAACGATACTTTATTTCTACTATTTTGTACCCTATTCAACTTCCAAATGTGGCCGAAAAGTTTCTAGCTCTGAATCTCTGGCTACCCCTTTTAAGGATTTATGGTCGTGAATATATGTATGTTACTTTTTCAACTTAAACTTATACAAGCAAAGATGAATAATAAAACAAAATTTACCAAATTTCAAGCAGCCGTTTGGAAATAATAATAATAAAATCGGTAACGTATTTTACTTTTTTAGAAGTATTTTTTAATTTATTACACCAATCTTCTTCTCGTATTTTCTCTCAAATGTCCAAACAATAAAAAAGCGATTGATTGTAAAAAAATATTGTAACATAATAATCGATACAAATTTAACATTAGAATGGGTTCGGAGTCCTTAACCTACCTACACCATGTGACTTTTTATAACAAGTTTTATTTGTGACAAGGATAACTTTACATTCACATTTTAACTGAAATCTATGTTACATAGTTGCCCTAAATCGTCACACGGAACAAACCAACCCAAAGTTGATACTCTGAAGAATAATTCTGGAGACAAAAGGTCACGTGATCTCTAGAAGTATTATTAACTCCTTAAAAAAATATCTTTAACACCTCGCTTAAAATTTTCCATATTCTCGATTAGAACGGAGAATCTATTTTAAATCTAGAGAAAAAAAATGTTTGTGTTTTTGTTTATCTTTAACGAATAGGCTCAGAAACTTTTTAAACAAAAACTTAGGATATATAACATCACTCTTAATTTCATAGAGCGTGAAAAGTGATCGTATAAGACTACCTTTACAAAGCTGGGGTTGAAAGTAATATATATGAAATTGTTAGTAGGACCCAGTGAAGATCCCAATGGTACACCGGAGTTTACACAAGTTCCGAAGAATTCACTTGAATATATTTCGTAAAGTGGATCATCCACGCGGCAACAAAGACTTCGGGATTGCTCCCATGACCCGGCTTATTCACGCGGGGGAACGTCCCCCCCGGTCTTTGGGCACCTCCCCAGGCGATAAGGGGGAGGGGTGGCTATCCCCATTGCTGGAGATTAGCCACTAAGGAAGGATATATTGCCGTGTAGTGTCGGCATAGAATAACACTACCCCATTTCTTCCGGTGGGTGTACGTTAGAGGCAACTAACGGTATTAGGGCTTTTAAGGGGTTTTTGGGCGATGCGGTTGGAGACACATCACCAAAAACCTTTATTTCACCATCTTTTCCCCACGCAACTCCCAAAAGTGGCAGAGGAATTACTGATTCACTAGCTCTGGTTACCCCTTCAAGGGATTCATAGCCGTGAGTATATGTATGTATGTATGAGGGATTATTATTATTATTATTGGTGGGCGCTAACCGCCTCAGGTTTCCGCACCTAACCCAGCTACGAGGTGGGCCATTGTACGTGGGCCGTGTATGAGGGATATTACATTCATTATTTAAAATAGAACTACCCTATTTCTACCCGTGGGTGTTCGCAAGAGGCGTATAAGGGTATAGGCTTTTTAAGTGATTGTTGGGCGATGGGGACGGAGACCCAAGACCAACAACCTTTATATCAATACATAGTATAAAACAAAGTCGCTTTCGCTGTATGTCCGTATGTATGCTTAGATCTTTAAAACTACGCAACGGATTTTGATGCGGTTTTTTTTAATAGATAGAGTGATTCTTAAGGAAGGTTTGTATGTATAATAAATGCATAATATAGTAGAGAAACACTGATAAATTTAAAGGTTTCTAATGTGATGTCGTAAATAAGCACGTTTTTTTGCGCTTATATTGCAAACGCTGGCTGAACCCTATGAGATAGACCAAAATAATGTAGTACAGTATTGTTCACCTTAAAAAGTTCCACAATAAAGTCCGCGATGGTATATGTCTATCTCTTAGGGATAACCCAGCATAACCATTTTTATTCTTTACTAAAAAATGGTTATTTACGAAGTGATTTTAAACAATACAGCATTAATCCTTATCCAATGAAGTACCTTAAATAAATTGTGCATTTATTATAGATCAATATGCTTTTTACAGCATGTAATTTAAGTGAAAGGTACCGAAGATATTACAAATTTAAAATGCAGGGTCGTAGTTGTTTGCGCCGGGCGGCGCGTGCCTATAAATAGTCTAAGCAAAACATGTTTGTATTGGCTAATGACAAAAAAGCTGTGAACGTTGTGTATAAGGACATTCTGTAGTAGGTATATTTTGCATTGTACCCGTGCGAAGCCGGGGCGGGTCGCTAGTTAAAATATATTTTTTCGACACAGATTTGTAGCCGTGAATTTATGTATGTATGTATTATTTTTAAACATGTAACTAACACAAGAACAAGATCGTAAAAATCCACCATTAAACGCAATAATCGCTACAGCAGCTGAATTATAAGGTCGTTTATTTATAAATATGGTTGAAAATATGAAGACAGCGCAAAAATTTATTACTTATTCGACGATCGAGTTCAAATCTAAAAATTTATTTACGGAAGAAGAAATAATACTGATATTTTTTAAAATCAAAATTAGATCGAAATCTTTTCTTGACTGATCTTTTAAAGACTTTTGATAATTGAGATTGGATCGACTAAGAATTAAAAGACTTGGAATATTAAGTATATTTAAGATGTATATCATTAAAAAAACTTAAAAACCGTTTAAATAAAAACATTTATTCAGTCGTAAATATGGGTGCAGTTTACATAGACCTTGTATTGTACAATTGTTTCCTTTCACATTTGACCCTTGCGGGTACACAAATACAAATATTATTTTATTATATATTTATTATTATATATTAAATAAAGAGAAGAAGAAATATATTAATTTGGGTTACAATAAGAACAGTAATACCTTATAATGTACAATATAGGTCAAGGTTGACTTTGAAAGTGCACCGAACGAGTGTTTAGCACACTTGGTTTAGACTTTTTACTTAATCTAGGTGCGGAATTTTTAACTTAGTACGCCTACATTAAGAAAGGAACACAATCTTTAAAGATAATTTAATTCACAAAACAACATACATACATATACACCCAGCCTTAAATCCCAAAAAGGGGTAGCCAGAGCTTTAGAACTAGAAACTCCTCAGCCACATCTGGAAGTTGATAGGGGGGACAAAATGTTAAAAATAAAGTATCGTTGGTGATGGGTCTCCAACCGCATCGCCCAAAAATCACAAAAAAAATCATACCCTCCAAAAAAGAAACCAAAAGAAAAACAGACAGTGTGCTACACGTAATATTTTTCAGGTCGACGTACTGAACAATCTATGTAGCAAACCCAAAATAGATTAAAACACAATCACAAGACAGGCCGCGGAAACCATATTAACACTTTGTCAAATGCCAATAGGAAGAAACACTGCGTAATACGCTCATTTGTTTATCAACTCCAGGAATAAGTGTTACATATACTCCAGGCCATGAAATCTTTGCCAAAAATAAAAAATAAACTGTGATTCTTCAACAATTTTCAGTCGGGAATCATAACCGGACGTTAATAGACGCGCGCCATTTTGAATTCATAGTTTTAATTTTTTCTTTTATTTTTTTTGTGCCAGTGACCACAAACGATATGGAAGAAGAATACAGAGTTTACACAAGGACGGAAGCTATAACGGAACAAGATGACAAAAATTTGGCGGGAGCAACCAAAGAGTTCAGAAATGATTTACACGTGATTATACCAGAAAATCCGTTCCCAGAGATACTAGTAGACGCGTATCCACCATTGAAATTTTCTTGGGTTATCCCGAAAAAGCTAGCGGCAATGGCTTTTCCTAGGAATAAAGAGAATTTACAATTTCTCATCAATAATGGTATAAGTCATCTAGTGACATTAACAGCTGATAAGAAGCCACCAGTAGATGACATGCCAAGATTAGCGTGGACTGAAATACCTGTTCCAGAATTCGAATTACCCACTGTCGAGCAGATTGTCAAGTTTATTGATTGCTGTAAGCGTGCTGACAAAAATGGAGAGGTAATATATTTTTTATAATTACGACGGCATGACAATTTGAATTTTATAGATAAAACTCTAACGTTCACGTCGCATATCCACGAAGAGATTGGCAGAGGTACTAATATTTTTGAACATCTCATGACATTTTCACCTGGTGTTCCGAGCAACACGTTTTGTTTGGACAGTGTACTCACGTGATTTTGTATGAATACGCTGTCACATGACAAAGTACAACTTAGCCACGTGGGTTTCCTCAAAATGTTTCCCCTCACCGTTAACAATATATTAACCACGCATATGTTTTCAAGAAAAGACAAATTGGTGTAGCCCCGACCCGGGATTTGAACCCTAATCGCCTGCATGAAAAGCTGTGTTCTACCCACTGAACTATCATAGATATCATAGTATAAACCTGAAGTAATTGTTCAATTCCGACCAGTAGATCCTTTGTTCAAGCAAAACAAACTCTTCAGCTTAAGAAATACATACATATACTTACGGCCATAAATCCCAAAAACGGGGTAGCCAGAGCTTCGGAGCTAGAAACTCCTCAGCCACATTTGGAAGTTGATAGGGGACAAGATGGTAGAAATAAAGTATCGTTAGTGATGGGTCTCCAACTCTCCAATCGCATCGCCCAAAAGCCACTGCAAAAAGCCCCATATCCGCAGTCGCCTCTTACGACACCCGTGGGTAGGAAGAGGTAGTGACATTCAAAGCCGGCACTAGACGGCAGCTTAATATTGTAGTAATTTACTATTTGACCAAACATATTCTAGGAGAACATTCTATACTAACAATACCGAATTACGTTGGTTCTATTGATGAAATATACATTTTCGAAAACATCTTAACATTCCTGTTTTGTCTTTTTTACAAAAACATTCTTTTACATATACTCACGGCTATTAAATCCCTTAACGGGGTAGCCAGAGCTTTGGAATGAGAAATTCCTCAGCCACTTTTGGAAGTTGATCGGGGAAAAGATGGTAATTATAAATGATTTGGTGACGGGTCTCCAACCACATCGCCCAAAATCACTTACAAAGCCCTATACCTTTAGTCGCCTCTTACGATCACCCACGGGTAGAAATGGGGTAGTGTTATTCTAAGCCGACACTACACGGCACATCTTCATTCTTCATTCTTTAAGTGGTTTACTATTTGGTTCTGGATATGAGAATGTCTTCATAAAAAAACCTATGTCTGTTCAAGATTTTGTAAACGATATCTCATCGCGCATCTGACCCTGTATGTAAAGTAAATAAGTCTTCTCTTGTTATTCTCAGGAATAATTTTCTGGTGAAAATTATAAGTACACCCACGGAATTTAATTGGTTTTCGGGATTGGCAGTCTGATTTAAATAAAATAACGATATATATTAAATTTTCAGTCATTTTTAGTCCATATTTAGTGTTATGTCTTACTTACTTACTATGTTAAAATTGTAAAAAACACGAAAAACATTTGGTTAGATAATATATAGGTCATCCCCTTACAACATGAAGGGTAAAGAACCTAGAATGAAGGGATATGATTTAATTATGTCAAACTAAATTTGGTTCAGTTCTTTTCATCTTAAAAATTAAATATAATGATGAACTCTAAATTTCACAAAATAATTTGAAAACGTTTACAAAATAAAATTAACATTTTATTTAGAATAAATTAAAATAATTTGATTTTATTTATGACGGTTTTATGATGATTTTGTTTTTTGTAAGTTATTTATTGAAAACTGAATGAGAAGAATAAAAAGGTAATGCTTGAAAAGAAACATTTAAATTAAAATAGACAAGAGATTTTTTGGAGAAATTTGTCAGGGTTATCCAAAGTGATGATTACTTCTGCCTACCCCATTGGTGTTCAAGGACGTGGCTACATGTAAACAAATAAAAAAATACTATACTGCTTTTATCTTTTGTTGTATTTTATTATAGCAAATCACACATAAAGATCTAAATACTTTTTGATGGTAGGAAAAGTTGCTGTTTTTATATTCTGACTGTAAGCCATATCAAAATGATTCCATTCTGGATCTACTACTGTGAATAATTCCAAAACATTAGGCAGTTGATTCTTCAACCATTCAATATCAACTGTATCAATCACTCTATCATTCAGCCCATGTATTAAAACTGTAGGAATTGTAAATTTTGTAAAATCATAATTCGGTGGTTCTGTGCTCCCATAAACTTGCTGATTTTCCTCCGCTCCAAAATCAAATTTCCTAACTATTCCATTCAGTGTCGACGTCAACCAAGTAAGCGTTCGAATTGAAAATCCTGCAGGACAATGCAAATATGCTGAAGCTAAAGTTTCTTTGGTAATCGAATCAACATGATAACTATCTATTAAAGCAAATAATGAGGGACAAACAACTGTGTCTACAAGAATATTGTTCGTTTGACATAGTGTTGCGTAAAATGTCTGCGCTATTGAACCTCTGTACAATACTTCTTGAAGGCCATTGCCTCTTTGGAATTGTTCAAGCATTGTTGAACCTTCAAGCAAAAGCCGTAAGACTGGTGATCTAGTATTAGTAGTTCTTGAAAGTGGCGCTAATCCTATAAACAAATTGAAAACCTCCTCGACATATGATTGAAAATCAGTGCTTGTCAACAACGGAAGCGAACCACCGATAGAGAATCCAATATATGTTACTTTTGGTTTATTAGTCAATTGACGAATATAGTTAATTTGAGCAGGAATATCATACGTGGCCATTTCATCTACAGAAAAATGCCAGAACTCTGCATCTGTGTCGGGATTGTACCTTACATGTGTTCTTCCGTAGTAATTGCCTCTGTAGTTTCCAGCCCAAACATCTCTACATTCATTGGCAATGAGATAAGCCAGACCATTTTCTGTTCCTGCGTCCAAGTATATATCTGAACTTGATGCAAGTCCATGCATCAGAAAAACTGGAACTGCTTTTATTTCTGTACAGTTTGGATTTGTAATTCTATGAAATGTGAGGATGTACCCATCTTGAGTTGTCACAAAGTGTTCTTCAGATTTGTATCCATTAAGGATAGCGATTCCAGTGAAGTTCAAAATGGTGTCTGGATCAAAATTTAAAAGGCTCACTATTTCTTCGAATGGTATGTCAAAATTTATCAAATCACTTATTCCTAGATCGATTTGAGGAATATTTTCCACGTAACCGTTGAATACGATTAGGAATAAACACGAAACGCTTATGAATTTAGGTAGCAACATTTTGGCAAATAAAAATAGCTAGTTGCAATTAAAGTTTATATAGACAGGTGTCCATTGTTAAAGTAGGTGTTAGCAACCTTTTTTGCAAAGTATTCTTAATTAGGCCTCGTTGTCTTATGTGCCAAGAGTTTTAACTGAAAGAGGAATAAGATAATATTTCAATAATCCTGATTATTTACGCCGTTTGAAACATTAGGTATTGGCGGCAGCAGAACATGTTCGCAACGCTGACCTTGATAAAATACCAAGGTGCAAGGGTGCAAAGTGCAAGAAACTCATATGTCTAGCTATCGTCCCTTATCAAGCCAGGATATTCCAAAACAGCTGGTACATTGACGCTGACAAGAGCATGACGCATGGTGTCATTGAGGGCAGCATAGCGTGACATGTAGCCTGCACTGCCTTGGCATGAAAATCCGAGGTAATTTAATTGATATCGGCATTAATTCCCAGACAAACACCCAAGCAAAAAGTTGACATATTCAAAAAGGTACCAACCGGCTCAAATGGTAACGCCTTCAACCCATAAACCAACTCGGGCTCTACAAGTGCCATAAAACGAGCACCTCGTGTAAGCTCAGAAGGTTTATATACATTTTATTGATACACTAAATATGTATGTATAATTTATTTTCAACTGTATTCGTTATATTGAGGTAATCCTTTTCCACCATATCCTTAAAAATAGTTAGAGATTTGGCTAGACGTACCGCAACATTAATTACGTTCCACAATTGGACAGCCTGCACTGTGAAGGATGAGTGTTAAGAATGAAGGTATTGGAAACGCTCTTTTAAATTAGAGAGATCAGGATTAAGATAATATAAAGAAGAGATAGAGTATGGGCGTTTCGGCGGCGACGAGTAGGAAGCCATTTAAGTTTGGTACGATAGGCAAAGATGTGATCATATTTACGCAATCCAAAAATAAACTTTGCTCTTCAGCTAGATCAAGATAGCAAGTGTCAGCATAATCGAGAATTGCACAGCATTTATTTTTTTATAATTAAACATGTTTTTACCTATTTAATCACCTATATTCTTAATATAAAAATATTCTTAAACCCTGGTTTTTTTACTTAAAGAGATAAGATAAGAGAGATAATGAGATAAATAAAGAGATAATATATCATCATAAATTAGTTACGTTTACTCGTACAGGGCTAAATTTAAATTTAGATCATACAAAATTAAAAGCCAATGTTCTCTTGCAAAGAACCTGTATTGACAAGTTATTGTTTCCATTTATAGAGTAATTAATACAGTACAGTCTTACAGGTTTACAGTCTGTTACGTACATACATATCGTCTGCTTACTGGTAAAATGTAGTAAATGCGTTTTTTACAAAAAAAAATAGTTAATAATGCATTTATATGTTATTTCTGACGCTCTTTCTACTGGAAAAACGCAATAAATGATAGGACTGTTAAGTATAAAAATTCTTCTGGAATAGTGAAATAAATTCTCTTATCATCAAATGAGACGTCATTAAAGAGGAGTAAAAAATGAAGTATCACCTTATGTTTTTCTACTTTCGTGCCATTTTAATATGTTTGCTACATTGTATTTTCTATGATAAGAGTAAAAGTATGTTGATTTCATTGTTGTATTTTAATTAAAGGGTTAATCTAAGTTATTAACCTTGAATGTATGGGATTTAGAAGCGTTAAGTTGATAATATCCATAAATTCATTCAAGTAAAAGAAGGTAAATGCAGGCAATTGGTCTATAATTCATTGATTTATATATCTATCGAACAATTAACCAACACAATGGCTAGTTGCCGTTTTAATTATGTCTTTTTAATTAAATTCACAAAGAAGCATGACAATTTACAAGTTTTATTAAACACTAGCGACCCGCCCCGGCTTCGCACGGGTGCAATGCAAAATATACCTACTACCACAAACTTAGTATCCTTATTACTCTTTATTCTATGCCTACTACAGAATGTCCTTATACACAACGGTCACAGCTATTTTGTCATTAGCCAATACAAACATGTTTTGCTTAGACGTTACTCTTGACAGCGCGACATATAATTGGCCATGTGAAAAACACTCAACACTCAAGTCTAATCCTGCAACGTTAAAAGTTTGACCCTGCGATTTATTAATGGTCATTGCAAAAGATATCTTTACCGGAAATTGTAGGCGTTTAAATTGGAACGGTAAATCTGATGGTATCAGAGGAATTCGGGGAATTAGTACATCTTCTCCGGTACCACATCCGGTGAGTATTGTGCACTCTATTATGAATTTTTTTAGTGATTTTACCAGCAAACGTGTGCCATTGCAGAGCTTAGGAGGCGCTGCAAATCATGAAGTGCTATAAGGCGAAGCGCAGCCATCGACGCGCTATTTATAGGCACGCGCCGCCCGGCGCAAACAACTACGACCCTGCATTTTAAATTTGTAATATCTTCGGTAATATTCACTTAAATTACATGCTGTAAAAAGCATATTGATCTATAATAAATAAACAATTTATTTAAGGTACTTAATTGGATAAGGATTAATGCTGTATTGTTTAAAATCACTTCGTAAATAACCATTTTTTAGTAAAGAATAAAAATGGTTATGCTGGGTTATCCCTAAAAGATAGACATATACCATCGCGGACTTTTTTGTTGAACTCTTTAAGGTGAACAATACTGTACTACATTATTTTGGTCTATCTCGTAGGGTTCAGCCAGCGTTTGCAATATAAGCGCAAAAAAACGTGCTTATTTACGACATCACATTAGAAACCTTTAAATTTATCAGTGTTTCTCTACTATATTATGCATTTATTATACATACAAACCTTCCTTAAGAATCACTCTATCTATTAAAAAAAAACCGCATCAAAATCCGTTGCGTAGTTTTAAAGATCTAAGCATACATACGGACATACAGCGAAAGCGACTTTGTTTTATACTATGTATTGATTTCTCAATTACAGGTCAAATATGATAAGTGCACACCCATGCTGAAAATAATATATTTTTTCCACAATATTTATAAGAAAATGGCCTCTAATATGCTACCGCAAATAAGAACGTTAAATTTCCAATAATTTAGTTAAATAAATTTCTGCAAAATCTTATTTAGATGTTAGTAAAAAAAATACTTAAACTTTGAAAACCCTATATCTCCGTTTAACAAAATATGTATTTACTACATTTTACACTGGTAAAATGTAAGCAGACGATATATTCACAGCTATAAATTCCTAGAAAGAAAAGGGCCTTCAGAGTTACAAATTCCTCAGCCACTTTTGGAGGTTGTTTGGGGAAAAGGTCGTAATATAAAGGTTGTTGGAGATAGGTCTCCAATCACATAATCCAAAATCAAATTAACAAGCGCCAATACTCTTAATAGCTTTTTACGAACACCTACGCGAAGAAATGGGTTAGTGCTGTTCTAAGCCGCAGCAGCTCTACACAGCTAACAGTCTATTAATATGTAAATAGTTAAAGTAATAGTTGCTGTGTAGTGTCGGCATAGAATAGCACTACCCCATTTCTTCCGGTGGGTGTACGTAAGAGGCGACTAACGGTATTGGGTCTTTTAAGGGATTTTTGGGCGATGTGGTTGGAGACCCATCTCCAACAACCTTTATTTTAACATCTTTATCCCCACACAACTTCCAAAAGGAGCGTGAGTATATGTATGTATGTACGGGAAGAAATGGGTTAGTGCTGTTCTAAGCCGCAGCAGCACTACACAGCTAACAGTCTTTTAATATGTAAATTGTTAAAGTAATAATATAACTTAATTATTTTCAATTGAGATACATATTATTGAAACTTCGGCGTCTTAACTATGTAAGGAAGGTCAGAAAACGGACAGTAGATTTTTAAATTTGTCGGAATGTTGACATAGGTACCACAGTTGAGAATTTACCCTGTTTAATTTGGTTTTTTTTCTTGGAAGATTTACAGCATATTACATTTTCTAAACAATGAAGTAAATAATGCTTTAAAATCTCTCCCTATAAAATTTTAACTAAAAACAACAACTTACAGACTAAAAGCAAGTTTAAATAACAGATAGAAAGCAAACAATACAAATAAAGGAAACCAAATTATCTATACTTATAATAAATCTGTAGAGAGGTCAATTCTGTACATGAAATATATTTTCAAAATAACTATCAGGTGGTGATTAGGGATCGATACTGATGCCAAAAATGCAATCAGTAAAATTTTTGTCTGTCTGTCTGTCTGTCTGTATTTCGGTTTGTATGTTCCTTATGGAAACAAAAACTACTCGACGGATTTTAACGAAACTTGGCAAAATTATTCTTCATACTCCTGGGCAGGTTATAGTATACTTTTTAGCAGAGTAGTGAAGGGGAATTTCGGGAAATTTTGGGAAAACGGGAGAAGTTACTACATTTTTTAAGCTTTCGTCGCGTGTGCAGCCTTAATGGTTAAACTTACATAGAAATCATGTATGGCGGAAATAATCTTCATAAAATTATCTAAAAAACAATCCTCAACAGTTTATGTCAATCTTTTACGATTGACTCACAATAACACGTGTAATTCCTGATAGCTTAGCAGTTCGGAACATTCTGATTATATTTGTTTACTCTTACGTTTGTAAACCTCTCACTCATCCCTAATTTAAAAAAAGGTCATACTATTACCTATTCAATAAAAAAAGAATCATAGAAATCGGTAGAGAAACACCGAAATTATACATAAAATAAGCCATCGCGCCCGTGACCAAAACCGAATCGTTACTAATTTACATATAACATACTAGATGGCGCCAGTAGTTGCATCCTACAACACGTAATGATTTATTTTTTAGATTGTTATAAATACTTCATAGCGTTTTATTCCAAAATTTGCCATTAAACGGAAATACTGAACCGTTCATTAAAGCGCATTAAAAATCACCAAACTACACTATTTAGGGAGTGCTATAAATTTAATAAATTGAAAACATTGCGCGGAATTTCACAATGCTTGAGCAGTGACTAAAGAAAGACACCTCAGATATTTAAAAAACAACGCTACCCGTGCGAAGCTGGGACGATCCACTAGTAATAAATAAAAAAGTGCTTAAAAAAGAAACAAAAATTATAATAATTAACGAATAATACGAGGGCGGGTCAATAAGTCCGTGACTTTTTGAATTTCTGACATCTTTACTGAAACAGCAACACTGCTCCTGTGAACAGGCATCTGTCAGTTGACTTCTGTCTAAATTTTAACTTGCTGCGTCAGTTAGTTTGTGTTTGACAGCTATTTTTATCAGACTACTCACAAATTTGAGAAGAAAATGGAAAAAAGTGAATTTCGTGTGCTTATTAAGCATTATTTCTTGCGAAAAAAAAACCATTACCGAGACCAAGGCTAAGCTTGATAAATACTATGGGGACTCTGCACCATCGATTTCAATGGTAAAAAAGTGGTTAACTGAATTTCGTTGTAGCCGTACAAGCACTGAAGATGCCGAATTTCCTGGACGCCCAGTTAAGGTCTCTACAACCGAAACAATCGAAAAAATTCACGATATGGTGTTGGCCGACCGAAGATTGAAAGTGCGAGAGATTGTGGAAGCCGTAGGGATCTCGCATGGCTCAGTGGTGTCACTTTTGAATGATCCATGAATTGGGCTATGAATTGCTCCCTCATCCCCCCTATTCTCTAGATTTCTCCTCCGAGCTCCGAGCGACTACTACTTGTTCCCAAACCTGAAGAAATGGCTAGGTAAAAAAAGATTTGACTCCAATGATGAAGTCATCTCGCAAACAAAGGCCTATTTTGAGGACCTCGACAAATCATTTTTTTTGGAAGGGATAAAAAAATTGGAGAAGCGTTGGACAAAGTGTATAGAGCTCCAGTGAGACTACGTTGAAAAATAAAATTATTTTTTTATCAAAAAATCTGTGTTTTATTCCAAAAGTCACGGACTTATTGACCCGACTCGTATGTTCTGAAAATATGAATTGGCAAGTAATCGCTTGATTGTTGAAATGCTGCAGTTAAATAATTCAAAATCATTTTGAATTTGGTTATACTCCCTACATCCCCGTATGATAAATGAATTCTGTCTTTAGTTTGTTCTGGCCCGAGCCACGTCTAACAAAGACCGCTGAAGACCATGTCTGTGTCTTTAGAAATAATAGAATAAAAGTAATTTCACTTTGAACATGATACAAAGCGTTAAATTGTACAAATGCCCGACACATTTGGAGTGTTGTTTCGGATATTTGGATAAATAAAACACAATGGTTTTGATGTAAATTTTCTTGTCTGTAAATGGTAACATTCAGACTGAACATGTCCCAATCTAACTGAAGAAAAGTACAATAAATTGCAAAGGAGAGCCGTCTAAAATAAACCCAAAGACGGCAAAAACACGTTATGCCTCATTTGTTTATTGTTTGAAATACACCTGCATGATAAAGATAAAATTTTTGAAATGATTGCCTTAGGGACAAACAAAACAGTAACATTAAATAGAAAAGTTATTTAATCTATTTACCTATGTGAAGATGCTTTAAAATCGAAATAAAAAAACTCAAAGTTTAAGTTAAAGTGATACAGAGGGTCAACTCTTCACATCGAGAACGATAATAGGCATACTTATCTCTTCTAACCCCTATTAACATTTATTTCTGTCTCGCTCGCACGATCGAATAATCGTATTTTGACTTTTCTGACATATGAGAATACATGGTTATATTTGACGAATCCAGCGATAGCCCCGTAGTTGTCGTTGGTTTCATCGACTAGAAAGTGCCAATATTAATATTGTTCTATACATTTCAGAATGACAAAATCCGAATATTCGTTGTATATAATATAATACACGCCTCCCTACATGGTTGTTCTACCCACTGAGCTATCACAGTGGTTTTGATATTCGTTTCTGAGAAAGAGTAAATTTTCAATAAAAATAACTATGACAGTGTTCATGATTATTTAAATGTAGACTCACGCGTTTTATTCCCTAGAACAATTATCTGGGGAGGATTATTAAACAGGTTTTTGTCGATGAAAGGCGTATTAATCAGTAAGAAAATAAGACAATCATATATTCTTTTAATATTATATTATATTTTATTATAATAAATCATACATAAAGATCTAAATACTTTTTGATGGTAGGAAAAGTTGCTGTTTTGATATTCTGGCTGTAAGCCAAATCCATATGGTTCCATTCTGGATCTTCTACTGTGAATAATTCCAGCACATTAGGCAGTTGGTCCGTCAGCCATTCAATATCAACTGTATCAGTCAATCTATCATTCAGCCCATGTATTAAAACTGTTGGTATAGTAAATTTTGTAAAATCATAATTCGGTGGTTCTGCGCTCCCATAAACTTTCTGATTTTCCTCCGTTCCGAAATCAAACTTCCTCACTATTCCATTCAGTGGCGACGCTAACCA
This sequence comes from Bedellia somnulentella, assembly GCA_963576735.1. NCBI lineage: Eukaryota > Metazoa > Arthropoda > Insecta > Lepidoptera > Bedelliidae > Bedellia > Bedellia somnulentella. The sequence continues at coordinate 12,272,106 of OY755193.1, forward strand.
AGTAAGCGTTCTTATTGACAAACCTGCTGGACAATGCAAATATAACGATGCAAAAGTATCTTTCGATATAGAACCATCATGATAAGTATCTATTAAAGATAGGAATGAAGGGCAAACAGCTGTGTCTAGCAAAGTATTGTTCGTTTGACATAATGTTGCGTAAAATGTCTGTACTATTGAACCTCTGTATAATACTTCTTGGAGTCCATTGCCTCTTTGGAATTGTTCAAGTATTGTTGGTACTTCAAATAGAAGCCGTAAGGGTTGTGATCTAGTATTAGTAAGTCTTGAAGGTGGCGCTAAGCCTATACACAAATTAAAAACATCCTCGACGTATGCTTGAGAATCAGTACTCATCAAGAGCGGCAACGAACCCCCGAGAGAAAATCCAATATATGTTACTTTTGGTTTATTAGTCAATTGACGAATATAGTTAATTTGAGCAGGAATATCATACGTGACCATTTCATCTACAGAAAAATGCCAGAACTCTGCATCTGTATCGGGATTGTAGCTTACATGTTTTCTTCCGTAGTAATTGCCTCTGTAGTTTCCAGCCCAAACGTCTCTGCATTCATCAGCTATAAGGTATCCTAACCCATTATCTGTTCCTGCATCCAGGTATATATCTGAGCTTGATGTAAGGCCGTGCATCAGAAAAACTGGCACTCCTTTTATTTCTGTGCAATTTGGATTTGTAATTCTATGAAATGTGAGGATGTACCCATCTTCAGTTGTCACGAAGTGTTCTTCAGATTTGTATCCATTAAGGACAGCGATTCCAGTGAAGTTCAAAAGGGTGTCTGGATCAAAATTTAAAAAGTTTACTATATCTTTGAACGGAATCTCATAATGAATCAAATCACTTGTTCCTAGATCAATTTGTGTTTTCACGTAACCGGGATATATGATTAATGATAAGCACAAAACAGATGTGATTGTAGGTACCAACATTGTGGCAAATGAAAATAGATACTTGAAGTTAAAGTTATATAGATAGATTTCCATTGTTGAGCAGGGCTGAGCAACCATTTTTGCGAAACATTCTTCATTTGACATCATTGTTTTGAAACTGAACGCTTATTAGTCTTAAATATGCTGTGACTCTTGTTCAATTTTCAAATTTATCTCTCTGCCTTTTTTTGGCCTTTTTTCAAATAATTGCCTTGAATCTTTTAAAAAATATGATTTTATCTTTAGTTGACTAATGACTCTCAGGTTACGTCAAATGCAAATAAAATTAAATGCACAGATACCATACTTTTCTTGAAGAAAAGCTAAAATAACTGATCTAATTGTTATTAATATCGAATAAAATATTTTACGTAACAATTTCTAATCCCAAAGAAATAATTATCCAGACTTAGAAATGGGTAACTCCTCAGTTATATCTAGAAGTTTAATGGTCAAAATATTCTACAATAAAAGATTGGTGATATGTCACATCAGTCACATCGCCAAAATTTCGTTACGACAACCTCGGAAAAAAATTGGTTTACTGCTTATCTAAGCCAACACACACACTAATTTTAGTAATAAAACTCTTTAAGTCCTTATTCATCATCAATGTTATTAAACCCTGGTTAGTTAAATATCTATTCACAGAGTATAATGCTCAACCCTAATTCGGCCTTGTAAGTTGATATTCGAATATATATACTCAAATTTATATTAAACAATTCTATCCGATTTATAGCTTAGGTACACTCCTTTGCCCCTTTGCAGGGCGGCCCTCAGCTACCCCAAACACATAAAGTCACGCTGAAGCCGCACAGGTCACTTGGCCAGCAGCAACCGATACTTTCGAGAAACAAAAACAAAATTAAATTAACTTTGATAAATCTTTGTTTTTTGAACGCCAAATTGCAACTTAATGCTAAGTTTAGTTCGGATTCAGAAGATGTTTTGTTGAGAGAAAAACCCGTAAGAAACTCCGCAACACATATCTTATTTACGTCCATTACAATTTTGGTGTTAGCCCAGAAACATCACTCACATAGCCTTGATCAGACATCCGTGGCCGAGTGGATAGCTGACTAGCTTTTTGGTCCGGAGGTTACGGGTTCGATCCCCGCCGTCAGCAACAATGATGTTATGTGATGAGCATAAATGATTGATTCTTAGTCTTGGGTGTTATTTATATATGTATTCTATAAATTTAAATATATCGTTGAGTTAGTATCTCCTAATATAAGTTTCACTTAGTTTAACTTGATCTGTGTTATTTTTGGGCGATACAGTTGAAGACCCATCACCAACAACCATTATTTCACCATGTATATTGATCTGAGTATAATATGTCTGTATATTTAAAAAAGCAAGAAATTATTCTGTAGAATGCTTTATAAGCTAGGCTATGCTTTATAAACTGACGTTTACAGGGTTAAATTTAAATCAGGTAGTTCAAAATTCTAAACCAATGTTTTCTTACAAACAATCTTTATTGTTAATTTAACTTATTATATTGGCATTACAAAAACAAAAAAAAAAGAAACCAAAAACAAAGTACAGCGATGTGCGTACATATTGCGTACTTTACTGTATAACCATGACACTAGCTAGCCGAGCCTGATTTTGTACTTTTGACTTTTAATAACTTTATCAATATATTATTAATTAATTATATATTTTTTATTTCAATACCAGGCGGCTAATTATGTGTCTTTAGCGACCGCAATTGTGTCGCAAGTTGCAATATTGTCGCTGTCAAAACTGTCAAATCGCATACAAATTTATTATTATACATTGACAGGGACAATAGTGCAACTTGCGACACAAACAGGGGGCAGTATTTACAAAAAATGAGGCTGAATTTGACATGTAGGCTGTCAAGATTGTCTCGTATTACCAACTAGCTTTCCACCCACGGCTTCGCCCGCGTGGAATTCGGTTATATTGCGGTATAAAGCATTACTTTAAGAAAACTTCTCATTCCTTCGGGAATATCATTTTTACGGGATAAAAGGTACTTTTTATTTAATCCGGATTTCTAACTATACGTTTGCAAAATTTCAAAGCAATCGGTTCAGTAATTACGGCGTGAAAGCGGAACAAACAAACTCACTTTCAGATTCATAATATTAGTAAGGATTTACATTACCAATCGGTGGTTTTTATTCATGGGGTAATTCATATGTGCAGAATACTAACACCTATTACCACCAACCCTTATTTCAACCTATGTTTTTTGACTTTCATCCTAAACATGGAAAAAAATATTTTTGAATGGGGAAGGTGGTACTTTTCTATAAAAAAAACCACTCAGGTTCAAGAACTGACCAGTCGGCATAGTCATAGGAGGCGTAGCGAGCAGCATCGCTTTTTGCATTCGCGCTGGCTCTGACACGCCATAAATCCAACCACCTCAAATTTACAAACAAAACAATTGCGATTCTTTCTTTCCTAAATTGATTAGTAATAATCCGCACATGAGGTTTTCATGAACAAATATTATTATTGCGGTCACACATCCCACATAACATGTCAGTGAACTCAAGAGCGCAATCGTGATATTTCCGACGTTTCTCGGTTACGGGTTTCACGACATTCTCGTCATACGGGATAGTGACTTCCTTCAGAAACCCACATGGCTGAGTTGTACTTAGTCATGTGACAGTGTATACGTACAAAACGGCGATAGGCCTGCCCCCTATCACGTGAGTACACTGTCTAAGCAAAACGTGGGTACCTTCTCTGGACACTAGTTGGCGCTGCCATGTGTGTTCAGAAGTATTGGTACCTCTGCCAACCCCTTCGGGGATAAACGGCGTAAACGTTTATGTTTATGTTATGTTTATGACTTCCTTTAGAAATACCTTCGACTGCAACGACCCCATATCTCAATATCAGGCTTATTCGCTATAATTTACTATACTTTATTCTATCATCCCCTCCCCTATGAGCTTTCAAAAGTGGTTGAGAAGTTTCTAGCTCTGAAGCTCTGGCTACCCCTTTTTAGGATTTATGGCCTTGAGCATGTATGTTGCTAGAATTGTCCTCAGTAATAGCAAGAGCCAAGAAATAATACAAGCGTTAAACCCCACGGGTTTCCACTTTTCCCTACAAGGCTGGCCGTTGTACGTGGGTTTCATGATCACCTAATGGTAGCTGTGTAGTGCCGGCTTAGAATAGCACTACCCCATTTCTTCCGGTGGGTGTACGTAAGAGGCGACTAACGGTAGTGGGGCTTTTAAGGGATTTTTGGGCGATGCGGTTGGAGACCCATTACCAAAAACCTTTATTTCACCATCTTTTCCCCACGCAACTTCCAAAAGTGGCTGAGGAATTTTTTAATTCCCTAGCTCTGGCTACCCCTTCATGGGATTTATAGCCGTGAGTATATGTTATGTTATGTTATGCTAATGGTTTAACCATATAGATTAGGATATCACTGGTTTGATAACTGTGGTGTTAAACAAGTGTACAAAGTGTACACTGCGCTACCAGAGAACTGGCTTTTTTAATCAAAAAATACATATACTCTCGTCTATAAGTCCCTTGAAGGGGTAGCCAGAGCTAGGGAATTAGAAATTCCTCAGCCACTTTTGGAAGTTGCGTCGGGAAAAGATGGTGAAATAAAGGTTGTTGGTGATGGGTATCCAACAGCATCGCCTAAAAATCACTTAAGAAGCTCCGATACCCTTAGTCGCCTCTTACGACAACCCATGTGCAGAAATGGGGTAGTGTATTCTAAGCCGACACTACACAACAATAATAATCTCTGTAATTGTTGACCCAGGTGCTAGGAGTCCACTGCCGGCAGGGTAGAAGTCGTTCCGGCATCATGTTGGCGTGTTACCTCATCCACTTCCACCGGTTTGAGCCGGACCAAGCCATGAACGTTATTCGGATGATCCGGCCGGGTAAGTTATCGTGATACTAGAAACTATGATAACTCAGTGGGTAAACATTATCGTGCAGAGGGTTCAAATCCCAGGTCGGGCCTACATTAATTTGTCTTTTCATATGTGTGGTTAATTTATCATGGTTGTTAACGGTGAGGGAAAACATCGTGAGGGAACCCACATGGCTGAGTTTTACTTAGTCATGTGACAGTGTATTCGTACAAAACGGCGATAAGACTGTTCCTTAACATGTGAGTACACTGTCAAAGCGAAACGTGGGTACTCTGAACACCAGGAGACAGTGTCATATGAGTTTCAGAAGTATTAGTACCTCTGCTAACCTCTTCGGGGATATACGGAGTGAACGTTTGAGTTGTGGTTGACGTCTTATTACCGTAGGTAGGCAAAAAGTACTGATCGCCAGTTTGTATAATCGTGGCCATCCTCTCACGCTTCTATCAATCTTCATGTGTGCCTCTTTCCTTCAGTCTTTGCACACTTCCCTTTTCAAACACATTCTCTATGCGACCGAAATATGTCCTCATCTACTGATCTAGCCAACCACAAATTCATTTTGTGAATAACTTCTCTTTTATACCAAAAAATCTAACGATACTAAATTAAGTCAAATTACACTATTATGCCGTGCCGTGTAGTGTCGGCTTAGAATGTCACTACCTCTTCTACCCATGGGTGTCGTAAGAGGCGACTAAGGGTATGGGACTTTTTTAAGTTAATTTTGGGCGATGCGTTTGGACACCTATCATACATACATACATATACTCACGGCTATAAATCCCTAGAAGGGGTAGCCAGAGCTAAGGAATTAAAATTCCTCAGCCACTTTTAGAAGTTGCGTGGGAAAAAGATGGTGAAATAAAGGTTGTTCGTGATAGGTCCAACCGCATCGCCCAAAATTCCCTCAAAAGCCCCGATAGCGTTAGTCGCCTCTTACGGTCACCCACCGGAACAAATGGGGTAGTGCTATTCTAAGCCGACACTTCACAGTAAGACCTATCACCAATGTTAAAAGGAGTAGGTTACATACACACAAAGGTAAAGCTAATATAAGCCCTTTAAAAAATCACTTAAAAAGCTTAAAATCTAGGAAGGTCGAGATACCCGCGGAAAGAAATGAATGTGTGCTTTTCTAACCTAACACAACAATGTTACATGATCATAATCGTCGTCGTTAATACATTATTAACCTTGTTAGTTCAGTAAAACGTTGGAAATATCTTTGAGTTTAATTACCAACGTCACGGCACCTCCTACGCATTTTCATCGTGTGTTTAGTAAACAGCTATTTAGTGAATCAAATACACAACAATTCAAAACGCGTTTAAGTGGAAACAAAGGGACAAGAAACATACATACATACATATACTCACGGCCATAAATCCCAGGGGTAGCCAGAGCTTTACAGCTAGAAACTCCGCAGCCACATTTGGAAGTTGATAAGGGATAAGATGGTAGAAATAAAGTATCGTTTAGAAAGGGTTAGCGACATTCTAAGTCGGCACTACACGGCAACTTCAGACTCAAATTTACAAGAAACTTCTCCTTAAATGTTTTCAAATCAACATCAATTTACATTGTCCATTATTAAGTATATCCCGTCCCCGTCCGTCTTCGTCTCCGTCTTCCGAGTCGCAAACACTACTTAGGGCCAGTTTTTTGATCCGTGGTTAAAAATATAACCATTTGTTACATTGACTATAGTTAAATGACTAACCAGTAGTCAAATCGTAAATCCATTTTGGTTCGATATTTGACATTAGTTACTCTAACCACGGGTCAAAAAATGTATTTTGCTGATATCTAACTAATAGTTACGATATTTAACAAATTGTTGAGTTAACCACGGATCAAAAAACTGGCCCTTAAAAGTGTAAAAGAAACAAAGGATAGAAGAATTTCGCACTGGCAGCCATTGACACGGTAGCTCAATTGGCAAAGCGACGGGGGCGTATACCCAAGGTCGCGGGTTCGACTCCCGCCTGTGTCGAAATTTTTCTTTCCTTTATTTATCCTTTATTTAATAATAATAATCCCCACATAAGTTTTTCATGAACAAAAACATTCAAATTAAAATAATATAACATAACATAAACGTTCACGCCGTTTATCCCCGAAGGGGTTGGCAGAGGTACCAATACTCCTGAACTCACATGGCAAGCGCCATCTAGTAAAATATAATAGTTATATTTTTATCCTTGTTTCAGGATCATGTGATTGCGCTGAACATGAAGAAATAGTAGGTAAATACTATCTTCATCTTACAGAAGATAATCCTCTGAAATTTGGGGTTCGGCCGGAGGTTTTAGACGAATTTATCGAAGCTGCCAGATTGGCTACCAAGAAGGTTCTTTCAAATGATGATTAATGCTATTTTGGTGATAGAGAATATGACTGTCAAGTTGTGGTTAAGACCTCTCTTTTATTATCCTTCTTATTTCACAAAAGTTTCGTGTCTTTGTATTCGTTTGAAAATATAATAAGTATGAACAAAATTGGTACCTACATATTTAAGTAAGAAGAAGAAATTTGATGTTTAAAACTCAGATATAAGAATTAGGTAATCTTTAGAAAAAAGGATTTTCTATGATAATATAAAGGCGGCCTTAATTGAAAATGTAAATACTGTAAGTTTGTTTGAGTGGATATTATATGATAATTTGTAATACACAAGTTCCCGTCACTTTATTCGTTTGACATGTTGCAATAAAATGCCAATAAACGTTATATTTTGAAAACCCCATCAGAGTAACTAGGTACTTAAATATTTAAAAGTCTCCTTCATGCTAGTGATAAACTTTAAATATATATAAATAGTTTATTAATTGAATCATACATTGTACTGCGATAAAATGCAAAATGGGGCAACCAAATCTAGATGCTAATCATTAATGCAATGTAATGTACATACAAGGAAACAAAACAAATCAAGTTTTTCACTCAAACAGAACTTAAAACTAAATAGAGCGGAAACCAAACGAAGTTCAGTACAAAATAAACTAAAAAAAATAGCGCGAAAAACGAATTGTCAAAATAAGTTATCCCTGCACCCTGATTGGTTGATTAAATGTTTTGACTTTTCTTGGTCATGCATTTGGCATGTCAAGTCAGTGCCAACAAACTTAACCCCTTACGGAAAATGACATTATTTATTTCTTTCTATTTAGATAAGTTTTAAGTTCTCACGATGTATGAAATTTTTATAAACGTCAGACATTTTGTGCCTATTTAAGATCCTAAAGGAGCCTAGATTACCATAATACGACTAAAATATTAATTTATATCGACTCAATAGCGTACTTTTAGCAGACCTCTATAATTTTTTATCCGATTCTGGTAAAATTTTGTTAATATTTCACTTAATTTACCGACAGAATGAATGAAAAGAAAAATATTGAAGAAACATTAAGTTAGCTATTAAACCCTTTTAATTTTGTTCTAGTCAAATACTTCTAGTTATTAAATGAATGAAGAGGATTGAATTTAATTTATTACGAAAATTCTATTTGTTATGCTGAAATAAATCAGTTAAAATATAATTTGAAATTATGTTAATCTTAGTCAACGAATATGCTACCTTTTATTTTATTTACTTGAAACAATACAGTGTATGACGAATTGCGAGTTCATTCATATTTCCAAATATTAATTTTTGTTTAGTTCTGTAAACAATATTCTCCGTTTGATGAATATGGCGAAATGTGATATAATTGTTGATGATTAAATGGTTTATTTTTACTTAATCTTTGTTTTATTTATGTTTGCGTATTGAAGATTGTGTGTCCCTCGTGCCTTAGAAGGGTTAAAGGTAGGTACCTTTTTGAATAAATAAATATATGGACATAAACACAGATCAAGTTAGCCCTAAACTAAGTAGAACTTGTAGTATGGGGTACTAACTCAACGACATATTTAATATAACTAACCAGCTAATGGCTTAATTTGGTTGGATAACGTGGAAGCTTTATTTTACCAACATTGTCCCACTCAGCTTCCATAAGTGGCTGAAAATTTTCAAATACCTCAGTTCCGGCTATTCCTTTTCGGGTTTTATAGCTGTGAGTATATGTATGTATGATAACAAAGAAACCGATGTCGCTCAAAACGGCACTAGCCTTTACGAATTGATTATATGAATGGTCAATTACTCAACAAACCTTTCAAGAATTTATACGTTTATACGAGTGCCTAAGTCTGTATCAAACTGTATCATCAAAGATCATCATGCTTCCCCACTGAAAGGGACTACGCTATGTGTCTACACGGAAAGGAATGTATCCATACAATTGTCTGTTCAGACACTCATTTCCGCGTAGACACCTTAAGGGCGCACGCAGCTATGGCAGATAGGAACAACCCATCAAGCCTTCTCTTAATAGGATGATTATGACTTATCTGCCACGCCAGCCCAATGCAGTTGTGGCTTTTTTACAGCAGACAGTCTTTTATAAACCCAAATGTGTAGTTAATTTATCATGGTTGTTAACAGTGAGGGAAAACACCGTGAGGAAACTCACATGGTTAGATAAGTTGTATTGTCTCGTCTGCCAAGCCCTTCGGGTTATACGGCGTGAACGTTTGAGTTTGAGTTTCCTACGTGATAGCACTCTACTGATTACATACATACATACATACATATACTCACGGCTATAAATCCCTAAACGGGGTAGCCAGAGCTTTGGAATGAGAAATTCCTCAGCCACTTTTGGAAGTTGATTGGGGAAAAGGTGGTAATAATAAATAAATGATTTTGGTGACGGGTCTCCAACCACATCGCCCAAAAATCACTTAAGAATCCCCTATACCCTTAGTCGCCTCTTACGATCACCCACAGGTAGAAATATGGTAGTGTTATTCTAAGCCGACACACGGCATCTACTGATTACCATTCTCATAAATATCTTTTACAACTCATACATATTCTTAATTCGTACTTCCTGTTAAAAACCCTTAATTTAAGCAGTTTTTCCAAAACATCTTACGTCATTCCATTAATCAATCTAATAGCGAATGGGTAAATGTCAAACAGTCCCAGATCACTTTCAGCCAGGAAAATGGCAGCCAGCCAAACACATTGCCAAGTAGATCATTGCGTCATGGAGACACTCGCCAGATTTTATATTCACGGCTTGTTGTGAAAGGGTAAACTGGTGTACTAATTAAATTATTATATTTTTTGAAATTATACATATATATTATACATATTATTTGCCGTGCAGTGTCGGTTTAGAATAGCACTACCCCATTTCTTCCGGTGGGTGTACGTAAGAGGCGACTAACGGTATGGGGCTATTAAGGGATTTTTGGGCGATGCGGTTGGAGACCCATCACCAACGACCTTTATTTTTACTATCTTTTCCCCACTCAAATTTCCAAAAATGGCTGAGGAGTTTCTAATTCTTTAGCTCTGGCTACCCCTTCCTGGGATTTATAGCCGTGAGTATATATATGTATGTATGTATGAAATTATACATTCATATCATACGGCTATACTCTCACGGCTATAAATAGTATAAATCCCAAAAAGGGGTAGCCAGAGCTTTAAGCTAGAAACTCCTCAGCCACATTTGGAAGCTTATAGGGGACAAGATGGTAGAAATAAAGTATCGTTGGTTGAAGAAGAGACTATCAACAAAATTTCACGACTATATTTTCACGAAAGAGTGGCTCGACATCAATAGCTTAGTGGAATAAAGAGCACATATTCAGCATGGGTTCGAATTCCGACTCGGGGTCTGGCCTGCATCGATGTAGTTTTTATGAAGTCATACTCGTTGAAAACATCGTGACGAAATGCACTAGACTAGTACATAGTCATGTGACAGTGTATTTGTGACCAGCAACCGTGATAGCCCAGTGGGTAGAACACTCGGTTATCGTGCAAACGACTAGTGTTCAAATCTTGGGTCGGGCCTACACCAATTTGTCTTTTCTAAAGACATATGTGTGGTTAATTTATCATGGTTGTTAACGGTGAGGGAAAACATCGTGAGGAAACCCACATGGCTGAGTTGTACTTAGTCATGTGACAGTGTATTCGTACAAAACGGCGATAGGCCTGCCCCCTATCACGTGAGTACACTGTCCATGTAAAACGTGGGTACTCTGAACACCAGGTGACAAAGTCACGTGATGTTCAGAAGTATTAGTACCTCTGCCAACCCCTTCGGGGATATGCGGCGTGAACGTTTATGTTATGTTATGTATTTGTATAAAACGGCGATAGGCTACCCCAATCACGTGAATGCACCGACTCTAAACGTGATAAAAAAATACACACGTTGATCAGGAAATATAAGATCCGCCGCCACTCCTTCGTGTATATACAACGTACTTAACCACATTGTTAAGTTCAGTATTCAAGGCTGTAGAAACAAAAACTAGAAAAAACATATTATTGTTAATACATAAATAAGCTTACGGCCATAAAACCCAAAAAAAGGGTAGCCAGAGCTCCGGAATTAGAATTTAATAGATTCAGCCACTTTTAAGAGTCGAGTGGGAAAAAGATACATACATATACTCACGGCTATAAATCCCTAGAAAGGGGTAGACAGAGCTAAGGAATTAGACATTGATGAAAAAAATTGGGAAAAAGATCTTAATTGTTATTAAAGGTATAGTAAATATACTGCATCTCCCACGAACACTAAAAACCGTAAGACGCCTGGTACGACACTCGCAGGAAGAAATGGGTGAGTGCTATTCTAAACCGACTCTACACAGCTTGAAGAAATAGCCAAGAGAATTTCTATACTTTTGCCGTTGCACAAAGAGACCAATCATATTGCGGTTGCATGTACTGTTTTTATACACTAAGAAAGTTTATCTACTGTACCTACTGTACATCAGGCTGTTCCTAAAATAAATGTTATTGAACGCTGCTATATTGTCATCAACCGCGTATTGTATTAGAAGTTGGTACGTTATAATTATAATAAAACTAGTTAAATTCCAGATTAATAATGGTGAAAACTATTAAAGAAATTAATGTTTGATTCTAAATAAAGAATTACATATCTGTGATCATCATATAAGAGTGATTTTGGTAGTTATTTAAATAAGCAATAGTTCGTTAGCCTTTGAGGTTAGTAAAAATAACAGTAGCGTGTAATGAAACTATAAGTTTAGAACATAAAGTTTTTTCATAAAAACAGAAAAAGTGTGATCTAGTTTCGCTTCAAATAAAATCAAACGACATCTAGCGGAAATATAAAGAACGATTTTCAAGAGATTTAATTATTTTTAAGGTAAGTGTTATTTTATTTATTTCGTTAAAATATATTTCTGGAAACAGAAAACTATACTTAATAGTACCTTTCCGCCACTCAGGAAATATACAGAATCCATAACCTAGATGAACATAAACATTTAATACTCATTTAATATAAAATTTAATACTCTTCACGACCGACTTCAAAAAAGGTAGGTCCCCAATTCGAATGTATGTTTTTTTAGTGTATGTTTGTAACGCGATTACTTTTAACGAATTATACGTAGCCAGAGCTAAGGAATTAGAAATTCCTCAGCCACTTTTGCAAAGTTAAGTGGGGAAAAGGTGGTAAAATAAAGGTTGTTGGTGATGGGTCTCCAACCGCATCGCCCAAACATCCCTTAATAGCCCCAATACCGTTAGTCGCTTCTTACGTACACCCACCGGAAGAAATGGGGTAGTGCTATTCTAAGCCGACACTACAAAGCAAATGAATAAATTAATATAATCATATAATTAAAGTAATATAATTATATTGCAGAAACACGAAGATGTCGCGACCGACAAAAGAAATGAACACCAACCTTAAACTGTTAAGCCTCTTTTACAAATACACAGAAGAAGAAACAGAGGAAGCGCCAAAACCCAAGGAGGTTATCATTGAGAAAGTAAAAGAAGTAAAAGATTACGAATCCTACGCGCCATATAACTTCTCTTGGTTCGTTGAAAACAAAATCGCTGCAATGGGCTGGCCCCAATCTGTAGAAAATCTTAACTACATAGTCGACGCAGGTGTCAATCATCTTATAACGTTATCAGCAGAAAAAGTTCCACCAATACTGGAATGTGAAAAGAAGTTGAAATGGACAGAGATTCCCATCAAGGAGTTCGGAACGCCAAGTTTGAAGCAAGTGCTGCAGTTTATAGGGATTTGTGAAAGAGCTAAACTTAGGGGAGAGGTGAGATAAAGAATAAATTGAGAGTGCTCAAAAAGGCAGGCGTCCGAAGTATGAAGTATAAAGGAGCATGTATGAAAAGATTGATGGATGTAAACGAATCTAGAGAGGTTTGCCAGGATCGTATAAAGTGGCGATCGATAGTCTCTGCTCACCCCAATGGGATACAACGGCGTGAGTATATGTTATGTTATGTGGAGAAGCTTGGAACATCAGTAGGTTAATTTTGTATGGTTTATTTATCAAAGTTCTTAACGGTGAGGGATAGCATGTTAAGAAACCCACATGGCCGAGTTGTACTTAGTTATGTGGCAGTTTCGTACAAATCGGGAATAAACCTGCCCCCTATTACGTGGATGCACTATCTACGACGAGAACATTGAGTTTAAAAAGGCTGAGAATAGTAGTGTCCCCGAGCCCTTTTCGTATACTTTGTTAAAAAACTATCTTTGTATCTTCATCGCTTGTACTCCTTTGTGCCTCCCAAGAACCTAGATCTACCTGAGTATGTAAGTGTTTTTTTTCTTATTTTTGCCGTGTAGTGTCGGCTTAGACTAACACTACCCCATTTCTACCCGTGGGTGATTGTAAGAGGCGACTAAGGGTATAGGGGCTTTTTAAGTGATTTTTGGGCGATGTGGTTGGAGACCCTTCACCAAACACGTTTATTATTATCATCTTTTCACCAATCAACTTCCAAAAGTGGTTGAGGAATTTATCATTCCAAGGCTCTGGCTACCCCGTTAAGGGATTTATAGCCGTGAGTATATGTATGTATGTATGTTTTTTAATTTCTAGGTCCTCGGTGTACATTGCCGTCATGGAAGAGGACGGACGGGCACCATGTTGGCTTGTTACCTCGTGTATTTCAAAGGAATGGCCCCAGAGAGAGCTGTGCTAACTGTCAGGGTCCAAAGACCAGGTATGTATTGATTGGATTGTATATTATTGGATGACCTAGATAACTTAGGTTTGCCATACTATATAATAATTACATACAAACATATACTCACGACTAGAAATCCCTAGAAGGGGTAGCCAGAACTAAGGAATTATAAATTCCTCAGCCACTTTTGGAAGATAAGTAAAAGAAAGGTTGTTGGTGATGGGTCTCCAACCGCATCGCCCAAAAATCCATTAAAAAGCCCCAATACCCTTAGTCGTCTCTTAAGTACACCCATGGGAAGAAACGTGGTAGTGCTATTCTAAGCCGACACTACACAGCATTATATATATATATATATATATATATATAATTATATTTCTCATGATAAATAAATAAAAATAATTTATCATGGTTGCTAACGGTGAGGGAAAACATCGTGAGGAAACCCACATGGCTGAGTTGTACTTAGTCATGTGACAGTGTATTCGTACAAAACGGCGATAGGCCTGCCCCCTATCACGTGAGTACACTGTCTAAGCAAAACGTGGGTACCTTCTCTGGAAACTAGATGGCGCTTGCCATGTGAGTTCAGGAGTATTGGTACCTCTGCCAACCCCTTCGGGGAAAAACGGCGTGAACGTTTATATGTTATGTTATGTTATATTTCTCAATTTGCATAAAACTGCATAAAGTGTGTAAAAATTATTGAAATCGGCTTAACCGTTTAAAATACCATCTTTTGTAGACATCGTGAGCCTAAATTTAATGATATCCTCATAATTATTTATGTATCAATATTAGAAGAAGTTTTTCATAAACTTAGGATATATGGATAGTAAAGATATTTAATGGAAGACATCGTAGGACACATTTAGATCATATGGTAATAAGGACACATTAGGTAATGTGTTTTAAAAGTCACGCGTCCGAAATGTGAAGAATAAACGGATAGGTAATGAAAATATTGAAAAAATATAGCAAGGTTTGCCAGGATAGTAAATAATGGTGATAGTAGAACGGAATCTTTGCCTACTTCAATAGGAAAACATAAGCAAACGTATTTACGTAAAAAATAGGGGTAGGAACGTAGACAACCGACCATTACGCTATTCTAAAGCATCACCAAATCTGACTAAATCTATTATTTATTTTACAAGGTTCCTGCGAAACATACGAACAAGAAAAATTGGTATGCCACTATCACGACTGCGTTCGAGGCACGATATCGAAACCGGACTACAAACTAGTGGATGACAAGAGCTATTTTGACGCCACAATGCTTGAAGAAGAAAAAAAAGAACGCAAACAAGATGGCGCCCAAACTGATGATGAGAATGAAACTGTTGAGGTTAAACCGAAGCGAAAAAAGTCTAAAGCTATGGTTATTAATCATCATATTTATTTTTAAAGATACATGATATATAACACAAGCTTAATAGCTCAGTAGGAACACCACCATTTCTCAAGCAAGGTGTGTTTAAAACTGAGTCCCTAATGTGTCTTTTTCTAGTCAAATTGGGGGTAAAATATCCAGCCGTTAATAATCAAAGGTGTGGTAGAGATACTAAGACTTCTTAACATCAACTGACATGGTCACCTGGTGTTCAGAGTACCGACGTTTCGCCTACCGCCACGCAAGCCTGTAGCCGTTTTGAACAAACATACAATTTCATATGAGTTGGCTATGTAGAATTCCTCACAATGTTTTCCTCACCGCACCGTTAACAACCATGGTAATTTAACCACACATGTGGCTTTAGAGAAGATAAATTGGTGTAGACCTGACCCGGGTTTTGAGTCCACGCCTGTCTGCATGAGAGGCGGTTGCTCTTCCCACTGAGCTATCAAGGTTTTCAAAGAACATGATGTAAATAAAAGTTAATTGACCTAATCTAAATTACTTGTATTGTATACATATGTTTTTAGAGTTCCGTACGTCTGAATACAAAAACGGAACCCTTATAGGATCACTCGTGTGTCTGTCCGTCCGTCGCTTACAGTCAATTATCTCCGAATCTATTAGACCGATTAATTTAAATCTTTTTGTTCATGAAAACCTCATGTGGGGATTATTACTAATAAATAAAGAATAAATAAAGGAAAGAAAAATTTCGACACAGACGGATAGAAGAATTTCACACTGGCAGCCAATTGACACGGTGGCTCAGTTGGCAGAGCGTCGGGGCGTATACCCGAGGTCGCGGGTTCGATACCCGCCTGTGTCGAAAATTTTTCTTTCCTTTATTTATTCTTTATTTATTAGACCGATTAAGTTGACATTTGGTACACATATCAATTCCTGTGACCCAAACACAGAGGTGTGACGTGAGTAGATGATATCTGTATATGGGGGGTCATTTTTGGAGGGAAGGGGAAAATTAAAAAAACTGCATCGTGTGGCATATCAAATGAAAGGTCTTGTTGAGAAGATCTTAAATGTATTTTTTTGTATTTTTAAAATAAATAGTTTCCAAGTTATTCAAGTAAATAGACAAAAATTGACCATTCCCCCCCCCCCCTTATCTCCGAAACTACTGAACCTAAAATTTTGAAAAAAATACAGAAATCAGTTTTCTCCTTATAGATTATAGGAAAACCTATAAGACGTCCATGATATTAAAATAACATGGTAAATCACTCAATATTGTGCGTACCAACTTTAACATCGTACAGATGCCATATTTTAATTTAATGTATAACTTATTTATTTCCATCTTATTGATGATGTTACTTGGCAGTGGTAGTCTCTTGTTTATCCTTCATCTGTTAACAGCTAGCTCGATACGTCTGTGCATGACATATAATGCACAGAAGGGCAAGCACGAGCGGTGTTTAAACTAGTTATCGCGTGCGATAAAGCAGCCATCTCTTACGCACTTACCTAGTATCGTATACTGCCATCTCATTCTAACCATTATCGTGTCGATAAAATAGCGCTCGTGCTTGCCCTACAGTTTGCTATTGCTTTATCTCAACGAAATAAGCAAGTTGGGTGAAGTATTGAATAAGAAATTAGACACATAAAAAAGAACTAAAATCACATAGACCTATCATAAAGTCTATGAACATACGGACGTATTAATATTAATGTATTAATATTAATGCATGTCATAAATGTATTGGGCATTTGGTGATGGGAAAGCAATTACTATTGGGACAGTCAAAGTGTAGCCCCTTGACTGTCATTATAGAGGATTCACATGAGATGGATGTCAGAAGCTAAATTATCTTCAACAAGGGCACCTTTATCTCAAGTACCTTCTATGATCCTTATTTTAAGAGTATCATACTTTAAAAAAATATAAAAATTTGTACATTTATGTATGTACATGGTTGTTAACGGTGAGGGAAAACATCGTGAGGAAACCTACATGGCTGAGTTGTACTTAGTCATGTGACAGTGTATTCGTACAAAACGGCGATAGGCCTGCCCCCTATCACGTGAGTACACTGTCTAAGCAAAACGTGGGTACCTTCTCTGGAAACTAGATGGCGCTTGCCATGTGAGTTCAGAAGTATTGGTACCTCTGCCAACCCCTTCGGGGATAAACGGCGTGAACGTTTATGTTATGTTATGTACATTTATGTGTGTGCTGAGCTGACAATACATAGTTGACCGATCTGGCTGACAATCAGATTTGCGCATTAAGTTGTGTTTTGTAATGTACGTATAGGATACAGTTGACTTAAAAGTGGTTTTACTTAGTGTAAGCTTTTTTATAACTACTTATTTAAACTATGGTTACTCAATAAAAACAATAAATTTTAAATGCGTTTTATTTACACTCACAAGATTTACACACAACATTTACAACATGAAAATCAATTCTTTAGTGCTTTCAGCAGCATTTAACTCATATCCGAATCCGATTCAATCGAAAAATAAATACGAAATTTCATCACTGTATCATTTTAGATCATTTATTATGAAATTTCTCTCATTGCCACTCAAATGGGTACAATGTTACACCCAAGAAGCCCCCTTCCGGACCAGGTGGCTGGTACAAGGCTGACATTCATCATAGTACCATTCCTTCGTACTCTGATATTGACTGTATTTCCGACAGAATGTTGGACGATGTCAGCTATTTGAGTCAGATTGTTGAAGTTACTCGCGTTGACTGAACCAAATTGGAGAATTTCATCGCCCACAGCTAAGCCCTGAAAAGACAGATATGTCGAATATGAAATAATGTAATATTTTAAGATAAAAAATATATTTCTTGGAAGATTTCAGATATAAAAACAATAAGACTTCAAACAAATTTGACACAGTGATCAATTGAACATTGCTAAGTGTTGCATGTCGTGATCGAACCTACCATTGAGGAATATTCACCGAAAAACTATTTTCCCATTAAAGTCAATAAAAAATAGTTATTGGTTTCTTATTTAGAGCGCGGCTTAAAGCTTAAGACCGATAGCACAGATAGTAAGAAGACTATGGTTTACCAAACTCGGTCAGCTCAATCAATTTCAATCACAATTTGCAATAATTTGCATTGTATAAATATAAAGTATAAAATAACATGCATATCAAATAGTCACGATTGGTTATAAATCCCAAAATTGGGAAGCCAGAGATTCAAAAAGCCACCTTTGGAAGTTAAGAGGAGAAATAATTTGTTTCCAAGCCACATCACCCTTAAAAAGGCCCTGCACCCGTAAGTACGACAGCCACGGGAAGTTAAGGGGGTTAGTACTATTCTAAGCTGACACTAATCAATCATCATCTTCAGTCAATAGATGTCCACTGCTGGACATAGGCCTCCCCAAAGATCTCCACAACGACCGGTCCTGTGCTGCCCTCATCTATCGGCTTCCCGCGAGTTTCACCAAGTAGTTGATACATACATACATACATATACTCACGGCTATGAATCCCTAGAAGGGGTAGCCAGAGCTAAGGAATTCCTCAGCCTATTTTGGAAAATTGAGTGGGGAAAAGATGGTAGAATAAAGGTTGTCGGTGATGGGTCTCAAAGCGCATCGCGCAAAAATCCGTTAAAAGCCCCAATACCGTTAGTCGCCTCTTACGTACACCCACCGGAAGAAATGGGGTAGTGCTATTCTAAACCGACACTACACAGCAAGTGGTTGATCCACCTTGTGATATCCTACTGTACTAGTCGTTATACTTGGTCACACTTAATCATATTCAACACAACTGATGGCAGTTGGCTTGGTCGTATAGCAAATCTTTTAGAACTTAAAAGAAATGTTAAAAAAATATATATGAATTTCTAATTGAAAAAACAAATGATATTACGAGTTTTTTGTTCCTTCTACTCTTCACAAACACCGTCCAAAGGTACGTATGTCATATAAGTTCTGAATTTTGACGTTGAAAAAACTGTAATAAGCTTATAATTTGAATGTTTTTGTTCATGAAAACCTCATGCGCGGGGATTATTACTAATAAATAAAGAATAAATAAAGGATATATCGAAAGCCATCGAAAGATGGTTTTAGAATTTTTTAGTTGTGTCTAGATTTTTTATTGATTTTTGGGCGACGTGGTTGGAGACCTACAAATCATACTTTATTTAAACTCTTTTCTACACTCAATTTCCAGTTCTGAAGTTCTGGCTACCCCTTTTGGGATAATTAGCTGTGAGTTATGTATGTATCGAGGCCGTATCCAAGATTTGCTAATTTCATGAAATTCTTTATAATTTCATGGATAGGTTACATTTCATGAAATGATTGACTGTCTGTTGGCTACGTCATAATATGGATATTATAAATCGTTCCTCGGTGTGGACAACTAAACGCGCGACTACTTTTTACATACATACATATACTCACGGCTATAAATCCCTAGAAGTGATAGCCAGAGCTTTGGAATAAGAAATTCCTCAGCCACTTTTAGAAGTTGAGTGGGAAAAAAATTATAAAGTAAATGTTTTTGATGATGGGTCTCAAACCGCATCGCCCAAAAATCTATTAAAAAGCCCCAATACCCTTAGCCGCCTCTTCCGAACACTCACGGGAAGAAATGGGGTAGTGCTATTCTAAGCCGAGACTACACAGCAACTACTTTTTGAAAATGATTAATCCTCTACATCAAAATCATACTTACAGCATCCTCCGCAGGATATGTATATATATATAGCGTACAGCGTGTTAGTTTGACGGCGATTGTTACTTCAATATTAATTCGTATATTAAAGTTTAATGCTTAATATCCACCATATGAAATAAACAAAAAGATTAAAACCGCTTTAGCAGAAAAACTTACTTTCTCCATCAGATGGAAAACTGGGGTTATCTACACTAGCCTAGCGCACACACTCCTACCCGTATAATGTCTCACCCACACAGAGAACAGCGGGCGCGTCATGTGACCATCTAGTCTTGCGCACACTTGCTCGTGACCGTATAAACCGCACTATGACAGCAATGCAAAATTTCTTTGAATTTCGCGACTATGTTTGATTTTTCTTTGAACTTATCGCCGCGCCTGGTGAGGCTGTGGTCTTAGTCGCCTCGTATTTCAATCCAGTATTAAATATGGGGTAGTGTAATTCAAACATTTTCAAGTAAAACGATTGATGGATGTAAACAAAGCTAGAGAGGTTTGCCAGGATCGTACGAAGTGGCGATCGATAGTCTCTGCCTACCCCAATGGGAACTAATGGCGTGAGAATATGTATGTAAAAAATCTATCTCTATTAATTAACACCGACGATTATAACAAAACTGTCGTCCTAAATAATCAGCTACCGCTATTTTTGTTTTACTTTACATCTCTGCCTCCCCAAAGGGTAGTAACGGCGTGAGTATGTATGTAATGTATGTACTTCATGAGCGTAAGATAATAAAGTTAAAAACAAATAGAGACCCTCGAAACGATGCATTTACGTGGCATAAAATAAAGTGCGCAAGAGATACCTATTCATTCATTAACCGACATCGAAATTGGAGGAGTTCTTGGTGTTTACTAAACTCTCTCGGGGCTAAAGGGCTCTAAACGGGTGTATCTGTACTCTATCACAGTTAACTAAAGAATACGAATAAAAATAACTCACCCCGTTTTGATTGGCAGTGGCAGATCCGGGCTATCACCTTTATTTGCGCAAAACGCAGAACATTTTGAGAATTAACATTATAAAACACCAACACTGAACTTTGCTGGTTCGTGTACGCCATATTTACTCAACACAATCACAACACAAGATACTAAAACTGAACTCACACTCCGAAAATTAATGCGAAAAATCAAAGTGACATCCAATCATAAGCGGCACAAACACAATGAGCTACAAACAACTAACTTAGTACTAATACTGTTCCTTTGATGTAATGCCGACAAGCCTGCCCGACTTGTTGATACATGCAGATTTTGAATTTCGCGGCGATCGATGTTTACGAATTATGAATTTTTCTCTGAACATACTGCCGCATTCCAACGCAGTATTAACTATGGGGTAGTGTTATTCAAATTTATCATGTCAAATAATAACATGTAAAAAATAAGAAGATATTAGAAGCTAAGTTCGATTGATTACTTTACTGGCCTTGATTTGATTTGGCCGCCGGTTAAAGGTCACGGGGCGGGTCGCAGCTGTCAGCTTAGTTGCCCGCCTTGTCATCGCGTTTCACGCATACATTGAGCGTGTTGGTGTCAATAGTACTACTTTCTTAGTGCAAATTTTAACAAAATTTGAAAAAAAATAAGTGTGTT
Organism: Bedellia somnulentella; assembly: GCA_963576735.1. Taxonomy (NCBI): domain Eukaryota; kingdom Metazoa; phylum Arthropoda; class Insecta; order Lepidoptera; family Bedelliidae; genus Bedellia; species Bedellia somnulentella. The sequence continues at coordinate 12,293,710 of OY755193.1, forward strand.
TTTTTTCAACGAATTCTGCCTCTATACGTGATAATTAATCATACTTTTCAAGGAAAACAGTCATTACAATTACACCCTGTATATCCATCCTATATAGCAAGGGCCAAATAATTTTATCCAATATATTGTTTCAAATAGTAAATACTAAAACAATGGTGCAGTGCTGTAATTTTACTAATTCATGGCACATTAATGAATGTTATGCTGCTTTGTGCAATTTATGGTAACACTGGATAAAAAAATAATAAAAAAAAACATTTATTTTTCAGATAACATGATCCATAATTGTTAGTAACCCTTAACCTAAGTGTTAGTACTTATTCTAATAACAACACAACATAAAACTATTTTATGGTTAAAAGAACTTACCTAAGTGAATTTCTACCAAAATTATATGAAATGTTACATCCGAAGAGATTTAGTAAACCATGTAGTCCGATTCAGGATACACTGCATGGTCACACCGTTTCAGAGCGAAAATAACGATTTTTCAACTCATTCCGGTCATCAATCGGTCCCTCGTCCTCCATTCTCGTTCCTTCATTTATTTTAGAGGTATCTTAGCTGTGAATTTGCAACTGAAGGGTAAGATAGGTTCACCTTTCTCTGGGTTAGGGTGGGTACTAAATCTCTTCGGATGTAACATTTCATATAATTTTGGTAGAAATTCACTTAGGTAAGTTCTTTTAACCATAAATTATATTTCAATGTTACATCCTCAAGATTTAGTAAACCATGTAGATGTTTAGAGTTCTGGTTGCAAATGATAACATGTATTTGGTTAAATAAATTATTGCAAACAATAAAATTATTACAATTAAAGGTATTGGTGAAAGTCCATTTCCCATTAAATTTCAAAGTATTTAAAAACTGTCATTTACTACTAAAACTAGTATAATACCAAAAGTCAAAATACATATTTTGTTTATCACATATTGGATGATAAAAAATAAAGCTATACCAAAAAGGTCGACTAGCCAGTCTATCTACTTGCTTTCTTAAACTACCAATGGGCATCCCTGATCAGTACGCAGCCAAAAAGTGTTAATGTCATTGTAAATGTAAAATGATTAACGAAAATTTCTTTCAAAATAGAAAGATGAATCTTTGTAGCCAAAGTATTTGAAAGAAGAATTAAATACATGTAGCAACTATATCTTGAGATCTATACTATACAAGAAGATAAGAATGCTTTTTTTTAAGAATAATATTTATAAATTACTTATACTCCCGAGATTAAAATACAATTATATTTATATGCTTAGGAATAAGTCCAAACCAAGAGGAAAGGTTTGATTTGAATTTGCGTTCCATGCATATAAATCAATATTCATAAGTTAGGTACAAAACTAACACCCATTTATATTTCACAAAAAATCGCCAAACTGTTGTTGGTTGATTAATTTAAGACATAAAACTTATTAATGAGTGCACTCTGTATTTGATACACCATACCTATAGAGGTATAATAGTACTTACTATTGCCAACCATATATACATGTATATATATATGACCATACCATAGCTAACAATATTTTAGACGATTTCAGTAGAAACTGCTTAACTAATTCGACTGGAAAAATAATCAGAACAAGATAGAATTAACAATGCTTTCTTTTTGTTAAACTTTAGGTAATAGACATTATTATAATATCTTTAAAGTTTATAAGATTTTCTTAAAGATATTTTCTGACTTAATAAATAAAAAAAAAAGAGAGAGCCTTTGAATTTGTTAAGGCCAAAAAAAAAGTCTGTATTTCTACACCTTTATTTAATATATGTCGAATGTTCAAAAAAGGAAACATTGAGAATTGCAGTTTCAAGGTACAAATGGAATGATAAATATTATAAGCATGAAGATCATGTTGCAATCAAGAATATTTCTGTAATAAAATTAAATATAACATATGTATGAATATTATACAATATGTTTTGCTTGTGATGTAAATAGGTATATTTATGACTCGCCTTGACAGAATATGTGTTTAAAAAGAAAACCATATCTTGGCCTGTATCAGTATTTTCCTTTAATTATACGAAAATATTGTTCGGTTGCACAAAGCGGCGATCGACAGTCACTGCACACCCAAACGGGAACCAATGGCGTGAGATATGATTGTATGTATACATACAAAACAAAAAACGATAGCATGCTCTTGATAGTAATATCCAATTAAATAAAAGTAAATTATTGACGTAAGAAATATAAGGGAATTTCATACCTACCCTGCTACATACCCGCGATATGCTTTTGTATAGTAATATTTCTAAAACCAACTAGATTCAAACCCAATAAAAGGGAACTATCTTCAGTTCGTTTTCCTCGTATGACCATGACAAGACCATAGACATAAAAATAACCGCCCTTGCATGCGGATCCATAAGCAATTATAAATACGTTCTGCAAAAGACGATTCAGATAAAATGTAATGATATAAGTTTAGTGTAAAAACTTCCAAAGACCAACTGCTTTTTATATATAATTTTTATATTAGAAAATTCTTTATTTAAATATGTAAAAATAGATGAACAAGTAACAAATTCAAATTTGTATGTTGGCAATTGCAAACACGTAAGTGGTTTTGCGATGGAGAGGTTTCAATTGTGTCAGTTATGCTATTGGAGCCCTGTATTTACTAAATACCAACAGAGACATTCGTAAAGATAAACGGTAAAGGTAATGGTCTAGAAGGAAAACGATAAAATTTGTCAAGTTTGTGAAAACTGATTTTTTTCGTGTTCTTTACCTTTGGTAAAGGCATACGTACAATTGCTAAAAGAAACAAAATGTAAGATTCCTTTGAATCTATTGTGTTATTCGAGATGATTCCCTTATGATCTCTGAATGAATTTCTCGGTTTAAGAACTAATCTACAATCTCAATCACACATATATGAATATAATACATATATTTCATTTACAACACATGAATAAAACGTTTCTCGTACGTGGCCCTCAAAAATTTCAAAAATTAGTTGACATTATGAATTTTATGAAAAAAAATTCTTACACCCTTCCACGACGTTATAATTTACAAAGATATGAATGGATCATCAGCATCATCAGCACCTATGTGCATTGTGACGACACTGAGTGTACCTGTGAGCGTCTAGCAGGTGGCGGCCGGCGGCGGTGGCGGCGGCGGCAGTGACGTGACATGTCCATCACGGTCTTCATCACGGCAGGTACAAGCACAACCGTAGCGAGCGGGGACAGTTGCGGCGGCCATCGGTGAGTTCGCAGCTGTTTGTCGACAGCGACAATAGTATTGCACGTCTTGTAATGCCATGTGGGCATCATAATTAGACAGCAAGATAGTCCGTCGTTTTTCGTATGTGGGTAATAATGAAAACTATTTTAATTTTCATACGTGAGTAATAATGAAAAACATTATTACCATGTGATTATTCAAAATAATGATGTTGATTTATCCATAACAAGGTTATTGGATATGTAACTAAGAGCCAAATGGCAATCAAAGCTGATATTGTGTTTGTGATTTTTCCAAACTATTATTACGGCAAAGTCAGCACCTCAAGTGAAATTCACTGAGTAGATTATCAGGTACCTGTCGATATGCTTACCATCATACTGTTTCATGTTAATCCTGCTGGGATATATAACCCCAATGTTCAGAGAACTCGTCAGTGATGGGAACTATGGTCGTCTCGACCTTTAGGTTGTTCTTGCTTGGGTATGTCATTCGTACTGGTTCGTATGACACATTATTTTCCGACAACTCAACGTTTTTATAGTAAAAACTTACGGTCGGTGCACACCGTATTATTTAATATACATGTAGTAACTATTTACTGATTGATGATAATGCTGAAATGAATAAAGCTACTTTCTGGGAAGTATCTCGTACAACCACTTTAGGAAAGCGCATGCCAATTGATCTTCTGGATAAACATAAACATAACATAAACATAAACGTTCACGCCGAATATCCCCGAAGGTTGAAGGTATCCGCCGAAACTTGTTTTTACCTATTTAATCACCTATATTACAAAGACAGCATGCTGGAATATTCTTAAACCCTGGTTTTTTTACTTAAAGAGATAAATAAAGAGATAATGCTATCATCAAATGTAAATTAGTTACGTTTACATGGGTAAATTTAAATTTAGATCATACAAAATTATAAGCTTATGTTCTCTTGCAAAGAATTCTAGAGGTTCTTTCAAGAAGTTCTATTGACTATATAAGTTATTGTTTCCATTTATAGAGTATTTAATACAGTACAGTCTTACAGGTTTACAGTCTATTACGTACAAAGACTCACATTTAAAAATTCCTAGAAAGAAAAGGGCCTTCAGAGTTACAAATTCCTCAGCCACTTTTGGAGGTTGTTTGGGGAAAAGGTCATAATATAAGGTTGTTGGAGATAGATCTCAGATAGATCAAATTAACAAGCGCCAATACTCTTAATAGCTTTTTACGAACACCTACGGGAAGAAATGGGTTAGTGCTGTTCTAAGCCGCAGCAGCTCTACACAGCTAACAGTCTATTAATATGTAAATAGTTAAAGTAATAGTTGCTGTGTAGTGTCGGCATAGAATAGCACTACCCCATTTCTTCCGGTGGGTGTACGTAAGAGGCGACTAACGGTATTGGGTCTTTTAAGGGATTTTTGGGCGATGTGGTTGGAGACCCATCTCCAACAACCTTTATTTTAACATCTTTATCCCCACACAACTTCCAAAAGGAGCGTGAGTATATGTATGTATGTACGGGAAGAAATGGGTTAGTGCTGTTCTAAGCCGCAGCAGCACTACACAGCTAACAGTCTATTAATATGTAAATTGTTAAAGTAATAATATAACTTAATTATTTTCAATTGAGATACATATTATTGAAACTTCGGCGTCTTAACTATGTAAGGAAGGTCAGAAAACGGACAGTAGATTTTTAAATTTGTCGGAATGTTGAGATACCACAGTTGAGAATTTACCCTGTTTTATTTGTTTTTTTTTATATTTGGAAGATTTACAGCATATTACATTTTCTAAACAATGAAGTAAATAATGCTTTAAAATCTCCACCTATAAAATTTTAACAAAAAACAACAACTTACAGACTAAAAGCAAGTTTAAATAACGGATAGGATACAAACAATACAAATAAAGGAAACCAAATTTGTATTGTTTGTTTGTATAAAAAAATACTTAAAAAAGAAACAAAAATTATAATAATTAACTAATAATACTCGTATGTTCTGAAAATATGAATTGGCAAGTAATCGCTTGATTATTGAAATGCTGCAGTTAAATAATTCAAAATCATTTTGAATTTGGTTATACTCCTTACATCCCCGTATGATAAATGAATTCTGTCTTTAGTTTGTTCTGGCCCGAGCCACATCTAACAAAGACCGCTGAAGACCATGTCTGTGTCTTTAGAAATAAAAGAATAAAAGTAATTTGACTTTGAACATGATACAAAGCGTTAAATTGTACAAATGCCCGACACATTTGGAGTATTGTTTCGGATATTTGGATAAATAAAACACAATGATTTTGATGCAACCGTGATAGCTCAGTGGGTAGAACACTCAGTTATCGTGCAAACGACTAGTGTTCAAATCCTGGGTCGGGCCTACACCAATTTGTCTTTTCTAAAGACATATGTGTGGTTAATTTATCATGGTTGTTAACGGTGAGGGAAAACATCGTGAGGAAACCCACATGGCTGAGTTGTACTTAGTCATGTGACAGTGTATTCGTACAAAACGGCGATAGGCCTGCCCCCTATCACGTGAGTACACTGTCCATGCAAAACGTGGGTACTCTGAACACCAGGTCACAAAGTCACGTGATGTTCAGAAGTATTAGTACCTCTGCCAACCCCTTCGGGGATATTCGGCGTGAACGTTTATGTTTATGATTTTGATGTAAATTTTCTTGTCTGTAAATGGTAACATTCAGACTGAACATGTCCCGATCTAACTGAAGAAAAGTACAATAATAATCGCAAAGGAGAACCGTCTAAAATAAACCCAAAGACGGCAAAAACACGTTATGCCTCATTTGTTTATTGTTTTAAATACATCTGCATGATATAGATAAATTTTTTGAAATGATTGCTAATATATAATAGCCTTAGCGACAAACAAAATAGTAACATTAAATAGAAAAGTTATTTTATCTATTTAACTATGTGAAGATGCTTTATAATAATTAAAATTCTCAAACGTTCACGCAGTATAGCCCCAAAGGGTGAATCAACCAAATAAGGGTGAAGTATATTGGTATAGGTACTAATATACTTCATAATCTCACGTGATTTTCAGAGTACCCACGTTTTGCCTGGACAGGGTACTCACGTGATAGGGGCAGTCCTATCGCCGTTTTGTAGGAATACTCTGTCAAATGATAATGTACAACTTAGCCATATGGGTTTCCTCACTATGTTTTCCTATATCGTTAACAACCATGATAATTTCACCACACATATTAGACACATTAAAATAAGCTCGGGATATGAACCCACGCCTCCCTAATCGTAATGTATTAATGTAACAAATGTAATGGTCTACCTTTTGTCAAATAAATAAATTATTATTATTTTCCTCATGTCTTTTTGACTCTCACCTCTCTCATGGGCGAAAAAGAAAATATAAAATTTTAATGGGAGAGGCGGTTCTCCCCGATAAGAGCACAGTCGGTCGGGGTCAGGCAGAAGTTCAAGAACCGATGGACGATCCGAGCCGTATCGAGCAGCACCGCTTTCTGAATTTGTATTGGACTCGACACGCCACAGAAATCCAACCGCCTCAAGTTGGTCGCGAGGCTGGTTGGAATTAACCCGTTCGCGGACAAAACAATTGAGATTATTTCTGTCGAAGTCATACCCCACATGTCGGTGATCTCATAATTACCGACGCTTCTCGGTTTCGGCTTTCACGAGACCCTCGTCATGACCCTCGACTGCGGCCGATCCCATACCGCGATATCAGGCTTATTCGCTAGAATAGTCCTGTCCATGATAACGGGTCGGTCCCAATAGATTTTGGCACGATCGTTTTCTAGGATTGGCTCCGGCAGATACTTGTAATACGGTCTCTGTTGCAAGAGTCCGTATTTCAGAGCGAACTCCTGATGTAGGATTTTGGCTGTTTGGTTGTGTCTGTGTAAGTACTCAGTGTAAGCAAGAGCTGAACAACCGGAAACAACATGCCTAAGTGACTCTCCGGGTGACTTATTAATTTTATTATTATTGTCATATGACAAAGTACAACTTAGCCATATATAGCTACGAGTATCACGGTTGTTTTGATAATCGAATCTGAGAAAGAGTAAATTTTCAATAAACATAATTATGACAGTGTTCAAGATTATTTAAATCAAGACTGGGAAGGATTATTAAACAGGTTTTTGTCGATGAAAGGGCGTTTATATGAATAAGTAAGAAAATAAAACAATCATATATTCTTTTAATCTTATTTTATATTTTATTATAATAAATCATACATGAAGATCTAAATACTTTTTAATGGTAGGAAAAGTTGCTGTTTTGATATTTTGGCTGTAAGCCAAATCCATATGGTTCCATTCTGGATCTTCTACTGTGAATAATTCCAGCACATTAGGCAGTTGATCCGTCAGCCATTCAATATCAACTGTATCAGTCAATCTATCATTCAGCCCATGTATTAAAACTGTTGGTATCGTAAATTTTGTAAAATCATAATTCGGTGGTTCTGCGCTCCCATAAACTTTCTGATTTTCCTCCGCTCCGAAATCAAACTTCCTCACTATTCCATTCAGTGGCGACGCTAACCAAGTAAGCGTTCTTATCGATAAACCTGCTGGACAATGCAAATATAACGATGCAAAAGTATCTTTCGATATAGAACCATCATGATAAGTATCTATTAAAGATAGGAATGAAGGGCAAACAGCTGTGTCTAGCAAAGTATTGTTCGTTTGACATAATGTTGCGTAAAATGACTGTACTATTGAACCTCTGTATAATACTTCTTGGAGTCCATTGCCTCTTTGGAATTGTTCAAGTATTGTTGGTACTTCAAATAGAAGCCGTAAGGGTTGTGATCTAGTATTAGTAAGTCTTGAAGGTGGCGCTAAGCCTATACACAAATTAAAAACATCCTCGACGTATGCTTGAGAATCAGTACTCATCAAGAGCGGCAACGAACCTCCGAGAGAAAATCCAATATATGTTACTTTTGGTTTATTAGTCAATTGACGAATATAGTTAATTTGAGCAGGAATATCATACGTGACCATTTCATCCACAGAAAAATGCCAGAACTCTGCATCTGTGTCGGGATTGTAGCTTTCATGTTTTCTTCCGTAATAATTGCCTCTGTAGTTTCCAGCCCAAACGTCTCTGCATTCATCAGCTATAAGGTATCCTAACCCATTATCTGTTCCTGCATCCAGGTAAATATCTGAGCTTGATGTAAGGCCGTGCATCAGAAAAACTGGCACTCCATTTATTTCTGTGCAATTTGGATTTGTAATTCTATGAAACGTGAGGATGTACCCATCTTGAGTTGTCACGACGTGTTCTTCAGATTTGTATCCATTAAGGACAGCGATTCCAGTGAAGTTCAGTAGGGTATCTGGATCAAAATTTAAAAAGTTTACTATATCTTTGAACGGAATATCATAATGAATCAAATCACTTGTTCCTAGATCAATTTGTGGAATAGTTTTCACGTAACCGGGGTATAAGATTAGAGATAAGCACAAAACAGATATGATTGTAGGTACCAACATTGTGGCAAATGAAAATAGATACTTGAAGTTAAAGTTATATAGATAGATTTCCATTGTTGAGCAGGGCTTAGCAACCATTTTTGCTAAACATTCTTCATTTGACATAATTGTTTTGAAACTGAACGCTTAATAATTTAATGTTTTTTGACATGAATTCCTCATGTGGGGATTATTACTCATAAATAAAAGATGTTATTAAAGGAAAGAAAAATTTCGACACTGGCGGGGTTCGAACCCGCGACCTTCGGGTATACGCCCCCGTCGCTCTGCCAACTGAGCTACAGTGTCAGTTGGCATCCAGCGCGAAATTTCTCTATCCTTTGTTTCTTTTTTTGTGCTGGATGCCAACTGACACTGTAGCTCAGTTGGCAGAGCGACGGGGGCGTATACCCGAAGGTCGCGGGTTCGAACCCCGCCAGTGTCGAAATTTTTCTTTCCTTTAATAACATCTTTTATTTATGAACGCTTAATAGTCTTAAATATGCTGTGACTCTTGTTCAATTTGCAAATTTATCTCTCTGCCTTTTTTTGGCCTTTTTTCAAATAATTGCCTTGAATCTTTTAAAAAATATGATTATATCTTTAGTTGACTAATAACTCTCAGGTTACGTCAAATGCAAATAAAACTAAATGCACAGATACCATACTTCTCTTGAAAAAAAAGCTAAAATAACTGATCTAATTAATATCGAATAAAATATTTTACGTAACAATTTCTGATCCCAAAGTAATAATTATCCAGGCTTAGAAATGGGTAACTCCTCAGTTACATCTAGAAGTTTAATGGTTAAAATATTCTACAATAAAAGATTGGTGATACGTCACATCAGTCACATCACCAAAATTTCGTTTCATTTCATCACGACAACCTCGAAAAAAAATTGGTTTACTCTAAGCCAACATTACACAGCTAATTTTAGTAATAAAACTCTTTTAGTCCTTATTCATCATCAATGTTATTAAACCCTGGTTAGTTAAATATCTATTCACAGAGTATAATGCTCAACCCTAATTCGGCCTTGTAAGCTGATATTCGAATATATATACTCAAATTTATATTAAAACAATTCTATCCGATTTATAGCTTAGGTACACTCCTTTGCCCCTTTGCAGGGCGGCCGTCAGCTACCCCAAACACATAAAGTCACGCTGATGCCGCACAGGTCACTTGGCCAGCAGCAACCGATACTTTCGAGAAAAAAAAACAAAATTAAATTAACTTTGATAAATCTTTGTTTTTTGAACGCCAAATTGCAACTTAATGCTAAGTTTAGTTCGGATTCAGAAGATGTTTTGTTAAAAGAAGAACCCGTAAGAAACTCTGCAACACATATCTTATTTACGTCCATTACAATTTTGGTGTTAGCCCAGAAACATCACTCACATAGCCTTGATCCGACATCCGTGGCCGAGTGGATAGCTGACTAGCTGCTCGGTCCGGAGGTTACGGGTTCGATCCCCGCCGACAGCAACGATGATGTTATGTGATGAGTATAAATGATTGATTCTTAGTACATACATACATACATACATATTCTCACGCCGTTAGTTCCCATTGGGGTAGGCAGAGACTATCGATCGCCACTTTGTACGATCCTGGCAAACCTCTCTGGCTTCGTTTACATCCATCAATCTTTTCATACATGCTCTTTTATTCTTCATACTGCGGACACCTGCCTTTTTGAGCACATTTTCTATTTGATCCAAATGTGTCCTCCGAGGTCGTCCTCTACTAACATTACCTTCCACATTGGCTCTATATATCTCTTTCACCAATTTACTGTCATCCATCCTCTATATGTGCCCAAACCATCTCAACATTCCTTTTTCTATCATTCTTACAATATCATCTTTTACACCACACCTTTCACGAATCACATCATTCCTCACACGATCACATAATTTGATTCTTAGTCTTGGGTGTTATTTATATATGTATTCTATAAATTTAAATATATCGTTGTAATATATAATAATTAGCTCAGTTGGCAGAGCGACGGGGGCGTATACCCGAAGGTCGCGGGTTCGATCCCCGCCAGTGTCGAAATTTTTCTTTCCTTTAATAACATCTTTTATTTATGAGTAATAATCCCCACATGAGGAATTCATGTCAAAAAACATTAAATTATGTGATAGTTAGGCGTTTCCAACATTTGCATTCTATCTGAAAAGGTAGACAAGTGGCCGTCCGAATTAGTTAAAATTCGGAGGTAGGAAACGCAAACACTACTTGAACGTGTAAAAAAGAAACAAAGGATAGAGAAATTTCGCGCTGGATGCCAACTGACACTGTAGCTCAGTTGGCAGAGCGACGGGGGCGTATACCCGAAGGTCGCGGGTTCGATCCCCGCCAGTGTCGAAATTTTTCTTTCCTTTAATAACATCTTTTATTTATGAGTAATAATCCCCACATGAGGAATTCATGTCAAAAAACATTAAATTAAGTTTCACTTAGTTTAACTTGATCTGTGTTTGGGCGATACAGTTGGAGACCCATCACCAACAACCTTTATTTCACCATGTATATTGATCTGAGTATAATATGTACATACATACATACATACATTTACTCACGGCTATAAATCCCTAGAAGGGGTAGCCAGAGCTAAGGAATTCGGAATTCCTCAGTCACGTTTGGAAAGTTGAGTGGGGAAAAGATGGTAAAATAAAGGTTGTTGGTGATGGGTCTCCAACCGCATCGCCCAAAAATCCCTTAAAAGCCCCGATACCGTTAGTCGCCTCTTACGTACACCCACCGGAAGAAATGGGGTAGTGCTATTCTAAGCCGACACTACACAGCAAATATATATAATATGTCTGTATATTTAAAAAAACAAGAAATTATTCTGTAGAATGCTTTATAAGCTAGGCTATGCTTTATAAACTGACGTTAACATGGTTAAATTTAAATCAGGTAGTTCAAAATTCTAAGACAATGTTTTCTTACAAACAATCTTTATTGTTAATTTAACTTATGAAATTGGCATTACAAAGATTACATTGAAACCAAAAACAAAATACAGCGATGTGCGTACATATTGAATGCTCCGAACTGCTAAGCTATCAGGTTACACGTGTTATTGTGAGTCAACCATAAAAGATAGACACATGCTATTGCAGAATATTTCTTAGACAATATTATGAAGAATATTTCCGTCACACTTGATTTCTATGTTACTTTAACCTATTAGGCTGCACACGCGATGGAAGCTTAAAATATGGAGTGACTTCCCCCGTTTTCCCAAAATTTCCCAAAATTCCCCTTCACTACTCTGATAAAAGGTATACTATAACCTGCCCAGGAGTATGAAGAATAATTGTGCCAAGTTTCGCTGTTATATAATTATATTAATAAGACAGACAAAAATTTTACTGATTGCATTTTTGGCATCAGTATTGATCACTTATCATTATCACCCCCTAATAGATATTTTGGAAATATATTTTATGTACAGAATTGACCTCTCTACAGGTTTATTATAAGTATAGAAGATTAATAATATATTTTTTATTTCAATACCAGGCGGCTAATTATGTGTCTTTAGCGACCGCAATTGTGTCGCAAGTTGCAAAATTGTCGCTGTCAAAACTGTCAAATCGCATACAAATTTATTATTATACATTGACAGGGACAATAGTGCAACTTGAGGGCTGCCATCACCTGATCTGCCGACGCCGGACGAACACGGCAAAAAACCCGGACATTTGGGCAAAATTTCGTTTTTTCCCCGGACGCCGAATTTTAGCAAAAAAAATGTCATATTTTTTTTAAATTTTATTCGTTCTTATTAAAATAGTATGAAGTCGGTAGGCACGCATGTTTAAAATATAACTCTTACTGTGGTAACAAAATAATTATTGAACACTCGTTTTTAGGTATCAATCAAATTATTGAATAATAGGTACGTAGGTAGCTACTTCTATAAATTAACTATACTAAGAGACTAAGACCCACTTTAACCAAAGAAGAAACCGTGTTCAGATTAAGCGAGTTTCTTTCTTTCGTCCATTGCTGCGTGACAAGTGAAAAAACTCTCTCTACGTTGGCGTTATGGGCTGGAATGCAAAAGTAGTACTGAGCAATTTTTAGTAATTCCGAGTATAAGTGTGAGTTGGGGGTTTTGAAAAAATTCAGCCAAAGCTGATTGGCGCTTAAAAGCTTATCGCCGTCAGTGTTTAAGCTGTACGCTTTTAAGTTGGCCCATTCATCTATCAGCTTTGTGTCATCAATATCTATATTGATTTCCTTGAGGTAAATGACTGTTTTTTCAACATCAGACCACGGAGTACTTTCAGTGATGTTTGGCAACATCATCCAGTTGAATTTGTCGAAGTCCTTCATTGGTTTTTCCCACTTTTCTATGTAGGCTTTCATTTGTTTGTAAAAATCTGTACAATTTTTTTTAAACTCTGTTTTGTGTTTTCGTTTTGTTTATTTACAATACTTCGAACTTTGAGAGGCACAAAGTTTTCATTTATTCTGTCTTCTAACGTTTTATTCAAAAATATCAATATGTTTTTGATTTCGATAATGGAGTTATCGCTTTTCTCCAATTGCTCGATTTTCCCATGAAAAACGTACATCACTGAATGTATCAGAAACATATATGCCTCTGATAGAGGGTCGTCAAAAAATTTACTAAGATTTATTTCAAGTTATCGCTTACCAATAAAAAAGTGGGTTTCCCCTGATGACAAAAGAGTCCGGGTTTCACCCGGACTCTTTTAAAAACCCCGCCCGGACGTCCCCCGGACGCCCACCAAACTAGGACAAATCCGGGGAAACCCGGACGGATGGCAGCCCTAATGCGACACAAACAGTATTTACAAAAAAAAACAGAATTTGACATGTAGGCTTTCACGTTTGTCTCGTATTACCAACTAGCTTTCCACCCACGGCTTCGCCCGCGTGGAATTCGGTTAAAATCAAATCAAATCAAATCAATCGTTTATTGCATTCATCAATGAGTATAACAGTTCTTATTTCATAATTTATAACAGTTCTACATTGAAGAGCCGGTGGGGCACAGCAATTTCTTATATCTAAGTTATTTTACAATTAAACTAAATAGGAGAGGAGGAGGAAATTCAATAGAAGAAATTATAACTTTCATTCTCACACAAACACACACAAAACAAATACATACACAAGCACAACTTTAGAGCATATACATTTTCATGTAATATTGGCCGTTTCTAGCACTCTTTCATCCCAAATTTCTTCTAAGTACTCTGTTATGCTGTAATAGCACTTACTGATCAAGAAAAATTTTAGTTTTGTTGAAAATTTTGCATATGGTTCTATATTTTTTAACGAGTTTGGAAGATGGTTATATATTTTAATTGACATGACGAATGGGCTAGACGTGTGTAGAGTTAATTTTGAAATTGGAAGGGTCAGTTTATTTCTATGCCGAAGTGAGTAATACGTCTGAGATTCATCGCGATTCTTGTACAGTTCTTTGTTATTTCTGACAAATTTACACATTTCCATAATATAAATAGACGGAACAGTAAGTATTTTGTTATTTCTAAAATGCGGTTTACAGCTTTCGAGTTGTTCGATGTTAACAATAATCCGAATCAATTTTTTCTGCAATGTAAGTAAGGCTGGAGCTTCCGTACTGCTTCCCCACAATATAATGCCGTAACTGAGCCAGGAATGGGCGTATGCATAGTATACGGCCTTAGCGGTTTCAAAATTTGTTGTTTTTTTAATTTCATTTAAAGCATAAACAAATCTACTAATTTTCGATACTATTTTATTGATGTGACTTTTCCAGTTAATGTGCGTGTCAATATTAATACCTAAAAGCGAGAATTCGTCAACTACATTTAATTTGTTATTGTTAAACTCATAAGTTAGATCGAAAGTCGTTTTTTGCGGAGGGTGAAACACCATTAATTTTGTTTTTTTTAAATTTATTTCAAGGTTATATGCCTTCATCCAATTTACAATTTTATTCATTAATGTATCTAGTATTTCCTTAATTTTGTAGTTATTTTGGCAACTTATTAAAAGAGAAATGTCATCGGCAAACAAAACACTAGTTACGCCTACTATTTTGGGTAGCTCATTAATATACATGAGAAACAATAGGCAACCTATAACACTTCCTTGTGGAATAGACGCAGTCATTTGTTTCTTTTCTGATCTCACCACTTTATGTTATATTACGGTATAAAGCATTACTTTAAGAAAACTTCTCATACCTTCGGGAATATCATTTTTACGGGATAAAAGGTACTTTTTATTTAATCCGGACTTCGAACTATACGTTTGCAAAATTTCAAAGAAATCGGTTCAGTAATTACGGCTTGAAAGCGGAACAAACAAACTCACTTTCAGATTCATAATATTAGTAAGGATTTATGACATTACCAATCGATGGTTATTATTCATGGGGTAATTCATAAGTGTAGAATACTAACACCTATAAGTCTATAACCACCAACCCTTATTCCAACCTATGTTTTTTGACTTTCATCCTAAACATGGAAGAAAATATTTTTTAATGGGAAATGTGGTACTTTTCTATAAAAAAAACGACTCAGGTTCAAGAACTGTCCAGTCGGCATAGTCATAGGAGGCGTAGCGAGCAGCATCGCTTTTTGCATTCGCGCTGGCTCTGACACGCCATAAATCCAACCACCTCAAATTTACAAACAAAACAATTGCGATTCTTTCTTTCCTCAATTGATTAGTAATAGTCCGCACATGAGGTTTTCATGAACAAATATTAATTATGCAAAACAATTGCGATTATTACTGTAGAGGTCACACACCCCACATAGCATGTCAGTGAACTCGAGAGCGCAATCGTGATATTTCCGACGTTTCTCGGTTACGGGTTTCACGAGATTCTCGTCATACGGTATAGTGACTTCCTTTAGAAATACCTTCGACTGCAACGACCCCATATCTCAATATCAGGCTTATTCGCTGTAATTTACTATACTTTATTCTATCATCTCCTCCCCTATGAACTTTCAAAAGTGGTTGAGAAGTTTCTAGCTCTGCTTTTTAGGATTTATGGCCTTGAGCATGTATGTATGTATGTCGCTAGAATTGTCCTCAGTAATAGCAAGAGCCAAGAAATAATACAAGCGTTAAACCCCACGGGTTTCCACTTTTCCCTACAAGGCTGGCCGTTGTACGTGGGTTTCATGGTCACAAAATGCTGAGTCAGGTGCTCTTTTGTTGCTGACGTAAGCCATGCAATGAAAAGAAAACCAATTTTTGTTTTATTTGTTTGTTTTATTTTATTTATTTTACTTTTTTTAAAATCAATTTTGTACTTTTTTGTAATTTCTGTATATGTTTTGTGTATTTTTTGTTAGTCAGCAACAAATAAAAATCTCTCCTCTCTTTTTTTTTTTCTAATGGTTTAACCATATAGAGTAGGATATCACTGGTTTGATAACTGTGGTGTTAAACAAGTGTACAAAGTGTACACTGCGCTACCGGAGAACTGGCTTTTTTAATCACAAAAATACATATATTCTCGGCTATAAGTACCTTGAAGGGGTAGTCAGAGCTAGGGAATTAGAAATTCCTCAGCCACTTTTGGAATTTGATTGGGTATAAAAGGGCTTATTACCCTCTCGTAGTCCCTTTTTGAAAATCTATTGCCCATGGTCCCTTTTTCAGTATCCATACATACATAAATACATATACTCACGGCTATAAGTCCCTTGAAAGGGTAGCCAGAGCTTCGGAATAAGAAATTCTTCAGCCACTTTTGGAAGTTGCGTGGGGAAAAGATGGTGAAATAAAGGTTGTTGGTGATGGGTATCCAACCGCATCGCCCAAAAATCACTTAAAAATCCCCGATACCCTTAGTCGCCTCTTACGACAACCCATGTGCAGAAATGGGGTACCTAGTGTATTCTTAGCCGACACTACACAGCAATAATAACCTCTGTAATTGTTGACCCAGGTGCTAGGAGTCCACTGCCGGCAGGGTAGAAGTCGTTCCGGCATCATGTTGGCGTGTTACCTCATCCACTTCCACCGGTTTGAGCCGGACCAAGCCATGAACGTTATTCGGATGATCCGGCCGGGTAAGTTATCGTGATACTAGAAACTATGATAACTCAGTGGGTAAACATTATCGTGCAGAGGGTTCAAATCCCAGGTCGGGCCTACATTAATTTGTCTTTTCATATGTGTGGTTAATTTATCATGGTTGTTAACGGTGAGGGAAAACATCGTGAGGGAACCCACATGGCTAGGTTGAACTTTGTCATGTGACAGTGTATTCGTACAAAACGGCGATAAGACTGTTCCTTAACATGTGAGTACACTGTCAAAGCGAAACGTGGGTACTCTGAACACCAGGAGACAGTGTCATATGAGTTTCAGAAGTATTAGTACCTCTGCTAACCCCTTCGGGGATATACGGAGTGAACGTTTGAGTTGAGGTCGAGTTCTTATTACCGTAGGTAAAAGTACTGATCGCCATTTTGTATAATCGTGGCCATCCTCTCACGCTTATATCAATCTTCATGTGTGCCTCTTTCCTTCAGTCTTTGCACACTTCCCTTTTCAAACACATTCTCTATACGACCGAAATATGTCCTCATCTACTGATCTAGCCAACCACAAATTCATTTTGTCAATAACTTCTCTTTTATACCAAAAAATCTAACGATACTAAATTAAGTCAACTTACACAATCATGTAGTGCCGGCTTAGAATGTCACTACCTCTTCTACCCACGGGTTTCGTAAGAGGCGACTAAGGGTATGGGACTTTTTTAAGTTAATTTTGGGCGATGCGTTTGGACACCTATCATACATACATACATATACTCACGGCTATAAATCCCTAGAAAGGGTAGCCAGAGCTAAGGAATTAAAATTCCTCAGCCACTTTTAGAAAGTGCGTGGGAAAAAGATGGTGAAATAAAGGTTGTTGGTGATAGGTCTCCAACCGCATCGCCCAAAAATCCCTCAAAAGCCCCGATACCGTTAGTCGCCTCTTACGTACTCCCACCGGAACAAATGGGGTAGTGCTATTCTAAGCCGACACTTCACAGTAAGACCTATCACCATTTTTAAAAGGAGTAGGTTACATACACACACAGGTGAAGCTAATATAAGCGTGTTAAAAAATCACTTCAAAAGCTTAAAATCTAGGAAGATCGACTGTCGAGATACCCGCGGAAAGAGATGAATTTGTGCTTTTCTAACCTAACACTACAATGTTACATGATCATAATCGTCGTCGTTAATACATTATTAACCTTGTTAGTTCAGTAAAACGTTGGAAATATCTTTGAATTTAATTACCAACGTCACGGCACCTCCTACGCATTTTCATCGTGTGTTTAGTAAACAGCTATTTAGTGAATCGAATACACAACAATTTAAAACGCGTTTAGGTGGAAACAAAGGGACAAGAAACATACTACATACATACATATACTCACGGCCATAAGTCCCAGGGGTAGCCAGAGCTTTACAGCTAGAAACTCCTTAGCCACATTTGGAAGTTGATAAGGTATAAGATGGTAGAAATAAAGTATCGTTGGTGATGGGTCTCCAAACGCCCAAAAACCGCCTACAAAGCCCCAAACCCTTAGTAGACACGACAACCGTGGGTAGAAAGGGTTAGCGACATTCTAAGTCGGCACTACACGGCAACTATTTTAACAGTACCCGCACTCTACGTATTTGCTATTGAAACAGAGGAGCAAAAAATGTGTAGAGAGTCACGCAGGAGAAAAGAATTTCGTCTTGACAGTGTAGGTATTCCCCATCTTAAAGTGGTTGAACATGCTTCAGATTCCAGACGGTAAATATTTATAATAGTATTCCCTATGAAATAAGATTAATTCAATGTCCGAAATCATTCAAATCCAAATTAAAACAATATTTAATTAATAAATGTTTATACGATTTGAAAGAGCTAGATCAGCCATAATTTAATAATGATTGTGATCAATGTTGTGATAGGAATATTAATTAATTTTGGCTAGATTTGTATTATATTGCCCATTTTTTTATATTTGCATTTGACATGTTTTTAATTCAATTTGACTTTTTTATAAAAAAAATTGACATGTTTTTTGTATCAATATATTCTTTTACAATCCTTACTCAATTTTATATTTATAGTGTCTTATCTTATAAATTGTGATAGAAATTGTTAATATTTTTTAGTTTTTAAGTTAATGTTAAGTTAGTTTTAAAATTCAAATACGATGTAATATTGTTAAAATGAATAAATGAATATGAATACTTCAGACTCAAATTTACAAGAAACTTCTCCTTAAATGTTTTCAAATCAACATCAATTTACATTGTCCATCATTAAGTATATCTCGTCCCCGTCCGTCTTCGTCTCCGTCTTCCGAGACGCAAACACTACTTAAAAGTGTAAAAGAAACAAAGGATAGAAAAATTTCGCACTGGCAGCCGGTAGTAACACGGTAGCTCAATTGGCAAAGCGACGGGGGCGTACACCCAAGGCCGCGGGTTCGATTCCCGCCTGTGTCGAAATTTTTCTTTCCTTTATTTATCCTTTATTTAATAATAATAATCCCCACATGAGGTTTTCATGAACAAAAACATTCAAATTAAAATATAATAATTATATTTTTATCCTTGTTTCAGGGTCATGTGATTGCGCTGAACATGAAGAAATAGTAGGTAAATACTATCTTCATCTTACAGAAGATAATCCTCTGAAATTTGGGGTTCGGCCGGAGGTTTTAGACGAATTTATCGAAGCTGCCAGATTGGCTACCAAGAAGGTTCTTTCAAATGATGATTAATGCTATTTTGGTGATAGAGAATATGACTGTCAAGTTGTGGTTAAGACCTCTCTTTTATTATCCTTCTTATTTCACAAAAGTTTCGTGTCTTTGTATTCGTTTGAAAATATAATAAGTATGAACAAAATTGGTACCTACATATTTAAGTAAGAAGAAGAAATTTGATGTTTAAAACTCAGATATAAGAATTAGGTAATCTTTAGAAAAAAGGATTTTCTATGATAATATAAAGGCGGCCTTAATTGAAAATGTAAATACTGTAAGTTTGTTTGAGTGGATATTATATGATAATTTGTAATACACAAGTTCCCGTCACTTTATTCGTTTGACATGTTGCAATAAAATGCCAATAAACGTTATATTTTGAAAACCCCATCAGAGTAACTAGGTACTTAATTATTTAAAAGTCTCCTTCATGCTAGTGATAAACTTTAAATATATATAAATAGTTTATTAATTGAATCATACATTGTATTGCGATAAAATGCAAAATGAGGCAACCAAATCTAGATACTAATCTATACTTATAATAAATCTGTAGAGAGGTCAATTCTGTACATGAAATATATTTTCAAAATAACTATCAGGTGATGATTAGTGATCGATACTGATGCCAAAAATGCAATCAGTAAAATTTTTGTCTGTCTGTCTGTCTGTCTGTCTGTCTGTCTGTCTGTCTGTCTGTCGGTTTGTATGTTCCTTAAGGAAACAAAAACTACTCGACGGATTTTAACGAAACTTGGTACAATTATTCTTCATACTCCTGCACAGGTTTTTGTATACTTTCCAGCAGAGTAGTAAAGGGGAATTTTGGGAAATTTCGGAAAAACGGGAGAAGTTACTCCATTTTTGAAACTTCCGTCGCGTGTGCAGCCTTAATGGTTAAAGTTACATAAAATGTATGTATGGCGGAAAAAATCTTCATAAAATTTTCTAAAAAAAAATGTTCCACAGCATGTGTCTATCTTTTATGGTTGACTCACAATATCACGTGTAACTCCTGATAGCTTAGTAGTTCGGAGTATTCTGATTATATTTGTTTACTCTTACGTTTATAATACTCTCACTCATCCCTAATTTAAAAAAGGTAATATTATTACCTATTCAATAAAAAAAATATCATAGAAATCGGTAGAGAAACAGCGAAATTACACATGAAATAAGCCATCGCGCCCGTGACCAAAACCAAATAATTACTAATTTACATATTAAATACTAGATGGCGCCAGTAGTTGTAGTTGTTATAGTACTTCATTGCGTTTTACTCAACTCAACTTCAACTCATTCTAAAAATTAGTTTATGTTCGAAGATACTAAACCGTTCATATGAGCGCTTTCACAGAAATCACAAAGCTACACTCAGGGGCTGGAAATGAAAACTTCCCTCCATCCTCACTTTGTAGTTTTTAACAGCGCAAACCTGATACAAAAGCGCGCTGTGATTTGCATATTCACCAATAGATGGCACTGTCGGTAATTGCTACATCGCGGTATGATTTCTTCTTTATTAGAGTATATAAACCAAAAAATTCTTGTGTCATGGCATGGATCATGTTAATGTTAAGTTGTCGTAGTCATGATGAACGTACGTATGTACGATACAATTAGATTATGTATGACTGTATGTATTGTATTGTATGTATGTAGGAGTATGTTGTAATAGAACTTCGGTCGGGTGATTCCTTCGAAGTTCGAACCGAAATGGCGTTAATTTGGCAAATGGCAACATAAACTGAGTGTAATTGAAATCCAGCAAGACGTAGCGTTGTATATCTCACTCTTTTTAATGAGTATTGAGTGAGAGCCTCAGTTTACCTCATGAGGTACCCCTCATTTAAGGCGAGGTAAAGAGAATGAAATATACTCTATTAACGAGTCAACAGTGAGGCACGCGTAATGTTGCCGCTTTGCACTGAATGAGGGAAAATGAGTTCTAAGTTCTAATGTTTTATACTTGGTATTTTTTTATAAATAAGCTTAAGGGCCTCCCCGCATTTTGCAGCTATTGCGTTCACTCTTACGTCAAATTTACTGAGAGTGACAGGGACGGAAAAAACGCGCGCGCAGGATAAATGTAGTTGATTTAGTTTTATTGAATAACTATAATGTTTAAATGAAAAGTTAAACATCAAAGTTACAGATGTTAAAGCTACGCGTATGTAGACACATGAGTTCACATGTATGTTATGCCAGTGCCATACGGTTTTTATGAAAACAAAGCATGTTCCAATTCAATTTTTTTTATCATATTTTTCAGCAATTTATTAAAATGTTAAACATCAAATTTTAACACCATGAACTAATCACCAACATATATTTTATTCATGTCATATCAATATCATCAAATCAGACTTTATAGAACTTTCAAACAATCAATATCAACCTATTTTTCCGAGGACGCCCTTAATTAAATTATTCAAAATTTGTTAATTGAAACAAACTTTCTATAACTGCTTTATTAGTTTTTTTACTCACTTCGGCCCATTAATATCATTAAGCTATTCTAATTTGCCGTGTAGTGCCGGCTTTGCCGTGTAGTGCCGACTTAGATTGCCGTGTAGTGCCGGCTTAGAATGTCGCTACCCCTTTCTACCCACGGGTGTCGTAAGAGGTGACTAAGGGTATGGGGCCTTTAGTGGTTTTTGGGCGATGCGGTTGGAAACCCATCACCAACTATACTACATTTCTGCCATCTACTCCCCTATCAATATCCAAATGTGGCTGAGGAGATTCTAGCTCTGCAGCTCTGGCTACCCCGTTTTGGGATTTATGGCCGTGAGTATATGTATGTATGTATGTAAGCTAATCTAAGGTAAAATTAAATGGGTACTATTTGTAAGAAAACGCTAAAATAAACTGACTAATCATTCCATCAAACTGACCCGACTCCTTCAACCGCGACACGAGTATAATGTATGTATCGACTCAACATTTAAATAGTCAGTAACTCACTTACTCACTTTGGTCTATGCGAGTGCTGCCTCGACTCGCGCCTCGAAAAAGTGAGGAGCTACGTGAGGTGGTTTATATTTCAAATACGAGAACTCCTTCATTTTCTCGCGACGAGTAACTCAAACAAGGTACCTCACGAGTGAGGGGTTATCACTAGGCAAGAAGGCTCTCTATTTCCAGTGTATTTCTTTACTCTATGGCTACACTATTCAGGAGTGCTCTAAGTAGTAATCATTGCGCTAAATTTCACAAATCTTGAGCAGTGTTTGAAGAAACCTCAGATATTAATAAAACAACGCTACCCGTGCGAAGCTGGGCCGATCCACTAGTCATTAATATAATGTATTGTAACAAGGAAACAAAACAAAATCAAGTTTTTCACTCTTAGAGAACTTAAAACTGAATAGAGCGGAAACCAAACGTGGTTCAGTACAAAAAAATCTAAAAAAAATAGCGCGAAAAACGAATTGTCAAAATAAGTTATCCCTGCACCCTGATTGGTTGATTAAATGTTTTGACTTTTCTTGGTCATGCATTTGGCATGTCAAGTCAGTGCCAACAAACTTAACCCCTTACGGAAAATGACATTATTTATTTCTTTCTATTTAGATAAGTTTTAAGTTCTCACGACGTATGAAATTTTTATAAACGTCAGACATTTTGTGCCTATTTAAGATCCTAAAGGAGCCTAGATTACCATAATATGACTAAAATATTAATTTATATCGACTCAATAGCGTACTTTTAGCAGACCTCTATAATTTTTTATCCGATTCTGGTAAAATTTTGTTAATATTTCACTTAATTTACCGACAGAATGAATGAAAAGAAAAATATTGAAGAAACATTAAGTTAGCTATTAAACCCTTTTAATTTTGTTCTAGTCAAATACTTCTAGTTATTAAATGAATGAAGAGGATTGAATTTAATTTATTACGAAAATTCTATTTGTTATGCTCAAATAAATCAGTTAAAATATAATTTGAAATTATGTTAATCTTAGTCAACGAATATGCTACCTTTTATTTTATTTACTTGAAACAATACAGTGTATGACGAATTGCGAGTTCATTCATATTTCCAAATATTAATTTTTGTTTAGTTCTGTAAACAATATTCTCCGTTTGATGAATATGGCGAAATGTGATATAATTGTTGATGATTAAATGGTTTATTTTTATTTAATCTTTGTTTTATTTATGTTTGCGTATTGAAGATTGTGTGTCCCTCGTGCCTTAGAAGGGTTAAAGGTAGGTACCTTTTCATCATCACAATAATAATGAATAAATAAATATATGGACATAAACACCGATCAAGTTAGCCCTAAACTAAGTAGAACTTGTAGTATGGGGTACTAACTCAACGACATATTTAATATAACTAACCAGCTAATGGCTTAATTTGGTTGGATAACGTGGAAGCTTTATTTTACCAACATTGTCCCACTCAGCTTCCATAAGTGGCTGAAAATTTTCAAATACCTCAGTTCCGGCTATTCCTTTTCGGGTTTTATAGCCGTGAGTATATGTATGTATGATAACAAGGAAACCGATGTCGCTCAAAACGGCACTAGCCTTTACGAATTGATTATATGAATGGTCAATTACTCAACAAACCTTTCAAGAATTTATACGTTTATACGAGTGCCTAAGTCTGTATCAAACTGTATCATCAAAGATCATCATGCTTCCCCACTGAAAGGGACTACGCTATGTGTCTACACGGAAAGGAATGTATCCATACAATTGTCTGTTCAGACACTCATTTCCGCGTAGACACCTTAAGGGCGCACGCAGCTATGTCAGATAGGAATAACCCATCAAGCCTTCTCTTAATAGGATGATTATGACTTATCTGCCACGCCAGCCCAATGCAGTTGTGGCTTTTTTGACAGCAGCCAGTCTTTTATAAACCCAAATGTGTAGTTAATTTATCATGGTTGTTAACAGTGAGGGAAAACACCGTGAGGAAACTCACATGGTTAGATAAGTTGTACTCTCTCGTCTGCCAAGCCCTTCGGGTTATACGGCGTGAACGTTTGAGTTTCCTACGTGATAGCACTCTACTGATTACATACATACATATACTCACGGCTATAAATCCCTAAACGGGGTAGAAGAGCTTTGGAATGAGAAATTCCTCAGCCACTTTTGGAAGTTGATTGGGGAAAAGGTGGTAATAATAAATAAATGATTTTGGTGACGGGTCTCCAACCACATCGCCCAAAAATCACTTAAGAATCCCCTATACCCTTAGTCACCTCTTACGATCACCCACAGGTAGAAATGGGGTAGTGTTATTCTAAGCCGACACTACACGGCATCTACTGATTACCATTCTCATAAATATCTTTTACAACTCATACATATTCTTAATTCGTACTTCCTGTTAAAAACCCTTAATTTAAGCAGTTTTCCCAAAACATCTTACGTCATTTCATTAATCAATCTAATAGCGAATGGGTAAATGTCAAACAGTGCCAGATCACTTTCAGCCAGGAAAATGGCAGCCAGCCAAACACATTGCCAAGTAGATCATTGCGTCATGGAGACACTCGCCAGATTTTATATTCACGGCTTGTTGTGAAAGGGTAAACTGGTGTACTAATTAAATTATTATATTTTTTGAAATTATACATACATATTATACATATTATTTGCCGTGTAGTGTCGGTTTAGAATAGCACTACCCCATTTCTTCCGGTGGGTGTACGTAAGAGGCGACTAACGGTATGGGGCAATTAAGGGATTTTTGGGCGATGCGGTTGGAGACCCATCACCAACAACCTTTATTTTTACTATCTTTTCCCCACTCAAATTTCCAAAAGTGGCTGAGGAGTTTCTAATTCTTTAGCTCTGGCTACCCCTTCCTGGGATTTATAGCCGTGAGTAAATGTATGTATGTATGTATGAAATTATACATTCATACGGCTATACTCTCACGGCTATAAATAGTATAAATCCCAAAAAGGGGTAGCCAGAGCTTTAAGCTAGAAACTCCTCAGCCACATTTGGAAGCTTATAGGGGACAAGATGGTAGAAATAAAGTATCGTTGGTTGATGAAACTATCAACAAAATTTCACGACTATATTTTCACGAAAGAGTGGCTCGACATCAATAGCTTTGTGGAATAAAGAGCACATATTCAGCATGGGTTCGAATCCCGACTCGGGGTCTGGCCTGCATCGATGTATTTTTTATGAAGTCATAATCGTTGAAAACATCGTGACGAAATGCACAAGACGACTAGTACATAGTCGTGTGAAAGTGTACATACATACATACATACATATACTCACGGCTATAAATCCCTAGAAGGAATTAAAAATTCCTCGGCCACTTTTGGAAAATTGAGTGGGGAAAAGATGGTAAAGTAAAGGTTGTTGGTGATGGGTCTCCAACCGCATCGCCCAAAAATCCCTCTAAAGCCCCAATACCGTTAGTCGCCCCTTACGTACACCCATCGGTAGAAACGGGGTAGTGCTATTCTAAGCCGACACTACACGGCGTTCTAAGCCGACACTACACGGCGTTCTAAGCCGACACTACACGGCGTATGTACTGTGAAAGTGTATTTGTATAAAACGGCGATAGGCTACCCCAATCACGTGAATGCACCGACTCTAAACGTGATAAAAAAAACACGTTGATCAGGAAATATAAGATCCGCCACCACTCCTTCGTGTATATACAACGTACTTAACCACATTGTTAAGTTCAGTATTTAAGGCTGCAGAAACAAAAACTAGAAGTAACATATTATTGTTAATACATAAATAAGCTTACGGCCATAAAACCCAAAAATGGGTAGCCAGAGCTCCAGAATCAGAATTTAATAGATTCAGCCACTTTTAAGAGTCGAGTGGGAAAAAGATACATACATATACTCACGGCTATAAATCCCTAGAAAGGGGTAGACAGAGCTAAGGAATTAGACATTGATGAAAAAAATTGGGAAAAAGATCTTAATTGTTATTAAAGGTATAGTAAATATACTGCATCTCCCACGATCACTTTAAAAGCCTAAAAACCGTAAGACGCCTCGTACGACACTCGCGGGAAGAAATGGGTGAGTGCTATTCTAAACCGACTCTACACAGCTTGAAGAAATAGCCAAGAGAATTTCTATACTTTTGCCGATGCGCAAAGAGAGCAATCATATTGTGGTTGCATGTACTGTTTTTATACACTAAGAAAGTTTATCTACCTACTGAACATCAGCTGTTCCTAAAATAAATGTTATTGAACGCTGCTATATTGTCATCAACTGCGTATTGTATTAGAAGTTGGTACGTTATAATTATAATAAAACTAGTTAAATTCCAAATTAATAATGGTGAAAACTATTAATGAATTAAATGATTGATTCTAAATAAATAATTACATATCTGTGATCATCATATAAGAGTGATTTTGGTAGTTATTTAAATAAGCAATAGTTCGTTAACCTTTGAGGTTAGTAAAAATAACAGTAGCGTGTAATGAAACTATGAGATTAGAACATAAAGTTTATTTCATAAAAACAGAAAAAGTGTGATCTAGTTTCGCTTCAGATAAAATCAAACGACATCTAGCGGAATTATAAAGAACGATTTTCAAGAGATTTAATTATTTTTTAGGTAAGTGTTATTTTATTTATTTCGTTAAAATATATTTCTGGAAACAGAAAACTATACTAAATAGTACCTTTCCGCCACTCAGGTAATATACAGAATCCATAACCTAGATGAACATAAAAATTTAATACTCATTTAAGATAAAATTTAATACTCTTCTCGACCGACTTCAATAAAGGAGGTAGGTCCCCAATTCGAATGTATGTTTTTTTTATTGTATGTTTGTTACGCGATTACTTTTACCGAATTATACGTAGCCAGAGCTAAGGAATTAGAAATTCCTCAGCCACTTTTGGAAAGTTGAGTGGGGAAAAGGTGTTAAAATAAAGGTTTTTGGTGATGGGTCTCCAACCGCATCGCCCAAACATCCCTTAATAGCCCCAATACCGTTAGTCGCCTGTTACGTACACCCACCGGAAGAAATGGGGTAGTGCTATTCTAAGCCGACACTACACAGCAAATGAATAAATTATTATAATCATATAATTAAAGTAAATCAATTGTTTATTATAATTAGCAGATAGTAATTTACAACTGTTGCTTTCTTCCAAAGATATAAACTAATACATTTTAATTAATTAAAAAATATATTAAAGTAATATAATTATGTTGCAGAAAAACAAAGATGTCGCGACCGACAAAAGAAATGAACACCAACCTTAAACTGTTAAGCCTCTTTTACAAATACACAGAAGAAGAAACAGAGGAAGCGCCAAAACCCAAGGAGGTTATCATTGAGAAAGTAAAAGAAGTAAAAGATTACGAATCCTACGCGCCATATAACTTCTCTTGGTTCGTTGAAAACAAAATTGCTGCAATGGGCTGGCCCCAATCTGTAGAAAATCTTAACTACATAGTTGACGCAGGTGTCAATCATCTTATAACGTTATCAGCAGAAAAAGTTCCACCAATACTAGAATGTGAAAAGAAGTTGAAATGGACAGAGATTCCCATCAAGGAGTTCGGAACGCCAAGTTTGAAGCAAGTGCTGCAGTTTATTGGGATTTGCGAAAGAGCTCAACTTAGGGGAGAGGTGAGATAAAGAATAAATTGACATACATACATATACTCACGGCTATAAGTCCCTAGAAAGGGTAGCCAGAGCTAAGGAATTAGAAATTCCTCAGCCACTTTTGGAAGTTGCGTGGGGAAAAGATAGTAAAATAAAGGTTGTTGGTGATGGGTCACCAACTGCATCGCCCAAAAATCCATTAGAAAGCCCCAATACCCTTAGTCGCCTCTTACGTACACCCACCGTAAAAAAATGGGGTAGTGCTATTCTAAGCCGACACTACACAGCATAAATACACAGAATAAATTGAGAGTGCTCAAAAAGGCAGGCGTCCGAAGTATGAAGTATATAAGGGCATGTATGAAAATATTGATGATTTCAACGAAGCTAGAGAGGTTTGCCAGGATCGTATAAAGTGGCGATCGATAGTCTCTGCTTACCCCAATGGGATACATCGGCGTGAGTATATGTTATGTTATGTGGAGAAGCTTGGAACATCAGTAGGTTAATTTTGTATGGTTTATTTATCAAAGTTCTTAAAGGTGAGGGATAGCATGTTCAGAAACCCACATGGCCGAGTTGTACTTAGTTATGTGACAATGTATTCGTACAAATCGGGAATAAACCTGCCCCCTATTACGTGGATGCACTATCTACGACGAGAACATTGAGTTTAAAAAGGCTGAGAATAGTAGTGTCCCCGAGCCCTTTTCGTATACTTTGTTAAAAAACTATCTTTGTATCTTCATCGCTTGTACTCCTTTGTGCCTCCCAAGAACCTAGATCTACCTGAGTATGTAAGTGTTTTTTTTCTTATTTTTGCCGTGTAGTGTCGGCTTAGACTAACACTACCCCATTTCTACCCGTGGGTGATCGTAAGAGGCGACTAAGGGTATAGGGGCTTTTTAACCCTTTGTAGTGCAAGAAGTTAAAATTTAAAAACAAATGCTTAAACATGTTTCTCACATGAAAAAAAAAAGACTTGATTTTTGGGCGATGTGGTTGGAGACCCTTCACCAAACACGTTTATTATTATCATCTTTTCCCCAATCAACTTCCAAAAGTGGTTGAGGAATTTATCATTCCAAAGCTCTGGCTACCCCGTTAAGGGATTTATAGCCGTGAGTATATGTATGTATGTATGTTTTTTAATTTCTAGGTCCTCGGTGTACATTGCCGTCATGGAAGAGGACGGACGGGCACCATGTTGGCTTGTTACCTCGTGTATTTCAAAGGAATGGCCCCAGAGAGAGCTGTGCTAACTGTCAGGGTCCAAAGACCAGGTATGTATTGATTGGATTGTATATTATTGGATGACCTAGATAACTTAGGTTTGCCATACTATATAATAATTACATACAAACATATACTCACGACTAGAAATCCCTAGAAGGGGTAGCCAGAACTAAGGAATTATAAATTCCTCAGCCACTTTTGGAAGTTAAGTGAGGAAAAGATCGTAAAAGAAAGGTTGTTGGTGATGGGTCTCTGGTCTGGGATCAATATTAGAAGAAGTTTTTCATAAACTTAGCTTAGGATATATGGATAGTAAAGATATTTAATGGAAGACATCGTAGGACACATTTAGATCATATGGTAATAAGGACATATTAGGTAATGTGTTTAAAAGTCACGCGTCCGAAATGTGAAGAATAAACGGATAGGTAATGAAAATATTGATAAATATAGCAAGGTTGGCCAGGATAGTAAATAATGGTGATAGTAGAACGGAATCTTTGCCTACTTCAATAGGAAAACATAAGCAAACGTATTTACGTAAAAAATAGGGGTAGGAACGTAGACAACCGACCATTACGCTATTCTAAAGCATCACCAAATCTGACTAAATCTATTATTTATTTTACAAGGTTCCTGCGAAACATACGAACAAGAAAAATTGGTATGCCACTATCACGACTGCGTTCGAGGCACGATATCGAAACCGGACTACAAACTAGTGGATGACAAGAGCTATTTTGACGCCACAATGCTTGAAGAAGAAAAAAAAGAACGCAAACAAGATGGCGCCCAAACTGATGATGAGCATGAAACTGTTGAGGTTAAACCGAAGCGAAAAAAGTCTAAAGCTATGGTTATTAATCATCATATTTATTTTTAAAGATACATGATATATAACACAAGCTTAATAGCTCAGTAGGAACACCACCATTTCTCAAGCAAGGTGTGTTTAAAACTGAGTCGAGTCTCCGCCACCAATCCACCAATGTGTCTTTTTCTAGTCAAATTGGGGGTAAAATATCCAGCCGTTAATAATTAGTATCTCGAGATACTAATACTTCTTAACATCAACTGACATTGTCACCTGGTGTTCAGAGTACCGACGTTTCGCCTACCGCCACGCAAGCCTGTAGCCGTTTTGAACAAACATACAATTTCATATGAGTTAGCTATGTAGAATTCCTCACAATGCTTTCCTCACCGCACCGTTAACAACCATGGTAAATTAACCACACATGTGGCTTTAGAGAAGATAAATTGGTGTAAACCTGACTCGGGTTTTGAGTCCACGCCTGTCTGCATGAGAGGCGGTTGCTCTTCCCACTGAGCTATCAAGGATGTCAAAGAACATGATGTAAATAAAAGTTAATTGACCTAATCTAAATTACTTGTATTGTATACATATGTTTTTAGAGTTCCGTACGTCTGAATACAAAAACGGAACCCTTATAGGATCACTCGTGTGTCTGTCCGTCCGTCGCTTACAGTCAATTATCTCCGAATCTATTAGACCGATTAAGTTGAAATTTGGTACACATATCGATTCCTGTGACCCAAACACAGAGGTGTGACGTGAGCAGATGAAATCTGTATATGGGGGGTCATTTTTGGAGAGGAAGGGGAAAATAAAAAAAACTGCATCGTGTGGCATATCAAATGAAAGGTCTTATTGAGAAGATCTTAAATGTATTTTTTTGTATTTTTAAAATAAATAGTTTCCAAGTTATTCAAGTAAACAGACGAAAATTGACCATTCCCCCCCCCCCTTATCTCCGAAACTACTGAACCTAAAATTTTGAAAAAAACACAGAAATCAGTTTTTTCCTTATAGATTATAGGAAAACCTATAAGACGTCCATGATATTAAAATAACATGGTAAATCACTCAATATTGTGCGTACCAACTTTAACATCGTACAGATGCCATATTTTAATTTAATGTATAACTTATTTATTTCCATCTTATTGATGATGTTACTTGGCAGTGGTAGTCTCTTGTTTATCCTTCATCTGTTAACAGCTAGCTCGATACGTCTGTGCATGACATATAATGCACAGAAGGGCAAGCACGAGCGGTGTTTAAACTAGTTATCGCGTGCGATAAAGCAGCCATCTCTTACGCACTTACTTAGTATCGTATACTGCCATCTCATTCTAACCGTTATCGTGTCGATAAAATAGCGCTCGTGCTTGCCCTACAGTTTGCTATTGCTTTATCTCAACGAAATAAGCAAGTTGGGTGAAGTATTGAATAAGAAATTAGAGACATATAAATAATAGAACTAAAAGCACATAGACCTATCACAAAGTCTATGCACATACGGACGTATTAATATTAATGCATGTCATAAATGTATTGGGCATTTGGTGATGGCAAAGCAATTACTATTGGGACAGTCAAGTGTAGCCCCTTGACTGTCATTATAGAGGATTCACATGAGATGGATGTCAGAAGCTAAATTATCTTCAACAAGGGCACCATTATCTCAAGTAGTAAGTAAGTGATAGCCTCGTAACGCCCGTTGTATCACTAGAGAAACAAAACTCCTGTGATCAATAGTAACTATTAAAAAAAATAAAGCCATAGGAATAGTTCTTGTTAAAGATATCATTAATTTTAATAATGGGCAGTCAGCACATATTTTTTTTGTTCCATTAGAGATACATTGGATGGAACTTACAAGTCATAACAATTTCTATACGGGCGTTACGAGGATAGGTAAAACAAGCACACACACACACACACACACCTTCATATAACAGTTATACTCTTCATATTGCACTTTATTCCGTATATTTGTATTTATCTCTTTTATTCGTCTCCGTTTTGTTATCTTTCTCCAAATCTAAATGTAGATCATATTTTATTTCCTATTTATGGGTTATGTCTGTTACTAAGTTAAGTTTAAGTCTAAGTTTAGTTAGTTTTAACTGCTAAGTTTTTCTTCTTTGTAAGTATTGTCGGAATTTTCTGTTGATATCTGTCACTGGCCTTATGTTTGTACTTTGTTAACCATTATGTTATTTTAAGTTATATTATATGCTGTTGATGTCCAAAATAAAATAAAAAAATAAAAATACCTTCTATGATCCTCATTTTAAGAGTATCAATCTTTAAAAAAATATAAAAATATGTACATTTATGTGTGTGCTGAGCTGACAATACATAGTTGACCGATTTGGCTGTCAATCAGATTTGCACATTAAGTTGTGTTTTATGTACGTATAGGATACAGTTGACTTAAAAGTGGTTTTACTTCGTGTAAGCTTTTTTATAACTACTTATTAAAACTATGGTTACTCAATAAAAACAATAAATTTTAAATGCGTTTTATTTACACTCACAAGATTTACATAAACATTTACAAAATAAAAATCAATACTTTAGTGCGTTCAGCAGCATTTAACTCATATCCGAATCCGATTCAATCGAAAAATAAATACGAAATTTTATCACTGTATCATTTTAGATCATTTATTATGAAATTTCTCTCATTGCCACTCAAATGGGTACAATGTTACAGCCAAGAAGCCCCCTTCCGGACCAGGTGGCTGGTACAAGGCTGACATTCATCATGGTACCATTCCTTCGTACTCTGATATTGACTGTATTTCCGACAGAATGTTGGACGATGTCAGCTATTTGAGTTAGATTGTTGAAGTTACTCGCGTTGACTGAACCGAATTGGAGAATTTCATCGCCCACAGCTAAGCCCTGAAAAGACAGATATGTCGAATATGAAATAATGTAATATTTAAAGATAAAAAATATATTTCTTGGAAGATTACAGATATATTAACACTAAGACTTCAAACAAATTTGACACAGTGATCAATTGAACATTGCTAAGTTAAGCCACTTTTAGAAGTTGAGCGGGAAAAAAATTATAAAGTGAATGTTTTTAATGATGGGTCTCTAACCGCATCGCCCAAAAATCTATTAAAAAGCCCCAATACCCTTAGCTGCCTCTTCCGAACACCCACGGGAAGAAATGGGGTAGTGCTATTCTAAGCCGACACTACACAGCAACTACTTTTTATCCTCTACATCAAAATCATACTTACAGCATCCTCCGCAGGTGACCCAGGGCTGACCAAATTGATCCTCACAATAGCTCGATCGGTAACACTGAGATGACCAGTCGCCCAAACCACGGCAGCCAAGTTATCGTCTCTGCCGTGCCCATTCATCAATACATCACCGTTCATATGGACATGTCCGTTAGTGTGAGATGTGCCATTTGTGAGTCGATGGTTTTGCTCTGTCGTGTCCATTGCCTGAAAGAATTGAATAGAAAACTAATTAGTGAACATCAAAATTTAAAGAAGTAATAGTATTTACATACATAAATACATACATACATATACTCACGGCTATAAATCCCTAAAAGGGGTAGCCAGAGCTAAGGAATCAGAAATTCCTCAGCCACTTTTGGAAGTTGCGTGGGGAAAAGATGGTAAAATAAAGGTTGTTGGTGATGGGTCTCCAACCGCATCGCCCAAAAATCCCTTAATAGCCCCAATACCGTTAGTCGCCTCTTACGTACACCCACCGGAAGAAATGGGGTAGTGCTATTCTATGCCGACACTACACAGCACTATTATAATGGTATTAAATAGAAGTATAATTGGCGGTCTTGTCAATTACAGCTATTTGTCTTTTTTAAAGAGGTATGTGTGTTGAATTTATGCGATAGGCCTGCCCCCTATCATGTGAGTAAACTGTCCAAGTAAAATGTGGGTACTCTGAACACCAGGTGACACAGTCTCGTGTTGTTCAGAAACATTAATACCTCTGCCAACCCCTTCGCCGTGAACGTTTGAGTTTAAGTTGCGTTGAGTAATGCTAATAATAAGATTCCATACTCATAAACATATATTCATAATAGACATACATGTATAAACACTATATAAATATTACATGGATTTGAATATTGACTAGTTTATGAAGTGTTGTTAAGGGTTGAAGAATGTTTTTTGTTATTTAAAAACAGCAATAAAACACTCATATCTTTGAAATATAAAACATATTCAACTTATTTATATATAAAACTAGTGGCCCGCCCGGGTTTGCACGGATGGTGTTAAATATTGTTTACTGCTAACCCCATACGATATTTAGCGTGATGATATATATATTATGTCTTTCTCCCAGTTCTTAGCTACCTCCCTTCCAATTTTCAGTCAAATCGGTTCTGCCGTTCTTGAGTTATAAATAATGTAACTAACACGACTTTCTTATATATATATAGATTAAAGAATTAAAATTTACATACATATACTCACCAAGTTATCCTACGGCTATGAATCCCTTGAAGGGGTAACCAGAGCTAGGGAATCAAAAATTTCTCAGCCACTTTTGGAAGTTGCGTGGGGAAAAGATGGTGAAATAAAGGTTTTTGGTGATGGGTCTCCAACCGCATCGCCCAAAAATCCCTTAAGAGCCCCAATACCGTTAGTCGCCTCTTACGTACACCCACCGGAAGAAATGGGGTAGTGTTATTCTGAGCCGACACTACACGGCATTAAAATTTAATATACATCAAAGAAATTAGTATCACAAATTTCTAATCTACAACCTCCAAATTCAGCATCCAGCCTGTTAACTACTATACCACTGGTCTTTTCACCTATAAACTGTTCTCAACTGCCAATCATGCAGGGAGGTGTAGGTTCAAATCCTAAGTCAAGCCTACAGCACTCTGTTCAATTTCCTAGTCATATTTGTGATTATCAGGGTTGTTAACAATGAAGGAAAATATAGTGAGAAAACCCACAAAATTGGTTAAGTTGTACTTAGTAGTGTGTATTTTCATACAAAACAGTGATAGGTCTGCCTCCTATCACGCAACTGCACTGTTCACCAACGCACGAGGCAGCAATAACGTCTTGTGATTTTCAGAGGTCAAAAGTCAAAAAGTCAAAAAGTTTATTCTTCAAAAATAAGTTAAAAACTAACATTTTTTGAACGTCAATTTTTTTAAATTTATCATTAGTCCGTTGCTTCGGAAGGTGTTCGTAAAGAGAAGAAGCAACAAAGAAACTCTACACATTCACATTTTTTCAAAACATGGTTTGTACAATTTCAGTTTATTAACATGTTTTTACTTTATAAAATATTTTCTATGCGACCAAACCAAACGCTAGTTTGACATAATAAAAATAAATTGTCCATCACAAAAAACCAATCACATAACGTGAGAAGAAAGGTTACCTCTGCCACCCCTTTGAGAATATATGGCGTGTATGTTTGAGTAAGTAAGAGTTTTTTTATTCATCTCTTGTTATAATGTTCTAATCTATAATTGTATACCTCAATATTGTTCCTATTTTGTGATCCTTGACCAGATGATCCTATAAACTCCGAATGAATCAAATGTAAACCTCTTTCAATTTGTTTCATTATTTCTTTGTGGTCATTTTGAAGACCTGTAATACAAAAACAAAGGGATTATAAATTTATTTTTTATTTGCAAAAAAGGTCAATTTTTTTTTTGTTTTTTTTTCCACCTACTTTGGTGGGTTCTGTGGTATGCTTGTAAGCCAACCTGTTTAACATGTGGATGTTCTTCAGTTGAATCCTGTAGGGAGTAAGCAAGTGACACAAGTGTCAAAAGAATATTGCAACAGTCGAAAGGAATTTCATCAAGATATACACCACCACTTTGTATACTATATCTATAATCATAGTGAGCGCCATATCTCTATGATTCTAGTTGGGCAAAGGTAATTGAAACAATTGTTTAGGTTTATTCAAAAGATATTACACTCGCTGTGTAGTGTCAGCTTAGAATAGCACTACCCCCATTTCTTCCGGTGGGTGTACGTAAGAGGCGACTAATGATATTGGGGCTTTTAAGTGATTTTTGGGCAATGAGGTTGGAGACCCATCACCAACAACCTTTATTTTACCATCTTTTCCCCACTTAACTTTCCAAAAGTGGCTGAGGAATTTCTAATTCCTTAGCTCTGGCTACCCCATCTAGGTATTTATAGCCTATATATAGTTTTACCCTAAAGTTTATACAAATATGATGAGACATTCTATTTACATCCATCACAATCAATTGAATGAAGTTAAACAGAATTCCCTCAACCCACAAAAAGTTCATTTCAAGATATGAGCATTTGAAGTTTGAAACATAGTGCTTTTTTCATACTGTGGGTTAGGTTGGGTGTTAAAAATAAAAATAAAAAGTTTGCATGCACTTTTGATAAGTGGAGTTAATACCACTTTATGGTTCACACTTTACCTATACATTGGCATATTCAAATCAATTTCAGTGAAAGTGTGGGTTGAGTCTTTTCAGCTCAACTAATGCCAACTGTCATTCACTGCAGTGCAGGACATAAATCTAACATCTCTACTAAAACTTGTCCTGCACTGCCCTCATCTATTGGTTTATCATTTTATACCAAGTTAACAGTATACACACACTTATATCAGAAGGGCAAGCACGAGTGCTATTTTATCGACACGATAACGGTTAGAATGAGATGGCAGTATACAATACTAAGTTAGTGCGTAAGAGATGGCTGCTTTATCCCACGCGATAACTAGTTTAAACACCGCTCGTACTAGCCGGGCAGGTGTCATTATACTACATACATACATATACTCACGGCTATAAATCCCTAGAAAGGGTAGCCAGAGCTAAGGAATTAGAAATCCGTTAGTCACTTTTGGAAGTTGCGTGGGAAAAAGGTGGTAAAAATAAAGGTTGTTGGTGATGGGTCTCCAACCGCATCACCGAAAAATCCCTTAAAATGCCCCAATACCGTTAGTCCCCTCTTACGTACACCCACTGGAAGACATGGGGTAATGCTATTCTAAGCCAACACTACACAGCTACTCATTCATTATACTAAGTTTATAGTCATTCATAAGCAGTCATTATACTAAGCTTGTAGTATCTAAGTATATGAGTAAGGACACACCCTATTGCTGCTTCATTTGTATGGAAACATTGGCACATCTTAACATTATAATAAATATACACATCACAAGATAACACTGTCATTGTTAGCCGAATACAGGACCATAACCCACTCAGTTTGTGGCTAAACTTTTTACTAATTTAACAAGAAGAGTTTTATGTTAGTATTGTTTTGTAAATTTGACGCAAGGATAAATTAGTAAACTTGATACTTACATATAATTCTATGCCTCGCATAACGAACTCTATAGACATCTACATCTGCTCGTGGAAACCCTTCAGCGTCGACAAGAGGATCATGCATTCCGACATTGTTGGTTTCTAGTACTGCGTGTAGCTCATGAATTTCTTGTTCCATTCGTTCTTTTTCCTGCATAAATCTTAACACCTGTTCCCGATTAGGGCCGTTCATATTATGTCCAACCATTTCTAAACTTTGAAATTATACGGTAATTTTGCTTAAGCTAAGGAATTAGGGAAAATAATCAACAAATGATATTTATTTATGGTGAATATGGTGAATGAGAATGGAATGACATAGTATTTTTGTTTTGATTTTGTTTGGTGATATTTGACATTGACATAATTATGTGTGGTAAGTTTAAAATTATATCAACAATATAGTGGTACCGTTAACTGTAAAATTTATATCGGTTTTAAGTTTAAATTTATTTAGGGGTATAAAATTATATAGGGCTATAAAAGTTCAAATATGGGTGGATATGTCGCAGTCGCATTGTATAATCCGCCGTTTCACATTACGGCTAGACGTTATCTAAAACAGCGACGTTTTGTAATACGGCCGTTCAAGCATTAGCTGGATTGTCATTACAATACGTTCTTAAAAAAGGCAGCCCACGTTTAGCCGCATCGTTCTTATACTCGGGTGCGCATTTTCTTACATAACTTTTTAACTCCCATCATCGGAGGTCCGAAAATATTTCACATACCATTTAAAATCATACTGATAAGTCTTCATAAAAAAATTGATGTTCTGGTTGGGTGGGTCGGGGGGTGAAAGCTTCCTGCAGGGTAAAAAAAGTTAGGTCACATTTAGCTAGGTTAGGTTATGTATCAAACGAGCGAGCGAAGCGCAGCGAAGCGAGCACCTTTAATGCATTATCTGTATTTTAAATCTGTATTGAAATTATTTCTCAGTCTCTGTTAACCGACATATTATAACGTTTTCATAGTTTAATTCACTCAAAACTTCGCAATTTAACAACCCACTCGTCATTGTTGTTGTTATGTCAGGTAGCGCTACGTGTGTTAAGAATCGGTACTAAAAACTTTCAAAGTGGCGGCTAATCTTTACACATTAGGCTAGCCGTGTTGAATGACATATGGCGCCGAATACAAACCGGCGGTTTTATATCTAGCCGCATTC
Source organism: Bedellia somnulentella (assembly GCA_963576735.1). Lineage (NCBI taxonomy): Eukaryota > Metazoa > Arthropoda > Insecta > Lepidoptera > Bedelliidae > Bedellia > Bedellia somnulentella. The sequence goes on from OY755193.1 coordinate 12,332,379, forward strand.
AATCCGGCTAATACTTGAACCGCCTCATTACAAAACGGCGCTGTTTTAAGATAACGGCTAGCCGTAATGTAAAACGGCGGATTAGACAATCCGACTGCGACATCTACATCGCAAAAAAATCACTTATTAACCTCCAGTTGCCTCTGATTATATTGTATAAATAATGGAGGATAAACTTATTCTTAAAAGGTAAAGAATCGGGAAGATAACCAATACTAGGGGCGTTCAATAAAAAGTGAGAATGAGTAATGAAATGAAGCAATAATATTTTTTTGAATGTATTTTATTTTTCTATGTAGTCATCTTTAAGGTTTATAGACTTGATTTATCTTATTGGAAAACCTAAAATTCTTTTTCTAAAATAATCTCCTTCCTGGTCTCTTAAAAAATCACGTACAGCGGCGATTACTTCGTCATCATGTTCAAATTTCTGGCCCCTGAGATGTTCCTTTAACCGCGGAAATAGGAAGGAATAACTGGGAGCAAGGTCCGGTTAATACGGAGGATGTTTCATCAATTCCAAGTCAGCTTCTTTAACTGCAGCCATCGCAATTCTAGACTTGTGTGCGGGGGCGTTATCTTGGCGAAACAAAACAATTTTAGCTAGTTTGCGACGCCTTTTCTTGAAACTTTTTTATTTCTTCTGCATAGAAAGTCCCCGTAACAATGGCTCTATCATTCTTCTTTGGAGTAAGAGATGATGGTCTTTTCCAAGTGATAATTGTGAAGCCATGTTTTGTTCATTGTTATTAATCGAGCCAAAAAACAGTCAGAATCTTGTTGTATCAAATCCAAACAGCTTAGTGAAATTCGGCGTCTTATTTGTTCCTGCGAGCCATTAAGCATTCTGGGTACCCAGCGCGCTGAGATTTTTTTCATGCCCAAATGGTCGTGTACAATACCATGGGCGCTTCCCGTCAAAATCTTGACTTCATCAGCTATAAAACGGACAGTAACACGACGATCCGTCAAGATATTTTTTTCAACTTTTTTAATAATTTGTTTAGTGACTACCGTTGTAGGGCGCACCGTGCATGGGTCGTCGTTATTGGATGTTCGTCCTCGCTTAAACTCAGCGCACCAACGTGCAACCGTAGAATATGGAGGAGTATTAATCCCTAATGTAACTCTTAAGTCTTTATTTACCTGTTCGGTACTAAAATTTTTCAAGAAGAGATATTTTATAACCGAACGAGATTATATTTTCTAAATTTTTTAGAAAACTTACCGAAACGACGCAAACAAATGACTTCTATTTTTAAAAAACAAAAGGGAATGGATTTCTTTTTTTATTATCATTATATCGAATATAGAATATTTGGGCTATGCCTGCCAGTAATTATTTTTATTCTATCCAAGAAGTATACATTCTGTGTACTAAGTATCGGGAATTTGTCAATAAAACAAAAAATACAAATTATTCATCTAAAATCTTATCGTCTTCAAAGTAGGCCCCATCGCTTGCAATACAACATCTCCACCGCTTCACCCAGTCTTCCATACATTTTTCATAGGCTATTTGCGGTATGGCCTTTAACTCATTCAGCGAATTTTCATTTATGTCTTCTATCGACTTAAAACGTTTTCCTCGAAGTGGTAATAATTTAGTAGTAATTTTAACATGGGAAATAAGAAAAAGTCAGACGGAGCCATATCAGGTGAATACGGTGCTTGGTCGAGAACTTTTGTTGAATTTTTCGCTAAAAAATCTTTCACTATACGCAAAAACAATACAACATGTTGCGCGTGCAGTACAACAACGCGTTTCGAAGGCTTGTGGGGCTGCCCCGCTTCTGCAGAGCGTCGGGAATGTTCGCGGACGCGAGGGTTGATTGCTTCTTCGCTATCATGCGTAAAAGGTGTGCCTCGATGCGCGACAGGGTGTGGGCTAGCTCCAACAGCGTCTTGGCTATGATAGATGATATTCATCTCCCCCCAACCAAAACAAATTACAGACGTAATGCCTATCTTATCAGATCTTGCAATGAATTTAATTATCATAACGATAAACTCACTTTGGATCTATTCCATAACAGTATAGCTCACATTAAGCGATCATTTGCAAATGACTTTTTCTTTTAAAAAAATTTAGTGTTTCAAATTAGCGGTTGCTTCATCTTCATTCTTCTTCATCTTATCATTTGTTTCGGTGCATTTTTCTTGCTGTTGTTTTATTAATTAATTAGTTAAATTCCTTTTTTAGTTAAGCCTTCTGTTTCTCTGTTGTTTTCGATGTTCTTTATTTTTATGCATATGTGGGAGCTTGTTATTGGCCTATTTCTGCCTATGTTATTATTTTATATTGTAAATTTAGCTGTAAGCCCCCCAACGATAATAAAATAAAATAAAATAAAAATAAAATAGCTGCTAGGGTGGACTCGCCTTACTTACTCCGCGTGTCCGCACTGCATGCTCACGCTGTGCGACATTGTATATAGATTGTATATAAATTGTAAATAAGAACTAACCCTAGCCTTTCTACTAACAACATTGAGTCTTAGTTACTTGTTTATTGAATTTTAATAAATAATAAAAATAAATAATGGCTGTGAGTGATGGTGCATTATCATGGTGCAGCATCCATGAGTTGTGTTGCCACAAATCTGGACGTTTTCGGCGGATACTCTCACGCAAACGCTTCATCACGCCTAAATAATATTCTTTATTCACTGTTTCTCCCTCTGGAAGGAATTCGGAGTGAACCACACCACGGTAGTAAAAAAAAACTGTCAGCATCACCTTGATTTTGAAGCGACTTTGTCGCGGTTTTTTGGGTTTCGGCTCGTTTTCGAGACGCCATTCTGAAGACTGTTGGCTTGTTTGCATGTCGTACTCATAAACCCATGTCTCGTCGCCAGTTATTATACGTTTCATAAAGGTCGGATCCGTAGAAGCTCGGGAAACAATGTCTTCAGCGACATGCTTTCGCTGCACTTTTTGAACAAAATTGAGCTCTTTTGGAACTAGTCGAGCGGCGACGCGTTTCATGTCTAAAATGTCAATGAGAATGTTGTGGACGGACTTAAAAGATATGTTCACCTCACAAGCCAACTCTCTCAGACTCATACGTCGATTTTCGAGCACTAGCTTCTTGATTCTGTCGATGTTTTCTTTGGTCGTAGCGGTTGAAGGTCTACCAGAACGAGGCAAGTCTACTACTACTTCTCGGCCTTCTTTAAAAGCCTTATACCATTCATAAGCCCTTGTTTTCGATAAACACGATTCGTCGTAGGTATTTCGCAACATTTTCAGTGATTCACCACATGAAATATCATTCGAAACACAAAATTTAAGGCACACTCTTTGTTCAACAATATTTTCCATTGTAAAAATCGCCGAGGACTCAAAACTATGGCCAACAAAAAATGAAGTTTAAAACAAATTAAATGACAGATCCCGCTCAAATTTTGCGCGCTAAATCAGTACAGTGCTACCAACATGTAGTAAAAAAAATTGAACGACCTCTTTTACGCGGGTCTTTTTATATTCCCGATACTTTTCACACAGAGTAGTATATCTCATTCTCACTATTTATTGAACACCCCTCGTGTTATGCTGCAGAATATGGGTACATGTAATAAAACGACGAGAGTTTGTAAGAGAAATTGTATTTTTAATACAATTGCTCAAAAAGTGGCGTATTACAGGGACGTATAGCGTTCGGGAAGTGGGCTATTACACACTCGTGCTTTTTCTTTACCTTTCCCGCACTAGTGCGTTTTCTTTCCCAACTGTCAAAATAATGTCTATTTTAAAGAAAAACCAACCATAAAGATTTTACTAAAAAAATCAAAGAAGTTTTTATGATTCATGTTAATACGTGGCATAGGTCGTATTAACATGAATCAACAACAACAAAATAATAGGCAAAATCGACTAATTTGTTTCGATATCTGATTTAATGATTTGATAGAATTAGTGAGGTTAGGTTTCATTACATTATAACTCATTAAATTTCATTTTCATTTCATATCAACAAAAAAATTATACATAAGACTTGGCTGTATGGGCATAGTTTCCTTTGCCTACCACAATAAGTGAAGAAAAAATGTCGCCATTTTCCAGAAATAATCTTTGGGAGTTTAGTTGTTTTGTTAAATTGCTTATTTTTTTCGCAACTGTATTAAAAATAGTCGTTCAGTACACGTACGGAACCGTCATTGCAACTCGTTCCGACTGTCAACCCTCGCCTTCGGCTCGGGTAGACATTTGTCGGAACTCTTTGCAATGACAGCCATTCCGTACTAGTACAGATCCACAATCATAACTTGGCCGGCGGCGACTCTGGTACTACTGTCGCCATTTTGAAATTTCGGCCTGTCAATGTCAGTTAGTTCTCAACTAAATAAAAATTATAGGGTGACCTACGTATATAAAAAAATATCACTTTCATTAATATTTTTTGTAGTGGAAACTTTTTTTTAAAGACAATTATTTTTATGATGTGTCTTTGCTTATTAATAAACGCTTTTATATCCAATATTCAATATAAAAATTTATGAGAATTATTATTTCTTTTGTTAAATTTTATCTAAGTAGGCTAACACCGTCCGAAAAGTGGTGCGCGCATGACTATAGCGGTGCGGGTTACGGGAAGTGGGGAAATAATCCCGAATAAGATTTCACTTCGTATACACTGATGCGTGGGTTCTAATCCTAATGCGGGGATGTACCAATGTGTCATTTCTTAAGTCATAACTGTCTGACATAACATAACATAACATAAACATAAACGTTCACGCCGAATATCCCCGAAGGGGTTGGCAGAGGTACTAATACTTCTGAACATCACGTGACTTTGTCACCTGGTGTTCAGAGTACCCACGTTTTGCATGGACAGTGTACTCACGTGATAGGGGGCAGGCCTATCGCCGTTTTGTACGAATACACTGTCACATGACTAAGTACAACTCAGCCATGTGGGTTTCCTCACGATGTTTTCCCTCACCGTTAACAACCATGATAAATTAACCACACATATGTCTTTAGAAAAGACAAATTGGTGTAGGCCCGACCCAGGATTTGAACACTAGTCGTTTGCACGATAACCGAGTGTTCTACCCACTGGGCTATCACGGTTGCGGTTGGGCTGTCTGACATATATATAAAAATACAAGGCAAATACGACGTGATAACCGGTGTTGTACCTAATGGACCGTGCAAGCGACTCGTGTTCAAATCCCGGATCGGGCCTACACCAATTTGTCTTTTCTAAAGACATAATAATAATAATAATACCGCCCCATTACTTGTCTTTGTACAATTTACAAGACCTTGACATCCGTTCTGAGCTCCAAGATTACTCAACACATTGTTGATAACAATGTGATATCTGGAGCTCAGAACGGATGTAGGGGCGGTAGTCGCGGTAGCAAGGAGCTGCTCCTCATCGACGCGGTCGTAGGCCAACTGGTCAAACGCAACCGTCGGAACTTCTCCGCTGGCTGGATAGACTACAGGAAGGCGTTCGATTCGGTACCTCATACATGGCTCATGAGGGTCCTCGAGCTGTACAAAATTGATAGTGCAGTTCGACACTTCCTCGGGCAATGTATGGGGTGCTGGAGAACGATCCTGAGTTTAGACGGTCAGCGGATGACGGATGCGGATGACCAAATTGATATAAGGCGAGGGATTTGCTGGGCCCTGAATCCTCTAAGTACACTCTTGGAGAATTCGGGGACGGGCTTTCAGTTTCGGAGAGGCGGACCACGCTTGCCTCATCTACTTTACATGGATGACCTGAAGCTTTACGCCCCCACGGCTGACAGATTGGCGGAGCTACTGACGATCACTAACGATTTCAGTGGTTCCGTCAAGATGGAGCTCGGGGTCGATAAGTGTGCGGTCATTCATGTTGAGAAGGGGCATGTCGTGCACTCTGATGGTGTCGATGTCGGCACCAATCATTTGAGGGCACTCTCCGAGGCTGAAACATACCGGTATCTGGGCATGTCACAAACCATCGGTGTGAAGGTGGCAGACGTGAAACAGGTTGTTTGCGAGGAGTTTTATGAACGCCTGAAAAGTGTGCTTAATAGCTACTTGTCAGGCGTTAGTAAGATCCGAGCTATTAACTCCTGGGTCATTAATGTACTGATGTACACATTTGGCGTGCTCAAATGGACTCAGACCGAACTCGACGCTCTGGACAGACGAGTCCGCACGATGATGACCTCTCATCGAATGCATCATCCGAGGTCGTCGATTATGAGATTGTATATACCGCGGAAGTGTGGTGGTCGAGGCCTCTTGAGTGCCAAAACCATGCACAACCACGAGGTATTTACCTCAGAAACTATTTTTTGACGATGACGGATGATACTATTCGGGGAGAGGTGGTAGTGATAAAGGACTGACTCCCTTATCGTTGGCCTCACAGGATTGGCGAACCTCTTGAATTGGTACTTAGCACCTCTGATCGGGAGTCCGTATGGAAAGAGAAGGAGCTGCATGGGAGGTTTTACAAGGTACTTCACGAACCTTTCGTGGACCGTAAAGCCTCCCTGCATTGGCTGCGTTTCGGGGACCTCTTTAGGGAAACCGAAGGTTTTGTCTGTGCAATACAAGACCAGGTTATCAAGACGCGGAACGGTTATTAAGGACGGTACCACAGACATCTGTCGAGCATGTGGCCGTCCCGGAGAGTCACTTAGGCATGTTATTTCCGGTTGTTCGGCTCTTGCTAACACTGAGTATTTGCACAGACACAACCAAGCAGCCAAAATCCTGCATCAGGAGCTCGCTCTGAAATGCGGACTCTTGCAACAGAGGCTGCCGTATTACAAGTATCTGCCGGAGCCAATCCTAGAAAACGACCGTGCCAAAATCTATTGGGACCGATCCGTTATCACGGACAGGACTATTCTAGCGAATAAGCCTGATATCGTGGTATGGGATCGGTCGCAGTCGAGGGTATTTCTAGTGGATGTCACTATCCCTCATGACGAGGGTCTCGTGAAAGCCGACACCGAGAAGCGTCGGAAATATCTCGATCTGGCCCACGAGATCACCGACATGTGGGGTGTGACTTCGACAGAAATAATCCCAATTGTTTTGTCCGCGAACGGGTTAATTCCAACCAGCCTCGCGACCAACTTGAGGCGGTTGGATTTCTGTGGCGTGTCGGTTCCAGCACAAATGCAGAAAGCGGTGCTGCTCGATACGGCTCGGATCGTCCGTCGGTTCTTGAACCTGACTCCCTGACCCCGACCGACTGTGCTTTTGTTGGGGAGTACCGCCTCTCCCATTTAAAATTTATATTTTCTTTTTCGGCCATGGGAGAGGCGAGGAACTAAAAATCATGCCTAAAATAATAATAATAATAATAAATGTTTTTATTTGTCTCTTAAAATACAACAATACAAGAAAATAAAGTAACAAAAAAAACAACAATGATATCAAACAACAGACAAAAAGGTGCAAAGCTCGTTCTATCCACAACAAGCAGATAGCTTCGCTTTTCAGCTCTGACCTATAACTTAAAACTACTTATATCTAAATTAAATTAAAGTGAACATAATATTTTGTAATGTAATCAAAATGTGCACATTGCAATTAAAGTTTGTTTTATTATTATCTCCTATTAGCACAGATGATTACTTTATATAGTTTTAGATAGATAATTAATGTATATATACGTATGTATATATAGCATATAGTATAAATAAATATAAATATGTATTTGTATATAAAAGATAAGTATATATAATGGTTAAAGTATCATATTAAAGAATTTATAGAATATTATTATTTGATGTACTTATATAAATAAAAATAAGAGTATCTCAAGGTGTAACACAACCATACTGGACTTTAAATAGTGTTACGTACCGGGTTCTTAATTTGATAAATACCAGTCACACTTTCGTGCAATAGGGTGTAATTATATTTATTGACCAATAACGCACTTTACACAACACAACAAACACTATCGATAATTAACTATCGATACTCGCACTAATTAACAACACTAATTTACTCCGTTATAGTAACACTGTCCACACCGTTAAGCTTATTTCCGTAATCCGTATATCACTGCACTGTCGTATTTAATTTCTTCGCTCTAGTATTTCGCTTGTTCTCGCTTTAGTTCTTCGCACTCGAATAACTCCGTAGCACGCGTCGCTCTTTATATATGCCAAATCTCAAATACGCGAATATTACAGAAAGTTCTAGTACCACATTCTCGAAAAGTCGATATTCGAGAAACATCTAGTAATTCCTTTACTTATTAGAATACTAGTAACGCCATCTGTTATCTAGTAGTGGCAAATCCTATCTCCTACTTGCGAACAGATGTCGTAACATTACCCCCTCCTTACATTAATACTCGTCCCGAGTATTATTGCTTCCATGGTACTTCGCAAGTCGATCGATGTGAACTATTTTCCAAGCCCCTCTAGGTTGGCGTTGAATTCTGTACGTTACATCGTTTATTCTAGTGACCACCTTGTACGGTCCTTCCCACCTATTTTGTAACTTAGGGGACTTCCCTTTCTGGCGAGTTGGATTGTGTAACCAGACGAGCATACCCTCTTCGAAACGCGGCGTGTTAGCTTTACGGTCATATCTGGTTTTCATCTTTTCACTAGCATGTAAACCATTTTCACGCACTAGGGAATGTACATCTTGCATTCTTTCCCTCAAATCGCTTACATATTCAGTTACACTCTGCGGCTCATCTGGTGACCCTCCTGTCAACAAATCGACAGGCAATCGTAGCTCTCTTCCGAAATTGACGAAAGCAGGTGTTTCCTTCGTGCTTTCGTGAACAGCTGACCGGTAAGACAGTAAAAATAATGGAATGTGTTTGTCCCAGTCCTTCTGATGTTTTTCAACCATCTTCGCCAACTGTCTCTCCAGTGTTTGGTTGAACCTCTCCACCATTCCATCTGACTGAGGATGATATGGCGTCGTCCTGGTTTTATGCATTCCAAGCAGTTTGCACACCTCTTGAAATACTTGTGACTCAAAATTTCTTCCCTGGTCAGAGTGTATCTCCAGGGGCACGCCAAATCGACAGATCACTTCCTCAACCAGCTTTGAAGCCACAGTTATTGTTTCTTGATTGGGTATGGCAAACACTTCAGGCCACTTAGTGAAGTAATCCATCACCACCATGAAATATTTATTTCCGGACTCTGATTGTGGAAACGGTCCAGCCACATCAACGGCAATCCTCTCCCAGGGAGCTCCCACATTGTACAACCGTAATCCCCCTCTACTCCGGGTCTGCGGACCTTTCACCGCGGCACACGTTGTACATTTCCGGCACCAGTCCTGTACGTCGTCCCTACAATGAAGCCAGTAAAACTTCGCACGAACCTTCTGCAACGTACGATTTACCCCAAGATGCCCGCCCGAAACACCGTCATGTGTTTCCCGCAGTACATCTTTAACCTTGGCTCTGGGCACGACCAATTGTAGGTGCTCTTCTTTACCGTTGGGTTTCTCCCACCTCCGGTACAGTAGACCATTGATCAGAACCAGGCTGTTCCATTGCGCCCAGTAAGCTTTCGTACTCACTCCTGTGGACGCTACTTCACTCCAAGCCGGTTGATCGTGTTTTTCCTTCTTCCATTTCATGATGGGTCTGAGGTTCTCATCTTCTTCTTGGGCCTTCTGCATAGCTTCTGTTTCCCATCCATCCAATGGACAAATTCGAGTCACTTTCACGACCTCCTCCTTCGACTCTTGCTTCCTACAATGTTTACAGTCTTCCGGACACGGTCTACGTGAAAGCGCGTCTGCATTGCCATGAGATTTACCACTACGGTGCTCGATAGAAAAGTCATACTCTTGTAGCTGTTCGATCCATCGAGCTACCTGTCCTTCCGGGTTTTTGAACTGGAGAAGCCATTTCAGTGCAGCATGATCAGTTCGAAGCTTGAACGGTCTCCCAATCAAATACTTGTAAAAATGCTGTAAGGTCTTCACTACAGCTAGAAGTTCCTTTCTCGTGACGCAGTAGTTTCTTTCCGCTTTAGATAGAGACTTGCTGAAATATCCGATCACAACTTCCTTGTCACCTTGGATCTGTGATAACACTCCACCAATAGCCATATTACTAGCATCGCTGTCAACGATGTACTGTCCCTCTGGCTGTGGATATCCAAGGATAGGTGTCTCGCAAAGCCTCTTCTTCAGCTCATTGAAAGATAACTCGCATTCATCATCCCAAGAGAAGGTTTTCTTATCTTCAGTCAACCGATGCAATGGTTTGGCGATCTCAGAAAACCCTTTTACAAAACGTCGATAGTACGAGCAAAGGCCGAGAAAAGCTCGCACGTCTGTTTTGTCCTTTGGCGTCGGCCATTTCTGCACAGCTTCCACCTTTTCCGGATCCGTCTGAATTCCTTCTCGGCTGATTACGTGTCCTAAATAGTTCACTGAAGTTCTAAACAGCCGGCACTTCTTCGGATTCAGTTTCAGGTTTGCTCCACGAATTTTCTGAAAGACTTGTTCCAGGTTCTTGAGATGGTCTTGGAAGCTTTTGCCTATTATGACCACGTCGTCGAGGTACACCAGGCAAGCCTCGCCAACCAATCCCGCCAACGCACACTCCATAAGCCTTTCAAAAGTAGCTGGCGCGTTGCAGAGGCCGAAAGGCATGACGTTAAACTGCCACAAACCCTTTCCAGTTGAAAACGCAGTCTTCTCTTTATCAGTCGGATGTATTTCCACCTGCCAGTAGCCTGACTTGCAGTCCAGGGTTGAAAACCACTTCATGCCACTCAAAGTATCCAGAGTGTCATCTATTCTTGGCAAAGGATAGCTGTCCTTCTTTGTCACGTTGTTCAGTTGCCTGTAGTCAACACAAAACCGTGTGCTTCCATCTTTCTTCTTAACAAGAACCACTGGAGAACACCACGGACTGGAGGACGGACTAATGACCTTCTTCTTTTTCATGTCTTCGAGCAATTCTTCAACTTCTTTCTCTTTAGCGATTGGGATTCTCCTTGCTCTCTGTCTAATAGGTCTTTCGTCCCCTGTATCAATTCTGTGTTGCACTAAAGATGTTCTGCCTAAGTCCCCTTCTGCATTTGAGAAGATGTCAGCATATTTCACCAGCAACTGTTTAACCTTGATCCTCTCCAAGTAAGATAAGTCATCCTGGATCTCACTTAACAAGTCAGTTACAGTTGAATTATCGACTTTCACTTTGACTTTCCCATTTGGAGAATGACAGCTCCTCATCCAGACTACTTCTTCACACTGACCAACTACTTCACCCCGCTTAAGCTGTACATCTTCTTGGTCAAGGTTGACTACCTTCACTATTGCCGTCTTGTTGCTTGTAACCAAAGTTCTTGCTGTCAGAAATTTCCTTGGCCCGTTCTTCCCTGTCTCTTCAATCAACACACAACGATGCCTCTTCTTCTCGCTGTCTACAGGTAACATCACCGGAACCAACTTCTGAGAACGCGCAGGAATATTGATGGTTTTCAAGCATGTCACTTCACCGACGGGACCACCCAGTATAAAGATTTCTTCCTGGCCACACTTGAAAATTCCTCTCGTTATGTCAATCCGGCAGTTATATTTCTTCATGAAGTCCAGTCCTAGTATGCATTCATCCATTATCTCAGCCACAATGACTTGATGAGTATACGACGTCTCGCCAACCATCATCCTGACTGAGAGTTCACCAAGGACAGGTATTCGCTGGCCAGAGGCGGAGAGTAGCCGACACTTAGTATCTCTGCTATACTTGATATTCGCTGCTTTCACTAGTGCCGGATTGATCACCGTTCTAGACGCTCCAGTATCAAGGGTCATCTTACAGTCTTGATCATTGACACAGCCCAATATCACCAAACTGTTCCCGTTACAGGCTTGTGAGATGGTCATTGTCGGGGCTTTCTCCTCTCTAGCCAGCACCTGCCCCCCGGTCCTGGCTAATGCTCGTTTCCCTGGACGTTTGCGGCAGAAGCCTCTGCCTGCCTCTTTTCTTCCTTCCTCAGCGGGCAACTTAATCTCAAATGGCCCCTTTTCCCGCAGCCATAACAAATCGGTCCAGTACTCCTTCCGACGGGTGCTTTAATGACCTTGACGTCCTCATTTGCTTCCGCAATCTCACGAAGTCGATGAGTTTGGCGCGTATCCTGGCGGCAAGCTTCAACTTCTAGAGCGTTCGCCAAGGCATCCTTGAGAGACGTGTGGTGTTGAAGTCTCACCGCTGTTCTCACTTCGATATCTCTGATGCCGTCGACGAATGCTTGCACCAGGTTCATTTCCACCGTCTTCGGATCTACACTGGGATAGGCCTTGCGGACGAGCTTCTCGATTTCAAGGGCCCACTGCTGAAGTCCCTCTCCAGAACGCTGGACCCTATCACGCAGCTGAGCGCGGAACACGTGCTCCAGGTGTCGCTCTCCATAGCGAGACTCCAACGCATCCAGCAGGTCCTTGAAACCACCACTCGGAGTCGGCAGCGCCTCTATTACTGACAGTGCTTGACCTCGGAGCGCCACCGTCAGTGCAGTCAAACACTGTTCATCAGTCCAACCATTGGCAGCCGCAACAGTCTGGAACTGATGTCTATACGCCGACCAGGATGTTGTTCCGTCGTAAGGAGGAACCTTCACACGAGGACCATGGACAGCTACTACATTCTCACCGGAGACAACCTTGACCGGTCGTGATTCAAGCTGCAGAACCCTTTTCTCCATTCCGCGGAAGTCGGTCTTCATGTCATCGATATCTTTCTCAATAGTGGTTACCTGCTCCTTCATCTGCTCTACGTCTTTTTCCACAGTAACCACCCGACCACTGACTTCATTGACCGCAGTGAGAACTTGTGAGAACTTAGTTTGCTGTTCCTCGCGCAACTCACGAACTTCTTGTTTCACAACACCCTGTACCTCCGAATGTATGTTTTTTTTAACATCCTGTACCTCCGAATGTATGTTTTTCACAACATCCTGTATGCTTTGTTGTGCTTCACGCATGCTTTGTTGTGCTTCACGCATGCTTTGAAACATTTCAACTATCATCGTCAAGTCAGTATTAGTTGCGGCCGCCGGCGCCGTTGATGTAGACGGCGCGTTAGTCACCGCGGACGTCTCCTCTGGAATGTCACTCCGAGGGTTCGTGACCGATGAACTCATTTCCGACAGCTGTTCACCCTCTGCGGCTTTCTGAGCGCGTGTCTTCACACCCTCTCTTCCGTCTTCCTTCGGCATAACTGGCATCTTCAAATCCACTTCTGTCACCAATTGTTACGTACCGGGTTCTTAATTTGATAAATACCAGTCACACTTTCGTGCAATAGGGTGTAATTATATTTATTGACCAATAACGCACTTTACACAACACAACAAACACTATCGATAATTAACTATCGATACTCGCACTAATTAACAACACTAATTTACTCCGTTATAGTAACACTGTCCACACCGTTAAGCTTATTTCCGTAATCCGTATATCACTGCACTGTCGTATTTAATTTCTTCGCTCTAGTATTTCGCTTGTTCTCGCTTTAGTTCTTCGCACTCGAATAACTCCGTAGCACGCGTCGCTCTTTATATATGCCAAATCTCAAATACGCGAATATTACAGAAAGTTCTAGTACCACATTCTCGAAAAGTCGATATTCGAGAAACATCTAGTAATTCCTTTACTTATTAGAATACTAGTAACGCCATCTGTTATCTAGTAGTGGCAAATCCTATCTCCTACTTGCGAACAGATGTCGTAACAATAGATTTTGCTGCAACACAATAAGCCATTTTCGCATTTTATTTTTAAAAGTGTGAGGTGTTTTTGCTTCTTTAATTGGCGGTGGAATATCGTTCCAGCATTTGGATGCAGCTAGTTTAAAGCAGCCCTTCGTCTTAGTAAGGTTGTGTTTTGTGTTGTTGACATATGTGTGGTTGATTTATCACGGTTTTTAACGGTGAGGGAAAACATTGTGAGGAAACCCACATGGCTGAGTTGTACTTAGTGGTGTGACAGTGTATTCGTACAAAACGGTGATAGGCCTGCCCCCTATCACGTGAGTACACTGTCCATGCAAAACGTGGGTACTCTGAACACCAGGTGACAAAGTCACGTGATGTTCAGAAGTATTAGTACCTCTGCCAAACCCCTTCGGGGGTATTCGGCGAGAACGTTTATGTTATGTTATATGTTACAAGGCTAATAACAGCAATAAAAAAGTGCCCATAAATTCAATGACCCAGCAAAATGAATGACCCAAACGATATCTGATGTTTAGAATTATTTTTTCTGTGCCACCTTTTTAGGGGATCTATGTGTAAATATGAAATGTAAAAGACAGTATACAACAAGGTAAGCCTCTAATTTACAGGATTAAAAAAATGATTTTAAGTAGTTACCCACTTATTAACTCTGAGTGTCACAAATAACAAATCCTTGAGTATAAAATAATGAAACAGCTTGCAGAAAAGTACAATTGGCAGTGTTATCGCTAAAAGCTTCCAGACAACATTTGGGAGGTAAGATCATCAAATTTAGGATACACAGTCATTCGGGTAGACATACCAGACAAGGGCAAAAATAAATAAATATAATTAGCTTACATTAAAACGAACTTGTTTACTTACAATAATAGTTATTACATACATACATACATATACTCAAGGCTGTAAATCCCTAGAAGGGGTAGCCCGATCTAAGGAACTAGAAACTCCTCAGCCACTTTCGGAAAGTTGAGTGGGGTAAAGATGGTAAAATAAAGGTTATTGGTAATGGGTCTCAAACCGCTTCGCCCAAAAATCTCTTAAAAGCCCCAATACCGTTAGTCGCCTCTTACGTACACCCACCGGCAGAAATGGGGTAGTGCTATTTTAAGCCGACACTACACAGCAACTAGTTATTAATTAAATGAATATTATATCTACCCACGGGTGTCGTAAGAGGCGACTAAGGGTATTGGGGCTTTTTATTGGATTTTTGGGCGATGCGGTTGGAGACCCATCACCAAAAACCTTTATTTTTACCATCTTTTCCCCACGCAACTTCCAAAAGTGGCTGAGGAATTTATAATTCTTTAGCTCTGGTTACCCCTTCTAGGGAAATATAGCCGTGAGCATATGTATGTATGTATGTATGTATGAATATTATATAAATTGTTTTATTAAGACATTTCAACACATAAATAAATTAGCCTGTATGATGTAAAGTTATTTCCCTTATAATGGTTATTTTTTATTTATTGGCAATACTAATATCGATGACAGCGACAGCCCTTACCGGCCAAGTAAAGATTGTGGATCTGTAATGAAATATACTATTCTGACACTCCAAATAAAGCGATGTCATCACTATCTATATCCAAGCCACTGCTTTCCGAATATTGGAATAAAAATAAATGTATCATCGAACAGTTATTTTTTTTTTTTACGTTTGTTAAGTAAATATAAAAATCACATGAAAAAGTCCTCTGTTAGACCTAATCACAAAATCTGTAATACAATAAGGGTTGTAATTGGCCTAGACCTCGCTTTTAAAACATACCCTTTTTTATAATTTAAATCGTTTAAGGACATAAAACTAAACAACTTTGCCTATGGATCTGTATATCTAAAATAGATTGTAATTTTCAAAATAATTAAAACGTAGAAAGTGTCGTACCTAGATCAAACTGAGAAAGTATAGTAGTAGGTTCTTACCCTAAGCTGAAATAATAAAAAAACATCTTGTGATTTGACCATATGTTTTTTATTTTTCATGTTGTCTTTTGCAATCACCAACATTTTTACTAAATATTTCGCTTCATTTGCATGTCTACATGATTTTATCGATCGATGACGTCATTCAGAACAATAGTTGAAGAATTTTTAATAAATCATTATACAAATTAGTCTTACATACATGCGGCGATATACATCCTTAACCACTTTTGGACGTTGAATGGGGGTAATTATTACCAACTAACTGCATCGCCCAGCAATCACTACCAACTGTTGTAGAACATAAGAAACGTATATTTTATTATGCTAGATATCCTATTTGTAAAAATATATCAACTTTACTTACAACTTCTTTTTAAATACCATTTCGATGTAGCTAGAGGAATGTAAAAAACCCGTAAAGCGAATGTATGTCACTACATTCTCTTTACAAAGGCAAAGGCAGTGCAATTTTCAGAACCAATTTTTAAATTTTAGGTTTATTAATCTAAAAATATACTTTAATCTTTCAGAAGTTTTAATTGATATGTAAGGAAACTCTACATCAATGCAGATTTTCTATAAATGAAACAACTCGTTAAATTGTTATCGTTTATTTTCATTTTGAAATCAATAATAATGAGATTTTAAAGCACTTAATAATCATTTTTACAAAAAGTATTGCAAGCTTTAGTAAATCGGTTTTTGATTTCACAATTTAACAAATACAACAATGATTTAAATAAAAATGACCAGATTAATAGTTTTATAACACTAATATAATAATTAAGACTTAATAATGAAGTCAGATTTATATTAACAAATAAGTGTGAGTGTTGGTTAACATTTTTATTTAAATTTGACATAAAGTTAATAATTAAAGCGTTCGCTTTCATAATTATCATAGAAAAGTTTCCTTCACTTCTCACCTAACAAGTAAATGTCTTTTTACTAATCATGTACTTTAGTTTTTTTACTTAAACATAAACACAAAACATAATCTAACGGAATTCTGTATGAGCAAAAATTTCGGGCACAATCACCACTCTGGCGATAGTGATGATTCTGCCAATCGAATTTTATAATTTGTGTGCATTTCATACAATGTGATCACAATTACAATATACAATATTGTACATAAACTAACTATAAAACGTCCAATCCTGCAATCGGATAAATAAAAAAAAGTTACACAAAAAAAGGTAATACATGATTGTGGAATCAAAACAACATTCAAAAACATAACTTATTTGATTGCCGAGCTATGTTTCATCATTGCTCTATCGTCAATCGCAGCCTGGCGTAACTGCGAGCGCGAGTACAAGAATGACAAACCTAGACCAACAATAACTACAATCCACACGAATGGTCCCTAAGAAAACAGACCTCAGTTCAAAAGGCATTCACATTTTCCTTTAAATCGGAACTAATACGTATCGACATACACTAATTATGGCAACATTGACAATAAATAAAAAAGACGCATCGATTTTAAAGACAAATACTGACACAACGATCATATCTACACGGTACAGTGTATATTTAAGTAGAAACGAAAATAAGACAAGGCAACACGTGCAGACTTTTATGGTTTATATTATCGACTATTCGCATTTAAAACAATCGAAAAACAAGCTATCATTTATTTCTATAAGCTTGGCTTAATAATTGTTAATTTGTTAGTTTTTAATTATTTCGGCACCTTTCTAACCGTTATCACGCTAGACGCTTTTAGCTAATATATTTATCTAAATTACCGTTAAATATCGTTAATACTTTTTTATGTTAAGTTAAAGCGTCTAGCGCGGTACGGGTACTGAATGACGTTTGTCATAGAGTATTAAATTATCGTTTATAATCGGAATGGTTCTCGTTTTTCTATGGTGGACGTTGTGCGTCTCGATGGAGTGGTGGGGGTTCCACTGTCGGAGGCGTCAGACGGTTTTCTGAGCAATCTCGAGACAGCCGTGGGCTGGCCTGGCCGCACTGGCGTGGTGCTTCCCGATGGAGTTCTTTGCCTAGTCAAATAAAAACTGATTAATTGCACTGCTTTTACTATGATAAAAAACATTTATAATACTTGCAAATTTTCTACGCTAAATACATTTAACTGTCTAATACGTGTGACTATGTAAAGCTCTAATACTTGTGATAATACTAATTTAGAATGTACTAAGGTGGAATAAAACAATAATTAAACAGTAGTGATTCTAAAATTACATTTTTACAACATAACACAATCAAAGAAATATTATACAAAAGTAAGGTATTTTAGAAGTATAAATCAATAAAGCTAACGTAGTTGTTTTAATTACATACTTAAGATAAAAGTTACATAATGCATATTCTTTTAGGAAGAGTTTTTCGATAGTCAGACAATAATATATCTGTTTTGTTTAAAATATTTTAGTAATGCGGGTAATACCACTACTTTGATTTGTGAAACAACTTTTATCCAACGCCGACGATCGAAAATGCAGCCCTAAATGTGAGAATAAGTATGTGGATTATAAAACTTGTCCCAAACTAAGAGTCCACTCAGGGAGTCAAAATTATCATGACCGCGCCACATTGTGACAATAAGTATAAAACACATTATAATATAATACAATCATTATGCACTTTCTGGATACGTAATCATAAGCAAGTTGAGCACCTCGTGTACTTTTACGTTGAATTCTAGACAAGTGGTATAAATAGTAAGCAAAATAACATAAAAATAATACAATCATTGTTATCAACTTCTTAAGATATAATATGCAATACAATGAAAAATACACGATAAAGAAGGTGATTGTTAGAAATTACCTATAATGAGTGTTAGTATTCTGTTCCTTGAGTACAGGAATGCGACTTCGTCCGGGCGTTTGGCCGTCAGTAGAAGCGAACGATCCACTCCTACAATGTTAGCACGCACACAAATACAAAAACAATTAGTCAACAGGAAATGAGAAGACGTTAGCATGTATGAATAAGTGTATGATAGCTGCGATTTAAATGGTTTGTCAGTGGCGAAATCATTTCTTTTTCTTGAGGTGAATAGTTATATTCTTTTTAATGTTTATATAACTGATGCTTAATTAGAAGATTTATTCTTATTTCACATGCTAAAAGTAGAAGATACATCTATGACATCAGCTCTGATTAGGGAAAATTATAAAAAATATCGTTGCAATTGTATCAAGGATTGTATGTCTTATATATGTCTAGTATTATATGAGTCGCCACTGACTGTTATTAAAGTTGTTGAAAAGAAGCATCAAATGATTTTGCATGAGGTGACGAATATTAATAAAATAAAGCATCTAAAATTATATATATAACTATATATTCATACTGTGTCTTCTAATTGGAATGCAAAGCAATGCCTTATTTTTAAACAACGACCATAGTAATATAAACAAATTTATTAAATATCTGGTATGCACAAAAGTAATAAATGAAAACGATGAAAGATATGAAATTGAAAATTACGGTGAATTACTAAGGACAAAAGTAGTAAAAAGTAGTAATACTGATGATGTAGAATTTCAATGTGTGATCAAATAACAAGGTTTTACACAAAAACGACAGCATAACAAAGAAAATCCCAAGCTAGCATTCTACAAGTACCCTTTAGTGTCCCGCTGTCCCTTGTTGTCACCACTTGACTCGCTTATATTACTCTCGCATTCATTGTCACTCGTCATGCCCGAGATACTGAACAGCGAAGAATCATCTTCAGGTGTTCTTTGTTCAGATTTCCTGGACCCTCGGGATAAAGGACTAAGGTCTCGGGATTTTGATCTCCTTCCAGATCTTACTGGCTTCTCAACCGAAGGAGATCTCTGGGATCGAGGACCGATGTAAATTGGGATTTTGGTGGAACTCTGAAAGGCGGGATGGGACTTTTGGTGTTCGGATTGTAACGATGAAGGTTGGGAATGTACTGAGCTGTATCCCGGTTGCATGATAATGGAGAAATAAATACATAAATTAATATCACAGCAGTAAAATAGTATAAATAGGCACATTGATCTATTACAGGATTGTTAAGTTCAATATATAGTTTTCTTAATTTAAAGTCACAACTCCCGTAATAAATCAATGGCTTTCGTTAGTATAAACACGCGAAACACTGTTAGAATTTCTAACTTCGGCACATGCCCTGTTCTTTTCAAACTCTAACACCAAACCAGAACCATTACTGAAAGCCAATCAATAAACCCACCACCCGAACGATAAAAGTTTTTGCTAAAGAATAAAAGGACCTGAGAAGCTAACTCATTGCAGAAATCGTTGTGCATTCAAATATATATGCCTTTTCTTTTAAATCGCTTATTGTCTAAGCTTCGTGCTGTTCTTGATATTTTTACAGAGTCGAAATCCACTTTTCACTAAATACTAATATTTTCTACTGAATTCTAAATATTAATATAACTTTTGCTAGAAAATCTAATGAACGCAGAACATAGTAGTAGCATACATAATGTAAGATAAAATTAGTTTTTTTTATTAGACGAATAGATTTAGCTATTTTCTATTAAACCTTTACAAAAAAAACATACTTAATTAATTAATAATACGAATCAAAATACATTTGGCTCGAACATCATAGTTAAAAATCATTGAAAACCAATACTTGATACTCAAAGGGATTTCGACTCAAAACCTCTAACCCAAGACTGTCTACAGAAAACCAGTGCATTTCAACATTCAATATCTCATTTGTACCTCACGAGGGCCGGCATCGGCGATAAAGTTGGTATACTTGATGTTCGGTACACCGCTCCCGTTATAAACCTGTTTGTTATTTCAATAAAAAACTTAACTTATAGAAACATAATTTGAATTTAATAATATATATATAATTTTTGTTCGTGTCAAAAACAAATTTAAATAAGTTCAGTATGGTTATAGCAGTATTTATATTAAGTTCACATATTTTTCATCAATTAACATATGTACATAGTTAAAATGTATGCCAGTTTTAAATATAAAAAACCGAACTATAAACATCCAATCGTAATTAAAACTACCAAACATTAACCAACTTTATTTTTAAATTTTATTCCCACACGAACAGTTATAGAACCATTGGTTATTCGCAACTCCTCCATACACACTTTAATAAGTAATACGATCACTACGATATGATCATTCATTACCCAAAAACTGTTTTATATTGAGAGTTCCGAACAACCAACAGTCCTATTTTAATCAGTATTTAACCTGTATAAAAATCGCTATTTACCTTCCACTAGCCGGCGTCAAGAACCCAGTAGGTGTTCGTGGTCTAGAGCCGTTGGGCGTGGTTCCACTCAACTTGCTTTGAGTGGCATTGGCTCTGGCGATGGAAGCCCGAGTGTTGGTAACTTTGCGCATCGGTATGCGGGATGGAGTGCCCGTGTCGTCTGGAAATGTTTTTGGTTAAGCATTGTTTCTCATTAAAATACCGAAATTTAACGGATCAATTGAGGTCTTAAGGTACAATGGTCTGTGATAAGGAATATTAACTTGACGATATATTTGATCATAAATAATATATCATGCGAAACTAAGAAACACATGTTTACATAACATAACATAAACGTTCACGCCGTTTATCCCCGAAGGGGTTGGCAGAGGTACCAATACTCCTGAAATCACATAGCAAGCGCCATCTAGTTTTCCAGAGAAGGTACCCACGTTTTGCTTAGACAGTGTACTCACGTGATAGGGGGCAGGCCTATCGCCGTTTTGTACGAATACACTGTCACATGACTAAGTACAACTTAGCACTGTGGGTTTCCTCACGATGTTTTCCCTCACCGATAGCAACCATGATAAATTAACCACACATATGACTTTAGAAAAGACAAATTGGTGTAGACCCGTCCCAGGATTGGAACTCACGACATAATAGTCCAGTGGGTAGAACACCCGTCCGAAAAACAGAAGGGCGTGAGTTCCAATCCTGGGACGGGCCTACACCAAAAAAAAAACACATGTTTATATTCATAAAATAAGGGAATGTTCTCAACTTGCGACCTCCAGACTCAGAAGGTTAACCTATAAACTAGGACACAAATGTTGAAACTAAGTCTTATTCATTTAAAGATTATCGATATGAATGCTCTAATAAGGAGACATCTCACATATTATAATAAACGATTTAAAAATCAATTACCGGTGCTATCCAAGGAGAGGTTAGATCCGTGTCGTGATGGTGGTTTAGATCCGGCTCTGGAACCCGGCCTTGACCCTGGACGGGAACCACCAGGGGTCAGCGTTGATCTAAAAAAATAATCACGTTGTCGTAAGTCGATCATTTTACAAAATAAGTATAAGTTTCTTTTAATAATTTTTATTCGTTGTCTTTTTATTGTTTTGGTACTATATAAGTTTAGTTTTTTTTGTTATGTTTGTTTTTTAAAAAGCTTAAGTATGATTTATGAACAAACCTGGGTGCACTTGGTTTCCTATATCTTGAGGTCAGCCCGCTGACTGCTTCGTTATCGCTGAGCGAGTCGGGTGTACCGGCGCTCAGTGACGAGCGTGAGGCGCGGCCGGCCGTACCGCCACCGGACATTGGTACCGAGCGAGCTGTACGCTCTCTTACCTATATATTGAAATATTGTTTTAAAACTATGAATAATAGAATGGCAAAGCTTTTTAAAATCGGTTACTTTATTCAGTAAATTGATTTCAGCAATAGCTGTGTAGCGTGGCGCAAAAAGCAATTTTCAATTAATCAAGAAAAAAAATCAAATTTTTAAGGTGTGAAACAAACAAATTGGGAATCGAACCCACAATGTCTTATTTAGATGCAGATATGTGTGGTTGTTGTAAACTTTTGCATATAAAAACATAAAGTTTCAATTTACATCCAAAAATGTATGCTACATAAGCATGTCTTCATACAAGAGCTCACCTAAATAACAAAGCTATTTCACAATGACAACTGCAAACGAAATCAACTTAGTACAAAACATCTCACATTCACGCGAGCCTCAACAAAATTTACCCAAGTAAATCCTGGCGATTGCTGGTGGTGGTGATACTGGTGGGACCCCGGTGTTGTAGAACCTTGAGACCTTGAGTGTCCATATATGAACGCCTGCTTAGTTCCATGTGTCGATCCCACATGAAGAGGGTAAGAGCACGGTAACTCCTCTCGTTGTCTTAAAGCCTCGAAAATTGGTCTCAGTTGCTCCATAAACTCCTCAGCTAAACGCATCAATACAAAACCGAACAACGAATTAAGCAACGAAGAGACGATTCATTTAAAGTGCCAATCGGTGTTTCGGTTTTATTTATTCCCCCTTTTTTGTAAACGTTTAAGTAAAATTTTTAACGCGACGTTTTTAGGATTGAACGAATTAGCGGAGGATAGATAGGAGCGGGTTGGGAACGTACGATGATACATTACCATGTTATCCATAATGCGATGCGGTGCCACCTCTCCAAATGCATAATTGCGAATGAACAAAAACCACCATAGCTACAATGAGCCGTGGCCACTTAAACATAGCTCAAAAACAACACTAAATGCCAAAAAAAAACAATCAACAAACTACGAGCTCAAGACATGCTTCCGTGAATGGCAGAAAAAAACAAGCGTATTCAAAATACCTGTACCCTTCAACACTACTGTGCTCTTATGAAGTATGTGCGTGATTTATCTAATTTACCTTACATTTTATCTGTAGGGTAGAAATACATTTTAAAATTCGCTAGTTCATTTACCTTCATGATAGGTCCAGTTGATGGAGGCGTGTTAGTGTTAGAGCGGGGCGTTCGCGGTCTAAACGCGGCCATGCTCTGAGATACGCCATCAGCCAAAATAAATTGTTCTCGCAGTTCGATGTTGGTTCGTCCTTTGGCTGCATGCGGCGGCATCCGGCACGGGCACAAACAGGGCAGGGAAGGGATAAGGTGGCAAACGAAAATCGTTTGATAATTGGATGGAAAGAAAACAACACCGAAAAGTGTTCAGAGAAAACAGGAGAGCGTGCAGGTTGCGAGGGAAGAAAAAAAAACAACAAACAAAATCAGAACAAGTAAAAAAAAAAAACAGTACAAAAATATTAAAATAAAAAGTGCAATTAGGAATAGGAATAACATAACACCATTAGTATATTCTCTCACCAAGTTTGTTAAAAGCAAGGGCCAAATAATTTTATCCAATATATTGTTTCAAATAGTAAATACTAAAACAATGGTGCAGTGCAGTAATTTTGTATTATAATTTTACTACTTCATTGCACATTAATGAATGTTATGCTGCTTTATGCAATATATGGTAACACTGGATAAACAAATGCACTTGCTTTTATGCAAAAAGTTAGTTGCCCATAAATATGTAAAACTAATTACATTGCAAATTAAACCACGACATGCTTAATCATGAAGCGTAAAATAATCTACAGACATTAGCATCTACACCATATAAAATGGCCACATTGATACAACTACGCGTAGAAGATTCCCATTGAATAATTTTATAATTAATGGGGATCTTCAAAATACAACATTGCATAAAAAGTAAAACTTTGAAGCGACAATGTTTATTTTTGATATACTATTAAAGATTAACCATTTTATTATGTTTGATTTTAATGAAATGAAATCTATTTATTTTCTATAGTTATTTTTTCCAATGAAAGTTTAAATTTTGAATTATAAATGATTAAATCTTTGATAGTATTGATCAATATCTCACCAAATGGGCAACAAGCCTCATGCTGTTCCGGCTTGTTCGGATCAGGTATCGGTAGCACTAATGTAACTACACATGGTAAGGTTTCAGGATAAACGTAATTTAATAATGAAATAAAATAACCGATGGTTTTAATGGGACCAAGGATGAAGGATTAAAGGGAAGCGAGTATACAAATTAGTAAATTAGTAGCAACATCAATATAAAAAATGGCAGTCTGTCAATGTTCACTTTAGCCATAGGAAAGAAATTGATTTGTGTGTAATTTTACTAGCATTTTGTTGCTATACAGTTTAATGTGAATTTATTAAACTAGTGACAGTTTGGGTGAATTAATTAAACTAAATCCGATAAAATTTTATTTGCTATTTATAATTTGAAAATACATTAATTTTTATTTAATTATTTCTTTTCATAGTCAATAAAACTGAAATCATCGTAATTTTCTGATACCGTTTCAAAATGTTAATTTCGTTATATCGGTATCGGTATTACTCAGAGCAGACAACACTGCTTAACTGCGCATGTCAGAAACGTCATGTCAAATTGATCGAGTTCCATTCCATTGAAGAAGCGTCGGAAAATAGAACAATGGATATGTATCGTGCTATTTAATATATGTGAATGTTTGTAATTTACTACGTGTTATTTGAAAATAATTGATTTAAACGATGGCGGGGACCATCATTGAAAATTTGAGTGGCCGAAAACTGGCAGTTTTAGTAACGTTTTTAATGCTATGTCAAATCGCGTGTTTTCTCATTGGAGGTTTGGTGGCTCCTACGCCGGCGAATACTCAAAATATCTTGGGTACAGTGTGCTTGGATACTTCTAAAGTGAAGAATGATACTTCTGTTTGGTTTCACGTTCGAGGAAAAGGCAAATGTAAGACGGTGGAATTAAGTAAACTACATCAAGATTTTTCGGGCACAGACATAGTTTTCGTATTCCAAATGCCGATACCCCGTGAAAATATGCTACTAGATTATTCCAGATGGCAACAAAATCTCATCGGCATTCTCCAGGTCGATATTTGGTACAATTCTCAGATGGAAATGAAGCCTCGCAGTGTCATAACATTGGACGCGCGTCTTGCGTACCGAAACAAAGGGGATCCAGAAGACGAATGGAAGCTTTACACGCAATCCGTAGAAAAACGCAACATAGACTGTGATATTGATGTGAAAACTGATGAATACTTGTACAACTGTAGTACTATACCACTATTTGAGCTTGGATCATTACACCATGATTACTATTTGCTCAACATAAGACTGCCAGCTGATAAACCAGACATGAATGCTAACATTGGCCACATCCAGGACATGTGGTTAACAGTCATTAACCAAAATGGAGGATTCACTATGGTGTGGTTATCTTTGAAAACTGTGTTCTTTCCTTGTATTGTAGCCATCCTAATTTGGTTTTGGAGAAGAGTGCATATGTTGCAGAGGCAGCCAGTGCTGCTAGAAAAGATGTTGTTAGCCTTAGGGCTAGCCCTTTGCCTTATCAACATGCCCATTGAGTATCTGACACTAACCTTGGACCTGCCTTTCATGTTATTGCTGGCTGACATAAGACAAGGTTTATTCTATGCCACACTCTTTTCATTCTGGTTAGTGTTTGCTGGCGAGCATATGTTAATTAAAGATATATCTTCACAAAACTCTCTAAAACAATACTGGCGACATTTAAGTGCAGTTGCGATGGGTTGCCTCTCATTGTTCATATTTGACATGTGTGAACGCGGAATACAACTGAGAAACCCTTTCTATTCTATTTGGGTTACTGATATAGGAACTAATTTGGCTCTGACATTCATCATCCTGGCTGGCATATCTACTTGCATTTATTTCTTGTTCCTGTGCTACATGGTTTGGCAGGTATTCTCAAATATTTCAATTAAACGGGAATCTTTACCAACTATGTGTTCTGTTCGCCGTTTGCACTATGAAGGGATTGTATACCGATTTAAATTCCTTATGTTAGCGACACTTCTGTGTGCTGCTTTAACAGTTATCGGCTTTATACTAGGACAAGTAGCTGAAGGGCAATGGAAATGGGATGAGCATATTGAATTGGAATACACATCAGCATTTTTCACTGGAGTATATGGCATGTGGAATATTTACATCTTTGCCCTACTTGTTCTTTACGCCCCGAGTCACAAACAATGGCCTGTCGTTGTCAATCAATCCGACATGCAAAATCTGAGTGAGGAAATTGAATTCAGTGCTCTTCCAAATGAGGGTTCTGTCAGTGAAATATCCTCATTGACATCTTTCTTACGCAAAACAACAGTGGACTAAATGAGTCATTCTATTATACTCTGTAGAATTCTGTAGCCATATTTATCATAAGTAAACATTAGCTCATGTTAACTTAACCTGTTTGCCATATATTAAATTTATCAGATAGCTTTGAGATAAGATTAACTTAAAAACATAAATGGAAACTTAAAATAATCTTAAACTTGTGTAATCTCATATTATTTTAAGCATTGCATGTATTATGATTCTCACGTCATCACTACCTTTTTTGGGTTGCCTAATGATTTTAATATGTTAATTTGTAAGGAAAACCAGTATTTTTTATATTAACTTAATTTTAGACAAGACTAGTTTTTAGGATGGTAATTTCAACACTATTTTTTTATGTGTAATGTTGTTCTGTGATAATATATTGACTATTCCGACATTTTTGATACTTCCTCTTCTCTGACAAGACTTAAAGGATCTAACGTAGAACAATAAATAGTTTTAGAAATGTAATTTGTATTTTGTATGGAAATTAATAAATTAATCATTTTTAATGTGATTTTTAGTTTTATTTAATTGGTTAGACATTTTTGTCCCCCGTTATAAATGAACTAGAGTTTTGAACAGATGCGATCAAAAATCCAGTCACATTCATTTTATTATGACGACACATTGTTAATGTTTAATAAATTTGTTAATAACAATATTATCCCCGAGATTTTGATTGACACTTTGGCTTACACAATAATATTTCATTAAAATGACATAGTTTCACAAGCATTAATTGTGGGCTTATATTGCAACCTTGTTGAACCTAGTAATAATATTTAATCAGGAAGACAAGCTCAATGAAAGACAAGTGACCGTTGGTAATTTGAATACGACAGGTTTAACATGACTATTTAAAAAAAAAAGACTTACATTATGAACTGATAAATTTCTATATAAATAAAATCTAATATAAGCCCACAACTAAAACTTAATTATGATAAATAATAGAGTGTAGCTAAGAGTGGTACATGAACTGTCCTTATTCTATATTTTTGGATATACATACATAAACCCACAAACTGAGCATACAAAAAATATATTTATTAGCTTTTAGTGTGACTCTCGGAAAGGTTAACTCATCATCATCATACACTCACGCCCCGATTACAAACCCAAAAAGGGGTAGCAACGTTTCTTCAATTAAGAGATGTTACTTATTTTAAATTAACTATTCAAATTTTGAAACGACGGATTTATCTATGGTCAAACTCTGAATAATAGTAGATGGGAATCGTAGTGAAGATATACATAAAGTGATTTGATGAAAGCATTGCAGATAGTGTTGGTGCAATGATGGAACAGTGTATAGTACATACACAGAAATTCTAGCTATATTATACTAATTTTACTCTTAGCTTCACTCTTAGTTGGACTTGCAATATACTTAAAATAAATATTTCGGTAATATAAATCTTTTGTTCAAGACAGATTAGTTCATTACCAGAAGTAAAAAAATCTGTTAATATTCGAAATCCCTGTAAAGTAATTGGTTTAGTAGACATTTTTCGAAAAGCTGAAAATGTATTTTCTTAATGGCCCAGAATTTAAACTAATTTACTAAAAATACTAGGATTAAGTACATTTTAGTTTATTTTTACTTTAAATTTAGATGAGACGCTAACTCTAAGAATGAGAAATTAAAAAAGCCACGAGGTAGGGCGGTTTTTGTTTCCGCATGAAGATGCCGGGAAAAGTTCTTGATATTTTTGGCCCTGGTTACAAGTTCTATAAAGCCAAAGTTTTTTTTTATCTATATTGGTTTGTAGTAAAATTTCAAGCTCTTATCTTTGGCCAACGAAACCACATTTTCAGCCACACTTCCTACACATATAAAAATAGCACATACCTCTGCAAGGATCGTTCTTGACGAGGAACTCATCCAAGGCGACCCATCCACCACCCACTCGGACCATCACGGTCGAGCGGAGGATTCGAACCAGACGGAGTTTTTGGGAGTCGCCGAACTATTAGGAATGGTATATTTTTAATAACTATGGGAGAAACTATTTACTTACTATATTGTGAGTTTAATGCTCCTTAAGAGCACATTTCTATGACGAAGTGATCTTAAACATTTTAAACATTAAGAGGTGGGCTTGATTTTGATTGCCAATATTTTTTCACACAGTGTAGAAAGGAGCTAGTGTGAATTAAATATTTTACCGATATGTGTGATGTTATTCGAAATTTTATAGAATACTCAGTATTTGTAAATTTTGATTCTTCGACAGTCAGTTGTTTTATACCAAATTTACAATTTTATACTAAAAAAAAAAACTTGATTATGACTTACCCTCGGTTTCTGTAATAATAGCAATACTAATTTCAAAAGCGCTTGTGAAACCGAAAGTTTATTCAATCAAATGGGAAAGAGTAATCATTAGCCGAGAAGGGAAATGATTTAGTTCAGTGTTCATTGCATAACACGGCTACTATAATATGAAATAAAATGGCAAATAAACATGTTTTCTTTCTTTCTTTCTTATGTCCTAAGTTTCGTATAAAATAATATCTTTCGTTGTTTAACAAAATATTACTTACCCTATATTTCCCTTCTCCGACCTGGAACACCCTGAACTTCTGTCTGCAAGTGCAGAGCATCACCAATCTCTTAACTTCGTCGTGGATCTTGTCAGCGTCCGTTGGAGGCCCGCGTCTTTCCACCTTTGAGGTAATACAAACAATTTATTGTAGGCCACAAAATATATCATAAATTAAACTATGTATAGAAATTCGATTTTTGCGTAAGTTGCCAGGTAACTATGCTCAAGACAGGGGCGGTTGTAAATAGGTATCAATATCAATACTTCATTTTGTAATTTTGCTCCTGTCTACTTTCACAAGCGATAGAGGATTTATTGGATCTTAGCTTCAATCAGCAACTAAACTTTGTAAATTAGTTTACATACATACACCTACTCACGGCTATAAATCCCTAGAAGGGGTAGCCAGAGCTAACGAATTAGAAATTCCTCAGCCACTTTTGGAAGTTGCGTGGGGAAAAGATGGTAAAATAAAGGTTGTTGGTGATGGGTCTCCAACCGCATCGCCCAAAATTAAATTAGTTTCTCTTTAAATTTAACTTCATACGTATTTTCATCGTTAATGAATCTTTATATTCAAACCCAAAACATGAGAAAGTATTAAACGAAATGATTACACATATTTTCTGTATTCGAACCATGTCTTGTACCATTAATTCTGTATCCTAAAAATATCATACAAAAATTCTTACCCAATCAGGTCTCAAAGCGGCGATGAACTCCTCCCAGTCGATGAGACCGCCTCCGTTCCTGTCGAAGAGATCGGCCACCGCGCCCATCTCTAGGCGGGATGTGTCGAATTCTGGGAAAATTGGAGATCAGTTAAGATTTATAAAAGAAAAGTATATATTTCGATAAGGAATGTCAATAAGGGGCGATCCATTAATTACGTCACACC
Source organism: Bedellia somnulentella (assembly GCA_963576735.1). NCBI lineage: Eukaryota > Metazoa > Arthropoda > Insecta > Lepidoptera > Bedelliidae > Bedellia > Bedellia somnulentella. The sequence continues at coordinate 12,362,450 of OY755193.1, forward strand.
AATTTCATGATTTTTTGACCCCTCCCTCCCCCCTTGTCACACTTCGTCACAATTAACTACACCCTCCCCCCTTAGTGTGACGTCACATTTAGGTTTTTAGTTCAGGAGAAACTGAAATTACAACATCACTCTGAAACTAACTTTTAATGCTTAAACGCTTACGGCGTTGTAAATTGAGACTTATTGCGTTTGAAATACATTCGCTATTTCGAAAACAATTATTCATTAAACTCTGCCAGAAAAATAGTATCAAATTTATAGGCAACGAATACATCCAAACAAATCCGAGTATGTTGAAGATTAGTTTAGTATAATAATATAATAATTATACAAAGTTAGTTAACAACTGAAATATTTTTTAAAACTTAAGTAGATTGAAACATTGTAGTGAGGGTTGTGAGGTCACAAACATGGAACTCCTCCCTCCCCCCTGTCACGATATGTCACATTTTGTGGACCCCCTCCCCCCCTTGAGGTGTGATGTAATTAATGGATCGTCCCTAAAGCCTGTATATTGCGAATAGGCTATTTGACTAAGTTTTGAAAACTATCTTACGGTGTTAATTTGTTTATAAGGAGCCCTAAAAAAACATTTTTCTGTCTTCATTTTAGCTATTTTATTAAAAAATCGAAAAAGAAAATGCAATATTCAAATGTGCCGCGAAAACGCGACTTTAAGTAATATGGCGGCTGCTGCACAAATGACGTCAATTCCGCAAACACCAATGAGCGAAGCGATACACAGACAGTTTATGTGCAATCTACGTCATTATAGAAATAGCCAATCACGGTCGTTTTTAGTCACGTCACGTGACAGTTGCATCAAAAATACTTATTTTAGAAGACGGATTTTTAGTGAAATAATGCAATATTTTTATCTCGAATTATTACATATTGCTCCAAAAAAGAAATATTAAGACTAATGAAATAAAAGAAATGTATATTTTTATTACAGTCAAATAGCCTATTATACCTACGTAACTAGTGAGTTTTTTTGTAATTCATTGAGCTTGGTACTAAGTTATGAGTATCGTTGGCTTTATTATTATAATTATAACTGCTCTATAAAATTCTTTTGACAACAAGTTTTTGGCTTATAAGCAGTAAGAAAAGTTTCAGACGAAGTTATCGTTTTTGCATTGAAGAGTAGAACTACTGTGATTTTTATCGAATGCACCACCATATTACCACCACCATCGAAGCCACTATATTATATTTTAACATAATACATAAAAGTTCACGCCGTTTATCCCCGAAGGGGTTGGCAGAGGCACCAATACTCCTGAACTCATATGGCAGCGCCATCTAGTGTCCAGAGAAGGTACCCACGTTTTGCTTAGACAGTGTACTCACGTGATAGGGGGCAGGCATATCGCCGTTTTTGCACGAATACACTGTCACATGACTAAGTATAACTCAGCCATGTGGGTTTCCTCACGATGTTTTCCCTCACCGTTAACAACCATGATAAATTAACCACACATATGACTTTAGAAAAGACAAATTGGTGTAGGCCCGACCCAGGATTGGAACTCACGCCCTTCTGTTTTCGGGCGGGTGTTCTATCATGTCGCTATTATATTTTATATATTATATTTTAACTATCTCATTTTTACTTTATGCTGGCTGAATCGAGTTTAAATTAAATAGTAAATACTTACTGGTATTAATAATTCCGTCGATGAATTCGTTCCTGGGTATCAAGCCGTTGTTGTCTTTGTCCATCTTGCGGAACAGGTCCGTGAGGCGGGACTTCTTGTGGTTCATGAACTTCAGGAACTGGGGACAAACATTTACGTTAGTTGGGTTTATGTAAAGATTCGGCATGGCTTTGCAAGGTATTATATTTTAATGAATTAAATACATTAAAGTTAAATTTTTCAAGTTCGAAATATTTTTGAAAGTACTTTCTATTGATCTGGATATCACTTAACACAAACTGTCAAACTATGTTAACACATAAATATACTAAAATAAATAATGTTTGACGTTGTACAAGACATAATGGAATGGCCATTATGTCTTGTACATCCTACTGTTTTAATTAACGTACTGACCTCACCATTCAAAGGTTGTCTGGAAGAGATTGCTTAAAGCAATAAGACCGCCAATTGTACTTCTAGTTAATAAATGATATGTATAAAATGTTTATATCTGTGATGTACAATAAAGAGTTTTCTATTCTATTCTATACTGACGGCTAGGACTACCAAGTAATTTTTGCTAGAGCCTCGTAATAAATAACTCCTCAGCCATTTTTGAAATTAATGAGGGAAAAGAAAGTAAAAGTAATGTATTATTGATGATGGGTCTCCAAAGTACCTATATATTTTATTAAGAACCCTGACAAAACCTTTTGTCCGATTGAACACACTTGAGTGATAATGTTTCAAACAGTTTTTTCTAGGGAGTTAACTCCTGAAAATAAACAATATCATTCATCTTAGACATAAAATATTTATTTTATATTAAAAATACATACCCTCTTTCTCCAATCATCCCAACTGAAGTTGGACACACGCTGCAACTCTTTAAGATGAGCCAACCTGTCATGCAGCCTCCTTTGACGTTCCCAACAAAGTAGCCATACATTGCGCCATTTGTCCCAAAGTTGTTTGACTCTCGGTGAGCGGAACTCTGGCTCGGATCCTTTGCTGTTTTTGGGAACGGAAATATATAAAAACAACTGAACTGTCAGAAATTGGCGGGATAGGAAAAGAAAATGGCGCTAAAAATAGTTGTGATTTCTAGCTTTGTGGAAGTACGGAATTAAAAGTGACATAGTTTTTTTTACTATAAATAGCAATAATTAAACAATTATTTAATATTAAACACAGTGGTAGAGTAATTTGATTTATTAAATTAATGAAAAGAATATTTATATATTTTGTGCTTAGAAGTCAATCATATACAAATACATATTACCACAAATTAATGTAATATACAATACAAAATAAAAGATAACGGCAATAATTGAAAATGGAAAAGATATATCTGCTCTTGCTACAAATACACATTTAAAGCTAACTGCAAAATGAACAACACTACAGCACACAGCACACAACACACAAAAAACACACATAAACAAAGGGTAAGGAATATACAATGTTCACACACAAGAAAGGTACTATAAAGGAAATAACCCAATAATACAAAAAAAACTAGGAAAATAGAGCCCCAGAAATGAAATTGATACTTTTCGTACCCAGTGTAAAGTAACAATATTTTTTTTATTGCGAATTTAAAAATTATTAAGACGGCTGTTTAATATTTTTTTTATGATTTAAAATCACAATTTTGTTAAAGAAAATATTTTTAATCGTTTAATTTTCTTCTTTTTTTTACCATTTTTCATAAATCTACTAAAAACAAGATGCATAAGATTGAATAATCATTTATTACCAAAATTAATCATCTTGGATTTTTTTAATCTCTACTTAACTCTTAGGCTTATAACCAAATATTACTTCTAGACTTATTATTTCGACTCTTACCTTCCCTTGGCTGGGAACCTGGGTCCGTAATGTGGAAGATGGCGGTCCGGAGTTTCTCGTCCGGGGCTGAGACGGCTGAACAACACGCATTTTGTAATGATATATTTAATTTTTTTTATTTGGACCGACACCGTTTTAGTTTTGAGGTTATGTTTTATGCGTGGCGAGTTTTTAGGTTATGTTCTTTTATTTGAGGTTAGTTTTGGGGTTAATATTTTGGTTTATTAGACATGCAGTTTTTTTAGTATATTTTAGGATTAGATTTATTGAAGCAATAGATTAGTAACTATTTCCCATAATTGTTGACTGTTTTGTACAGAGTCAAATTTGCAGAATACATAATCTAAAACTACAATCAAATATAAAAGAATAATATTACCTATTCCAATAAATGAATCCGTAAAGTCTGCATTCAGAACGAAAGCATTAAAAACAAAATAAACAATAATATATTCTCTTTTTTGAACAGCTAAAACACAAAACTAATCAATCACTATTGATCTAACTACAAATACATCTAATCTACTCATCATGCATTTCAAATATACCCTCTTTTTTAGACAATAGGGTAAAAAAGCATGAGGCATTCTATTTATTATAAAAAAAAACGTCTGCAAACCTTCCTCTCCGAGTCTGTGAGTGAACTCTGGATCTTCTCGTGAAGAGAACGCACATAGAGACAAAAAGCCACATTTACACAGTGTTAGAGCAAGACAAAAGCATTTTAGAGTGGTTTTTAGATTTAAGAATAGTAGTTTTAGGACACATTCGAAGCAATCAGTTGAGTTAAAGTGTGATTAACATTAACGTAACAAAGCAAAATATTAAATGGGTTAAAACGAACAAAACATGTATAAAAACAACTTAATTCAGTTTGGGTTCCTCAGTTGAAATTTGAATAAGCGGGATTATCTTAGAATCCCACTGAATGATTTTTTGAAAATATGTGATTATTGGTATTTCAAAATCTGCCAGTAATATGAGGGAAAGTTCCCTTACAAAAAGTGGCTATCCATTTGTATAGTTAAAAGGGATTGTCAACTAGTTTCTCAGATTAAAAAATCTTCCTTGCACAAGTTTTTTAAAAAGATGCGTAAGGTATTTACAAGAAACAAGATATCCCTTCATTTATAATGACAATTGAGACCCAAAATAATTAATAGGACAAATACAATATTAAAAAAACTGAACTAATAATCAAATAAAATAAAAAAAAATACACACCTATAACGTCTGCTGCCATAATAATCAGGAGACACAGACCTCTCTCTATTAAGGTCATGTTGAGAGCCTCGTCTTCATATTTCCAATTTTTTTTACATCGGCAACACAGAGGCAAGCGGTAACACCATGCAATGACGTCACAAAATGGCGGTGAATTGCGTTTTTCATTGTGATGGGGGAAAGAAAAAAAACACAAAATAAGGACAAACATAAAGGCAAATAACAAGACAACAGTAACATTCAAAATGGCATTTCTGGTTACAATATTTACTAATTTAATAATTGTACAAAAAATAGTAAGTTTTACTATTTAATGTATTTTAAAATAACCGAACTTAATGTATTTTAAATCATTAAAAGTACAATAATTACTGTCAACAAAACTGTCTTCAAAATATTTTTTTTGTACCAAATATACCATTACAAAATATATACAGTATATGGTCAGTAATGAAATTGTTTCATACCCAGGTGTCGCTCTAGTCGCTATTTTGGCGGAAACCTTTCTTGGCGTAGTGTCGCGACCTTGGCTTTGACTCTTCACCTTTACACGATAAAAAATAATAATTAATTAATGTTCATTATAATAAAATAATAAATACAATATTGCAAGCTCAGTGAGAAGAAAACAGCCTCAGATGCCATGTGCAATTCATAGATTTAAATCTTTAAATGGACATACACCGATATATCTTTTTATAAAGTAATTTGTGAAGCTAATTTATCTGAACTATTAACAGTGATAGACAACATTGTGAGAAAAACCACATAGCTAAGGAATACTTGTCATGTGACAGTGTATTCATACCATGAAGCGATAGGCCTGTCCCCTATCACGTGAATGCACTGTCCATGGATCAAGTTGATAAAATGACATACATACATATACTCACGGCTATAAATGCCTTACGGGGTAGCCAGAGCTTTGGAATGAGAAATTCCTCAGCCACTTTTGGAAGTTGATTGGGGAAATGATGGTAATAATAAATAAATGTTTTTGGTGACAGGTCTCCAACCACATCGCCCAAAAATCACTTAAGAAGCCCCTATAACCTTAGTCGCCTCGTACGTACAATCACCGAAAGAAATGGGGTCGTGCTATTCTAAGCCGACACTATACAACAATTATATAAAATTAATATATTAACTGTAAAAGGGTGTACGAACCTGGTAAGCCTTACAAACGCGGTCCACTTCGGTCTGTCTCTTCTGCGTATGTTCCATCAACTCCTTGTGATCCTCTATCAAGCCTTCCAGCAGTTCTATCGATTCTGGGAGGGGTTCGGTTTCCATTGCTACAGATAAATACATGATATTAATATTGTTTGGCTTTTAGATCTTAATAGCATGGTTCCTATGTAAAGCTATACTAACAAGGGAAAAATAGAATATATAGATACATCGCACGCTTGATACTACAGTGACCTTTGTCAAAATTTTGATGAATTGAGTTACAATACTTCACAGACCTTAAAAAGCATGCTCTACAACATAAGCACGAGAAATCACCCGTATTCTTAGAACAATTAGGTTCAATTTCACTTGGGTCTTTATCGTCTCGTATTCATATGTTGTAGAGCATGCTTTTTAAGGTCTGTGAAGTATTGTAACTCAATTCATCAATTTTGACATAGCTCACTGTAGTATTAAGCGTGCGACATATACTTACGGCTTTAACTCCCAAAAATGAGTAGCCAGAACCGCATAATTTCAAATTAATCAGTCGCATTTGAAAGATTAGTGTTTAAACGATTGTTGGAGATGGTTCATCTGCCAAATCACCCATCAATGGCTTAAAAAAACCTAAACCCTTAGTCGCTTCGTACAAAACCTTCGAGAAGAGACGGGATGATATTCTAAACCGACTCTAAAGGGATACTTTAATTACTATAAAAATAAAGCATTCATATTTTTAATTCAAAGAAAATTCTAATATTGGATAGATGCAAATAAAATCTTCAGGTAATAAGCCAAAAATTCTTACTATCATACAGCTGAAACATTTAAATTGAGTCCATAAAATAAAATACTTACAAATAAGGTTACTCTCGAGTCCGGCAAGCCATTGTAACAGTTCTTCCAAAACGAGGTCCAAATCTTTGAGACTCTGCATATGAGATTCCAGTTTGGTTCCCCTCTGCATTGCCCATTGCCAGACCTTAACAGATAAAAATAATTTAAATCTTTTTGGTCATGAAAACCTCATGTGGGGATTGTTACTGATAAATAAAGAATAAATAGAGGAAAGAAAAATTTTGACACAGGCGGGAATCGAACCCGCGACCTCGGGTATACGCCCCCGTTGCAATTTCGCGCTGGCAGCTATTGACACGGTAGCTCAATTGGCAGAGCGTCGGGGCGTATACCCGAGGTCGCGGGTTCGATTCTCGCCTGTGTCGAAATTTTTCTTTCCTTTATTTATTCTTTATTTATTAGATAAAAATAAGTTTTAAATTGATCGAAGTTGACTTTGACATAATGAGTTTGATGTTAGTTTGGAAGTTGAATCAGTAGGGAAAATTGTAACTGTGTTTCTTAATTTACTTTGAGCTCATCCTATGCATGACAATGCATATAGACTGAGTCTTTCCATACATTAACATAACATAACATAATAACATAAACGTTCACGCCGAATATCCCCGAAGGGGTTGGCAGAGGTACTAATACTTCTGAACATCACGTGACTTTGTCACCAGAGTACCCACGTTTTGCATGGACAGTGTACTCACGTGATAGGGGGCAGGCCTATCGCCGTGCGGACATTAACAATTATTTCAATAATTTCAGTCATTTAAGAGTTATACTTTTTTGACGCTTCTATAGGAATTCATACAAAATTCGGGATAACTGTTATCGTATATGATAATCCGGTGTATAAGCTCCCCTTTTACCTAAAATCCATCAAGATCTGTCAAGTAGTTTTTACGTTATGTGCAATCATACATAACTTTCAAAAAAGAAATTTCGCCTTCTTACCCAAAATAAATCGTATTCAATCGATTTGTTTTGGGTAAGAAGGCGAAGCAAAGTACTGCATATCCCTAAAGTACCGCCTTTCCCTTAAATACCGCCTATGCCTTAAGTACCACCTATCCCTCAAATACTGCCTATACCTTAAATACCGCCTATCCCCTAAGCTGATTAGGTATAGCGAATACAGTCTCGTCTATGGTTTATTTATATCTTTATTTATATCTTTATAATATACTATGCTTTATTTTGACTAATTATATGCTTATATTTTATTAATTCCTGTTTATTATGATAATTATATTAGTATTTTGTTTTTGGGTTTATGTATTATGAATGAGACCGTATGTCATTTTATTGTCAGGTGCTAACTGAAAATCAGTGTTGTGAGGTTACACTCACAACAATACGCTGAGTTAGCAACCCTTTCGTTGCAAGATTTAATTTTTATCTGGATTTACTGTGATTGTTGTTTGTTTTTGTGTTTAAGTGTTTTAAATTTGTATGCAACGAATAAATATTTTCTTTTCTTTTCTTTTTTTTCTTTTATTTGGAAAGTACTATTATAGCACAGATAGACAGATATTTTCATTAAAGTATAGATAAATATATAGATATATATCTTACCTCATCCCACCGACTCTGTATAATAGTAATCCAGTGTTTAATAACATTAACGGCATCGGGATGCGCTTTTCCAAGAATATCTTTAGCCAAAGCGATTGTATCGTCTTTATCTATCATCTTCTCTTTCAACTCTCTTATGAACTTCTCATGTTCCCTCAACTGCTGTTGAGTTTCTATATCTCCTTCTGGCAGTTGTCCCGAGAATCGAAGTTTGGTTTCGGCGTCGGAGAGCCATTCGAGCAGCATGTTCACCGATTTGTGCAGTTTTTCGGCCTGTAGTCGAAAATATTATATGGGTAAGTTTATGGTAAAATACGTTGATAGATTAGTGGGATTATCACTGGTGTGAAAACAGGAGATGTGAGATAAAATACTGCATCAGGTCTACACCAATGTATATACATACTAGGCTAGCCAGAACTTCAGACTAAGAAAGTCCTCAGCCACTTTTAGAAGTTGAGTGAGGAAAATATTTGAAAATAAAATTTGTTACTGATGGGTATCCTAAAGCATCACCCAAAAATCTACACCAATATATCTTTTCAAAAGTCATATTATTCAAATTCAAATAGTTTATTAACGAAAATCTAACGATTTTATTATAATGACATTATACAAACAAAAACTGTGGTTAACTTTAATACAGTGCAATTTTTAAGATATTTGCTGCCGATCTATGTGTAGTTAATTTATCAAGATGAGTCAAAAAAAAAGAGGACGGCTCCATAATTTTTTTATAATGAAATTTCATCCAAAAAAATATTAAAAATGTTTTTAATTTTTAGTTAAATATATATATAATCACCTCTTTCAAAGCCCCTTCCAATCGATGTGACTTGTTCTCACTGAGCGATTGCACGGAATCCCAAGCTTGTTTCAACTCGTCGCATTGTTGACGAATTGCGCCCGCATCTTCACGAGGGACCTGCAGAGATGATAAAAAAGATGATGGAGAGGTGGGAATTGAGAATAATAAAAGTATGATTGGAAAAGTTTTTTAGACAATTTTTTGATATTTCCGAATTTGTAAAAAAATCGGAGGTAGGGAACGCAAACACTGCTCAAAAGTGTAAAAGAAACAAAGGATAGAAGAATTTCGCGCTGGCAGCCATTGACATGGTAGCTCAATTGGCAGAGCGTCGGGGCGTATACCCGAGGTCACGGGTTCGATTCCCGCCTGTGTCGAAATTTTTCTTTCCTTTATTTATTCTTTTTTTATTAATTTTTAGGTGTCAAAATTCATGATAGAAACTAAAAGTTACAGTAAGGATAGATGATAGACAATTGTACAAGCCTGATCAAATCAATATGGATATAATCCACAAGTCAATTTATATTGAAATTTAGATAAAGTTATCCTCAAAATGAGTGAAAATAATGATTTGTAGCGTGGGAGACTAACTCTTCGATACATTAAATAACATACAACACACATATAAATAACACCCTAGATTACTTAGATAATATTTGTCAAAGTAAAATGAATCTTATACCGTTGTCTCAAGGTCTCTTCCGGTCTTCAGCACCGATTGCATCTGTTGTTCACGTGAATGAAGATCTTCTTCGAATTGCTGCAACAAAATAAAGGTAATGTTTTGAGAAAACCGTGATAGCCCAGTGGGTAGAACACTCGGTTATCGTGCAAACGACTAGTGTTCAAATCCTGGGTCGGGCTTACACCAATTTGTCTTTTCTAAAGACATATGTGTGGTTAATTTATCATGGTTGTTAACGGTGAGGGAAAACATCGTGAGGAAACCCACATGGCTGAGTTGTACCTAGTCATGTGACAGTGTATTCGTACAAAACGGCGATAGGCCTGCCCCCTATCACGTGAGTACACTGTCCATGCAAAACGTGGGTACTCTGAACACCAGGTGACAAAGTCACGTGATGTTCAGAAGTATTAGTACCTCTGCCAACCCCTTCGGGGATATTCGGCGTGAACGTTTATATTTATGTTTATTATGTTTATGAGAAAAGTCATAAATATTATAATGATGATCATATTTTTGAGTAACTACCCGCTTTAAGTATAAAAGAAATTATTTTATAATCACACATTTCAAACCATTTATAGTGACCTTATCTACAAGTTTATTTTAAATATATATTTCATCAAGTGTTTTAAATTCTAAATCTAACATGTTTAATCAATTTCTACATCTACATACATGTACTCGCTGTGGCTATAAATCACAAAATGCGGAAGCTAAAGTCTTAAATTCATTCTCAGACACTTTTGAAAGTGGATTAGGAAAAGACATGGTAGAATAAAAAGGATTTTTTGTGCCTAGTCTCTCGCCGGAAATCCAAAAAAATCTTAGTCGCCTCCTATGACACCCGCAGGTAGAAATAGTTCAGTACTATTCTAACCCACTCCACAACAAAAAAAAACCTATAAAATAAAAAAAAAAACATACTTTATGTTAGTAACATACATACATATATATACTCACGGCTATAAATCCCTAGAAAGGGGTAGCCAGAGCTAAGGAATTAGAAATTCCTCAGCCACTTTTGGAAGTTGCGTGGGGAATAGATGGTGAAATAAAGGTTCTTGGTGATAGGTCTCCAACCGCATCGCCCAAAATCCCTTTAAAGCCCCCAATACCGTTAGCCTTCTCTTACGTACACCCACCGGAAGAAATGGGGTAGTGCTATTCTAAGCCGACACTACACGCCCAATATGTTAGTAAATAAAAAATAAATAAAGGAAAGAAAAATTTCGACACCGGCGGGGCGAAAAGATGTTTTTTTTTCCTTTATTTATCTTTTATTTATTAGTAATAATTCCCACATGAGGTTTTCATGTCAAAAACATTCAAATCATACCTTGTGTTGTTCAATAAGCGCCATAACGGTATCCAAATCGCCGTGAACCTTGGAATCGCCGCTCAAAGCCTTATTTTGTCGTTTCAGCCATTCGAGCAACGCCGACATCGCGTCTTTGAACTGACCCGAATAGAGGAGGGCCTCTTCTAACTTGCGTTGTCTGAAATTTAGGTTTTTTTTGGTATTTCGGAAAAAAAATTTTTTTGTTACAAGGCATATATTTCTCTAAGTAAAAAAAAAATTTCTGAGTTTCGCGTAAAGTTCTAAAGTAATAAAACTTACCTGTCAACAGCCTTCGAGCAAACCGAAGTCCATTTCCCCTTAAGTTCAGCCAACATATTCCTCAGCGTTGGCTCATCACCCTTCGGAGCCTTATCTTTGAGGAGCTTTCCGGTCTTCATGGCCTGGTCGTACGAAGGCTGTTTGGCCGCTAGAGCCTTTTGGAATTCGCGGTGTTTGCTTAGTCTGCGGAAGGAAATTGGGGTTTTAATGTGTGGAAACAGGTTTTTTGAGGATGGGGGAAAGATGAAGTTGTATTAAAATAAATAAAGTATGAAAGCTATTATTACATTTTTTAAACTTCAAAAATTGGTTGCCTGTATAAGTCGGTATACGGGCGAAAGTTTTACGTGACAACGACTTTGAGTGATAAAATAATTTTAGGAAGAAGGATGAAATTATGTCTGTCTCTCTCGCTCTTAGGCGGGCTAACCATGCCCGAGTGGAAGGGACGCGTGCCTCTCACTCGCTCTCATTGTGAGCGCATAACGTGAGCGGAGCGTAACGCAGTTTCTTGAAGTGTCACCCGGCAAATCAATTTATAAGACGTTGTCACGTCAAAACAATCCAATGTTTTGTTACTCAAAATCATGCAATTTAGTTACTGCACTGGTGAATATAAAAAATACAACAAACATACAATACGGTTTTAAAAGGGCAAAAGTTTACAAAAAATATAAGTATTAATGTTTTTCGACACGGTTGACTTCAATCAATCCATTACAAACAAAATAACCTCACTCACCTCTGTTTAATCTTGTCAGGATCGTTGACCGTGGTTTCCGAGTTCAGCTGATCAAGTTGCTCTTCGGTTTCATTCAACCAACTCATCAGGTTGTTCCTGGACACATACATATTGTTAAAATGTTGACAGTTATATTACAGATACATGAGAGATATACTAAAGTTATACTGCTTTTAGCTTAAGATGTCTGGGACATACTTCAAGAAGAACAAAAAAGCAAGAAAGAACACGTTCTAAGTTTATGGGTTCACATACTAATTCTATTTGTTATAATTGATTGTTATTCAATAATGATGAAATTTAAAGTAATTAGGTGTTGAGATTTAAATCACTCTTTCACTGTCTCTGTATCTGAGATCGAATATTACTATAGATCCACAGTTCTATACAAAATATAACATACATACATACATACATATACTCACGGCTATAAATCCCTAGAAGGGGTAGTCAGAGCTAAGGAATTAGAAATTCCTCAGCCACTTTTGGAAGTTGATTGGGGAAAAGATGGTAATAATAAATGTTTTTGGTGACGGGTCTCCAACCACATCGCCCAAAAATCACTTAATAAGCCCCTATACCCTTAGTCGCCTCTTACGATCACCCACGGGTAGAAATGGGGTAGTGTTATTCTAAGCCGACACTACACGGCGATTATATTACACCAGTTACTCAAATATACAGCCGTGATAGCCCAGTGGGTAGAACACTCGGTTAACGTGCAAGCGACTAGTGTTCAAATCCCGGGTCGGGCCTACACCAATTTGTCTTTTCTAAAGACATATGTGTGGTTAATTTATCATGGTTGTTAACGGTGAGGGAAAACATCGTGAGGAAACCCACATGGCTGAGTTGTACTTAGTCATGTGACAGTGTATTCGTACAAAACGGCGATAGGCCTGCCCCCTATCACGTGAGTACACTGTCCATGCAAAACGTGGGTACTCTGAACACCAGATGACAAAGTCACGTGATGTTCAGAAGTATTAGTACCTCTGCCAACCCCTTCGGGGATATACGGCGTGAACGTTTATGTTTATGTTTATGTTTATGTAGTTACTCAAATATTTCTTTTGAAAACTAACTTTTAACCATACCAACTTAAAATATTTATTGTAAAAAAATGCCTAAATTGAAATGGTCCTAACTCATAATTTCATAGATGATCGAAAACGTCACCCAAACTCACCACATATCACTGAACTCCTTAGCCTCCTTGAACCCATGGTCCAAAGCCCTGGTCCTCTCAGCAGCTTTGGAAACCACTCTCTCCCACCGATGCTGAACCGAAACGAGTAAGTTCTTTATCAAGATCACGTCCTGTTTCTGACTGAAGTACTTGAGATGGGTCCCCTTCTTGTCCAAAAGGAGCATTGTTTCGCGATGAGTCGCTATCTCCTTTTGGAAGGCCTTGTGCTCTTCGATTTGGACTGTGGGAGAAATTTTGTTGTTTTATATTACGGTTAAGTGTGAAACTTCAGTAGAATATTACGGCTACCTCTAAAAATGGTAACCCTCCGGGATTACTTTGATTATATTTATGTAGAGTCGGAAACTCTATTAATATCCTAAACTCATCAAACTCAGCGTCTGCAGCCTAATTTAGTCAGAAAAGTAAATTTAGTAACTAGAACACAAAACCAGTAGAACAAACTCTGTTATTCATCAAAGTGTCCATAACTTTAAACACTTGTTTAGAAAGAAAGAAAGAAAGAAAGAAAGAAAGAAAAACATTTATTCGTTGCTACACACGTATAAAAGAGGACACAGCACAAAAATAAGTATATACAACCACACAGAAAAATAATAATAAAAAGACAATATCATACACACTAATTCCAAGATATAAAAAAAACTATAGCCGTATAACCTGCGTAACCAACGAATATGGAAGCTGCCTCAGCATTATCGTTGTGAAGTAAATGAATACCTCACAACACTGATTTTCAGTCAGCCCCAAAATAAAAATATATAAAAGAAGAGACGTCACAATATCATGATAAAAAAGAGAACTTATAACATACTCGTATAAATAATAGCAGTAGAAAGTACCGCGTTACTAAGTTTGGCGTTGGGCAAAGTCTTCTCGCATCTCAAGTTTTCTAACTACCAATTAAACATTTATAGCCATAATTTCATATAAAATAAAACGACTATAACCAGATCCCTTACTGATGTGTGTGTCCATAACCCTGGACATACATACATACAAATTCTCACGACGTTAGTTCCCATTGGGGTAGGCAGAGACTATCGATCGCCACTTTGTACGATCCTGGCAAACCTCTCTAGCTTCATTCACATCCATCAATCTTTTCATACATGCTCTTTTATTCTTCGTACTTCGGACACCTGCCTTTTTGAGCACATTTTCTATTTGATCTAAATGTGTCCTCCGAGGTCGTCGTCGTCTTGCATCTTTGGATTTTATAACCCTGGACCTCCTACCCTTTATTTACCATACCTTTAGATCACATATAAGCACATAAAACAAGACCATTATAACTAGACCCCTCACCCATGAGCGTCTCCATAACCCTGGACACGTGTTTGGCGCCGGCCAGGGTCTTCTCAGCGCTGGTCAGCCAGTCCACGAACGCGTGCAGCGCGTCGTGGAACTCCGTGGCCTCTTTCAGAGCTATCTCCAGCTTTATCTTCTTGTCTGATGCTCTGGAATTTAATACAAAGTAATTAGTAAAATACCTATATATAAGTTAGAATATAAGTTAAAGAATGTTTGCTTGAAAGAAAAAAGATGTAGGTCTACAAATTACTGACATAAAAAAAACCTGACTATTGGGTAAATTCCATTAACCAAAGCTGGAAACTTTTTGATAGCTTACAGTTGGTGAGAAGTGATTAACATATTAAATTTTATTGCAATTTTTCAAATTACATAATTTTAAACATGAAATATTAGATTGTAAGTAGCGACAGTGTTGAGACAAATTGTAAATAAAAACATAAAATACAAAAATATTAATACATCCTCAAGATTAACACACATCCTCAAAATTACTAAAAGCCGTTAGCTACCTTTTTACAATATGTAAATTGACTTACCTAGCAGTAACGCTATCCCATCTGGACTTAAGCATCTTCAAGTTATGGTTAAGCTGAGACCCTGGGTTCGGTTTCTCTTGTCTCTTCAGATATTCCTGACCTTGTTGGAGAACCGCTTCCACCTTGGGACGGTTGGCTTCGATCTCGTTGTATACCTCCTGTGGGATAAATGGGTTTATGTAGAGAAGATAATTATTATTATTTTGTTGGCATGGATCGTAAGCGCTTATCATTATATTGGGGTCGTTTTGATGAATGTTCCTGAATATACCCTCAAGCGTTTTTACCCTTCTTAGATTGTGACTACAATTCTTTAAATTTACCTGCTGAAAAGGGGTTTCAAAAGAGAAACCCTTTGGTTTGATAGGCAAGTGATAAAAAACCCTTCCGTTTTATTGAGCCGTGCCTTTCAAAAGGCTTACCTAACAAATAGGAAAGCCAATTCAAGATATAATTTTTGATTTTTAAATATATGGTGTGTTTTTTAGCATAGCATTTTTAGAATATATCCTTGTTATAATAAGCGCAGATTTCATAAAGGGCGTTCTGTTGTTATATAATAGTGATTTCAAGAAATAAATAATGGTTATTTGGTCATTTATATAGAAACAAAGACAAATATTTCAAAACATTTATGGCCACCAAAAAGACCTTGACTCAGCTATCATATGATTGTATTAACTTTTCCCACTCAAAAACATATTTATAATAATATATCTTACCATGAACCTCTCGAGTTGTTCCGAAGCTGTTTCTGGCAAACCACCCACAGGTTTAGAAGCCGCTATGACTCCATCCACTTCGTTCAGCCAGGATAATAGGTCTATGATCTCCGCGGTGAAACTGAAGGGAGTGAGGGTTTGAGGTTTCATTTAAAATTGTAGAGGTTCTATAGTGTCGGTTTAATAAAAAAAATACTCATAGACAGACAGTTCCATACAACATTTTACGATTTATATATATTGTAATGAAAATATACAAAAAAAGTAACTGGAAACTAAACATTCAACAAAGCTGACAAAAAGTCGATTATGTAAATATGTTTTTTATTACTTAATTAATTTGTAATCTTTGGCTGCCTTCGAAAACTAGGCACATAACATAACATTATGAGAGAGTGAACCTAAGCACGTTACATTTTTAAAATCATAACTTCAGACGCACTCTAGCGAAATGCTTCACTCCTAGTCACTGAGTTGAATGTTGAATGAAAGAAAATCATGGGATATTTTAAATTTATGCTTTGTTTTAACTATAAACTGTTAGCCGTGTAGTGTCGGCTTAGAATAGCACTACCCCGTTTCTACCGATGGGTGTTCGTAAGAGGCGACTAACGGTATTGGGGATTTTAAGGGATTTTTGGGCGATGCGGTCGGAGACCCATCACCAACAACCTTTACTTTTACCATCTTTTCCCCACTCACATTTCCAAAAGTGGCTGAGGAATTTCTAATTCCTTACCTCTGGCTACCCCTTCCAGGGATTTGTAGCCGTGAGCATATGTATGTATGTATGTTTTAACTATAAAACTTTTCGGATCAAACCTGTGTATTATCCTAGTAAGTATATTATGTAGACTATAAAAAAACCTTACCTTTGCGCTTCTCTCAAAGCATCTTCCAACTCGCTCTGTCGGTCACGTGCCTTCTGTTGAAGTTCGCGCCATTTTCTGTTGAGTGTTGCCAGCTTTTCTGCCGTCTCGCCCGCCTCGTCCGTACCTGAGGTTATATTATTATAATCCAATTAAATTACTATGATTATTATTATTTGGCATGTATTTAACGCGGCGACAAATTGATACCATTCCGGGTCGTAAAAAAACTGAAAATGGATGGTAAATAATCTACTTTGGCGACTAATTAAAAGTAGCATCTTAACTAGAAAGCGGCGGCTTTTTAATGAGTTTTGAGGTTTTATTTAAATTTATCGGGCAGTGATTTTCTTTTGTGGCAATTGAATTTCTTCTAAGGCGACAAATTATTGGCGGATAAAAAACTTAAAATAGGCTCTCATAAATTCTAAAATGGGGTTGTCTATAAACATGACCAAGGTCTCAAATAAATACAAACAAGATCTTAAAAAAATACTTTTGGCTACATTTGTAGGGATCTAAATTAACCAAATTTTGACATGCAATAAAACTATTCTTGGTCTATTTTATTAACATTCCCTCTTTTAAATGAACCTACACCTACACAACTTAACCTAACCTAACAGCGTATCGACGTCACCCCGCTTCGCGGGTTATCTATTTCCGCTCTAAGGGGCATAAGCTAACCCTAACCTAACCTAGCACAAACGCATTTGAGGTGATTAATTGTTTATTAATGCGGGGGGCTTCCCCCCCCTTCCCCCCTCTGTTTTCTTTCCCTACCTAATTGCATCTGCCCATTAGGGTGGGAGAAGCAACTTTTAACCTAACCTAATATATTTTAATAAATAAAGGAAAGAAAAATTTCGACACAGGCGGGAATCGAAATTTTTCTTTCCTTTATTTATTCTTTATTTATTAGTAATAATCCCCACATGAGGTTTTCATGAACAAAAAGATTTAAATTATCTAATATATTTTAGTTTTATTAATTTTTACTTCAATACACATAATATGTAATTTACTTAATATAATAGTCACAAAAATAATTGGCGCATTTGCCGCCTTTCCAAGAATTTACGAATCTGCAAACAATATTTTAATATCCAAATACATTATTATAATACCCATTTTCAGTTTCAATGCTACCTAAAAATCGCTGCCAGATGTGTATTTTTACAATGAAATCCAATAGTTGCCACTGAAGAATGTATGATATCCCCTCGGAAAAATTAGTCGCCACATTAGGTTTTATAATACCTGAACCAGTTTTTCACTGATCCCGCTTGATATATTTGATACCTTAGGGCTATAACGCACTAGCGGCCTGCCGCGATGCGGTATGCCGATGCGGCACGCCGCAGTGTGTACGGTCAGCCGTAACGGCACGCCGTATTCCGGCTAACCGTTTGTTTTTGGCTCACTGCGGTCTGCCGCAATCGTCAGTGCTTCTAGAAATATTGAACACGACGACGACGGACTGGCGGGCGGGACGCGGCGTTTGCGACTACCGCGCCGAGTGCGTGGTGGGGATGCGGCGCGCCGCATCATTCAACCGGCGCGGCTCGTCGCAGCTCTGGAACAACCGGAGCGGTTGACGGCTGGCCGCAAATCAGTGCGTCGTCATCGTGCGGTTTCATGTACTAATCGATGTGCGGCCTACCGCAACGGCACGCCGCATGGCGGCCAACCGCTAGTGCGTTACAGGCCTTACAGTAGCAGCCGTTTTTTTAGTTTTTTGATCCCAGCATTTTGTTGCTTGTATAGTTTAATAGTTGCTTAGATATTTAATCACTTCAAAGTTAGTTTTTATGTGACCTAATAGAAAGTTGCCTAAAAAGGATTTTAGTTGCCGTGTTAAATATTTGCCTTATTATTTTATTTAAGAGAACACAGATAAGTGTGCGATTTTGTATTTAAATCAGTTTAAAACGTTTGCCCCAGTTTTCAAGCACATTCATTTTTAAAAGAATAATCGTATTGCTTTACTTAGATAAAAAATTGACACAGATACAATTGGGAGCCAATTTATAACCCAGTAATACTAACAACTCCATATTTTACAGTCATTCTCATTTCACCATTTAAGTCCCTTCCCTCTCTGTTCCTATATCACACTCTTCACCTCCTACAAGTTATTTCTAGATTTGTAAACTAGTGAGCTAATAACTCAGTATTACTAGAAACCGTTCATTCATACCTTTCTCTTCCCAACAATCAAATCCCCACTATCTATTTTCTAATAATACATTTTAAACGTCATATGAAGCGACCCCTAGACGGTGGACTCACTCGCACACTAAAAGCGTCTCACAATATTACATCGCGGTATTAAAGTATTTCTCTAGCTAAGGATTCAAGGTTAGTACAAATTAAAGGTTGTTACACAGGGGGTGTTTGGCCAGTATATCTTTACTACTTTCACCCCCTAAAACTTAGCAATACATACCCATTCCCTGTTGAACTAATTGTCCACCAGCTTCATTCAAAGTGTCCACGCTGGCTTGGTGGGCCGCGATGTCGTTTACTAAGACTTTGAGTTTGGCCAGTTCCACTTCTAGGATTTGAGGGTCTCCGGCGACCTGTGGGGGAAATGAGAGGTTAATTGGTGGGTACATATTTTGAGAAAACTTCAAAAAGTCCATTTCTAATAAGCAAAGGCAAGTTATAAAAAAAATACTTTCTATATATGCATTAAGTTTGATATTTCATTACGATAAGTAAAAGTTTTATGAAAATAATTTTAGTAAATAGTCAGAAATGAGATGCTCTTTAAAATAATAGGAAAATATTTCACTACCCCAGTTCCCACTAAGGATTATTAAAATTTTGATTTGAGCATAAATGACAATTCATCTCCAGTGATTATTCAATTAAAACTTAAACAGAGTATTTTTTTATTAGAAATATAAATAGAAAATACTTATAATATGAATTACTATCTCTACTTTATTAGAAAAATCTGAACAACAAAAAAAACCCTGAATGTGGTTTATAACTCTTATCTGTTCTACTCATTCACCATTCACTCAATACTGACCGGTTTCAAAGTATCCAAAGTATCCGAAGTATGTTGTATCCAAGCCAGCAACTCTCTCAAGGCGTGTTGCAATTGTCCCAATCGCAATAGAGCCTTCTCTAACTGTTGTTGTCTTTCCACCATCCCTCTAAGAAGGGCGGACCAGCGGCTATTGACCTCCGTTAAGGGTTGTTTTATTGCAGTTGCTTGTTCGGGGGATGTTCTTTCGGTTAGCTCTTGGGCTTGTCTGTAGGGGAAATTGTAGTTTATTGGTTAATAAAGTATTTATAAATTGCAGTCAAAAACTCACAAAAAGTTGTCGAAATTTCTTAGTTCAAATACTTTAAAAATGCAGAGTTTTTTTTAATCTTTGGTAACGAGTTAATGAAGCAGGTAAGCACAATAAGGCTTCAAGATAAAGTGATTTGAAACAGCTATTTCTTTTTATTATCGACCAACGTCAAAAAACAAGGTTTTAATAAGTTTTTTTTATATTTTGTAAAACAAAGCCAGTTGTTTAATGCTCAAAAGTTTCACTCTAAAATAATTTAGTATTATAGCCAATTCTTAAACATTTAGAAAGCATCAAACCATCACCTTCTTAAAAATCTTCATCCGGATAATAGGTAGGCAAGAAAAATACATAAAATTATATTAATATCACAAATAATACATAGGTACAGTTTTATAAATTCATAATAATAATAATTATTATTTATTTATTAAATCAGACAACAAGGATCCATAGTGTTAGTTACATTATTATCTTAGCCTATGTTAGTTACTAAAATTATATTTTAAAAAACCTAAAAAAGGAATAAGTGTTATTTTAAGGTTATGTTACAGCAAAAAGAGTTTGCCTCTGAGTTATAATTGTATTTTTGCTAATAAAGTATTTTTTACACACATACATACACAAACGCACGTCTTTTAATCCCAAAATAAAGTAGCCAGAGCTACCAATTTCCAATTCAGGAAAAAAACATGGTAAACGAAAATATTTCATGATAATTAAGCGATTACCATATACTAAACCAATCATATAATTCTCATGTTCCAAATTTAAAAAAACACTATTTATGAAAAAAAAAAACTATTTTGAATTCCTCACCTATTGAGAGCCTCAACCTTGACCATATGTGGGTCCACTTCCTGTTTGAAGGAAGCCAACTGCGATATTTGTCTCTTGACAGCATCTATGTCAGACCCCAGAGGTCCCATGCGAGAGAACTTGTCTTCTGCTTTGTCTAAGAAGTCGCGGAGGTTCTGCGGAGAAATAGTGTATAAATAATACTAAAAAAGAAAAATAGTGTATACAGTAAAGTACGAGGAGCAAAAGGCTTCTCAGAGCTAGTATTCCTCATATAAAAGTCAGATTTTTGTGAGATGTTCACTATGGTTAAGTTTAACATATGATTATTCTATATTACACCAACAATGGGGTAAAGCAGATGTCGTTGAACTATGAATAGTTGTGTGGAAAAAGCAAAGATATACTGGCCAATACACCCTGCTGTGTACCAACTTATAATTTGTATCTATGCTCAACTCGAAAAACATTTACACTCCGCGATATATGATATGAGTGAGACGCTGCTTTGTGCGAGTGAGTTCGCAGTATCGTGCGCTTTGACATGACTCCCACAGTTGTAATGCTGATTAAAATAAAAAATAGAACTAAGGAAGAATGGGGTCTACCTGGAACAGGTACATAATTAGTTATAAGATGGTCACAAAATTTTAAATAAAATAAAATAAATAAATAAATAAAAAGATTTTATTTGTCTTTTTACACATACAACAAAAATATATATACAATAATACAGTGAAAAGAAGTTAAAAAAGAAGAAATAATTAAATAACAATTTTAAAAAAAGACAAAATGGTTACGAGCTCGGTCTAACCACTTAAAAGCGGATAGCTCCGGTTTTCAGCTCACCGATGTTTGACCCAATAAACTACAATTTGATGTTATGGAATATTTGCATTACCTATATCTATTTCAGCATATTCTAAATCATACACTAAATCTGTTAAGTTGCAAATTATAACTAATAAAGGCAATTTTATTATAACTAAGATATCTTGTAATATTTTTTGTGTTGTGTTTTAATTTGTGCCATATTTGCTGCGAATAAACTTAATTCTTTCTTTCTTTCTTATTCTTTCTTTCTAATAAAAAATAATAGTCTTATTTACCTGCAAAGTATCATGGAACTCCATAGCTTTCTCCATGGCATCGATAAGGTTCTCCTCTCTCTTGGCATACAAAGCTGTGATATTGTCCCAAGCAGAATCTAGGTCCTCCATATGTTTCTTGACCTCTGGTTTGTCAGGCTCCCCACATAGGGACATCAAGGTGGATCCTGTTTTTCTTACTTTCTCCACCTAGATTTTAAAGGTTTATTAGGTCATTTTTGTGAAGAGATAAATGAAAGATTATAGAGGGTTAACAATATGGGAACTTTTAGATTAAAGAAAAATTAAAGTAAGTATGAAGAATCTTATGTGGATATTACAAAATCAAAATATATTATTCTAGTTTTCTGAAATATAGATGCAGCCATCAAATATTTTTAAGACTCTTAAAATACAAATTAATTGCAACAGTAAATTAACATATTGTCTCAGGAATAACATTTTTTACAAATGACATGATCACATCTTGTTTCTTTTAATAGCGAAGGAATTATTTTGGGTCTATGTTTTTACTTTCTAAAAATTCTTAAAACCTTACCTCAGGTTTAGCCTGATCAATTTCCTGCCGAATCTCCTGCAAAGCGACCTGTTGGGCCTGAATAGCCCTAGGCTGGGCTGCAGGGGCCGGCTGAGAGGCCAAAGTGTCCTCCAATTCGGCCAAAGTGGCCATCACCAACTTCAACTGCTCCCAGAACTTCTTGGCCACCTCCAGTGCACTGTCTAGGGATTTGCCACGGTCGTTCGTGGCCTTTTGGACTTCGTCCCATAGTCTGGAAGGATTAGGTTGAATTTAAGTTCTATTTAAGTTCTATTTCCAATGGGATAAGATTTTTAACAGTAAATTGGGATAATGCTACCGAAATATTGAAAATTAGAATGTATTTTTTATTAATCTGTATTTTTATCTCGTCATTTTTGTTCTAAGTATTTCAGTGTTGAGCTGATTATAAAAACTGAACATTCTGTACAATCTTTAGATATTGATTAGTTTAAGATTTATTCCGTAGGGTTCCAATTGCTGTGTAGTGTCGCCTGAGAATAGCACTATCCCATTTCTTCCGGTGGGTGTACGTAAGAGGCGACTAACGGTATTGGGGCTTTTAAGGGACTTTGGGCGATGCGGTTGGAGACCCATCACCAACAACCTGTGGCTGAGGAATTTCTAGTCCCTTAGCTCTGGCTACCCCTTCTAGGGATTTATAGCCGTGAGTATATGTATGTATGATGTATGGTTCCAATTGGCTTTTTCCCGAGGTTAATCACGAGGTGTCTTAGTTTTTGGGTGTTTATCATGCATCTTTTATTTTACAATCCTTGCCTAGTCAACTTGAAAAATGGCTGAATAATTTGAATTTTGAGACTATATGTATGTATGTACAAAAACTCACTTGTTAAGTTTCTCCAACTTATTCCTGATATCCCTGACGGCTGGGTCGTTCTTGTTAGCCTTGCTGATAACGTCGGAGGCTGCCCTTCTAACGGCGTTGTACGCTTCCTGTCTCTTGTCTAGATCTTCGACTAGAGCGTTGTTTTCTTCGATTTGGTCCCTGAAAGGTAAGGCAAGTTATTAATAAGAATAGGTTGGGGGAGTATTGATTGGTATGTCAAACGGTTATGGATGGTGTTCGTCCTATGGGTGGTTAATTCTATAAATTATATTTTGTTCACATAAATGTTGTTTACGATATTGTGTTACACTTTAAATTTATTATATTTTGTATAAGAGTAATTTTTAAATTATTTCTCATCGGTACAAAAAAATGCAACGTATGTATATTTATTACAACGTAAATGATCTCAAATTTCTGAATAGTTAAAAATATTTAGCTCTTGACTGGTTATTTAAAAAAAATCTCTTTATTGCCCTAAAACCTGATGAATGAATTCATACATATTTTTTGTACTAAGTACCTCTTTTCTTATCATACTCATTCAAGAGTACATATCTATAAACCTTCATGATATTTACTATACGAAAGCCATTATTATCTCATATTATTTTTATTTAACTATTTAAAACCACAAAACTTACTCAATCTTAGGAGGGTGGGCAGACACAGGCTCGGCCCCGGCCACCTGATCGGCAGTATTGGCTAAAGCTCGCAACATGCCTTCCAACTTGTCCGAGAAGAGAGACGACTCCTGTAAAGCCTGCGGAGGGAAAATTATGGTTGGTAACAGTTGATAGACTTTACAAAATAAGTACTCTTGAATTTACTTTTGATAACAATTTTAAGATCGATAGCTTGATTAACAACCATCTTTTATGTCGCTATTGACGCATTGGCTTTATAAATTTATGTGACTTATGGATGGTAAAAGTCTGACTTTCATCATCTTGCAAATTTAATTATAGTAATAGAAGCTATACTTAATATTACAAAATAATAGAAACTCAGAATGACTGTGGAGCTATAACAATGGTACGTCAATAACAAATATTTTTCGAAATAGAAAAGTTCAACTTAAAAAAAAACGAAAAAATCCTAACATACTGCAAAATAAAACCGTCAATAAAAAAACTCTTTAAAACTTCTACTCTTATACGCCAAAATCCATCATTCTACCACACTCTTCTCACTTTCTCTTTCTCTCACCTGCTCTAACTCCTGCTGTCTCTGTCTCAACTCTGCTTTGAGCGCGTTATAACGATCTAAGTCCGTTTCCACAATATCCTGTATCTTGGCTGCGTCTTCGTCGCCGCAAAGCCTTGATAAGGCTTCGCCGGTCTTTACCAGCTTGTCTAGGATCGGCTTGTGGCCGGCTATGGATTGTTGGAGCATCTGTGAAAAAAGAGAATTTTAATAGTTTTTGTGGGATAATAAGTGTGAATTGGGACGTGATAAAAGCATATATGTTTGTTGCAATTTTGAAATCAAATAACCATTTAAATGAATGGGATGGGTAACTTGAGCACTTAAAATAAAAAAATATTTAATTTGCAGAAGTTCAATTAGCCAATACAATATAACATTCAAAAGTTTTCACAGACGTTTTTATTACATAAGCTACGATTATAAATATAATAATAAAATATATAAATAATAATATTTTTGAGAGTAACTGTCACTCAAGTTTTAGGGTTTTTTGCTTGCTTATCTCTAGTAAACTTTCAGCCTAATGCAAATATATTAATATTACCACGAACCTCATTCTTATCCTGTTGTTGCGCAATCTGTTCGGGTCTCACAGCTGGCATCGCGAGAAGTTGGATCTGTTTCTCCATGTCGTCCAGCCATAGGGATAAACTGGAAATAAATATGTAGGAGGTGAAATCATTGTATATCACAAATATAAAAACTTTACCATTATTGCGAATATGGTAATTTTTTATAAAATATAAAGTTTCAATTTTAATGCCGACACTAAGCGGCTTATTTATAAGTTACGTAAATACATTTCGATAAGGTCGACCAGACTCTCTGCACAGATTACTTCAGAAGGTCCTAGAAATGGGTAAGTGCTATTTTAATGTGGCTATTACACGACATGATAGAAAAAGAACGGTAGCAAATAAACGCTCGGTAAGATAGGCTAAATAAGCGTTAGTTTACTATATATACTCAGACAGGTAGGCAAAGACTATCGATCACCACTTGTACAACACTGACAAACCTCTCTAGCTTCGTTTGAATCCATCAACTTTTCATACATGTTCTTTTATTCTTCATGTTTCAGGCCTTTTTGAAAACATTCTTTATTTGGTCCAAATGTGTCCTCAGTGGTCGCGTTCTACTTCCATTACCTTCCACATTTGCTCTATAGATCTTTCACCAATTTACTATCATCCACCTAAGATATAGCATACCACACAATACGGTAAAAAAACCAAAAAAATATCCTTACCCATGATGAGTATCTCCAAATTGCTCAGCAAGAGGCAAAGCCCGCTCCAAAACCACCAATCCATCCGCACTAAGTCTTCCAACATCGTCCATCGCGTCGCGAACTTCCTAACATAACCTACATATACTCACGCCATTATTTCCCATTGGGGTAGGCAAAGACAATCGATCGCCATATTGTAAGATGCTTGCAAACCTCTCTAGGCTCGTCTACATTCATACATGCTCTTTTATTCTTCATTCTACGGACGCCTGCCTTTTTGAGGACACTCTTTTTTGTGTCCAAATTTGTCGTCCGCGGTCTTTCTCTACTAACATTACCTTTCACTTTTGCCCTCTTTCAACATTTTACTGTAATCCATTTTAAGATGCTAATAATGATAATAAAAATAAATAAATATTATCCTTACCCATGATGAGTATCTCCAAAATGCTCAGCAAGAGGCAAAGCCTGCTCCAAAACCGCTAATCTATCAGCGCTAAGTCTTCCGACATCGTCCATCGCGTCACGAACTTCCTCGCTGCGAGAGCGTAACGCAGAGGCCTCTGATTGGGACTGGCATTCGCGGATCACCTGGCGATTTGGCGATTTGGTTAAGTGGGGAGGATTTTGGAAGGTTTTTTGGAAAAGTTTAGGGGTTATGAATAGGTATACTTTTAGAACCCGAAGTTCAAAGATGCAGTTAAGGGTGCAACTGCAACTTGGCAATTACGTAGAGTCAAAATAAATAATAAATAACCACAAAATATATGATACACAGATCAAGCCTTAAACTGAGTAGAGCTTGTATAATGGAATACTAAGTCAACGATATATTTAATTATTTAAGATTAAGAAACAATAATTTTTGTTCTCAGCGGGGATCGAACCTGCCACTTCCGGACCGAGAAACTAGTCACCTATCCACTCGACCACAGATTTTGTCAAATTTATACACATTAATAATTAACAATCATACCTTCTTAGCCTGACTGAGTAGATCCCTTACTCTGACTCTCTGCGCTGCCACGTCATCGTTCAGTGGCCTGTGCTCTTTTAGTTGTCGACGAACCAAACCTGGGGGAAATACTATTATTTAGTATTTATAATCTTCAATCAGAGATTTTGTAACCTGAATTTATGTTACGGTGTCATAATTGTTACCTATTTTGAATACGTTAAGATAAATAAATACAAGTAGCAGCCTAAATTTAAGTCATAACTTTGGGAACAAAACCAGGCTTTGGATACTAAATCTTCTTAAGTTTATCCTATTTAAAATCTGCATTGACGCATTTCTGCATTAATCAAGGTGGTCTTAAAAATCACTTAGTTAGTTTACGTCGGTTAAAGCTTAGATAAATTGTGATATAGTGTAATCAGGGCAAAACAGATTTCCCAATATCAAGAATATAGTTCTAATATGGGTAAAGCTTTTGTTGATCGACCTTCTTTCTATTTTCGGCTATGTAATTAGAAACCCATAACTTTCTAAATACACCTCACTAAACCTTTTTCTTGATAGATATCTAAATATTCCCTCACCTGGCTCACAACTCGGAGGCTCCGCATCCCTGAGCTGAGCTTCCACTCCTCGCAGCCATTCTAGTACGTCTTCGAGGTCACCCACTACTTCAAGCGAACGCTGGAAGTAACAAAGGATTAAACATTAAAAGATTTAAGAATAAATGGAATCGGCAAAAAATAAATCCTTTGAATTAAAAAAAAAACTATTTACTAATAGAATATTTTTTTCCAACCCAATGATTAAAGTTTACTTTTTTACAACAAGTAAGTCAAACGTTATAATTTGGCCTATGTTAAGAATAGTAAAGAAAATCCATAATATTTCTCATTTATTTCCCTGTTGGAGGCTGCGAAATGATTCATTTTCCCTATGAAATCATTGCTCTCACTCTAGGGTTGGGTACATACATACATATACGCACGCCATTAGTTCCCATTGCGGTAGGCAGAGACTATCGATCGTCTCTTTGTACGATCCTAGCAAACGTATCTAGCTTGGTTTACATCCATAAATCTTCTCATGCATGCTCTTTTATTATGAAGTATGAAGAATAAAAGTGCACTCTAGGGTATACCTACATTTTTAAATTATACAAATAGTATAATAAATAATTACCTTCTTGCTAAGCAAAAGTCTCTCCGCCTTCCTCTGTACTTGTTCTGCAATAGCGTCGAATCTCCTATTATCTCTTGTGACGATTCCCTCAATATGGGTGGCGCCCTCGCCGGGGGAAATCTAAGGGGAAGATATTAATTCGTACCTGGTAACTATGTAACAAATGTGGTATATTTTGGGTGCATTTCTTCCGGTGGGTGTACGTAAGAGGCGACTAACGATATTGGGGCTTTTAAGGGATTTTTGGGCGATGCGGTTGGAGACCCATCACCAACAACCTTTATTTCACCATCTTTTCCCGACGCAACTTCCAAAAGTGGCTGAATAATTTTGTATTCCCTAGCTCTGGCTACCCCTTCAAGGGATTTATAGCCGTGAGTATATGTAAGTTTAGAAATAAGCGCGCTTTTAATCCTATCGCCGGCCGATTAGAAGATTTTTTGAAGTGGAAGTTTGTTTTTGTATGCATTATTAACTCATTAGTAGTAGTTGACAAATAAGCAAATAGGTAGTATAGGCTTTCAATTAAAATTTACAACGTAGAGTATTTTACATTTAAAGACTGTATAGGTAAAATGGGAATTCTCCTTTTAAAGAGTAAAAAAATATTACAAAATAGATAAGTACGAACCTGACATAACTGAGGTCCCACCGAGTTGATATTGTCCAAAATAGGTCTAAAATCGTGTAATTCTGCCTCCAAGCGTAGAATATCTTCTTCTCTCGGTTCTACGGCTTGCAGGTTCGATTCCGCGCCCGACATCCATTCTGATAGTCTGCAAAAATAACGGAATGTAATTAATATTTATATGTATATGTTAGTGAGATATTAATGAGGTGGTAGTGATAAAGTATGTGAGAGTACTGTTAGAGCGCTCACTACAGCGGACTCACTCGCACATAGCAGCGTCTCACTCATATCCTACATCGCGGAGTGTAAATGTTTTTTCAGTTAAGCATAAATACAAATTATAAGTTGGTATACAGCAGGGTGTACTGGCATATCTGGCATACTGTACATATCTTTGCTGATCCCACAAGTATGTACACTAAAAAGTTTGTTTTGAAGGTGTAACAAATCTTCTCATACATCGAATTCTCGTGTCAAGCGTTTGTAGCAGAATCTTAAGAAATTTTGTGTGCAAATTAAATACATGCATTAACATCAGCCTTATCGCCCCAATCACTTAACAGCAACTTTATCTAAGAAAGGCTTCGGTTTTAACTCTTGACAGGTTTATAAAAAAATAATAGTGTAAGGCTATTTAATGTTTAAGTAAACTATCTGCTTTTTAAATGTTTTTCTAACCCTTTCAACCGAAAAACACAAGACCAAACGAAATCTACTTTCTTAGTATGACTACTATAGAACTGCTGAACCAAGGGCAGTGTTTCTGAAGCAATCCTCAACAAATGGACTCCCTTGCTCGTCAAATCGTTGTATCTCCGTTGGAGAGGGTCCTATTTGTCTGAGCCTCTTACGATCAAGTACAACCTAGCTATGTGGGTTTACTCACTATGTTTTGCCTCACCGTAAACAACTTGGTGAAGGCCTGACACGGGATATTAACTCAGGCCTATCTGCATGATAGGCGGTGTTCTACCCACTAAGCTATCACGGCTATTTACAAATCTTTATCTACCCTCATAAAACCCACAAAAAAACTACTTACTTAGTATGACTACTATAGAACTGCTGAACCAAAGGCAGTGTTTCCGAAGCAATCCTCAACAAATCGGCTCCCTTGCTCGTCAAATCGTTGTATCTCCGTTGAAGAGCGTCCAACTTGTCTGAGCCTCTTACGAACAAGTACAACGTTTTGTCTCACCGTAAACAACTTGGTGTAGGCCTGACACGAGATTTTAACTCAGGCCTATCTGCATGATAGGTGGTGTTCTACCCACTAAGCTATCACGGCTATTTACAAATCTTTATCTATCCTCATAAAACCCACAAAAAAACTACTTACTTAGTATGACTACTATAGAACTGCTGAACCAAAGGCAGTGTTTCCGAAGCAATCCTCAACAAATCGGCTCCCTTGCTCGTCAAATCGTTGTATCTCCGTTGAAGAGCGTCCAACTTGTCTGAGCCTCTTACGAACAAGTACAACGTTTTGTCTCACCGTAAACAACTTGGTGTAGGCCTGACACGAGATTTTAACTCAGGCCTATCTGCATGATAGGTGGTGTTCTACCCACTAAGCTATCACGGCTATTTACAAATCTTTATCTATCCTCATAAAACCCACAAAAAAACTACTTACTTAGTATGACTACTATAGAACTGCTGAACCAAAGGCAGTGTTTCCGAAGCAATCCTCAACAAATCGGCTCCCTTGCTCGTCAAATCGTTGTATCTCCGTTGAAGAGCGTCCAGCTTGTCTTTGAGCTGAAGAGCCTCGTCTCCGGAAATGTGCTTCATGAGTTCTAGGCCGCTGTCTACGGTGCTGTCTACTTCTTCTTGTTTTGATGCTATTTCTTCCGTTTTTTCCTGTTTTTGGGAGGTCAGTATGATAATTAAAATTGCTTGTTGAAGAAATTGGATGTAATGTAATAGGCGTTGAGACTAGTTAGGTTGTTTTATGATATAAAATAGGAAAAATGACTATTTGTTGAATTAGCACAAAAAAATATTTAATTTAGTTACAGAAAAAATCATGTGAAGTTACGCCTTTTATACGACTAGGAAGTAACATTTTTTTAACATTGCGTCTTTAGTTAAGGTAATGTTATAAATGTAACGATTTTAATATATAAAATAATGTCTTTTAGTAAAAAACTTTTTTTTTAGTTATATAATTCTAAATAAATCTTACCGCCAACTCCTCCATCTGCCTCAACAACTTCTCCATATGAACCGGAAGAACCTTCCTCTTGTTGAGATAGGCTTCCATGGAGTCCATCCACGCTGACAGATCTTGGTAGGTTAATACTAGATGACGCAAACCTTTACGAGAATTGTCCAGCAATTCGCCTATGTTCAGACTGTGGTCTACTAGTGCTTGGTATCTGTGGGGGAAGATTTTATGTTGTTTAATTGGTTTGTATAAGGAAAGGATATAAAAATCGGTTCTTTAAATAGTAGCATGTGATGCAGTTTTTCAATTCAATAAATGAGAATTACTCTTAATTTAAATCTTTTTGTTCAAGAAAACCTCATGTGGGGATTATTACTAATAAATTAAGAATAAATAAAGGAAAGAAAAATTTCGACACAGGCGGGAATCGAACCCTACGTCGGGTATACGCCCCGACGCTCTGCCAATTGAGCTACCGTGTCAATGGCTGCCAGCGCGAAATTCTTCTATCCTTTATTTCTTTTACACGTTTAAGTAGTGTTTAAATTATGTGTTAGTTGGGCGTTTTCAACATTTGCATTCTATGTGAAAAGGTAGACAAGTGGCCTTCCTAATTAGTAAAAATTCGGAGGTAAGAAACGCAAAATCAGTCCTTCGCAATCCTTACCTATCAGTTGCCTCTTGGAGTCTGTCAGCCAAAGCGGTTGCCTCATCATCCCCTACAAGACTCATGAGGGTAGACGCTGTCTCTGTTAATTGTTTGAAAGGCGGTTGTTTCGAGAGGATATCGTCATGGATTTGCTGGTGAAAAGAAATTTCATGTTAGTTTGCTTTATAAATAGAAAAAAATCATAAAAATATAGTTGTAATCTTATGTCATCACTAAAAAAAACAGAATTTACCTTAAAAATATATTATGCAACAAAAAACAGTTTCTCATATTCTATGCATGTTCTCAGCCATCTAATTTTATGGAATTTAAATAACAAAAAAATTGAAAAACTATTTTGCAAATACGTTCAAAATTACTTAGAGGGTTTTTTCCACAAAATTTTATTATCTTATTAAATATTAACCAAAACTTCTAAACTCACAATTTGTTCTATACATTCTTAAATATTCAATATATTCTCACCTTATGCTCTCGAATCTTCTGCTGAATCTTCTCCTCATCCGTGGGCACCAACTCCAGTACCCTCACCTTCCTCTCGGTGACTCCGAGCCATTCTAGTAGGGGTTGTAGTTGTTCCTCGAATTGTTTGGCCACCTGAATGAAGGAATGTGGTTTGGTGAACGAGTGAAAGGTTTTGGGTGAATGAATGAATCGGTCTATAATGAATTTAAGGGAAGATAGAATTATAAACAGTAGTAGTGAAACATTACTGATTGAATGTGAACATTTTAAGTGCGACAAAGTTATCACAAATTAAATTATTTATCTGAAAATAAGGCATTTAAAACACTATCTTTGCTATCTAGCACTTTAATTTTTGCTTAATCCTTTTAGCTTTGCCAGAAGCATTCGTTATAGCCACCTAAATGAAGGAATGGGGTTTGGTGAATGAGTGAACGGTTTTGGGTGAATGAATGAATCGGTCTATATTGAGTTTAAGGGAAGACAGAATTTTAAACAGTAGTAGTGAAACATTTCTAATTGAATGTGAACATTTTAAGTGCGACAAAGTTAGAGGTCTATGTCCATCTAAAGGTGATGACAATGATAAAACCACTAAGAACCTTACCTTCATAGCCTGTTCAAGATCCAGCATCCTCCTAGTGGCGTTATCGCTGAGCTCATCGAACCTCTTCATCAGTCCCTTGAGTTGTTTCTCAACAGCCTTTCGTTCCTGCGGCTCGCAGTTGGCCGCTACCTCGTTACCCATCGCGAATAACGACGACATCGAGTTTTGGCGGTCGAGAAGCATCTTTTTTAGGAACTGGTGGGGGGGAAAATATTGTATAAATTTGTTATACTAAAATATATATGTACATATAAAATGGAAAATGCCCTAAATAGTGGTGAAATAAAAAATTAATATTTTTGTCAAACAATAAAACCCAAAAAATTCAAATAAAATTATACTGTTAAAAAAAAGGTTTTTTAAAAAAATGTGAAAACTTTATAAGTAGCCAATCGACTACATACAAGGGTAGATATTACATTTCTGAAAGATTAAGATAATACTAACTTATGATTGAATGAATATTGTATGAATTTAACATTTTGTCTATAAAAAGACACATACCTTCTGTTCCTGCAACTGCGCCTTCACGACCTTATAGTCGGCAGATGGTGGTTTCTGGTTTCTCACCATATCTTCAGTGTCTGACAACCATTTCTCCAATCCGGCTAAAGCTTCGGCAAACTTGCCTGATTGTAAGAGACCTACGTCTAGACGACGCTCGCGTTCGTTTGTCTGAGGGAGAAATAGTGGTTATTTATGAAAATGAGACGAATTTATAATATGATGCATAAATAATCTATATATATAAAAGAAAGTCGTGTTAGTTACACTATTTATAACTCGAGAGATGAACCGATCTGGCTGAAATTTCTTGGAGAGGTAGCTTAGAACCAGGTGTGGAGGAAAAGGGAAGATCTTCCGCCAGGCGGTGGTATGCCTGGGGACCGCGGTCCAACTGTACTAAGTTGGAACTTGTATATAGTAAACATTTTAGAAACTTCGATTGCACGATGTAGGATTTGTATGGCGAGTGTTGATGACGAGTGTGACGTATATTGCTTGGTTACGTGTTGCTATCGAATGTGATTCTTCTTGCACTGTCAGCGTTTATATGTAGTGCGCGTCATTGTGTACTGACAGCGCGCCGCTAAACCCGGAACAGGACATAAGATATATATCGTCACGCTAAATACTGTCGGGGGTAAACAGTAAAAATATTTAACACCATCCGTGCGAAGCCGGGGCGGACCACTAGTAGTAAATAATTTAGATATAACAGCTAAAAGAAAATGTTTTAAGATTAAATTTGATCTATACGGCTCGAAGGACCAAATGCTACTTTAATCTGAACAATCAAAAATGTAGGAATACAAGTTACATGATCAAACTTGTATTGTTAAATAAATTATTTACGATAATAATCACAAAATTCCTGACATTATTATACACAAGATAGAATACTGAGTCCTCGCTCTAAAATACCCATCTAAATCATAACACAAAAGCAAAAGCAAAAACTAACCTTTTCCTTAAGAGCATTCCACTTATCGTTCATCTTCTCCAAATCCTTTTCAAGTTGCTGAGTGGAAACCCCTTGCGAGGCCGACCTGACGAGGCCTTGGCCTATCTTATTGCATTGGCCTACGTTTTGGCCTAGAGGTTCTAGAGTACGACGTTTCAGTTCGGCAAAGTCTTTCTGTTGGGATCTGATTTGGTCAACTTCTGATGATACTGGTTTTAGGTTTCGGACTAAGTCTGTGGCCTGGAAATGAATATACATATGGTTGAGTAATTTGAAATTGATTTATGGGTATAGAAAGTATTGTTGACTTAGAAATGCATGTTGTCAGAAAATGCAAAATTAAGCTAGCTACAAGCTTACAGTATAATTCTTCAGCTTCAAAAATATTTTAGTATCAAGAGTAGGTACTATTATACCCAGATGGCCAACTAAAGAAGTAAAATATTAAGACTGTAATAGCTGTCTTGACTAGCCCATTTCTTCTCGCAGGTTTCATAAGTAGTGACTAAGGGTTTGGGGCTCTTTAAGCTCCTTCTTCTATTTCACATTTATTTCCTTACTGAACTTCCAAAAGCGGCTGAGAACTTTAAAAAGTCAAAAAAAGTCAAAAAGTTTATTCTTCAAAATTAAGTTAAAAACTAACATTTTTTGAACGTCAAATGTTTTTAAATTTATCATTAGTCCGTTGCTTCGGAAGGTGTTCGTAAAGAGAAGAAGCAACAAAGAAACTCTTTACATTCACATTTTTTCATTTTTTCAAAACAGGGTTTGTACAATTTCAGTTTATTAACATGTTTTTACTTTATAAAAGATTTTCTATGCGACAAAACCAAACGCTTGTTTGACATAATAAAAATAAATTGTCCATCACAAAAAACCAATCACATAACGTGAGAAGAAAAATCCTCACCAGACAATTATTCCTGGGAATAACGAGGGAAGATTTATAGCTTTACGGACACGGTCATGTGCGCGTTGGGTCCTTGTCGTTTAAAAAATCTTGAACACTGTAGTAAGATTTCTTTAAAAGCATTGCTTTAATTGCCTTTTTACTACTACTTCGGTACGTTAAGTTTGTCCTTATTTCGAGTGTTAACAGTATGCCTATCACTAACTTTACTAAATTGACATATATTCTTTTTAGCATACATTAAATTCTCAAATATGTATTGGCAAGGGACAGTTAAAATGCCAATATCTTTAAATTTTTCGCGCAACGAATACCTCGACCTCAACATGTAAATAGATCGGATAGCTCGCTTTTGTAAGACGAAAACTTTATGAACATCAGCCGCTTTACCCCATAATAAAATACCGTACGACATAATACTATGAAAATAACTGAAATACACAATGCGAGCTGTTTCTACGTCTGCTATTTCTCTAATCTTACGCACGGCATACGCTGCTGAGCTCAGCCTTTTAGAAAGTGTTAGTATATGGGGTCCCCATTGCAACTTAGAATCGATTATTATCCCTAGGAATTTTGTCTCTTTCACTAATTCTACTTTTTCTCTATCAATAACAATATTGTTTTCAACTTGCCTAACATTCGGTAAAGTAAATTTAATACATTTAGTTTTTTTGGCATTTAGAACCAGGTTATTTACAGTAAACCAATGCAATACCAGTGAGATAGCTTTATTTACGTCGTCAAGAGATGTAGAGGATCTCGCTACATTAAATATTAAAGATGTGTCATCTGCAAACATAACTATCTCAGAATACTTTTGTACCATAAATGGTAAATCATTAATATAAATCAGAAACAGTAATGGGCCAAGTATAGAACCTTGAGGAACGCCCATTTCTATTTCCGATCCTTCCGACGTGGTTCCATTAATATCAACCTTTAAAGTTCTTTTATTAAGATATGATGCCATCAATTTCAGTGCTTGCTCGTTTAAGTTATAACGAGACCTTTTTCGGTTTTTATATGCCTGTATGTAAGTAAAGTAGTATATTTATTATCTTTTAAAATCCCATTTTAATAGATAATGCGGTTGAAGAACCATCACTAACAACCTGTATTTCATCATCTTTTCCCCACGCAACTTCTAAAGAATTTCTAATTCCTTAGCTTTGGCTACCCCATTTATAGCCGTGAGTAGAGTGAGCGAATGGGTATATAAGTAATATACTTAATCTTTTAAATGTTTATAAAACCTACCTCTTGCACATCATCCATAACGGAATCGTAGACCTTGTAGAACGCCTCCAGTTTGCTCAAAGTATCGTCTAAATCTTGTTCTCTGGCGCGGGCTCTCTCGTCTAGCTTGGCTAACTGTTTGCGGAGACCACCGATCTGGAATTAAGAGAATTATTATTGTGACTGAGGAATTACTTATACTGAAGTTCTGGATACCTCTTGTTGGGATTTGTAGCCGTAAGTATATGTATTTATGTATGTAATAGTTAGTGTATTCATAGTAGCTATGGTGACATTTATATTAGACTTTTGTTTCTTCATGTCGTTCGGGATCAAATATATTTAGGACTTGTTTGTAAAGCATAGAATAAGTGGATCACCTTGTCGAAAGAACTTTCCTCAAAAATAGGAAGCTATATGTGGTGAAAGTTCCAAGTAATGAACTCAAATTCATCATTCAGCAATTATTTTACAACTTGTTTAATCAAACTAAGTCTTCAAATTTACAGGTCATTTGTTCAGAATATTGGACTTATAATTTTAATCATAACAATATAAATCTAAAGTTGTATGTATTGTTCCATAATTTATATTCTTCATACTAATAAATGGTACCTCTAAAACAGGAAGAATATAGTTATAAGGCAGCAGATTCAACAATTACTTTTGTAACATTGTACATACATACATATACTCACGGCTATAAATTTCTTAAACATTGTAGATTTTTTAAAACCTAACCCCATATATTCAAAGTCACACAAAACCCCTAAGAATGGTACCAAAAACTCACTTGATCTCTAGTCTTCGCCGCATCGCCAAATCCGCTATCAACGAGATGCTCGGCAGATCTTTCCGTATCACCAATCTGGTCATCAGCCTTCTCCAGCCTCTTGAAGAACTTGCCAACGTCCTCTAGCTGCTGTTTCACGGCCTTCACCTCTCGGCCTGGAGGCTTCATGGCTTCTAGGTCTCTTTCGAGGTCGGAAATGTCGTGGGACACGTTTTTGACTTTAGTCTGTTGGGGGAAGAATGGTTTTAATTAGATTGGTTTGGTTTTGAGATTGTTTGAATCGGTTTCAGTCCAGTCTCGATAGTGATTGGAGGGTATCAAGTTTATAACATAAACATAACATAACATAAATGTTCACGCCGTTTATCCCCGAAGGGGTTGGCAGAGGTACCAATACTCCTGAACTCACAAGTTTATGTTTTTGTTTTAAACTACAGGCCGGAGATACTGTGTGTATATGAGCTGATTAACAATGCTGCGTTGTAAATGTATATAATAGGGATGAACGTAAAAATAATTAACAAATAATCCTGCTTTCAAGACTACCAAAAGGTTCTATTATTTAAAAGTTTAAGTCTACGCGTGTTTGGGATTATATGCAGCTTGTAATATTTTTGGACGTAACGTCAGCTAACAAACGTCTTCTTTGTAACTCTTCGTCATTATAAAAGTAGGTTCTAAAATTGTTGCATTTACAAATTTTTCAACCTTTTTGACTCAACAATATTAATAACATAACATAAACATAAACGTTCACGCCGTTTATCCCCGAAGGGGTTGGCAGAGGTACCAATACTCCTGAACTCACAGGGCAAGCGCCATCTAGTTTCCAGAGAAGGTACCCACGTTTTGCTTAGACAGTGTATTCACGTGATAGGGGGCAGGCCTATCGCCGTTTTGTACGAATACACTGTCACATGACTAAGTACAACTCAGCCATGTGGGTTTCCTCACGATGTTTTCCCTCACCGTTAGCAACCATGATAAATTAACCACACATATGACTTTAGAAAAGACTTTTGATCCCGAACGACATGAAGAAACAAAAGTCTAATATAAAATATTAATAACACTTCCATCTAATTGTCTTTCCACCCAGCCATACTCACATTAAAATCAGACAAAGCCGCGGCCTTCCCAGCCAGCCTACTCCTCTGCTCCTTAGCCTTATCCTCCGCGCCCCCGACCCGGCCGGCCAAAGCGGCCACCACGTCGGATAGTACGGGCCTTGCTGATTGGACTCCTGGGGTGGACTCTGATAGGTAGATTATGTCGTCTGACGCGGCTTGGATGCTCTGCAAGAGTTTTGAGGGTTTAGAGGAGGTTTTCGCAATAATTATGAGGATTTAGAGGAGGTTGTTGGATCGATTAGGAGGTTTTAGAGGTTTATTAGATTATGTCGTCGGACGCTGATTGGATGCTCTGCAAGAGTTTAGAGGGTTTAAACGAGGTTTTTGCAGAATTATGAGGATTAAGAGGAGGTTGTTGGAACAAAATTTATTTATTTATTGGCACACATACAGTAGAATTACATAACAAAGATATTTTACAACATTTGAAAAAATCTCTTCTGTAAATATACCTTAATAGTGGGCTCAGCATGATAAAAAATATATTTTTCAATAAAAAAGAAAATTAAATATTTAGATTACAAATCAATATTAATCAATCAATTATGAGGGTTAAGATGAGGTTTTTGCGAGAATTATGAGACTTTAGAGGAGGTTGTTGGAACAATTACGAGGTTTTAGAGGTTCATTAGGCTGCCTGTCCATTTAAGCGGAGCGATGCGGCGGAGCGGAGAAACGGACAAATATTAGCCAATAGTATTGCACAAAAAGGACACTCTGTGCCCTGTCCACTGCAGCGGAGCGGAATTTTTGAGCAATACTATTGGCTAATATTTGTCCGTTTCTCCGCTCCGCCGCATCGCTCCGCTTAAATGGACAGGCAGCCTTAGACTTCCGAGGTGGACTCCGATAGGTAGATTATGTCGTCGAACGCTGATTGGATGCTCTGCAAGTGTTTTGAGGGTTAACAAGAGGTTTTTGCAAGAATTATGAGAATTAGAGAAGGTTGTTGGAACAATTAGGAGGTTTTAGACGAGGTTGTTGGAACAATAAGAAGGTTTTAGAGGTTTATTACTCCCGTGGTGGATTTTGATAGCGAGAACATGTCGTCGGAGCACGATTGGATGCTCTGCAACAGTTATAAGGGTTTAGTGGAGATTGGTAGAAGAATCAGGAGGTTTTAGAGGATATTGGAAGAAAAATTAGAAGGCTTTAGAGGATATTGTTAGAAGATGAATTGAGGAAATAGGTACTCTATACTGTTTAAAGCAGCTCTGATGCAGTAGGTAAAGATTTGGGAGGCTTTAGAGCGACTGCATTAGAAGCGATTATAGGAAGATAAGTTGAGGTGGTAGAAATAGTCTGGGGAAAAGGAGGGAAGAGTCTGAGACTCTTTATTACAATGAAAGAGATACTATGTCGTAAAATACGTTAAAATGTTTTGAACTGCTGATTGGATTTTTAATATTGGGGTTAGATATTGATTGATAAAATTACCAACACCTTCTTTATCTCACACCTTATCTCATTATATATAAATTTAAACCCCCACAAACCTGCAAAGGCACTTTAAGCGCATGTATTTGTTCAAGGACTCTGTCCACTGCATCAGGCCCCACTCCTGGAGAACGAGCCAATTCTTCGAGGGTCTCTTCGCAACGTTGCAATGGGGTTTCTACGGCTCTGACCTTCTCGTGGAAGTCACCTAGCTTTCTGGCTGTGGTTTCTAAGAATTCCACTTGTTGGAGGACATCTGTGGAGAGAATTATGAATGGTTACTTGATTGGTTACTTAAAATATATGTACTACGAGGGCTGCTATTTATGTATCCGGAATAAAAAAAAGAAACAAACATATATCAATTAATATGGTTTTATTGCTTCTCAAAATATTCGCCGCTCAGATCTATACACTTTTGCATGCGTTGAAACCAATTTTCATAGCACTTTTTCCACTCAGACTGAGGTATCTCCAAAACGTGCATTTTGAACGCATCGACTGCCTCTTCGCGGCTCGAAAAACGTTGACCACGTAATTTTTTCTTCACATTTGGAAATAAATAAAAATCATTGGGTGCCAAATCAGGGCTGTACGGCGGATGACCTGTCAATTCGATCTTTTGAGCTTCTAAAAACTGAGTTGTGACGGCCGACCTGTGACAGCTAGCATTGTCGTGATGCAGAATGATTCTACGTTGTCGGTTAGTCTTTCTTATTTGTTCAAAGACTTCCGGCAAACAAATGGTCGTATACCACTCCGAATTAACAGTTTTACGATTCTCTAAAGGCACTGTAGCTACATGGCCATTTATACCAAAAAAGCGACCATTTGCTTCAATGTGCTTTTTGCACGAATAACTTTTGTTGGGTTCGGCTCATCTTGGAACACCCACACCGTGGACTGCTGCTTAGTTTCGGGGTCGTAAGCGTAGATCCAAGATTCGTCACCTGTGTAGATATTATAAACAGCTTTTGACGCACCACGGTTGTATTTTTTTAACATTTCTTTGCACCAATCGACACGAGCCTGTTTTTGATCAATACTCAAGTTGTGCGGAATCCAACGGGAGCAAATTTTTTTTACAGCTAAATGTTCATGAAGTATCTTATGTATGCTCGTCATACTAATGCCCAGAGATGCCTCTATCTCACGATATGTAACATGACGATCTTGAGTTATTAGTTCCCGGACAGCATCGATGTTTTGAGGTACAACGACCGTTTTAGGGCGACCTTCTTTAATTTCATCAGTAAGCTTAGATCGTCCACGATTAAACTCGCTAAACCAGTGATACACAGTGGTCTTTGAGGGTGCTTCATCCCCAAAAGTCGAAGTAAGCTGATCGATGCACTGTTTTTGAGTTAGACCACGCCGAAAATCGTAAAAAATCATGGCACGAAAATGTTCACGAGTTAAATCCATGGTGGTGAAGACACGCAATTTTCAAAATGACGCTACGATGTGAAAACAATTGACAGTCACATAAAAATAAATGTATTCTAAAGCTAAAGAGTTCTATTTTTAAATGATGTAATTACTTTTTAAATTATTGTTCTGTAAGTGGCCAGTTCCGGATACATAAATAGCAGCCCTCGTAGTTGTATGTATTTACATGCTCTTTTGCTGATAAGGCAAGCAGGTAAATTACTATAATTTCTGTAAATTTGAAAGCCTCTTACGAGAGGTAATCAAGCATTTCTACTTAAATTCTTAGACGATTTTGTTTAGCAAGCTGTATAAAGAGTAATATTGATACTGAAATAAGAAGGCCTTTTGTTTGACAGTGGTATTTGAAAACAAAGATTGTAACTAATGAAAACAAACATATTTGTTTATTTATATGATTAATTATGACAGACGTTCAATCAACATTCAACATTGGATGGTACATTTCTTTGCTTCAGATATATTTTTTCTTAAGCTCACACCTCTTCCTTAATTAACTTCTAAAAGAGTTGTAAATTCTATTAAAGAGATTAAGACAATCATAGTTACATTATATTGCCTAAAGACTAACTTCATATTACGGCTACTATAACTGCTTTAGAATATGCAATAAAAACAACCGTTATTTTACACCAGGATTTTACCCGACTTTCAGGTAGAAAAAGCAAATTCATACATTCAACTATAGAACTTACCATTATTAATCCTGTCCCATCTATTCTTCATATCGTCAAGTTGTTTCCTCACAACGTCTTGGTCGACATCGCAAGCTGATATGAATGTTTCGCCGAGTGTCTTGTTGTTCTCGTACTCGCCAGATCTGATGGGGATAGAAGGAGTGAGGATAAGATTATTTTGGGAGATAATATTATAAAAGGAATTTTTATTTGCTAATGATTTTTTCGAGCGGCTAAATCAGTTGAGGAGAATAGAAATTAGTAAAATGGGGAAATGATATTAAGAAAAAATTAAGGTATTTTGTATTTCTCAAACCTGACTGTGACTTCAGAAGTCTGAGCGGTCGAAGCGAAATTAGACCAATTATAAACAAAGTTAGTAATGCATGAGGCAGAAAAGTGTGGCTTTGAATCGAAATAAGTCTTAACTCATTACAATCCAACTAAATAGTTGTAACGAACACTTTATTTTAACAATATATAATTTGTCTTTCACACTTTTGATAATGTAATGTATTACTTCCGAGGTTAAATTTTGACAGTCAAACAATAAAACATCCCAAATCACCTCTTCCAAATATCATTCCTGATCAGCTGCAACTCTTTCAACTGCTTCTCAACATCTTTCTTGTTGAACACCAAGTCAGGAAGTTTGGCGAGACGCTCCTCTGTATCGGACAACCATGGCACGAAGGATTCTTGCGCTTTCGTGTATTTGCGGCAGTGCTCCTGTTAAAGATTAATAGTTTTATGAATTATGCTGTGTAGTGCCGGCTTAGAATAGCACTACCCCATTTTTTCTAGTGGGTGTACGTAAGAGGCGACTAACGGTATTGGGGCTTTTAAGGGATTTTTAGGCGATGCGGTTGGAGACCCATCACCAAAATCCATCTTTTCCCCACACAAGTTTCCAAAAGCGGCTGAGAAATTTCTTATTCCTTGGCTCTGGCTACCCCTTCTAGGGATTTATAGCCGTGAGTATATGTATGTATGTATGTTTGATGAGTATATATTGTTATCTGCACAACACTATGGTTGACATATTAAAAAGGGGTTTCAAATGAAGATAAGGGATAGGAAATTTCTTCTAGATACAGAAATATGCTTACCGTTCACAAATTCAGTACCCAGAGTACCCTTTTATTGGCCTGAACTGTTTGTTAACATTGGAACAAGAACTAGAAAGGAAGCTACTTCGTACTGATAAATTTAAACTCGGGCCAAATCACCTATGTGAATTAATAAATAAATTAGATATGGCTTGAAAACGAAGGTGTAACTAAGAATTTGCAGAACATGGGAAGAGGTGAAATTGGAAATAAGACCACGTGATGTGTTGCAAACAAGAAATTCAACTTCAATTCTCCCTTTTCTCCCATTCAACTAAATTTTACCTTTTACTGAAAATTGCGGCTAGTCTTTATTGATCTACAAAGGTAATAAAGTACCAAAAATAACTAATAATTAAATAGAAAATATCTCACCATAGCAGTTTGAAGCCGAGTATATCTATCGACAGCTTCCCTCTTCAATTTGTCCCATTGAGTTTGAATGCGATCCAGCTCTTTGCGGATTCCTTGGTATGCCGGCTTCTTTTCTAATTCGCGACCTGGTGGAAATTAATTATTATAAAAGTCACTAAACATGTTATTTAGAATGTATTATTCATGAGAACCTCATATGGGCTTTATTACTAATCAATTAAGGAAACAAAGGTCGCAGTTTCAATTCCTGCATATGACTTTTTTTTCCTAAATTGATTACTATACATATTGTTAAACATACTCAATTTGTTGTAAATTGAAGGGAGTATTTGCAGAAAATGTTTTGAATTTCCTGAAATTGAACGCTCCAAATTCTCACTTTTGTTCAATATTTTTCTATTTTATAGACTCGAAACGTTTTCCATCTAACTAAGACTCTATCCAATACTGCTGTAATTTCTAAAATACTTCTTAAAACGCTCCATATTCTTCATCCAACCTTTATCCATTATTTTTCGATTCCGCAGATTCTTAAGTCTTTTCGTATGAATCCTGAACAGTTACAAAGTCAAAAGTACCCTCAAACCCCTCACCTTTGTCCAGCAGCATGATGAGCTCGTGTTCCCTGGCGAGCACGTCTCTGTAGAGAGGCTCGTGTCTGTCGAGCTGCAGTCGCAGCGTGGCCCTGTCGGCGGACACTTGCAGTTTGGAGCTGAGGTCCCCGAGCTGGGATTGCAGCCAGCCGAGGGTTCGGGATATGGATTCGGCTAGATTTCGGCCGTCCCTGGAAAATTTATATAAATGTTTATATTTTTTCGTTTTTACAAAAAAAAGTGTATAAAAATATAAAGTATTTTTTTATAAAGAAGTTTGTGAAAAGCGAGCGACATGATAGTAATAGTGGATAGAACACCCGCCCGAAAACAGAAGGGCGTGAGTTCCAATCCTGGGTCGGGCCTACACCAATTTGTCTTT
Source organism: Bedellia somnulentella (assembly GCA_963576735.1). Lineage (NCBI taxonomy): Eukaryota > Metazoa > Arthropoda > Insecta > Lepidoptera > Bedelliidae > Bedellia > Bedellia somnulentella. The sequence continues at coordinate 12,406,569 of OY755193.1, forward strand.
TCTAAAGTCATATGTGTGGTTAATTTATCATGGTTGTTAACGGTGAGGGAAAACATCGTGAGGAAACCCACATGGCTGAGTTGTACTTAGTCATGTGACAGTGTATTCGTACAAAACGGCGATAGGCCTGCCCCCTATCACGTGAGTACACTGTCTAAGCAAAACGTGGGTACCTTCTCTGGACACTAGATGGCGCTGCCATGTGAGTTCAGAAGTATTGTTACCTCTGCCAACCCCTTCGGGGATAAACGGCGTGAACGTTTATGTTATGTTATGTTATATTTAAGTTTGTGAAAAATGATTCTGTTTTTTTATATTTATTTACAAACGTTATGAGAACGCTACTGGTTTTAAAATTGTTATCCTAATGGCATTTACAAATACAAACAACAACAACTCTCACAAAACAATAACTGACTTTTCAAAATCAATCATGATTACACATTTGTAATTTGTTTGTTTATTGTTCACAATTTTTTTACTTTCTTATATTTTTACTATTATTTTTGAAATGTATTTTAATGTCTTTATGTGTTGGATGTGATCGTTATGATAATAACATAATTTAAGATTTTACCTATTCCTTATAGCCATCCTATTAGAAATATTCCAAATCAAAAAAGCCACTCACTTCAAAGCCGCCTCAATCTCAGCCTTCCGATGGTCCATCTTCCGCTGCAAGTTATCATACTGCCTAGCCACTGCTGCCAATTTGGCCGTGATGTCTTGCCTAGAGCCGGGGTCGGCTAGTACGTCACATAAAGCGGTGCCGGCCGCTTCAAGGTCCGCTAGGAAGGGACGCTGGCCTTCGAGCTGGCGTTCTAGGTTCTGATAGAAGAAAAACGAAGCATTAGGATTATACATATAAAACATCTAAGAAGTGTCTATTTTTTAAACATATAACACACCCAAAAAAAACTTCAATGACTACTTTAATTTTTACTAGTCGCCTGTGACTTGCATCGAAATCGCCAAAATCGCGATATAAATGACAAAGACATGCGACATGCGACATGATAGTCCAGTGGATAGAACACCCGCCCGAAAAACAGAAGGGCGTGAGTTCCAATCCTGGGACGGGCCTACACCAATTCGTCTTTTCTAAAGTCATATGTGTGGTTAATTTATCATGGTTGCTAACGGTGAGGGAAAACATCGTGAGGAAACCCACATGGCTGAGTTGTACTTAGTCATGTGACAGTGTATTCGTACAAAACGGCGATAGGCCTGCCCCCTATCACGTGAGTACACTGTCTAAGCAAAACGTGGGTACCTTCTCTGGAAACTAGATGGCGCTTGCCATGTGAGTTCAGGAGTATTGGTACCTCTGCCAACCCCTTCGGGGATAAACGGCGTGAACGTTTATGTTATGTTATGTTACAGGGAAAGAGCACTCTCCATAATTTTGGATCTCTTTATCTGTCTTTGTCACTTTAAAATCCAAAAATGCGGAAAAATCCGACCATGAATACAACACAAGGCCCTGTTTACAACAGATGTTTAAATTCCTGGTTAAAATCATACAGAGTCTGACTTGCAAGCTTATCGCATTTGTGTCGCTTTTAACAGCGTTTATAAAAACAGCGTATTGAAAGTGTGAACGGGCTCCGATTATAAGGACACTCTTAAGATTAAAAGCTACATTTATGAATGACAAAAAGTACTAGACAAAGAGAGTAACTAAGATTTGAGCCAGGGTCATATCGCAAAACTAGATAAGTAATCAACGTTCTTAGTTCTGGCAGATAAAATATCTTCTATGAGAAGGTAAAATTTGTTTTGACTGACATCTCTGGATTTCTCTGAAACCGTTTCTATAACCAGTAAGAACGAAGGAACTTTATTTCAAACTTTACAAGTTCCACTTACCTCGATCTTCCTCAACTGTTCCTCCGGCTCCTTATCCAAAGCCAGATCGTCGAGTTTATCGCTAATAGTTTGCAAAGCGTCTCTCAGTCTGTTGAGACCGGCGTCGAATTCCCGGGAGGTGTCGGCAGCGGCGCCTAGACTTGCGGCGCGTTTTTCTAGTCTGTGAAGAAAAATTTTGGTTAGGAAGAGTTTTAAGATGGAGACGAAATGGGGTAATTTTTTTTTATCGTCATTTTCTTAAAATATGTGTAGTAACATCAAAGATATACTGGCCCCTGCTGCGTATCAACTTATAATTTGTATTTATGCTTAGCTCGAGAAACTTTTACATACCGCGATGTAGCAATATGAGTGAGAGCGCTCTAACAGTACTCCTACATATGCATAGTTAATGACCGTAGATCGGCCTATTGGTACCAAAAAATCGCTCAAAATACAATAGAAATTTGTTAAGATGTTATATATGTATTCTACTTTCCATTACTATTTACAGTCTCAACCCGAAATTAATGGTTTAACAACAAAAAACTTTGCTTCTTATACTATTAACTATATTGTTTTACAATTTCATTTTGCAGGTCGATATTTTTACTTCTGAAAGTAGATTGTCAACAACAATAATATTCGTTGAAGCCTAGATACCTATGACCTTCAAGGGAAAAGTCTATAGTTGGGAACTCTAGTAATAACATCTCCAAAATGTTGCTATGAAACTTACTGATCCAACAATTGGTTCCACCGATCTTGAAGCTCGGTGACGCTAGTCTTCAATTTTGCAGCATCAGCAGACCTGGAGTCCAGTCTCTCTAAAACTCCCGCGGCCACCTCTTCTAGGTGGGTCAGTTGGGGCTGCTGCCCGCGGAATTCTTCGCGGAGGACTTGGACCTAAGGGTAGACATGAATAGGGTTAAAAAAATGTATGTTCTTCAGTTAAAACATGATTTTTTTAAGGACAATTGAAGTAGAAGTAGAAAACTGTTGTAGATACTAAGGTTGTAAGCTATTTGAGCAGTTTAGTAAAATAAATACATAGCGTAATTTAAAAAAACTGTAACGGTTGAAAACAAAGAAGTCGTTTCGTTTGCATTCTTTTCTGAACACTTTATATAAGAGTGTCAAAATTGACAAAAAACTTTGATATGTCCCTCAATTAGAGACCGGTCAAATACCTTTCATTCACTTACTTACTCACTCATTCATAAAATCAATTCTTACTTTATGGAATTTAAACTTTTGGAGCTATTGAAGACAAGAAAAATGATTATAAAAATGCCATGACAATAAATGAAAGATTTAAATCAACTAGCAGACCGATCTAAAACCCATTCACTCACTCAATCATCCCACTGACCTTGTGTTGTGTAAAGCTAAGCCTTAAATGCTTTCAAGGTTTTAACGGCAAAGAACTTTGAATGGTGAAGCTTTAAGAGTTCACGTCTTTAGGGCTCGCTGAAAACTTAAAAGTTAAGACTTGAGGTTTTTTTTATGGCTAAGCCTTATAGGCTTACAGGGTCTTTAAGGCTTGAGCTTTGAAGGCTACGAACCTTTAAGGCATTAAAGTTTCATGCCATTAGGGCTCGAGCCTACGAAGCTTAAAAGTTAAGGCTAAAGGCAAACATCTAAACCGTTTTTTTCACTGTGTAAATTTATATTATGAGCGCTGCAACAAACATCTGCAACAGATGCTGTGGCCAATGATGATGATGATGAATGATTATATCCATTTTTCTACTTCACTCACCTGTTGCACTTGAGTCTGCACCATCCTGCAATCTGAAGAGATGGGTCCCAACGCGGCCATCATCCTCTCTTTGGCTGACAACCACTGGGACAGGTTGGTGTGGGTGTCGTGGAAGTCTTTCATTTCCTCCATCAGGCGGATCCTGGGAGGGGGGAAGAAAAAATGTTAAGTTAGAAAATGTTATATTAGGCTCATAAAGTGTTAGGGTGCTTGTAATGTATCAAGTATAGATATGTACTTGATCTAAACGTATGAAGGGATGATGATGCAATATGAGATTGTAGGTGTCACAAGGGTTTACTACTGCTTTATTTTAGCTTCTCCTCATTTCATCACAATTCTCAAGACTCCTAAGGTGGCTATGGTTTTTATGACTCCAAAAGATACTGAAAAGTTTCAACATATTAGCGAAACCAATAATGAAGTCATTCAGCAGCAGCATACAGCTTCAACTCCAAAAAGGTCATGGAGACTATCGAAATCAACAATCGATAGCCACTTTTATATAAGCGAAGACATTTTTTAATAAAGCATTTATGTGAACTTTCCTACATTCATTCTCATAAATCAAGACACATAATATATACTTCTTTACTCACTTATCTTTACAATGATCATGCAACATCTTCCATCTCTGCGAGACTTGTTCCATTTCGTCATGCAGTTTTTCAGCCCCATGGGCCTTGGGTTTTCTCTTAAGCAATTCCTTGACTTGGGTCTTGGTGGAATCCAGGACGCTTTGCTTCTCATACATCTCTTCTAAGACTGCACGGGCTTGCTTTATCGTCTTGTCTGCCTCTTCTTTCGTGTTCGGGATTAAGTCTTTCGGTAACTGTCTTTGGACCTGATGGGAATGTTTGTAACGTTAGTTGATAAAGGGATAAGGCAAATGATTTGTCAGTATTAGAGAGACTTAGTATGTCCGCTTTCAGGATAAAGAACTTCACTGTTCGGATATACAAAATATATTACGATTCTAACAATATTACATAATAAACATAACATAAACGTTCACGCCGAATATTCCCGAAGGGGTTGGCAGAGGTACTAATACTTCTGAACATCACGTGACTTTGTTACCTGGTGTTCAGAGTACCCACGTTTTGCATGGACAGTGTACTCACGTGATAGGGGGCAGGCCTATCGCCGTTTTGAACGAATACAATGTCACATGACTAAGTACAACTCAGCCATGTGGGTTTCCTCACGATGTTTTCCCTCACCGTTAACAACCATGATAAATTAACCACACATATGTCTTTAGAAAAGACAAATTGGTCAACGTTAACAGCTTAAAGAATGAACAATTGTTACATGTTGATAGTTCACTAGCTTTTTACTTACTAGCATAGACTCACGCCCATTGTTCCCATTGAGGTAGGCAGAGACTACTCACTCCCTGCGATATTTCACGTGATCAAATCAATTGAATTATTTTGGCATCCAGACGGCCGGAAAGGCAGTACATAATACTGTAATTTTCTAGTTTCTAGGATTTGAACACTAGTCGTTTGCACGATAACCGAGTGTTCTACCCACTGGGCTATCTAACAATATAAGTTTATAAATTATTCTATGAAAAAATACAAGCAAGAACCATTCAAAGCCCTCTAACAACAAACACTTTTGTTTTGTTCGAAAGAGTTTTAAACCATGAACCTTTTGAGGAACTAACATGTCACGATCGATTTTTGTGCCATTCTTTAAATAATAATATGCTTAACACTATTTTGATCATCCCGCATAAATCACAATTCCTTCTGAATCTTATTTCACTCACCTTATCCAAGAAGCTAGTGATATTCCTCAAGCTGTCCAGATGTTTCCTCATCTCTTCCCTCACGTTATCGATCTCCGCTTGGCGATCTGATAACTTGGTTCCAAGTAGGCCGTAGCGGTTGTTGATTTCTGATAGTTGTTGTTGGACTGGGGAGAGATCTGTGGGAGAAATTTGGGCTTTTAGTACGTGTATTTAATATCTTAAAATAAACAGAAATATACTGCGGCTATATAATAACTGGATGCACATGGTTACAGAGAAACTTTCAAAGGGTAAAGAATAATCGTCAAAATTTTGCACAGACCAGTGGTAAATAGGAAATAAATAAAATACGATCATATTTCTGAGTACGGCGCTCATCTAAAGTGCCTCCCAATTCGACTTCGGAGGAATACTCATATCCTTTGTATTTTATATAATGCCCTTAATAATCCTGCTGCCCCCCACTATCTTCGTTGTAAGTTCACATACTTGTGCTCCCACGGCCTTGCCTTGCGATTGCAGGAGAATAAGATGTTGAGTGTACCACCTCATGACAGTGCTACATATAGTGATTCCTTTGCAGCCAGAGCAGTTAATTTGTGGAACTCACTACCAGTTGACATACGTATGTCATCATCATTAAATATATTTAAAAATAAACTTAAATCCCATTTTTTTTAAACCTTAGGTTGGTAGATTTTATAAAGTTAGGTATATGTATATATTTGTATTTATTATATTATATAAGTATGTATTAAGATATTGTATGTTATATTTGATATAATTATTATTAGGTATATAAATTAATATAAAGGTTTTAAATAAGTTGTTTTTAATTAAGTTCCGTTTAAATTGCATTTATATTTGACTGTAATTTAAATTTAAGAGTTGTTCATTTGTTCCTCACCATAAAGGTTGACTGGAAGAAATCGCGTTAAGGCGATAAGTCCGCCTTTGTGTACATTTACTGTTCTGTAATTTTTTAAATACTGTTTGTGTGTTGTGTTTTTGTATGCAATAAAGTGTTTATTATTAAGACCCACGTATAGATGGCATCACATTTAAATTAAATTTATAATCATTACACATACATTACATTCCCATCTTTTAGAAAACCTCTAATCTACACATGTGTCAGCTCTATCACAAACTATCGATGACTCTCCCATATGCGACATCGCGGTATAAGAATTTCGCATACTAAGTGTTTACAAATTATAAGTTGATACACAGCGAAGTGTAATGGCTAATACATCTTTGTTGTTCCTACGGATGTGACAGCTTGATTCGTTGTCGACTGTACATTGTAATGTACATTTTGTGTTATGTATGTGAGATGTGGAACAGTTCATGATGTTTGACTTACCTTTTTTATCAGACACTTATTCTGAAAAGGATTTAGGGAATTTAATGTAAACCACGTTTTACACACATATTTTTATTATTATTTCACACTATGTAATATACATTTATATTGCACGACACATTTTGAACACACACACCATTTTCACTACACTGCCGTTATTTCTATTCGCAATATAGATATTAGTAGAGTATTCTCAATACATTTATCTTTGAGCCTATGTCCAATCACTTCCAGATTTTTCTCGAAAATAATCATTTTGACAATATTGTTTATTGTCAGATATTAATTTTTATTCTTCTAAATTTCCTCTCAACCATTAGTTTTCTGCAAGAAGGCTGCTAGTGTTAGGTTGTAGACTTACAATTTATTTAATTTAATTTTCTAAATTTTTGTTAAAATTTAATATGAATGTATTGTTTAATATTGTAAGTGGATAGATAATGTTCTTAATTTATCGTCTTTCCTTATTTTGTTTTCTAATATATAATCCTAAATGAGTAAAAATCTCTCCTTGTAATTTAGACTACTTTCTTTGTTACCTCTTTTAAGGAATATTTTAATCCTTTTAAAAAAAAATAGGTTAATTCAAAATTTTAAGTTGGTCATACTTGTTTGCAGAAGCAGTCTGGATTCAGCTCCTGGGGCGATGGGGGCATCAGCATTATTATGGAAGAAACTGAAAAGAATGTCGGAAACAATATTCTGAACTGGCTTTATATATCATCAATTTATACCCGTCTGGGATCGCAGCCCCTTATTCTTGAGCTGCCCTGGTTGACGCAAGCTTCCCAGAGTCGCAGCCCCTTACTCTTGAGCTGCCCTGGTTGACGCAAGCTTCCCAGAGTCGCAGCCCCTTATTCTTGAGCTGCCCTGGTTGACGCAAGTTTCCCGGAGTCGCAGCCCCTTACTCTTGAGCTGCCCTGGTTGACGCAGTCAGAAAGCTGGAGTCACAACCCTTACCCCGTCAAGCTACCCTTGCTGACGCAGGCGCCCGGAGGCGCTTGGTTCAGTTCGCCACCCATCGCAGCAGGAGCTGACGCTAAAGCTGAGTTTTTTATATTATATTATATTGATAGGTTTAGTGTTTTTGATAGGTTTTATTAGGATTGTTTTACTGTTTCTTTTTATTTATAATAAATGTTGTGATATATATATCTTCTATTATTCATTATCCTTTTTCTCTCTTTCTTCTCTTAGTTACTTCTGGCTTCTGGGAAGCTACAGCATCCCAGGAGTGAGAACTAACGTTACAACATTAGTTATCAGTTTCACTATGTTGGACAGATGTCCAACATAGTGAAACTGATTATTAATTGTGTTAAGGAATTAAGTCATGTGAGATAGATATCTCACATGACTTAAATTTATTGACCTCTCCGTTTAAAGGTTGTCTGGAAGAGATCGCTTTTAGTGATAAGACCGCCAATTGTACTTTTTCTATTTAACTCTGTTTATTTGTACATATTTCTCCTTTTTGATGTGCAATCAAAAAGTTTTCTATTCTATTCTCTTAAGTCAAGACATTTAGCAATGGTAATAACTAAGGACGAAACGATTGTCAATGTCATAAAATATATGCAATTTGTCAGTTTTGACAGCGGCATTATTGCAACTTGCGGCACAATCGACGGTCGCTTAAGATACATAATCAGGGGGCCACCTGGATTTATCCCTGCTGTACATATGGTCGTAATATGAACGTAAGGGAACAAAATAATTACCTTCCAAATGGAATCCATCCTGGCTAGATCTTCGTGAAGAGAATCCACTGGAAGTAGACCCTGGAGACACGACCATGTGACCCTTGGTGGGGGATGGAGAGCGAGCGTCTAGCGAACGAACTAAAAAAATAATTTATTTGTAGTTTTTTTCAACTAATTATGATCATAGGAAATGAAGATCAAAAATGGAGAATGCGCTCAACAAATAAGATTAAAGCGACAATCCATAGTATCTGCTCACCCTGATGGGAGCGAATGGCGTGAGTAAATGTTTGAATGTAGATGATCCAATATTTGTATTTGAATACAAAAGCCCATGTCTACCGTATCCGAGGGTGTCCGGCATCTTTTGCAGCCACGATTGTGTCGCAAGTTGCTATATTGTCGCTGTCAAAACTGTCAAATTGCATACAAATGTTTGACATTGACAGCGACAATCTAGCAACTTTCGACACAATCGACTGTCGTTAAAAAAACATAATCAGAGGGCATATTAGACGATTATTATTGGTAATTTAAAGTGATTTTTGGTCGATGCGGTTATCCATCACCAAGACCTATTTTTTTCATATTTTCTCCCTTCATTTCCAAAACTGGGTAAGGAGTTTCCTCTAAACACTGGATACTCCTTATAGGGAATTATAGCCGTGAATATAAGTGTGTATGTAATAATAAATAAAATCTTACTCGGCGTCTGTCGTTTTGTAGGACTATACATCTGTCTCTTTCTATGAGGGCTGTCCGCTCGGTCGCGGGTTAACGCGTCGTATAGAGCGCCCGCTTCGTTCACCTGAAATTTAAAAAAAAGGTTAAAATATGGGAAATAAGAACATACATACATACATATAGGTACTCACGGCTATAAATCCCTTAACGGGGTAGCCAGACCTTTGGAATGAAAAAATACTCAGCCACTTTTGGTAGTTGATTGGGGAAAAGATGTTAACAATAAATGTTTTTGGTGACGGATCTCCAACCACATCGCCCATAAATCACTTAAAAAGCCTCTATACCCTAAGTCGCCTCTTACGATCACCCACGGGTAGAAATGGGGTAGTTCGGTAGGGATAGGAATGGTAACGGGTGGAAATAAGAAGTTTTTAAATATGGCAGTTATATGTAGAATGTAGACTTAATTTAGTAGGTAACAAAGTAAGTATGTTATACGAGGGCTGCTATTTATGTATCCGGAATAAAAAAAAGAAACAAACATATATCAATTAATATGGTTTTATTGCTTCTCAAAATATTCGCCGCTCAGATCTATACACTTTTGCATGCGTTGAAACCAATTTTCATAGCACTTTTTCCACTCAGACTGAGGTATCTCCAAAACGTGCATTTTGAACGCATCGACTGCCTCTTCGCGGCTCGAAAAACGTTGACCACGTAATTTTTTCTTCACATTTGGAAATAAATAAAAATCATTGGGTGCCAAATCAGGGCTGTACGGCGGATGACCTGTCAATTCGATCTTTTGAGCTTCTAAAAACTGAGTTGTGACGGCCGACCTGTGACAGCTAGCATTGTCGTGATGCAGAATGATTCTACGTTGTCGGTTAGTCTTTCTTATTTGTTCAAAGACTTCCGGCAAACAAATGGTCGTATACCACTCCGAATTAACAGTTTTACGATTCTCTAAAGGCACTGTAGCTACATGGCCATTTATACCAAAAAAACAAGCGACCATTTGCTTCAATGTGCTTTTTGCACGAATAACTTTTGTTGGGTTCGGCTCATCTTGGAACACCCACACCGTGGACTGCTGCTTAGTTTCGGGGTCGTAAGCGTAGATCCAAGATTCGTCACCTGTGTAGATATTATAAACAGCTTTTGACGCACCACGGTTGTATTTTTTTAACATTTCTTTGCACCAATCGACACGAGCCTGTTTTTGATCAATACTCAAGTTGTGCGGAATCCAACGGGAGCAAATTTTTTTTACAGCTAAATGTTCATGAAGTATCTTATGTATGCTCGTCATACTAATGCCCAGAGATGCCTCTATCTCACGATATGTAACATGACGATCTTGAGTTATTAGTTCCCGGACAGCATCGATGTTTTGAGGTACAACGACCGTTTTAGGGCGACCTTCTTTAATTTCATCAGTAAGCTTAGATCGTCCACGATTAAACTCGCTAAACCAGTGATACACAGTGGTCTTTGAGGGTGCTTCATCCCCAAAAGTCGAAGTAAGCTGATCGATGCACTGTTTTTGAGTTAGACCACGCCGAAAATCGTAAAAAATCATGGCACGAAAATGTTCACGAGTTAAATCCATGGTGGTGAAGACACGCAATTTTCAAAATGACGCTACGATGTGAAAACAATTGACAGTCACATAAAAATAAATGTATTCTAAAGCTAAAGAGTTCTATTTTTAAATGATGTAATTACTTTTTAAATTATTGTTCTGTAAGTGGCCAGTTCCGGATACATAAATAGCAGCCCTCGTACAGTGTAAGAAAGTTTTATAAAATGATATATGAAGTCAAAACTGTGTAGTGTCGGCTTAGAATAGCACCACCCCATTTCTCCCGGTGGTGGGTGTACGTAAGAGGCGACTAAGGGTATTGGGGCTTTGAAGGGATTTTTGGGCGATGCGGTTGGAGACCCATCACCAACAACCTTTATTTTACCATCTTTCCCCACTAAAATTTCCAAAAGTAGCTGAGGAAATTTTTTATTCCTTAGCTCTGGCTACCCCTTCTAGGGATCTATAGCCTTGAGTAAATGTATGTATGTATGTTTTTTTTTAATATTTGTTATTAAATAAAATATGTTTCCTATACTACGAAAATCCTTTAAGAAATGGGGTAGTGCTATTCTAAGCCGACAATACACGGCATTTAAAAAAAACTTGATCTAAAACTACATAATTTAAATATCAGTTGAAAAACAATAAGAATGCAAACGGCATTAACATTTTATAACTATGGGAAAGTTACCACCAATATTTAGTTTCGTTCGTTGGATTCCTATGCAATAGAACGAAGTCCAAGTTTTCATATTTTATTTTCAAATTACCATATTAAGATCTAACAAACCTTATCAATATTAGTAGAGTAATCCCTATACTCCTTAGCTAATGGTCTCAACTCGTCTTGCTGTTGTTTGATAATTTCCAAGTCTAGTGCCACCGGTGTCAGGCGTGCCACGCGTGTCTCCATACTTTGCAGCCACTCTAGCACCTGTAGGATATGGAGAGGTTAATAAATTGATGAGTTTTCTAAAAACCGGCACTACACAGCATCCGGCTGTGCTGAGTAGTGCCGGCTTAGAATAGCACTACCCCATTTCTTCCGGTGGGTGTACGTAAGAGGCGACTAACGGTATTGGGGGCTTTTAAGGAATTTTTGGGCGATGCGGTTGGAGACCCATCACCAACAACCTTTATTTTACCATCTTTTACCCATACAAGTTTCCAAAAGTGGCTGCGGAATTTCTCATTCCAAAGCTCTGGCTACCCTAAGGGATTTATAGCCGTGAGTATATGTATGTATGTATGTATGTCTAAAAACCGTAGTACAAAATAGTAACTGTATGAAGCGCATCAAGAAGAATCAATAAATATGTGTAACTAATTTGTCATCAACATTTTTACGTCTAAACTGGTTAAAACAATCGGCTCGAAGGACCATACGTCCCAATTATCACACGGTATAATAATCAATCAGGTTATGTTCAATACTTTACTTCGTACATTCACGGTAAATGCGGGTTGGCTGACGATTACTACCGTGATAGAAGCCGGGACTGACGGCTTAATATGTCTTCCGAAACAAGGAATGATCTTAACTTTCGGATAATCAAGTAACCCAAGTTTTCAATATCCTTCCAAAGTGGAATAAATCTTACAAATTAAATTTGTCTGTATACTTGCGTGACATAAAAATCGATCCCGAGTCCACCAGATTTGATCCTGCGCACTTTATTGCTATGCCACGGAGGAATTTATTATATCCATGCCTTATTCTATCATTACAGCATACATACATATACTCACGGCTATAAATCCCAGGAAGGGGTAGCCAGAGCTAAAGAATTAGAAATTCCTCAGCCACTTTTGGAAATTTCAGTGGGGAAAAGATAGAAAAAATAAAGGTTGTTGGTCCAAAAATCGCCCAAAAATCCCTTAATAGCCCCAATACCGTTAGTCACCTCTTACGTACATCCACCGGAAGAAATGGGGTAGTGCTATTCTAAACCGACATTACACGGCACCACCGGAAGAAATGGGACCAATAACAAATTAAAAAGAGAGCAAATTTCTACAAACCTGTTCTTTGAGAGTCTCATACTGGCTATGCTGGTCAGCTCGCTGCTTCATCAGCTTCTGTCTTTCTTCCAAGTTCGTGTTGAAATCTCGCCACAGATTCTCTAAGGCCTGGAAGGTGAAATCAAATTAGTTAAGTTAAGTTTAAATATTTTTGTGCGGAATATTGAAAAACAAACAGGTTTATATATATTTTTTTTAATTAGTTGACCTATTAAAGTTATTGTTCTAATTTAATGTGAAATATAGTCAAAGTATATACTATATACAACAGATAGATAAGACAAAAAACCCAAAATATTGTACAATTTCGTAATATAATTGTAAAATTACCTTCATCCTATCACGAACGACGTGCACGTCAGTGACATCCTTCATGGAGATCAGCTGTTTACCTTTGCGGAGACACTCGTCGAGAATTGGCATTTGACTGTCCCTGAAATTGTACGAATATTTTTATTTATCGTGATATTTTTTGCTGTGTAGTGTCGGCTTAGAATAACACTACCCTATTTTTACCCGTGGATGGTGTAAGAGGCGACTAAGGGTATAGGGGCTTCTTGAGTGATTTTTGGGCGATGTGGCTGGAGACTTGTCACCAAAAACATTTATTATTACCATCTTTTCCCCAATCAACTTCCAAAAGTGGCTGAGAAATTTCTCATTCCAAAGCTCTGGCTACCCCGTTAAGGGATTTATAGCCGTGAGTATATATAGGTATGTATGCATGTATGTGATAGCTCAATGGGTAGAACAGCGGTTATGATGCAAACGACTAGTGTTCAAATCCCGGGTCTGGCCTTAACTAATTTGTCTTAGAACATATTTGTGGTTAATTTACCATGGTTGTTAGCGGTGAAGAAACATCGTGAGGAAACTTACTTGGCCGAGTTGTACTTAGCCATGTGACAGTGTATTCGTACAAAACGGCGATAGGCCCGCCCCTTATCACGTGACTACACTGTCGATGCAAAACGTGGGTACTCTGAACACCAGGTGACAATGTCACGTGATGTTCCGAAGTATTAGTACCTTTGCCAGCCCAAAAAACAAAAACAAATCCTCACCGAATCCTCAAAACCTCATGCACCCGATCTCTTTCCCTCTCGCTCATCTCGACCAATCTATCGTGAGCTGCGACCAAAGAGTCGGCTTGTTCTGAAAACTGTAGTAGCTCTGCCGACACCTCGTCGAGGAAAGCGCCGCGCGATATCGAACGTTCTAGGAGCTTTTCGAATCTGGGGAGGGAGAAAAACGTATAAGTATTTCAAAGAATATGACGTCAATAACTTTGAACAAAAAAATATTAAGATTAAAGTAGATAATTTTCGTTTTGAAAAACTTTGATTTCTTAGAATATATTGCAAAGTAAGAGGGGTTAAAAAGGCCTACGAGAGTTAAAAGATGACTGAAGAAAATATCTCATACTTTAGGAAAATTTCGACTTCGTTAACATTTCATTAACTAAAGTTGAATAACATCTGAATATACAAAAGGTATTTTTCTTACATACATATACTACGTATACTCACGGCTATATTTCCCTAGAAGGGGTAGCCAGAGCTAAGGAATTATAAATTCCTCAGCCACTTTTGGAAGTCTAGTGGGGAAAAGATGGTAAAACAAAGGTTTTTGGTGACGGGTCCCCAACCGCATCGCCCAAAATCCAATAAAAAGCCCCAATACCCTTAGTCGCCTTTTACGACCTTAATCGTATTTTACTTCTTTTCGAATATTATTTGCTTTTTTTTGCATTTTATATTTTTTTTAATAAAAAAGTTAACATTTGAATTGTGTCCTGTAGAATTATATAAATTCCAAAAAAAAACTTAGTTGCACAAAAACTCCACATACTTAGCAAATATATCCTCAGCCCGCTGCTCCAGTTTCTTGGCGATCCTCACATTGGAGGGCGTCAAGGCCGCATCCCTCGCGTTCCCTAACAACTTGGCCAACGTCGGCCTGTGGGCTTCTATCTCTTGGTGCTGGATTCGATGCTCGCGGATTTGAGCGTCCAGGCGTTCGCGAATTAGAGACGCGGGTTTTAGCTGGTTTCTGGAAGAGAAATGAGTCATTTTAATGCAGCTCTTAATTGGACATCATGTAATTACAATATTAGGTTTTTTTTAAATAAATAGTCTAATAGCCAGCAAAAATCTGATCACTAGATTTCATGAAATAGGAGGATTATTTGAGACCAAAATAATGATCGTAAGTATTACTTAAGATTGCAACAATAAACACTATTCTTCAAAATATCTAATATAGGAATAAAGTTACTCTTTAGTTGAACATCACTCTCAGAACGAAAGAGGCTGAAGTCAAAAATAGTGATATTGAGTAGCAACCATAGAGAGGCATAAAAAAGTATGTTCTAAAACAAAGGCACTTATTGTTTTAGGGACAGAAAATTCGCTATTCTCTTTTTTTAACAATAAGTGCCTTTATTTTACTATTCATCGGATAGAACATACTTTTTTATGTCTCTCTATGATTGTAACTCAATATAGCTATTTTTGACTTGAGCCTCCTTCGTTCTGAGAGTGCAATGTATTTAACGAAGGTGACATCGTTCATACATACATACATACATATACTCACGGCTATAAATCCCTAGATGGGGTAGCCAGAGCTAAGGAATGAGAAATTCCTCAGCCACCTTTGGAAAGTTCAGTGGGGAAAAGATGGTAAAATAAAGGTTGTTGGTGATGGGTGTCCAACAGCATCGCCCAAAAATTTCTTTAAAGTCTCAATACCGTTAGTCGCCTCTTACGTACACGTATTCTCTAAAATTTTCGATGATAAATTCCTCCACTCTATATTTTAAACCTTATTTATTTTATTATCAACACACACGATTTTAAGATACCAAATCTTCCCCAACTTACTTGAAACTGGTCTCAGCATTGCCCAGCCAGGCCGCCTGAGTTTCCGCAGCGTCCTGTAACCCCTGACATTGTACTAAGGCGCTTTCCAACTCGGCACATCGGGACGATACAGCCTCAGACATGTCCCCATAGCGGGACACTAGTTCTATCACTGGGACTTCCAGTTGGCGGATTTCTGATGGGGTCAGGTTTCCTTCTAGGGATTTTACTAGTTGGTTGCAGGCCTGAAAGAGAGATATCGTTAATGAGGTTTTTTTAAAATTATTGTTTTGTTGGGAAGAATATGCTTGTGCAAAGAAATTTAGGTATATATTAATATTCAATGTTTTACCTTCCATAGTTATTTCCTGTTAACGTTGAATTAAAGGGCAAACAAAAAAGAGAACTAACGCTTTGAGCATGATAGCATTGAAGATTAAAATGATTGGAGGTTACTCAGCTCAAAAATATTATGAATCTTTGCTTCTGTTAAGCCGTTCTTTTACCCTTTTATAATTGTCGTCCACCGATTTAATCAAGTTATTTTGCCTTAAACTTACAAAAGTTACCAAAAAAGAATAATCTAACTAATAAATTAAGAATAAATAAAGGAAAGAAAAATTTCGACACAGGCAGGAATAGCACCCGCGACCTCAGGTATACGCCCCCGTATGACACGATAGCTCAATTGGCAGAGCGGGTTCGATTCCCGCCTGTGTCAAAATTTTTCTTTCCTTGATTTATTAGTAAAAATCCCCACATGAGGTTTTCATGAACAAAAACATTCAAATTAAAAAATCTAACTATCATCATATATCTAAGCCAAACTTACATCCTTAGCCCCATCAATAAGCCGTCCCTGCGCCACAATTTCGTTATTCAGCGCCCTCGCCCTCGTCAGCTGGGACTCCACCCCGCGAGGGTCGCCCGCCACGGCTTCTGATAACACTGAGCGCACTTGCGGCTCGATCTGGGGGGGGGGAAATAATTATTAATGGTTGGAACGAATAAAAACAATACATCACTTATCAATAGTGGGTAGGAAAAAGGGTGAGAAACAGGCAATAATGATTCATTTTTGAGACAACGGCTGTTTACTACTACCTTTTATTTATAAATACATAATTGAATGATTGAATCAAATACTGAATGGTTGTCGAATGTAAGTGAATTGTTCTAGAATCTAACATATATTAAAAACATGCAGAGGTGCAATCCTTATTTCAAAAGTTAATTTTATCTTCTGTAGTAGTAACGGTCACTGTACTACGGATCTCTGCGACCGTCGACGATGATCCAAGATACAATAAAGTCGCTGTTAAATCGCGTAATTTTTTTAACATTGACAGTAATACTCATAAATAAAGGATTAATAAAAAATGCCCACATGAGATTTTCCTACACAAAAACATTCTTATTATTGGCAGTAATAATCTAGCAAATTGCTTAGCAAAATATACGAAATTAATATCCTAATTTGACCTGGTCCATCCACCGATTCGCTCGCTCCAAGTTATCCCTAAAGCGCTGCGCTAGATCGCTACAATCACAAAATCACTCCTACACTCTACTTTCACGAGTTACCAGTTGACGCTTTCCCGCTAAATAACACTTACTTGATCCATCCATCTGTTAGCCCGCTCCAAGTTATCTCTAAAGCGCTGCGCTAGATCGCTAGCTCCGCGCAATCGTTCCTGCAGCTTGCTGGCGCGAGTTAGCAGTTCCTGATGGCGCTTTCCCGCTAGCGAGCCCGCTTCCATCACTTTGCCAGTTCGGGGGACCACGTGGGGGAGGCGCGCGGGGAGGGAGGTACGGAATGCATTTAGGTGGGACAGGAATTCCTGGAAAAACAAGTTATTTTATTGAGATCTATCCAAAATCTCATCTATGCTGTGTAGTGTCGGCTTAGAATAGCACTACACTATTTCTTCCGGTGGGTGTACGTAAGAGGCGACTAACGGTTTTGGGGTTTTAAGGGTTTTGGGCGATGAGGTTGGAGACCCATCAGCAACAACCTTTATTTTTACATCTTTTCCCCATTAAACTTTCCAAAAGTGGCTGACGAATTTTTTATTCCTTAGCTCTGGCTACCCCATCTAGGTATTTACAGCCGTAAGTATATGTATGTATGTATGTATCTATCTAAAAGTATATGAAACATTTGTAAGTAAATAAAAAATATAGTTTTAATTATTAACTCAAGCGAGTATAATACACTTTTTCCATCCAATGTTAAGCTTTACAAAAACTTTGTTGGCGGATATTCTTCCATCCGGGATACTATAACAATTTATTACAATATACCATGCAGTAAATTATTCTTTAATCTTTCTCTTACATACATTCAGTTAAATTAAATTCAGCGCCGTGTAGTGTCGGCTTAGAATATCACTACCCCGTTTCTACCGATGGGTGTACGTAAGAGGCGACTAACGGTATTGGGGCTTTTAAGGGATTTTTGGGCGATGCGGTTGGAGACCCATCACCAACAACCTTTATTTTTACCATCTTTTCCCCACTCACATTTCCAAAAGTGGCTGAGGAATTTCTAATTCCTTAGCTCTGGCTACCCCTTCTAGGGATTTACAGCCGTGAGTATATGTATGCATGTATAAATTCAAAAGAAAGGTGAATAAATTATAAACTCTGGCTAACACTTTTTGGATTTACGGCCGTGAGAATATGTATGAATGTAATCTAGAACTCAAAAAAACATCCATGTTTATGATATTTATATCAATCTTAGATATTACCAAATCTTTTTGAAATCACAGCCTACAGTTTAAGAAAATAGGTAAAAACTAAATTACCTTGCTCTCATCCACAAACTTCTGCGCAGACATAGTAATGAACCTCAAATCCGCTTGATGAGCAATCACATCATTGACGAACTCCCTAACATCGTCGCTCTGATTTGACAAGTTGGTTAACTGTGAGATTAACGCTTCTTTCTCTTCGAGGGTGCGGTACGCGCCTTCCATCCATTTGTTGAAGGCGTTGATTTCGTTCCTAGAATTAGAGAATATATTTCAGTTATTATGGGTCATTTTAGGTGAGATGTAGATTTTTCATGGCGTCAAGAAATTATGAACTTAATTTTAATGGGGAAAGCTCTAAACTGACAATTTATTTGATTAAACAACCCCGAAATGGCGCATATACATTTTTGACCATACTTTAATGATATGGTATTTACTTACAGGTATAAACAAAACATAGACTTGGCATCTGTCTAATATTAAAAATGGCCGCTTGGTGCCTTTCGCATTATATTTAATTAGTTTGAAATGCATATCGAAAAAAAAGTAATAAAAAAAAACAAGTATACCGGTCGAATTGAAAACACTCCTTTTTTTGAAGTCGGTTAAAAATACAATTTGAATTAGAATTCTACTGACAGTTTGTCAACCATTTTAGTTTTATTAAAAGTCACAATATCTTAAATCTAATGTGAAATACGATCTATCTATACTTACGTAAACTTCCCAAGTTCGTCTCTAGCCGCGGCCAATCGTCTCAACATTTTGTCACATTTCTCCGCGCACTTGTCATAGCGCTGTTTCAGTTGACGCACTCCGCGCTCCAGTGCTGCCACCTGTGATACATGACTTGTTAGTTATACTGTAGTGGTTAAAATGAAGTGATAAAAGGATTGTCCAGGAATTACGTAGTTTTAGTACCGGAATATTATTGATCGCCGATTGGTTACACTGTGTCACTTCTTTCACATTCATCAGTATTATCAAAAATGCATTTTGATTCTTTTGTCGATTCGGACCAAAGAATTATTTTTTCATTATTATTTACAACTGATATGTTTATCATGTTAAATTCTCATAATATTTGTATAGTATAGTAAAAGTACCTTAAAAAGCAAACCCAGCTATTTTCTTTTAAAGAAAACTTAATATCAATTTATCTTCAATAACTAATTCAGCGATATTTGAAAAAAACTACTTATATCACAATAAAATTCAAGTGATATTACCTCATGCGGCGCCAGCACGTCTCCGCCAGAGATGAGCAGCTGCTTGGCTTGGTCGGCGCACGCGGACACCTGCCGCGCGTGGCTCTCCAGGTCGTCTTTGATGAGCTGGGGACAACAGATATTGGGTTTAGCTCGTTAGGATGGTTAGTAGTTGTGCAATGTAATAATAGGCTATTTGACTAAGTTTTGAAATCTATCTTACGGTGTTAATTTGTTTATAAGGAGCCCTAAAAATATTTTTCTGTCTTCATTTTAGCTATTTTATTAAAAATCGAAAAAGAAAATGCAATATTCAAATGTGCCGCGAAAACGCGACTTTAAGTAATATGGCGGCTGTAGCACAAATGACGTCAATTCCGCATTAAACACCAATGAGCGAAGCGAAACACAGTCCGTTTATGTGCAATCTACGTCATTATAGAAATAGCCAATCACGGTCGTTTTTAGTCACGTGACAGTTGCATCATAAATACTTATTTTAGAAGACGGATTATAGTGAAATAATGCAATATTTTTATCTCGCATTATTACATATTGCTCCAAAAAAGAAATATTAAGACTAATGAAATAAAAGAAATGTATATTTATATTACAGTCAAATAGCCTGTTATATACATACAGAAACAAACAAACTCAAAGATATAAATCCCAAAAAGAGTGGGAGCCTCGATCGAAATCGCCCAAAAATCGATTAAAAAACCACTTCCGTAGAGAATAAACTGACTGCTGTTCTAAGCAAACACAACGCAGCTTTTGAGATTATAATAGTAATACATTTTAGACTGAAATGTAGCTTGTTCTCGCTCTTCAAAATTTATATGGATTGAGATTAGACAGTCTTAAGGTAGTTTTTTAGGATCTCTACCAATAATAGAACAATAAAATATTTTTAAGATAAGATTAAGAAATGTAAAAAAATACCTTAAGAATATTGATTTGGTTTCTGACTTCATCAATATCCTCCTTGACGGCTTCTTGATTAGCCAACTTATCTTCAACGCTTGCAATCCATTCCAGCAATTTGGACAAAGTCTCGTCACAAAGCCTATATTTCTCCTCAACCGCTTGCTAAACATAAAAGAAATATATTATATTCTACTCTAAACTGTTATTTTAGGGGCACATGTACAAAGCCCAATTTGGTCTTGTTAAATTTAAATTGAGTGCATTTGCGTACCTACATAGCTTTTCTATCTACAGGTATAAATAATCTACACTACGATGCATGTTACAGTGCGGCGATATTATAATATCTTGGAGAAACAATTGCAATATATATGTTAAAAGTTGGAATACGTGTAGTTTTTTAAAGTTTTCATTTCTCCCTTTTGGACAACTTTTTTCCCCTTATGGAGTATGTTAAAAATGGATATCATTATTAAATAATGGTAAAATGTCTCCAAAATCCAAATATGCAATTATCATAACTATGTGCTGACATCGTCAGATGTATTTCCAAATCTAAAACATCACACGAAGTATAAAGAATATCTTTGTTAGCATGCAATAACAAAGAGTGCTAGAACAAAACAAAAAACACGTTTGATATAAACCGAAAAGAATCCTGTAAAGAAAGCGACATACCAAAGACAAGACAACACGAATAAGCATAAGACCCAAATGAAAAAGATAGAAGACAGAAGACCAGATGCACAACGGATAACAGCCATAGTACATGAAATGACGAACACAACCTGTCTTCTTGTTGCGTTACGAATACGTAAATAACATGCAAAGCGGCTCATGCAAGCAGTGTATTTATGCCTAATATTTGCCAAATTATGGCATTGTTAAATTAAATTGGATTAGTCTTTTTTATAAGGTACCTGGATAAAAAAATCTGAAATATCAAAATTACAGTAAATTAGGCCAAAAGTATAATAAAGTAAAATAATTTTGAAAAAGATAACTAATTAACATGTTGGGACCTTATTTCAGTTCGCTCGTAAAAATGGAGAATGAAAAAGCGTAACGAAAATGAAATAAAATCCCAAATCGGATTTGAATTTAAATAATGAACTCAAAAAAACATGAAAAGTAGTACCTGGCAACAAAATACCGACTTAGGCATGTTGTACGTACGTCGTCTATGCACATACATGCATTCAATGAACAAAGGGATCGAGGAACGAGTATATCTGGTGATGAATGGTTGATAATGGTTGATCCAGCAGTCATAAAAACTGGCTTGTGATGTGATGAAGCAAAACAATTTGATAGAAAAGCTAAGCAAAAACCTGGCGTAGTTGTTACTGTCATTAAAGTATCTAATGAAGACGGCAGTGTACATTTTCTTAGAAATCGTTTGAGATATTTTTTTGTATATAGGTTGATTGAGTTGAGTCTTGATTTGAATGAAAATACGTTTGTATCTTGTGTATCGGTATGATATGATATTCAAAATACACAAAGGGAATTATTAAAGTATATTTTTATGACTAGTGGTAGGCGACCAGCTTCTAGGTAAGGAGATGGCGAGTTCGAATATCGCTCATTAATATGATGAATATGAATGTTTCCTTCTTAGCCTTGGGCATATAATATATCGATATACCCCAAGCCATCTTTGAATTTTTGTTAGGGCTAACTTAGTCTGCCTTTAGTTTCCATTGCGGTAAGCAATGACTACCGATCGCCACTTTGTATTATGTCGTTATTTATTTCATTTAGTTATTAATTGTGTATAGATTTTTATGAATATATCATAAGTTATTATGAAAATTATTTTTGTGTCTTACATTTAAAATTTCTAGCAATTATTTATCGACGAAAATATGATATCTCAAAATTAGTCACATGATGATATTTTGCTTATAAGTTATCATACATTCAGGAATCCAGACACAAAAAAATAAATTACTCTGTTCAACCCTAAACTCTGATAGATTCTATAATGACAGCAATCAAAAGCCAGTCAAAATAGAGCAGGACTCAGTAAGCCTGCCTATTTTGACGGAATCTTAGCACAGTATGGATAATGGAGGGTTAGGTATTCTTGCGAGAAGTGATGTCGTCGTTAATGTATTCCCTCACAGGCAAGCATTCACTTTTAGCTCAAAAGGGATCTTTTAGCATCGCAGGCAACGGCTGTAAATAAAACAATAAACATCGAGCCTTAGTTGTATGTGACTTATCGTAAGAATATTCACTCAATTACTTTTTTTTGTTTTGTGTTTGAATTAAGTAAAAATCTGTCAGTGCCATAATAAAGTTGTTTGAGTGAATTTTATTAACTAGAGTATTATTCATACATAGAATATTCTAATTTTACATTTTATCGTCATTTTGAAATATCACATTAGGTTCTTTAGATATGTATGAATAAGCCTCAAAAATCATGATATAGTGAAATGTGGAATATCGAAAGCACACCGAAATCAAAACTATGTTTTGCATATACTTTCTCTACTGCTTTGTAATAAAAAGTAAGAAAACTAATTAGCATGATAATCTGATAAATGTTTTCAGTACGATTGGAAATTGTATCCCAAACTAAGTTCTCATTTAAAACTACAAAAAATAGACGCTGAGAATGATAATGTTGTAAGCGCCATGCTAAGGATAAGGCGAATTTGTTTCTAGAAAACCAATAAAAAGAAGAGATTAGTTGCAACACCATTTCTTTCAAAGCGTGATAGAAAATCGGCACTTACCCTAGTTTCTGCAGCGAGAAGATACCCTTTCTTATGAGCTTTGACAAGATCCAGACTAACGTCTTTTGCCGGATCAATCACTAATTTGCCTGCGACGGGATCAACCAATTTCTGTTCAATCGCTTGTACCAATGGCCATATTTTTCCTGTTTCTGGTTCTTTCACAACCGTACTAGAAGGATCAACAATACCTTGACGAATGGCTTCGTCTAGATTCAGTCTCTTTCTATCAATGACACTCGTTGTTATAAATGGATCATTGAGTGCACCAGTTGTAGGATTGTATATGCCAAAATCTAGTGTCTCTATAAGAGTGAAACTTTTCTTTGGTGTCGTCAGAAGACCACTCTCAATAGCACTCGGCAGTGTGTTAAGTTTGGATGTTTCGGTATCTAATATGTTTCCTTTTTCAGCGTCAATGAGACCCTTTCTGAATGCGTCAGGGAGTTTGACTAACCTTTTTTTAAGATTATCTTTGATGAGCGCCGTGTCCGGGTCGACATACCCTAATGTGGTTGCGTCTTTAAGTGTCATAACTTCTTTGGAATTTGGATCAGTAAAACGAGCAGTATTTATATTAAGGTGACCTAGTTCAACTGCTTGCTCAAACGTTAGGGGTTCCTTGACATAAACTATAAGGCCGTTTTCAAACAAAAAGCAGAGGGCACGCGAACGTCCGCTTTGTGGATCAAAAGATCCTTTATTATTTCTATCGATAATACCTTCAGCTATACCTTTGTTGAGGGGGATATATTTATTCTTGTGCGGATCTTTAATCAATGCTGTTTCAGGGTTAATAAATTCGTATTTAATTGCTTCATCTAAAGTGAATTCTCGAAGGAGTTGTTCTTTTTGTGCAGAAGATTCACTAATACTCTTTTTACTTATTTTTTGTAATGTAATTGGTTGAAAAACAGTTACTAGTAATCCTTTGTCAAATCCTATATCTAAACTAAATGATTTTTTAGCTTTGGTATCCAAAACTCTTCCTTTGGTTATGTCTACATCACCTTGTTCAATAGCAAGAGGCAAATGTTTGTATTTATTTGAAATGTTATCTTTGACTATAGTAGAGTCAGGATTAAGGAGGCCGAATTCAATTGACTTATTAATATCCATAAATTCGTTACTACAGGGATCAACTATCTTACCGTTTTCGGGTCGGAATAAACCGTTTCTGATAATTTCTTCGAGACTCAAATTTTTCTTAGATGTCACAATAAGACCTCGATGTTTGGCATCTAACAAATTTATTTGGTTACCATTAGGAAGTAAATAGACACTTTCAGAATCATTAACAATACCCTGTTGAATTGCTTCATCTAATGTTATATATTTGCTAGACGGAATGTTTTTAACGAGAGATATTTGGGGATTAATAAGTTCTTCAGCGATTGCTGCTTTGAGACTTATTTTTCTTTCTGTTACAGGATGTACAAAGGCAAATTCGGTTATGTCATACATATTCATAGCCAGGGTTTCATAAAGTGAAAATCCAGCACTCTCAATATCAACAATAAAACCTAAGCTCATGGCTTCAGACAAAGAAATTGCAACATCAGAACCAGGTTCATGGAATTTTCCATTTCTACGATCAACTATTTCACTACGACAACACTCAGCTAAAGAAAGTGGTTTTTCAGACTTTTTATCAAAGTAGCACAAATATTTTGGATTTATAATTGATTTTCTTATCGCTTCATGCAAAGTTATTTTTCTATTCGATAATGGATCAATGATTTTGCCTGTGCTGTCATCGTAAAGACCTTGATGTAACGCTCTTTGAAGAGATATGGACGCCTTACTGTCAACCAATAATCCTATTTCAAACGCTTCCTTTAGACTGATTTCCTCGTTACCACTATTTATATTTTTGATCCTACCTTTTTTGTTATCAACTACACCAGTTTCGATACATTCAGGCAAAGTAATTTTATCCCAGCGCCCTGACCTGTGGTCTTGTATATGAACTGAATGTGGATCTACAAGGTTCATTTTAATAGCTTCATCTAAAGTGTGGGTTTTACCTGTTTTAGGGTCCATAAAATGACCAGTTATTTCACTATATACTCCTTTTTCAATCGCTTCGATAAGAGATAACGGTTTACGTACTTCAACTAATATACCTCGTTCAAAAGCTTCTCTAAAATCAACTTTTTCATCACCCACTGTTATCGTACCTGATTTGCCATTAATTATGCCCTTATCAACAGCAAACTCAAATGGAATAACTTTACTACCTATATGAACTAATGTTGACTGAGGATCAAGTACGCGTTTTCTTATGGCCTTATCAGTTGGTAATTTTTCTTTACTATGAGTATTTGAAAATTGGCCTGTTTTAGGATCATATAAACCTTTGAAAACTGCTTCGGGTAAACTAATTTTACGCTTAGCTGGTAAAATCAAACCACGATCCGAAGCATCCGTTAGAGATATTTTACTACCCTGTACTAAATCTTTTACTTTACCTTCCTTTGAATCTACTAGTCCTAACTTTATGGCATCTTTTAGTGATAAGATATCATTGGTGACAGAGTTTCTAATTGTGAGCGCTTCAGTGTTGATGATGCCTCCTTTGATAGCATCGTCAAGAGTCATAGTAATATCATTAATAGTAAGAAGGCCTGTTTCCGGATTATAAAATCCTTGAACTAGACCTTCTTGTAACGTCCAAGGTTTTTTATCACTAAGAATATAGCCCCTCTCATGAGCGTCTTTGAGATTTAAGATTGGATCTGTAATAACTCCTTTGTTGAGGTCAACAAGGCCAGATTTTACTGCTTGGTCAAACGATAAAACAGTTTCAGACTTATCATGCTTTATTTTAACATCACTCGGATCAACAAGTTTATCTTTGATAGCTTTGTTTAAAGTTTCATTATTACCAGTTAACGGATTTAAAATTTGGCATGTTTCTGGGGAATAATAACCGAGTTCAATCACCTCTGGCAAGGAAAATGTAACTGCTTTTGTCGATACTAAGCCTTTGTGCAGTGCATCACTTAAGGGCATAACTTCGCCAGTTTTTTTGTCTCTTAGTTTACCAGAATGGGGATCGACTAGTTTTGTTTGCAGTGCATCAGACAGAGGGACAAATTTCTCAAGTGAAGTGTCCTTGATTTCTGAAATTGTTGGATGAACTATATTTCTGTCTACTGCTTCAGCAATTGTTACTAACTGTTCAGTCACAGAATCTTTTACTTTACCTGATACAGGGTCATATTTATTTTGTAAAATAATAGCTTCAATAGAGATTGATCTACGGGGCACGTTGATAATACCGCGTTCTATAGCGTCGACAATGTGTATTATTTCTTGTGTCTCGATAATAATAATTGAACCATTTTTAATAAGAATAAAACCACGTTCTACTGCATCCGATATTGGTAAAACATCTTTGTTATATGGCAATGTTATTAATAACGTTTCTTGATCGATCAAACCGTTTTCTACTGCAGTACCTATTGGCACAAGAGCACCAGAATTAATATCTGTAATTTGTCCCGTTTTTGGATTATAAAAGCCCTGATCTAAAGCTGATTGTATTGATACTTGCTCATTAATGACGGCTTCTTCCGGTTTTTCAACTATCCAACCTAGTTGAACGCATCGTATAAACGGAACTTTTTTATTAGTTTTGGGATTGACCATGCAACCTGAAGTTTTGTCAATTAAAAGACGTGTAATAGCTTCATCAAAGGAGACATATGTATCAGATTTTGATTTAAGATCTTTCACTAAAAAATTTTCTGGATTAAAGACGCGTAACCCATATACGAGTTCCTCGAAACTGATTTTCGCACCGGTCTGTGGGTTTAAAAATATTTGTTTTTCAATATCGTAAACTCTCATTTCAGCTAGCTCTTCTGATGTTAGTTTTTGCGTTAACGCTAAATTAAACATTGGCTTACTCTCTCTGACTATAACAAGATTCTTAGAAATTACGTCGACTGGAGTAAATTTACTTAACTGTTCTTGTTCAATAGCATCTTGTACCGTGAAAGAAGATTCGATACTGTCTATTATAATTCTACAAATTTTAGGTTCAATTAGATTTTTGTTTATTGCTTCTATTAATTGCACATTGTGATAAAGGACGTCTTTGTATTCTGGTACTAAGTTGGGAATATTTAGATCAACAGATTTATCCTTATTTATCGGATGCCTCTCAGCATCTAATAATAAAGCTGAAGAAGTTTTGAGGTCTTCAGGTCTTGATTTTATGAGAATATTTTCGTTACTATCATCACTTTTTAATGGGAATGAGTTATTTCGAATTGGTTCATTACTAGTTTTGGAGTTCGTTTTAACAGTATCTTTAACCATTTCTGCAGCCTTAGCGACAGCTACAACCGGTGCTCCGATTACCGCGACTAAACCTAATTTTAAGGCATCTGAAAAGCTAAGTTTATTTCCAGATATATCCGTATATTCACCGGTTGTTTTATTAATAACACCCTTTTTAACGGCATCTTTAACTAACAAAGGTTTACCTGTTTTAGGATCTAAAATTTTAACTACATCTGACGGTATGGCACCCTTATCAATAGCTTCTAGTATACTGCCAGAAACGCCCGATTGGCTTGATATAACAAGTGGATCTAAGGGATTATAAAATACTCCAGGCGCTATCTCAAGGTTCAAAGCTTGAGAATGAGGTGATATTTGGGAATCATAAGATATTTTTTCTTCTTTTGGATCTTTTTTACTACCTTTCTTTTCAAGTTTAGATTTTCTGGGAGGAGGTTTAATATCGGTACTGCTTAGGCCGCTGAGTTCACTAATTTTGGGTAACAAATCTGGTGTTCCATCAGCACTCTCTGCTTCATTATCAATTGTACTTTCGTTTTTACTTTGGATTATGTTGGGTACTTCGACATTAGAAAATGAAGCAGTTGTGACTAAAGTAGTTATTTCGGAAGTATAAATGTCAGATTCTGATTCGGTTCTAACTGTTGTTGTGACTAGTTGCTTTTCCGAATTATTTTCATCAATTGCTTGATTTTGAGTATTCGGTATTTTTGAAGACAACTGTTCACTTTTGACGGGCAACAGTTCTTTTAATGCTGATGTGTTCTCAGGAACAACGGTTTTCGTTTCAATTACAACTTTTTCTACAAATGGAGATGGGGTAATAGATTCAACCGGGGTTATTTTACCTTGTAATTGATCTGACTTTTTACTACTTTGAGGAACATCTGTGGATGGAATCATTTTATTCGTGACTGTTTTTACTCCTTCGACGATTGCCATTCCTGCTAAGACAGGTGAAGCTACTACGGCTAGCAAACCCATTTTAGCAGCTTTTTTCACATCTACAGAAATACCTTTTTTAGGTTCTTGTAGTTTCCCAGATTTTTTGTCAAGAACACCAGTATCAACAGCTTCTTTGATAGTCATGGGTTTGTTAGCTTCAATATCGTATATAACAGATTGGGGATCGATTATTGATTTTTCAATAGCTTCTTCAAAATTAAGCATTGTTCCCGTTTTAGGTTCTTTGTATTTTTGAGTTTTTTCGTCGTATAGAAGATCAACAGCATCAACAATGTTGAGCATTTCAGTTTTATTCGCATTTTGATTATTGACACCTTCTGGAACAGTGTTTAAAAAGCCTGAAGTAACGGCTTCAGATATCTGCATACGTTCACCTGTATTAGGATGAGTAAAAAGACCAGCTTGAATATCAATATATCCAAAGTTAAGTGCATCGTCAAAGGATATTTTATTATCACTTGACATAAAGTGCTCTTTACTAATGTGCTCGTCTTTTATAATACCTTTATCGCGAGCTTCGTCTATGGACATAACTTCATTGGTTACTACATTTTTAACTTCATTGGAATTTAGTAAAACGTAATCTGAGAGCAATTCTATCATTTTTGTTGTAATTGTGTGCTGCGAAGTAAATGTTTCAGTAATAGTAGTAATTACACCTTCTTCTGAAATATCACGATTAGGTTTAAGAGCAATGAGACCCTTTTCTAAGGCATTTTCTAACGGAATATTTAATTTTGATTGAGGATCTTTAAAGGTTCCGTTATTAAAATCTATTGACCCATTAGAAACAGCTTCTTCTAAACTGACTGTTTCACATGTTTGAGGGAAGGGTATTGCCATAATTAAATCATTATGTATAGCTTCTGACAAAGACAATATTTGCCCAGTCAGCGGATGTTTTATTTCACCGGTTTTTGGATTAACTATTTTACGACTGATTGCAACATTTAACGTCATAGCAGCCGGTGGAATTGGCTCCAAAGAATTTGTTTTTGGTTCAGGGAAAATATTTAAATTTACGGCGTCAATGAAATTAATCGAGCCGCTGTTATTTTTTAAAGTATTTTTTTCGTCGTCAATTATATTACTATCAATAGCTTCGGTTAGAGTAATAATTTGATCAGATGCTGTTTTTATATAAGATAACGGATCTACTACTTCACAAATAATGGCTTCTCGTAAAGTCAAGAGACTCCCAGTCTCAGGATGTATTATTTTTCCAGAGGTGGGGTCAAATAGGCCTTGCTCCATAATTTCTGGTATTGACAAACTTTTTGCTAAAGGAATCAATACTTCGTCTTGGCCATCCTCATCCAATATACCACGAGTGATTGCCTCGTTTATATTAAGTATGTGACCATGGATTGGATCTACTACCTTGCCAGTGTTGCCATCTACTATATTCAACTCTACGGCTTTTTTCAACGTTATAGAATTGCCATCTTTATCTTTATACATTTTAATATTTTCAAGGGATTTTGCAGTGTTTTCATCTATCAAACCTTTTTCAACCGCTTCTGATGGAGTGATAACTCGTTTTCGCAGCTTTTGTAGAATTATAGGTTTTTTATCAAAAGACTGTACATTTGAATAATTTTGTGCAGAGAATTTGACTTTTGGAACAGTTTTATCTTGTGATTGAATTTCAGTAACAGCAGGAGTTTCTAAATTGCTGTGAGCCAATAAGCTGCTTTGAATACTCTCAACAGCAATAAAACCTTCTGACACCGCTGCTTCTAAAGATTTTGGTTTCAATACATCAGCATTGGAAACTACATTAGTACGGTTATCTGGGGTTTTTTCTTTAATGGAGTCTTCATATTTTTTATAAGTTACAGGATCAACCAAGCCACGTTCGTATGCGACTTCCATAGGTAGTTTTTCACCTGTATTTGGATCAACTACCATTGTGTTCTTGACTATCTGTATAACTTTGGAAGCAGCTACTAAGGGAACACCAACAACAGTTACTAAACCAATTTTTGCTGCATCAGCAAGGTTTATTTTTCTACCAGATTTATCTTTATACTCACCAGTTTTCTTGTTAATTATTCCTTTTTCAATCGCTTGTTTGTAAGAAATTTGTTTTCCTGATTTCGGATCAACAACATTTACCGTAGTAGGAGACATAACACCCCGATCGATTGCTTCCAAAACATTTTCAGAAATGCCTGAAGTAGTTGAAATAACTAAAGCGGTTGCTGGATCATAAATTACCCCAGGAGTAACTTGTACTGGTTCTAACATTGTTTCTGGAGAACGTTCGCGTTCTTCGTTGGCAATTTCCGATATTTCCATTTGATCTGGCATGCCAGCAATAGAAGTAATTGTAATAATCTTTTGAATGGAAGAAGGGCTTTTGGTGTCTTTGAACTCGATTAATTTCATTTCAATAGCTTTTTGCATAGTAACGGAATCTTTAGTAGATTTGTAATGACCGTTTTTGTCTAAAATGTGCAAATCTAAAGCCTTTTTTAAAGAGACTTCTTTTGTTATAAATTTCCGCATTAGCCCACTAGCAGACTGGTCTACAACGACAGCGGAATCTGAGTTAATAACATTTAGATCCACCGCTTCTTTCAAATCCAATACTCGATCAGTGCCTGGTATAATAAACTGACCGGTAGTGGGATCAAAAAGTTTTTGATCGATGGCCTCTTTAAGGGTCCAACCTCCACTAGGCAATTCAATAGTATTTTTTTTAATACTTAAAGATGTTACAGTCGGTGTTGAAGTCGATGACGTCTTACTTTCAAGATCAAACATATGAATTTCCTTTACTGGTCGATCGGGACTTTTAAGAGTTTCAGGTTTTAAATCATCTAATACTTTGCTTTCAGGACTAAGTGGATCTTTAATGTAAGACTTTTTGGTGATTTTCAATTCTACTACCTGTTCAGGTACGAAGCTCGTCTTACTAACGCGGTCGGAAAGCTGAACAACACGCGGCTCGTTTTGTTCAACACCTAATAAGCCTTCATCAAGCGCTTGCTGAATGGGGAAAACTGTGCCTGTGGTAGGATCAGTAAATGTTTGTGTAGTTTCATCTATTAACCCACGCCTAACGGCTTCAGCAAAAGTAATTATCGTTTCGGATCTTTGAGAAACATCGGTATTTGTGACTGTCACGTAACGTTTCACTGTTTTCGTAACTGTTTGTAAAGTAAGAGTAATATTTAGCAAGGAGTTTAATAATGCAGCGCCTTCTGGGGTTATCATTTCTACAGCTTTATTGAATGGAATGGGCTTTTTATCAGAATCTAATAAGAAACCGGTTTTAGGATCAATATGATTTCTGAACACAGCCTCCAACACAGATAGTTCTTTTCCGTTTTCGAAAATACCTATTTTTCTACTGAACATTTCAAGTACCTCTGGTCTTATGGTTGCAATTTTAGTACAATCATCTAAAAACACAAAATCACCGCTTTCCGATTTTAGGAATGTTTCACCGTTCGCGAATTTTATATTGCCACGACTAAGCGCTACATTAAAAGATACATACTCACCACTTTTGTGGTCTCTAAAGCCATCAATATCGAATATAGACCTCTGTGATACAGATGTAATTAGTCCCCTATCTACGGCTTCGGGTATGGTACAAATTTCTCCCGTAAGATTATCTTTAAATTTACTATCTTTTAATACAATATTAAGTGCTAATGCTTCTGATAATGTAAGAAGTTGGCCAGTAGTTGTGTTGGTAACACATTTAACTAGATCGCTGTCAAGTACGCCGGCAGCAATAGCTTCAAGAATATTAAGATGAACTTTGTTACAAGGCGAGAGAATTTTACCGTTATTAGTCATAAGATTGTTATCGCATACGTCTTTTAACGTCATCGGTTTACAAATAAATCGCTGATTTGCAGCTTCGTTAAAGTTAAATTGTTCTTTTGTAACGTTATTAATGTATTTAGAATGTTTCGGACTTATAATATTATTTTCTATCGCTTCAGCAAGTGTTATTTTATTATCGTTTTGAGGATTAACAACCTCTCTTATGTTAGGATTAATTAGTTCATTTTGGATAGCAACATCTAATTGGAAGCGTTCACCCGTGTTTCTGTCCAGAATCCAACCAGAATTATCAACTAAGTTTTGACTAATTGCGTCGGATAAGGACAGGGCGCTCGATTTTATTTTAATAATCTCATTATATATAAGGTATCCCTTTTCATACGCTTCGGCTATTGTGATACATTCACCATTAGGTAATCTATACAATCCTTTATCCAAGTCAACTTGGCCGCGATTGACAGCATCAGATATACTCATTCCTTGATTTGGTTTTTGTGTTTCAACATTTACCTTTATTCTCTTTTCTTGTGGATCGCTTAGGCCATGTTCAGCATCATATAGTTCGCTCTGAATTGCTTCAAGCAATGTTACTTCATTTCCGTCCTCGGTCATTCCACAAGGGCCTGTCAGCCTAGCAGCCAATTTAGGATCGATGAGTCCTTCTTTAGCTGCTTGTTCAATAGTCATTGTCTGTCGTGTTTCAGGTGAAGATAATAGTCTTCCCGTTCGTACATCTAATATTCTCATACTAATAGCTTGTCCTACTGTTAATATTTCTTTAGTTTCAGGATGAACGATGCCTTTCGATTCTATGATATTAGGGCCTTCGTACATTTTGTGTACACGTTTGAGATTCCTGACGTCGGGTCGGTCATCTTCGGTGATGATCATTTTCGTTGTATAGTTATTAGAATGTTTGCCATTGGTGATTGTTTTGATTGGCGGTTGACCGTCTAGCTCTGTCGTGTGCGTCGTTCTTACATACCTGTGTGGAACACATTTTTTTAAACTTTCAATGTATAGATTGGAATTATGTGTTGTTTTCTATTGTTTTAAGATAATTCCAATGTACTCATCGAGGTAGGTACTTACTGTTCGGAAGTGTATGAGGTGTAGGTGGTCTGCTCCGTGGCCACGTCGTGCATGTTGAACTCCTGACGGAAGGAGCGCGCCGGCCGCGGAGCCATGGCCTCCACCAA
Source organism: Bedellia somnulentella (assembly GCA_963576735.1). Classification (NCBI taxonomy): domain Eukaryota; kingdom Metazoa; phylum Arthropoda; class Insecta; order Lepidoptera; family Bedelliidae; genus Bedellia; species Bedellia somnulentella. The sequence goes on from OY755193.1 coordinate 12,440,098, forward strand.
TCGCTGTGGGCAAATGAAACTTTGGGTTAGATTTTGGTTGAAAATTCTGTTGCGAAGGTTATGATCTGTTTGCTCACCATTGCAAATGATTTACTTTTATTACAGCATTAAGAGACAAGGGCCAATAAGAAATAAAGAGGCAATAAGTTAATTCGTATAATGGACCCTTCTAAACACATTTCTAATTAATAAATAATATTTTATGATCTAAAATACTACGACCGAATAATCGAATCTTCATAACATTACAATTGTATGACTCCACATAAACCTAAATAAACATACCTAACATACACTAAACTAATAAGTGTACAAACTTATATTTTTATATTATATTTACTGTAATTTTGAATAAGAATAGTGGTGGTTTGCTTCTCTTCATTTTGTTATTAATACAAACAATCTCGGAAGCTTATTCATCATTTGCAAATTTATCTACGTTAAAAGTAAGCGATGTTAATCCATAAAAAGTGACATGAGTTCAAAATAGTTAAAAACTGCCACCCCTTCACAAATATACGGCTACATGATACATAATTATTAAATATCATTCATAATAAGAAATACGTATGAATTTGATTTGATCCTTCTTGTGTGTTTCTACAAAGTTTTATGATGATTACAAGGGGTTTAAATGGTAATCATTAAAATCTTGCTCCTTAGATAATGTGACAGTGTTAATGTACAAAAGGGCAAACGGCTTGTTCTTTATCACGTTAAGTTTTCCATTAATGTAATATAGTTCAACTCGTTGCAGAGTCGTATAAGAAAACGGGGAAAAGCTAAATGCATACTTATACATAATAAATACACCACAGTGATTTACTTTCAAACATGGAGAAATTTGAAACTATTATAACTTGATCTCTCTGAGATATCAATACTGATAATAACATACAAGCAAAACATAATATATATTATATCACAAATAAGTATTCCCTCCATAACCTTACAAAATAAAAGCGAGGTAAAAGAAGTAATAAAAAAACAATTACCCGACACTCGTAAGCGAAGTCATACTCATAATCGTCATCCATATTCACCAATTGTTAAACGAATACATTTAAAACGTTTACCACACTTTTTCCACAATCACAAACACACTAAATGTTTAATTATATATAGTACGATATCACATTTATTAACACCATTTAGCTTAAACATAAAAAAACCAAGGTTTAAAAAAAAAACAAATTCATCATGTAATATTGTGAATAAATACTATTTACTTCAGCCGCAACGTAAACGAACGATAGAAAAGAAAAAACTCTACTACGCTACAATACGCTACTAAAGTGTTCTAAATTTAAATCATTTCGCAATAAGCGGCGAATGAGTGCGGACGTGGTCACTTCAATATGCATTAATTACGTAAAAATGTGTAAAATATGTCGGCTAATCAGCTGATTTTTCACGGTCCCGAATTTGAGGTTATCCGAATGACTAGTTTGCGAATTGAATGAATCGCGGATGTGGGATGTGGCACGGTTGCGCGCGCATCTCACGTCGATAGAGAACGATTTTGCGCTACTATTTATATTACGACTCAGTTTTCGTATGGGATGGGATAGCTTGTGAGGTTGATGATACTGCTGCCTGATTTTAGTTGCCTGGTAGCTGACTCGGGAAATATTGTTGTGTTAATATATAGTTATATAGCTGTGTAGTGTCGGCCTAGAATATCACTATCTCATTTCTTCCGGTGGGTGTACGTAAGAGACGACTAACGGTATTGGGGCTTTTTAAGGGATTTTTGGGCGATGCGGTTGGAGACCCATCACCAACAACATTTATTCAACCATCTTTTCCCTACTCAACTTCCAAAAGTGGCCGAGATATTTCTAATTTCTCAGCTCTGGCTACCCCTTTTAGGGATTTATAGCCGTGAGTATATGTATGTATGTATGTATTTACATGTTAATAGTTCCCGTTAAAATAACACTACATGTAAAGGATTTGTTTAATATAATTAATATTTATTTTTTAAATACTTCTGTTAATTTTAAAATAATAGTTCTATTTATTCAAGCAATCTCTTAAAAAGCCCCATACTCTAAGCTGCTTCGTATGATAGCCAGCGGAAGAGATGAGATAGTGATATTATAGGCTAACACTAGCAGACGCACTATCAATTCTAAACATCACGTCATATAATTGTCACCGCTGTTCATAAACCAACGTTTGGGGACGTAGTTAAGGACAGTGCACTAACGTGATATGGGGCAGACCTATTACCCTTTTTGTAGGAATACACTGTACAGTGTACACTGTTATTTCCTCACGATGGATTCCCTCACCGTTTACAACCATGATAAATTACATACATATACTCACGGCTATAAATCCCGAGAAGGGGTAGCCAGAGCTAAGGAATTAGAAATTCCTCAGCCACTTTTGAAAAGTTGAGTGGGGAAAAGATGGTAAAGTAAAGGTTTGGTGATGGGTCTCCAACCGCATCGCCCAAAAATCCCTTAACATTAGTCGCCTTTTACGTACACCCACCGGAAGAAATGGGGTAGTGCTGTTCTAAGCCAACACTACACAGCATAAAAATTCTAAATTAACCGCACATATGACTTAACTAATATTTCCATCCTCTGAGCTATCACGTCCACGTAATTATATTCTCATTACGAATATATTTTAATGCTAAAACGCTCTATAATCTCAAAATGATGTCATAGTGACCGCATATGGTGTAGGAAGAACAACGAATATTTAGAAATAAGTTAAAACGAACGACCATTAAAATCTTAGTCAACTAATTATGTCATATCCTTCTGACTGCCCTTGTTATTATAACTCTAGTGAGGTCAGACGGTTTGAGAACGCAAGTTTGATTTACAATTCTTCAAAACAGTAAACGTAAAATGAAAACATAGCATTTTCAAGATTGTCGGCTTAGAATAGCACTACCCCATTTCTTTCGGTGGGTGTACGTAAGAGGCGACTAACGGTATTGGGGCTTTTAGGGACTTTGGGCGATGCGGTTGGAGACCCATCACCAACAACCTATATTTTACCATCCTTTCCCCACGCAACTTTCAAAAGTGGCTAAGGAATTTTATAATTTTATAATTTGTAGCTCTGGCTACTCCTTCAAGGGATTTATAGCCGTATAGTGAGTATATGTATGTATGTAATAGCATTACAAATTTCTTGCCCCGGGTGTCTTCAGAGACACTACTAGACACAAATCATCCTCTCAACTCAACTTCTTTAAATTACGTAATTTTTAAGCTTTATCAAAAAGACAATAATACTGATATACTATCACAAGTATAATCCTGTTAACTACAAATCCAAAACGAATACTAATTTGAATATAAATATGAGTTCTCATAAGTTGACATTGGCAAAAATTCAACATGCCAAAGGTAACGCGCCATCTGAATAAAAACCAAACTATATCTATAAACAAAGCAAGACAGAATATTACAACCCGTATAGAACAGAGAGAGACAACACACCTTGTTACGTTATAACTACAACGTTATATGCAATCGGAACGTACAGAAAGCGTAAAAAAACCCGGATATAAAAGCATTTACTTACAGTTGAGAATAAAAATCCGAAATAGTCCATTTCATTGTTGTTTAATATTTGTTATTTATTTACGAAGCAACATAATAGTCTGCTATCGGACTGACATAAATAGATTTTTGGCAAATGCGATTTGGTCGCATTTTACAAGCTTGTTACACTGCCAAATTTCTTATCGATTCACACTTCGTTTTACAGGGGCAAAGACTTTTACATTCATTGTATTACTGGGTCAAATTTTAAATAGAGACTATTTTCTTTGTTTTAGTAAATTGCTGTGTAGTGTCGGCTTAGAATAACACTACCCCATTTCTACCCGTGGATGATCGTGAGAGGCGACTAAGGGTAAAGGGCTTTTGAAGTGATTTTTGGGCGATGTGGTTGGAGACCAGTCACCAAAAACATTTATTATTACCATCTTTTCCCCAATCAACTTCCAAAAGTGGCTGAGGAATTCTCATTCCAAAGCTCTGGCTACCCCGTTAAGGGATTTATAGCCGTGAGTATATGAATGTAAGAAATTTAAGACTTTATTTTCGAAGCAAAGTAAATTAAATAGTATTATCTGTATTGACATTAATTGAAAATAAAAGTAATTATTTATAGCTCCACAACCTTTTTTTAAACAACTCTACATGAATTTCCATATGAATGTACTTTCGTATCGTCTGGTAATAGCACAATATAATCCCTCCGTAGAGGTTTAGCAAAAAACTAAAAGGAAAGGTTTTTAAGTAATTACAGTGACAATCACTAACATAACCCTAAATGCTGTGTAGTATCGGCTTAGAATAGCACTACCTCATTTCTGCCGGTGTGTGTACGTACTCGTAAGAGGCGACTAACGGTATTGGGGCTTTTAAGGAATTTTTGGGGGATGTGGTTGGAGACCCATCACCAACAACCTTTATCTGACCATCTTTTCCCCACTCAACTTTCCAAAAGTGGCTGAGGAATTTCTAATTCCTTAGCTCTGGCTACCCTATCTAGGGATTTATAGCCGTGAGTATATGTATGTATGTATGTAATCACTAACAATAATGCATTTTCCTCTCTCCACTTCCAAAATCGATGAGATACCAAAGTCTCTCGTTACCCTATTTGGAAATTCTTGATGCTATTAAACTACACACCGATATATAAAATAATTATAGCATCTTTCTCGCTTTCCCTATTTCTCTATCGGACTAATAATTGTAGATAACGTGACCAATGCCATAAACACGAACACCTTTATAGGACATGGATATCACGCGAAATATTATACTTAACAGAAAAACATAAAATATTTTCTCTCGGCACCTATGAGCTTGACTATTATCAAAAAAGGGGTACCGTGTAGTGTCACTACCCCTTTTTACCCACGGGTGTCATAAGAGGCGACTAAGGATATATACGAATGAACGTTTAATTTTGATAATTTATAATTCCTTGGCTCTGGCTACCCCTTCTAGGGAATTACAGTCGTGAGTATATGTATGTATGTTAAATAAAAGTCACAATTACAAAGGCGTACAGTATGACTTTTAAAAAACGTCGATGTGTGACATCGGTTAAGAATATCACTACCAGCCACATCTCTTACGAAGTTGTCATATGAGGCGACTAAGTTACTTAGAGCACCTATAATGATAACTGTACCACCTTCAACCGAAGAAATGTAAGCGTGAGTATATGTTACTGGCATTTAAAAAGATAATTAGTGCAATCACTTATTTAAACATAACGTAATCGTTTTAAATTCGACTTGCACTGCCGGTTTGTGAACCTGAGACCTTGGCCCTGACCGTGACCTACTAAGCCATAAGACATTGAATACAATATTATTGATAATGCTCATCATTTTCCTTATTAAATTTGCAAATTTTAAAGTCTATCACGTCTAAGCTAAGTTTAGAAAACAAAATATCAATTTCAATAATGCCTCGCTATATTCACGGCCACAATCCCAAAAAGAGGTAGTCGAAATCGCGGATTCTACCTTATAGGACAACTGCTCAAGTTATTTGGGATTCGATAGGGAAAATGTTTGATAGGTTTTGAACCAGTCACACTCAAAATCACTTACTGAAACCTCTTATGACCCTCGACGACAGGGATATCGTTATGCTATTTTAAGCCGACACTATGCTAAAAGTATAATATTTCAGCTTTCCGGTAGATGTTTTTTTTTCAACGATATTAATAAATAAAAGAATTCTTGTTATTCAAGTTGATCGGGTTATACGCTTTTAATGTAAAATAATTTTAAGGATCACAAAATCCAAGTCGCCAAATGTTCAATGAATTCAAATAATTCGATACAAGTATTTACTCTATTAATAAGCATTTAAAAACTATCGTTTAGTTTATTATTTTAACATAAAACAGAGATATAACTCGCGTTTATTAAGAACTGATAAAAATCAATCTAACGCATCTTCAAAATATTTTATTTTACAAATCTACAAAAAAATATATATTTCTGATTGTTTTTTTTTTTATTTAAATGTTGCAGTTTCCTTTCGTTATAGTAGGTGAAGGTAACAAAATTTTAATCGCACTATCGATGCATAAAACGCGTAAAGATAAAGATTATATCAACATAAACAATAAAATAGTATCACAAGTCAAGGTTAGATATAAAACACTTTATAAAAAACAAACTTTTTCACATAATTCATAAAAAACACTTTTTTAGTTAACCAGTCACATCAACACTTATTTGATATTCGTATCACAAAAGAGTTCGAATTTCGTTCGATTTTGGTTTGGCTGCACGTCGAGCGTCCAAGCCTCATATCGCGGTACTGAATTAAAAACACACGTAAATAAAACTCTACAGTCTGTGTAATATGAAAGCATATAATTTCATCTTTGTCGTTTTTTATAGAGAAGAAAAGAGACGACGCGATTATTCTGTTTAGTTAATTGGATGTTTCGAACACTATATAATTTTGATAGCGACGCGATTTCATGAATATTCGTGATTATAAAAATATATATAACGAAGTCAATGATCTGAAACTATAAATAAAAGAAAGCAGCTTCTTTCTTCTTATAAATCGAAGGGATACAATCTATTAATGTTAGCATGGAATTTTTATAATAAAGTTTAAAATAACTATTTAAATTTGTATTTTAGGTAGTTTTTCACCAATATATATATTTTTAGGAGCTTCTTATCTAATATATAAAATTCACATGTCACAGTGTTGGTCACCAAATCTCCGAAACGCCTAAACCAATTTAAATGAAACTTTGCATACACATTTAAAATATTTTTTATACTCCTAAGTGATGTGTAGTGAAGGGTTGTACACCCCTAACATTTTAGACCTAACGGCTTAGAATAGAACTACCCCATTTCTTCCGTTGGGTGTACGTAAGAGGCGACTTACGGTATTGGGGGCTTTAAGGGATTTTTGGTCGATGCGGTTGGAGACCCATCACCAACAACCTTTAGTGTATCATCTTTTCCCCACTCAACTTTCCAAAAGTGGCTTAGGAATTTATGACTCCTTAGCTCTGGCTACCCCTTCTAGGGATTTATAGCCGTTAGTATATGTATGTTTATCGATTTGAACGTTTGTAAGTTCCGCTGATATTTATATAAAATTTTGCTCTACACCTCATTAGTTTTGATAGCGACTTAGGCACTACTAAATTTACAGAGAAAGATCAAGGCAACTATGTGAATTCATACTTCAACATCTGAAATACAAAAATACAGCTACTTTCTTAAAAACACATTAAAATAAATTTCAATTACTCTATACCAACTTAATTCTGATAAAGTTACGGTCATACACCAATCATACAATCATGCAAGTCTATGGTTACGTCATCATGCAACGTCTGTCAAGGTGATGTCACTTCACCCATATTAAGTTGGAATAAAGATGGCGAAAATGTTTAGGTCTAGACATAGTTTTATAAGAACGGTGTAAAACTTGACTATTTTGTATGAACTAAGAAGGCGTGGGCAGAGACTATCGATCGGAATTTTGTATGATCCTGCCAAACTGCTTCAATTACAACTATCAGTCATTTATTATGTCTTAAATTGGTATATTAATTAATCATTTCATACATGATCTTTCATCATCGATGACACTGCAGACGCCAGCGGATTTTCGCAATTTATTAATTTGATCGAAATGTCTCCTCCGGTACTTTACTGAGGAGACTAACACTCATCCATGCATCAAATACCCACGCCGTGGTTCCCATTGGGGTAGGCAGAGGCTATCGTTCGCCAATTTGTACGATCCTGGCAAATCTCTCTAGCTTCGTTCACATCCATCAATCTTCTCATACTCATCAAATGTCCCTTAAATTCACCAGCACCAAAAAAAAGATCGTGCGATGCGGCAAAAGTTACTTAAAATTTGTACTCAAATTGATAAGAAAAACTGAACTTAAGAAGTTTTTCCAGTTTTAGGCCCTGGTAACCCTAGCTAAAACTTACAAAATAACCACCCACATAACTGAATCATGTAACTAAAAATTTATATTCTAGCTATCTAACTTAATAGTTTAATTGCCATTTCAATACAACCATTACGTCACTTCAAGACAAGACTATCTTTCCCGCGGTTTTGCAATCGTCCTTGATGACGTCACGTCATCATTTGACATTCGAACAGCAAAGGATTTGAATTTCAAATTTGTTTTGATTTGATATGAATCTTTTTTTTATTTTTCGAAAAGAGTCTGCGTTTAAAAAGTTTGTACTAAAAGTGGGTGACTTTTATTTATTTGTCATACTAGAGACATACGATAACAATAACATTTAATAAGATTTTATGCTAGATTTACTTTTAAGATATGTAGGAAAGCTGTGTAGTGTCGGCTTAGAATAGCACTACCCCATTTCTGCCGGTGGGTGTAGTTAAGTGACGACTAACGGCATTGGGGCTTGTGAAGGATTTTTGGGCGATGCGGTTGGAGACCCATCACCAACAACCTTTATTTTACCATCTTTTCCCCACTAAACTTTCCAAAAGTGGCTGAAGAATTTCTAATTCCTTAGCTCTGACTACCGTGAGTATATGAATGTATGTATGTAGGAAATCATCAAAACTGAACTTCAAAGAAAACTGCATGACTAATGCAATGACCTAACAAGGTAGGCAGAGGTTAAAATCCCCGAACTCACAAACCAAAAATAGCCATCGAAAGACTTTTACCTTCAGCTAAAGAAATTCGTGACCTTATTAAATCAAATTCAAACAGATCGGCACAAACAAACTAATAAATTATAAAAACCTTTAGATTTATCATAATTACGTCCAGATGGTTCCCATCTTGGCCGAAGTGGTATTTATATTGGGATGATGGCACTCGGTTAATATTGGTATGTTGACCCATTTTAATAAAAACATCAAAATCGACTCAGCCTCAATAAATAAAATAACTACAGAACTAATTTATTGACGTCATTAAGATTCTGGTATTGACAGTATTTGGTCTTATAAATACAGATACACATATATACTCAAGGCTAAAATCCTGAGACAGGGTAGCCAGATAAAACGATTTAACAAGTCTAGATTTAGCATTCATAATTTTGCATAAAATATTTGTCATGAAAATGCGAAAAGACGATCGCTAGTCACTGCATACCCTAATTGAAATAAATGGCGTGATGCTAAGTAGTGACAAAACTAATTCCTAAGCTTGCTTTCTACCCATATCTAAGCTTATAGCCTTAAACATAAGAGTAGATAAGAACAAAAGAAATATCTATCAAAAAATCTAAGCTGCTGTGTAGTGTCGGCTTAGAATAGCACTACCCCATTTCTTCCGGTGGGTGCACGTAAGGGAGACTAACGATATTGGGGCTTTAAAGGGATTTTTGGGCGATGCGGTTGGAGACCCGTCACCAACAACCTTTATTTTACTTACTTAACTTCCAAAAGTGGCTGAGGATTTTCTCATTTCTTAGCTCTGGCTACCCCATCTAGGGATTTCTAGCCGTGAGTATATGTATGTATGTAAAAATCTAAAATTGCGTGACTCTTTCAATCAGAAACATGGATGATATCAGAATGATCAAATTGCTGCCATATAGAGTAGACCTAGCTCGAAACCCACGTGGGCTGGGTCACGTGGGCGTCGCTTATTACACATTATTACTTGTATAAACCGGCTGCTATAAATAAGTGATCATTGAAGTTATTGCCGTATTTGTACGAATAATTAGGGTCTTGTAAAGTCAATATTTACTGGACTTGGCAAGTTGAATGAGGCTTGATAGATTTGCCAGGGTCGCCCAATAAGCGTATTTTTTTATGAATTTATTCGAGATTTATTAGTTTACTCAAATGAAAGAGAAAGGGCTGTCAGTGTCAGAGAAAGACCGATAATCGTCATTCACATCAGACGATGAAAATCAGTAATAATCACGCCATTAATTCACATTAGGGTAGGTAAAGAGTATCAATCGCCACTTTGTATAATCCAGACAAACCTGTCCTGATTCCCTGACATTCATCAATCTACTTACTCACTGAGGAGTTTTTGAGTATTTGTGAACGAGAACATTCTGCCCTTTCATTTATTTGTAGCAAATATAAAACGATTTGATTCTAAAATCGTTTAGAATTCATCAAAACACGTAGGAATATCGGAAGGCGACCTTCGCAATAAATGACATAAGTTAATGACATCACCGCGAGCCTGTTTTCGTAAATAAGCGGATAAAAGCCATCGACAACACAAAACAACCATTAAAAACCATTTAAAATTGAAATGCAAAAGTTGGCGAGCATTTGTGTATTATAATATAACGATGAAAGGATTAAAAATATTTTGTTTCGATAATAATATTTTGGGCAATGCGATTGGAGACCCAACACCAAAGATTCTTTTTTTCTTCCATCTTGTCCCTCTCCACTTCCAAACGTGGCTGAGGAGTTTGTAGCTCTCAAGCTCTGGCTACCCCTTTTTGGGATTTATGGCCGTGAGTATATATATGTAAGTCTTCACGTCGTCGGTTATTCCGGAAAATTCTTTTAAAATATCATGTGAAAGTATTGTCACCTGCGTACCCTCTTGCCTATACAGATATAACTTCCTCACCCATTTAAGACCCATGAAAAGCCACAGTGTATTTGGCCTAACATAGGGTTGTCACACACGCTTTTTCTATAAAAAAAACCGTACTGCTAAACGCGAGTACTCTTAACACCAAGTGAGAAGTATTCGTGCCTCTGCCAACACTTCGAAGGCTTAGGCCACGTTTCCGTTTACGTTTAGTAGACTTAGACATTACAAAAATAGTATCGGATTTACTGTGTTAATAAATTAACACACTTAGGGCCAGTTTTTTGATCCGTGGTTAACTCAACAATTTGTTAAATATCGTAACTATTAGTTAAATATCAGCAAAATGCATTTTTTGACCCGTGGTTAGAGTAACTAATGGTCAAATATCGAACCAAAATGGATTTACGATTTAACTACCGGTTAGTCATTTAACTATAGTCAATGTAACAAATGGTTATATTTTTAACTCCGGATCAAAAAACTGGCCCTTAGCGATAGCGCTCATTTGATGTCTATAAACTTAGGGTATACTAAAACACCTTACTTTTATTGTTATGCAACACACACATCACTACATACCTTCATTATTATATAGGCCTACACCAATAGATATCGGGGTAGGCGGACCCTATAGAGTACTTTCATACGCGCTCTTATATTCTTCATATTTCTGCCTTTTTAGTAGATTATCTATTTGATCCACATTTTTACCATCTACATGCATACATACATGCATATACTCACGGCTGTATATCCCTAGAAAGGGTAGCCAGAGCTAAGGAATTAAAAATTCCTCAGCCACTTTTGGAAATGTGAGTGGGAAAAAGATGGTAAAAATAAAGTTTGTTGGGTCTCCAACCGCATCGCCCAAAATTTCTTAAAAGCCCCAATACCGTTAGTCACCTCTTACGTACACCCACCGGAAGAAATGAGGTAGTGCCGAAAGCCGACACTAAACAGCAAATTTTACCATCTAATCAAACTCCAACTTTACCGCTGTATATCTCCGACCGAGGTACTAGTATTTCTGAATATCACGTGACATTACCGCCACCTGGTGTTCATCGCACCTACATTTTACTCCAACAGTGTACATCCACAAGATAACCATAACATATCAACACCCTTACAACTAATAACAAAATAAAAGCACTTACCAAAGTAACAATATCTCCAGGGTTAGCAGCGGCAATCCTCCTCAGCCTCTCATAAAGCAGATCCAGCAGTTTCTGATGATTAGCATTCAGCTCGTCCAATTCTCTCGCTACAGCTTCTGCCCCTGAAGGCATCTTCTCTTCCACCCCTTTGCCCATCTTCCTCAGCCGTTCAGCCATGTCTATATCGGCTTGGCGTTTAAGGCTTTTAGGGTCTAACGAGGGGTGAACTTCCTCGCAAAGATGGTCCACGTAGCGCTGGCATCTTGATGAGTGGATCTAAGTTGTTAGGTTCAGGGTTAAAGTTTAGGTTAGTTCGATTTTGAAGCCATTATTTAGTTGGTTCACTTGCTTTCGTCTCTTTCATACTTTTAGAGTTTTACAATATTTTTTTTTGATATATCAATGTATATTTATTCTTATGTAAATTTTATTATTGAAGTGGTTTTTAAGTTCAGCAAAGATGATTTTAATACCATGCTGATTTTGAAGCAAACAGTTGTATAGATTTATAGTAATGTTTAAAACTCGACTCAGTATTTCATTAACGGACTAGTTATCATTTGTAAAAATACACTAGGAATAAGTGATGTATCTAATGAAGAAAAATTTACTATTATACAGTTTTTACAATTGAAAATAAGAGTGTCTTTTTATATTAGCCTATTTTTTGCAATAAGTAATAAATATTTTTACGCTATTAATAAGGCAAAATTAGTCCTTTTTAAATACCAAATATGAGTCAGCTCAAACATAACTATTTAAGTGAAAATCCTGTTCATACTACAGGTTTATTTTGCGTGCAATATTCCTTCCCAACTTTCAAGCCTTAACACCCAGAACTCAAAGAGAAATCCCATGCATTGTAAAACACACAAACAAAAACAATTTGTTTTTACATATAGCTTTACGATTCTGGATACAAGTCGTTTTGAGCCAGACCGTTCATCCACATTCACAGATTAGTAGCATAAGAAGCGATTCAATCACAGAACAGTAAGTACTTTTTCTGTATTACAGGCAAAAGCGTTAATATATAAAGCCAATCAATCGTGCAGCGCAAAAGAAGCGAAAATACATCAAGAGGTTGTGCGACAAATACAGACCAATAAAGACAGACAAGAAGAAAACTCCGCTATAAAAGAAACATCGAAAAGACCCGAAAGACAAACAGACAAGCAAGACGACACACGAAGCGACTCAACTCCGCTGAACTTCAAACTTAAGGACCTTTCACAACAAATTCTAGACTCGAACTGAAGTTAATAATTGATATGATATTGTTTATAGGATGTATTGTGTATAGCTCTTAAATTGAAATGAACGAAACTTGTTATTATATAAGTATAACAAGAATCAGCAGTTTTTTAAGATTTCTTTTACTTATACCATAAAAAGTAACTTCGTCCATGAAATATTTATTTTAACATTCAAACAAAGCCAAACAGCTTTTGATTGACTTCAAATTGTAACTGTACAATTTAAGAGCTACAACAAAATAAAACTAGTTTCTAAACCATCCTACAAACGACATCGTTATGTTTGTTAACCATGATATTATTACCTTTCCCTCTCGTATAAATCTTCCTCCGTCCACATTAACCTTCTCGATCCTCGGCGTCCTCTCAACGACATTCGTGAGGAGGGTCTGTGAAATCACCACAATACACCCCGATATTAACTTATTAGTTTTTTGTTATAGCTGTCTCATTCTTTGGTGGGGAAACTTGTTATGTGGTATTATTTAGCTTTAAGAGTATGTTTCAGTACGGTTTCGGGGTACTTTCAATAGCAACGGAACAATATTTCCATACAGTTTATGCTTACTTGCGTATTTTTGACGATCAAAATCATAGTAGTGAATCGTAGGTAGGTATATATAATAGAATTAAATATTCTCCATTCTATTACAGAAATCTTGGCTTCTATTTAAATAGAAATTGTTGCTTAGAATGAGACGGCTATTGTTATAGTCAATAAATTTTAATGAAAGCTCATAGTAATTCATCAAAACATATCACATATATGATGGTGAATTATATGAGTTAACATTATAAAGTGAAATTATTATTATGTGAATTGAATTCAATGTTTTCTATTTATTAAGTATATTATATTTGTAGTCATCCAAAGTCTTACTAGTAGAATTAATTTTCGTGCAAATAGTGAATAGTGAATTATGAAAGTGGAGTCAGTCGAATATTTAACTATTTTAAATTAATTCAGTTATGTCGTGCATAATGAAATGCAGTGCTCGATTAGTTCATGCGTTCGAGTCAAAATCGAATCGAGTACAAAAACGAGAGGCCTTCGAAATGAACTGACAAAGTCAAGTGACGTTTCAGCTGTCATCTTTCATTTGACGTTTCAGCTATCATATGTCAGTTTGACGTTTAAATGTCAAACGCTTGAAGTGTCCTGCGAAAGTTCTCACCCTTGTCGGTTCGAATTGCTCTTTCGGCTTGATCTCGATGGGCGGTTGCGCCTGCAATTTGCTGTAGGTGTCGTCAATCCATTCGGCCTCTTTCTCGAGCCCTGCGTTGTATTGTCGCAGAAGTTGGTAGGCCGCTTCACAGCTGCGTAATCTAGATAAAAATAAGTCTCATTAGTTATCTATACTTACATACATACATATACTCACGGCTATAAATCCCTAGAAGGGGTAGCCAGAGCTAAGGAATTAGAAATTTCCAGCCACTTTTGGAAGTTGCATGGGGAAAAGATGGTGAAATAAAGGTTGTTGGTGATGGGTCTCCAATCGCATCGCCCAAAACTCCCTTAAAAGCCCCAATACCGTTAGTCGTCTCTTACGTAAACCCACCGGAAGAAATGGGGTAGTGCTATTCTAAGCCGACACTACACAGCAACTTACCTATACTTCTATATTAATAAGCTGTTAAGAGGTAAAGTTTGTTACTTAGTTTGAAAGGGCTTATCTTCGGAAATACCGAACTAATCTCGAAAAATATTTTATATTCAAGAGCTACACTGTTCAAGAGAAATCTATATCTATACTAATATTATAAAGAGGAAAGGTTTGATTTTTTGTTTGTTTGTTTGTTTGAATTGAATAGGCTCCAAAACTACTGGACGGATTTGAAAAATTCTTTCACTGTTTTAATGCTACACTATTCCTGAGTGACATAGGCTATATTTCATTTTCAAAAAATTAGGGATTCTTACGTAAACTTCAAAAATGTAACCCAAGGTGTTAAAGAAATACCAAAAAAAATCCTTACATCGCGTGCGCTGCGAAAACTATTGACAATAGAATAAAATTATGTACTACAATTTTATAGAACACATTATTATCTAAAAAAAATGCCCAGACAGCATGTCTCTAACTATTATAGTTATCTCACAACAAGCGTCATTATATAAAATTATTTAAAAATTAAATTAAAATCCTGCTTTAGAAAAGGCTCTTTATTTGTACCTATCTAATCCTTATAAAAAACGTATATATTATTTTAGACTACTTCAATACCCTTATATTACTTTTTGAATTATTCAATTCGAACATTCCATTCGAAAGTTATCTCGAATTAAAAAAATAGATAAAACTCCGCTCGATTAGCTATGCATAGTAAGTTGTGGCAGGCGTCACGAAGGGGTACGGGAGGCTGCTTATCAAAGAGTAAAAGAAAAATTTGATTGTAGCGACTATTATCACTGGCCCAGCAGCTGGTCAATTAGCTCATATACCGAGGATACCGATGATCCCAACTGATCTGCCAATTCCATTTAAACGGCTACAATTTCCGGTTAAAACATCTTTTGCTTTAACAATTAATAAGTCCCAAGGCCAAACCTTCAAATTAGTAGGGATTGACCTGCGAAAGAATTGTTTTACTCACGGTCAACTGTACGTTGGCCTGTCGCGGGTGGGAGCCCCTGAACATCAATTTATTTTGCTGCCCCAAAATACAACAACGTCAAATATTGTTTACAGGGAAGCTCTAACTCTATAAATTGAATGGCTTTTGATGTAATTACTCATTATAAAAAATAAAAAAAATAAAAAAATATATCTAAATATAAATACAAAAAAATATAACATACATACATACATATACTCACGGCTATAAATCCCTAGAAGGCGTAGCCAGAGCTAAGGAATCCGAAATTCCTCAGCCACTTTTGGAAGTTGTGTGGGGAAAAGATGGTGAAATAAAGGTTGTCGGTGATGGGTCACCAACCGCATCGCCCAAAAATCCCTCAAAAGCCCCAAAACCATTAGTCGCCTGTTACGTACACCCACCGGAAGAAATGGGGTAGTGCTATTCTAAGCCCACACTACACAGCAAAAAAATATAACATACCTTAAAACTTAAAAAAAATATATTAAAATAATAATACATGTAATAAAATAAAAAACAAAATGTTAATGATAATTCATGCCCGAGCGAAGCCGGGACGGGCTGCTAGTATTAAATATTGGAACATTAACACTAGTAATTTATCGGTCTCTATTTCCGTTTGTTACACGAACTTTTTTTATTATTAAATGTTGTGATCTAACTTACCCGTACTAAAGAGTTAACTTCCAAAAGAAAATCTAAAAATTACCTATGTCTGTATGATGTATGTTAATTACCAATGAATGAATGAATGAAATGAAAAAACTTACCTTTCAGCCAACTGCGAGCAAACATTATTCCATCGATTATTGAGCTGTGTGATATCTTTGTCCAACTTCTCCAGATCAATGTGTTTGCCGGAACGAGGTAACGACGAGTGAGGGAGGCTGGCTCGAGAGCTGAGGGAAAAATGGGGTTTTATATGTTGGCTGTGGTTCATGGTAATTAGGGAGTTGAATAGATAAAGTGATGAAGATAAAGAGCATGTTAAGTTCACGCAATCATTTACGTTATCACTATTTAGAATTTATATTTTTTTAGGGTGACTAAGGGAGAAACGGGACCCTTATACTAAGACTGACTAGATGTCTGTCTATCACCAGGCTGTATCTTATAAACCATGATAGCTATAAAATAGAGTTTTTTTTACAGACTATGTAATTTTGTTATCGCTAAATCAACAAATACTGAAATCTGAATAAAATAAATAATTCACTAGATGGCGCTACTTTTGCGGCATAGGTCAAACTAACATAATGGATTAAAAAGTTTCTTATATTGTATAAATAATAGTGCGTAACCCTTCCTGCCCGACTCGTACTTGACTGTTTTTAACCAATGTACAAATAACGATATCTCACCTCTCCACAAGTCTCCTACAATTCTCAGCGTCATCGTTCATCTGATCTATTTGGACTTGTTGTTTGCTGACTGCCACCTGCATTCTTAGGAGGTCTTCGTGCATCTGGTGATGAAAAAATTATGGTAAAATTTAACAACATGCATACATACATATACTCACGGGTATAAATCCCTAGAAAGGGTAGCCAGAGCTAAGGAATTGGAAATTCCTCAGCCACTTTTGGAAGTTGCGTGGGGAAAAGATGGTTAAATAAAGGTTGTTGGTGATGGGTCTCCAACCGCATCGCCCAAAAACCCCTTAAAAGCTCGGATACCGTAAGTCGCCTCTTACGTACACCCACCGGAAGAAATGGGGTAGTGCTATTCTAAGCCGACACTACACAGCAAAAAAAATCCTGTTTTAAAAATCAAAAAAATATTACACTAACAATTCAAATGTCGTCACGCTTTAAGCTTTATTTAGCTGAGACCTGTGCCGTCACAAATATCATAGCTCAATTTTGATCAGAATTTAATTGAATTATTAGAGAAAAACCCGAATTATATTAAACAGCAAGTAATATGATTACACTGTCCTTATCTAGTTGTGACAGAAAGTATTATGTAATTATAAATTTTGTAAAAATAATAAAAACAATGTATACCTTACATCCTTAAGCAATTCTACATCGTTGGGCAGATCATTGAACTAGGCCAGTTTGATCTCAAACATCGCATTTATCATCATATGTGTGTGTGTTTATGTGTGTATGTGTGTGTGTGTGTGTGTGTGTGTGTGTGTGTGTGTATGTATGTAAGACTTACATCCTTAAGCACTTCGATATCGTTGGGTATATCGTGTGTGTGTGTGTGTGTGTGTGTGTATGTATGTGTGTATCTGCGACTTACGTCCTTAAGCAGTTCCACATCGTTGGGCAGGTCGTTAAACTGCGCCAGTTTGATCTCAAACTCTGAAATGGTCTGGTTGTTCTCCTCCATGCTGTTCAGAACGATCTCCACGCATTTCAATCTGAAATATAATGAGAAATTTCATTGACATGTTTCATTGTTGTTGATAACTAGATATATTATAACTTAAGGTAGGAGTTATTTTTGGCCTATTTTTGGTAGAATGGGTAGTTTATAAGAAAGTAACCGAATTTAAATGATACATAAAAACTTTACTTTGGGGATTTTTGGCCTTTATATACTTTTGGTAAGATGGGTTGTTTGAAAGAATGTAACCGAATTGATTAAATTTTGAAATTGACTGCAGAATTATTTAAGTCATAGTTATATGTTACTATTAATTTACCAACTTTTCGTATTATCTAATAAAATATTTATAGATATTATATTAGCTGTGTAGTGTCGGCTTAAAATAACACTACCCCATTTCGGCCAGTGGGTGTACGTAAGAGGCGACTAACGGTATTGGGGCTATTAAGGGATTTTTGGGCGACGTGGTTGGAGACCCATCACCAACAACCTTTATTTAACCATTTTTTCCCCACGCAACTTCCAAAAGTGGCTGAGGAATTTCCAATTCCCTAGCTCTGGTTACGCCTTCTAGGGATTTATAGCCGTGAGTATTTATATATTATGTAATTCTTGCGATGCAGTTTGAAACCCATCACCAACACCTATACCTTAAAATCTTGTCCCCACTCAACTTTCAAAAGTAATTATTATTCTGCAGCCCTTAGTACTTCTTCTGGATTTACAGCCGTGAGTATATGTATGTAAAGAACACTTACCTATCAACAAAGAGTTGTGACTTGGTATGCATGTCATTCCACTTGCCGATCACCTTGTCGAGGTTCTTCTTCAGAGCGGGAGTCTTGAGGGCGATGCCTGAAAATTATTTATATCGTTATTTTACTGTGCAGTACGTTTATATGCTGAATATTAAATATAATAATAATCGGGATTAACCAACGAATTTTTAAATGATAAAAATACATACATATTCTCACGCCGTTATTTCCCATTGGGGTAGGCAGAGACTATCGATCGCCACTTTGTACGATCCTGGCAAACCTTTCTAGCTTCATTCACATCCATCAATATATTCATACATGCTCTTTTATTCTTCGTACTACGGACACCTGCCTTTTTGAGTACATTTTCTATTTGATCCAAATGTATCCTCCGAGGTCGTCCTCTACTAACATTACCTTCCACATTGGCTCTAAAAATATTCGTTAGTTAATCCCGATTATTATCATGTATAATGTCTACTATGCGAGAGTTTAAAAAGTGTATATGCTGAATATTTGTGAGAGTTTCGGCCTTGGATGCCATTTATTTACATAATATGTATTATTTACCATCGGACTTACTATATTAGAGCATTTTTTTTTTCTAATTTCAGTACATTTTATGAAAAGAGATTTGTTTAAAAAAAATATGCTTTAATCAAGTTGGTTCTATAGTAAAAGTAAAGGAATGATCTCCTTAACAAGCACTTTTTGGCTTTTTACTTTTAATCCATTTTTATGCCACACAATAAGTCATTAAATTCTGACATTGCAGTTTCCTTGATCTGTGTAATTTATTCGTATATATTTACTCCATATACTCTAAACAATTAATCAACTTACCTCTGAAAGTGGCCTGCACTTCATCCACATCCCGTGTCAGAGAATCCACGCTTCTCTCCCAATCCTTGTGCTGCAGCACCAGGTGTTCCAGCGAGTCCAGGTCACGTGGGATGTGGCTGGCGATCCTCTCGTGGAGGGTTCGCTCGAGGACTTCTAGTCTTTCGAGGAGATTTGATGATTGCTCGGTGAAGATGCGAGCGGCGTTTTTGGATTCCTCTGTGGGGGGGTAAATTGGTTTAATGGTTATTTCTGTAATAGGTGACATATATGGGACACAAGGAACCTACACAAAATGAGCTACAGCTTCAGGGTTAGCAATCACTAAGCCACTTTTGAAAGATATTTGGAGAAAGGATTTCAAAACAAGGACGGTTGGTGATGGATCTTAAGCCACATCTCCCCCAACAATAAATTAAATAAGCACAAAATTACACTGAACTACTACATAGAACTTCCAGCCTCTCGAGAAGGTGCGACGTTTGCTCGGTGAAGATGCGAGCGGCGTTTTTGGAATACTCTGTGAGTGGGGGAAATTGGTTTAGTAATTTATTTTGAAATCACGCTTATATGTCAGAATTGATAGTAGAAAGTAACTGTGTAGTGTCGGCTTAGAATAGCACAACCCTATTTCTTCCGGTGGGTGTACGTATGAAGCGACTAACGGTATCGGGGCTTTTAAGGGATTTTCGGGCGATGCAGTTGTAGACCCATAACCAACAACCTATATTTAACCATCTTTTCCCCATTTAACATTCCAAAACTGGCTGAGGAATTTTTAATTCCTTAGCTCTGGCTACCCCATCTAGGGATTTATAGCCGTGAGTATATGTATGTATGTATGTATGTATGTATCGACCCAAAACCACGACACTGGCAAGAAAAGACAGAGTAGTGATCTTCTAAACCAGCTCTTCACGACCAATCTATAAAATTATTACATTCGTCACTCACAAAAGAGATGGTCCACATTAAGACAATGACACAACAATAGTTTAGCCAAAACGATAAAACTAACAAGCGCTCATTGCCCAAATTTAGCTGATGCTCAGACCGACCTTGAACTGGGAATTATATTGGTGAGTGGGCGACCGGGCTACAAATATATTCATATTAATTTTATTTGTGAAGACTTACGCCCGATTTCTGAATTGAGTATTCAAGCTGAGAAGGTCTTAAGTATCGTTTTGTCTCATTCAGTTGTTAAGATTTCCATGCGACAGAACGATACTTAAGTTGTTCTCAGCTGGAATACTCATTTCAGAAATCGGGTGTAAGTCATGTATTTTTATATTTCTTTATATAACTTAATTCGTGTGCACTTTACGGTTGGGATTGAAGAGAATGTTTCAAATATAATAGTATTCATTAGATTTAAACAACGTTTTAAAATGCATAAGTCGTTAAATTTCGATTTCTTTTCTATTTCTGGAAAATAATGAAATATCAATTGAAATAATTTCATTCATAACTTTTCATAATTTTTTACTTTTTTACTTCTACTTTTTACTTAACTAGTTATTAGTAAAGTCACCTTTTTTCTTTCCATAGAATATTCTTCGGATCGTCTTCATATTGAATTTTCGTATCGATTTATCGAATCAAAACTTAAGAAACCTCATTTCCATCATAATATTAATTCAAATCACTAGGATTATAATTACCATAAAACAAACTTGAAAAAAATATTAAAGACATTTATCTATAACATCTTTCTTTAACGTAAAAAGTTGACGAGCTATATACCGTTTCAATACAAAGTACAATATTTACATAGAGAATAAATAATTAAATTAAATACGGTCGGTAATCGAACCTGCGATCTCCGTACCGAACCTAAAAGCGCTTCTTATTTCAACAAGGTCGTCATAATAAACAAACATAATGTTACTGCCCACTCCCTGGCATTACAAATGATTGAACGTTAGCTTATTTTATAACCTATATTAATCCAATTACATAGATCAATTTGACTGACTCCAAAAATGGAGATAATAAGATTAAATTCGATATAGCAATATAAACACCAGTCGAAGTTAATATATACAACACAAATCTTTTTGCTGTGTAGTGTCGGCTTAGAATAGCACTAACCCATTTCTTCCGGTGGGTGTACGTAAGAGGCGACTAACGGTATAGGGGTTTTTAAGGGATTTTTGGGCGATGTGGTTGGAATGGAAACCCATCACCTTTATTTTACCATCTTTTCCCCACTCAATTTTCCAAAAGTAGCTGAGGAGTTTCTGATTCCTTAGCTCTGGCTACCCCTTTAAGGGATTTATAGCCGTGAGTATACGTATGTATGTAAATCTTTATGGGTCATCAAAAATGCAACCTTATGTATACAATTTTGTACAAACATTTAATTTTTATTTTATCGACTAGAAATTCCCTAGAAATAATTAATATAGCAAAACAACTTTTGCTGGTTCAGCTCATATTTTGATAAAACATACTAAAGCAAAATTACAATTGGCGGTCTTATCGCTGATAGCGATCTTTTTCAGATAACTTTTCAATTTCTTTCTTTCATAAATTATATTATTATACGTTCAATATATTTGTATCGAATGCATCGATACGAGTCATTGTTTTATTTCTTTTTTATTGCAGTATCTTCTTTACGACTAACTAATTTTCCCAAAATCACTAAAAGCCACAAACGAATTTAGTTTTCAGTGGTGTTTGTTTTATTTGATCCATTAACATTTAAAAAACTATATACTTTAACCCTATTATTATTATCATAAAGTTATATTTCATCTTATTCCTGCACTTTCTTATTTGCCTCATATATACCAAAAGTAAAGTTAAACATAATATAGGTTTAAGACTTCTTCAATTCAAACTAACAAACAACAAAAAAACTAGCACGGTGTTATTTTCTGACTGAACTATACTTTTAGTGTTACCAATCCTTCGAATAGAAAAGAAACTATAATAAACTCATATTTTCTTTAAAACATACATACATATACTCACGGCTATATTTCCCTAGAAGGGGTAGCCAGAGCTAAGGAATTATAAATTCCTCAGCCACTTTTGGAAGGTTGAATGGGGAAAAGATGGTAAAAATAAAGGTTTTGGTGATGGGTCTCCAACCGCATCGCCCAAAAATCCAATAAAAGCCCCAATACCCTTAGTCGCCCCTAACGACACCCGTGTGGGTAGAAAAGGGTAGCGACATTCTAAGCTGGCACCACACGGCAAAACTTTAAACTTAACTTAAAAGCCAAACTTTAGCACAGAAAACCACGAAGACACAAACGGTATTTTTTTTCAGACACTACAATATATGCAATTAATTTCATTTGTCCAAGCGTTAATTGGCTTATAGACTGAATATAAATTTAGCTAAAAATTTCCCTAATATTTATAGAGAGATGTTATAGATACGCGAAATTTTGATTCTATTCTAAGCCAAATTTGTCACATAATACGGAAAGTCTTTTAATCTTTCATAGCATGACTTTATTCAGGTAATAATGCTTCGATTTATATTTAAACTAACTATAATTTGTGTATTATATTATAGTCAAACGGTTAGAAGCCTGTCGCAAAAACCTCGGTCTCCTACGCACAGAAACACACGCGCACGCGCAAGATATTTCGTGTACTAAATCAAAATGTACAATCATCTCAGAAGGCTCACTTAGCTTAATAGATATTAGACGAATAGTGCGCGTATAATAGGAAAGATTTGACAGACGCACTTTTTGACGACGTTAACATAAAGTAAGTGTTTGATAATTAAAGTTCCTCAGCTATTTTTGAAAGTAGGCAAGGGCAGGGTAGCAGCTGTGTAGTGTCGGCTTAGAATAGCACTACCCCATTTCTTCCGGTGGGTGTACGTAAGAGGCGACTAACGGTATTGGGGCTTTTTAAGGGATTTTTGGGCGATGCGGTTGGAGACCCATCACCAACAACCTTTATTCTACCATCTTTTCCTTACTCAACTTTTAAAAGTGGCTGAGAAATTTCTAATTTCTCAGCTCTGGCTACCATTTTTAGGGATTTATAGCCGTGAGTATATGTATATATGTATGTATGCAAGGGAAAGTTATTTTGAGGGCTCGTAAGTTATTGAAAATATAGAAATAAGAAAGAAAAATATCTTAAGTAAGTAACACTATAAAGAATGTATAATACTTTTGGAAAAGGAAAATTAATGGCTAAAAATGGGCTGTCAGGACATACCATCATCTTACACATTAGACATACCCAGCTGGATATATACTAGTTTTTCAACTCTATTCTATTCTATAGTTTCAGTGCCACTACTGACCCCTTTAAAAGATACGATCTCAATGCTATCTTGATATCATTAAACCCAATTATATAAATAGCTGTCGAAGCCAATTCGCGGTCAAGTGTGACGCCCACAGACTATTACTATTCGCACTATCACGCCTTTACATCAGACGTATGAGTGAATAGGTTTATGCGATAATGTATGCTGACATATTATTACTCCGTTAGTTTCCATTGGGGAAGGTAGAGACTATCGATTTCATACGTATACATACATACATATGCTCACGGCTTTAAATCCCTAGAAGAGGTAGCCAGAGCTAAGGAATTGGAAATTCCTCAGCCACGTTTGACAATTTTAGTGGGGAAAAGATTGTAAAATAAAGGTTTTTGGTGATGAGTCTCCAACCACATCGCCCAAAAATCCCTTAAAAGCTCCAAATCCGTTAGTCGCCTCTTACGTACACCCACCGGAGAAATGGGGTAGTGTTATTTTATGCCGACACTACACAGCAACATTTTACGTATGATTCGAGTAAATCCCAGGCGCTTTGTTTTGTACTCATCCCAAAACTTTTTTAAGAATTCCAAATTCTAAAGCTCTGGCTAATCTGTTTTTGGGATTTAGACCCATGAGTATATGTATGAATATTGATCGTACAAAGTGGCGATCAATAGTCTCTGCCTACACCAATGGAAAATGATGGAGTGAGTATATGTAGGTATGTTTTCACACATGCCCCTTTTGTGCCTGATACTTCTGACACCTGCCTTTTATACACATACCCTATACATTCTAAATGTAAATTGTAAGCCACCATTCGCGCCGTACATGCAGTATTGAACTTTAAAATACACACGTCAAAGTTGCCTATGTTTGAATTGAAATGAAATTGAATGATGCAAGTAAGAGTAATTGCATTCATAGTGATAGTTGTCAACAACATGCATTTAAATAATATCAAAAACGAATTAAGATCATCACTCATTCTCAAAATAGAAGTGATGCAATATACCCTAATATAGATCTTATTTTAATTTAGCAAACGTCTAAAATGATACAAATGACTGAAATAACTCTCAGAGCTGTTTGTCGCCATAGAAATACTTGTACCAATTAAACAATTAAATACCCTTCGGTAATTTGATCAATTGAATTATTCAATGACAGCAGCAATTTCGAAATCACCCAAATCCACTTATTTTTTTTAATTCTATGCACTAGTAGACCACTCTGACTTCGCACGGATAGTATTACTTTTCAAATATCGTTATTTTTGTCGAACACTGCTCATCCTTTATAAAATTTAGCGTAATGATACCTATGCTTATGTTTCTTCTGAAAGTTTAGATTTCTAATCACGAAAGTTGTATATAAATCAATTGGGTGCACGCGGCACCTATTTATTACAGACAAAGAAATATTTTTTCTTCATAGTAAGTATAAAGTACCCTTCATAAACCATATTACTAAGTCAAAAAAGACATCTTCTCCAAGCGCCATCTACCGCTAAAACACCTTAAACCACTATTAACAAATTCACTCACCCTCAGCTCTGGCTCTTCGTTCGAACTCATCGAACAATCGGTTGACCTCATCGATTTCCCTCCTCAGTCTCCTCAGTTGAGGATCGGCAGGATCACCTTCTGCTAACAACTTTTCAGCATCTTCGTTGAGAGCGCGACGAATCGCTTGGCGTTGTTCGGCGCCCATTGCGACGAACTATAGATAAAAAATATATATGATGAAAACCAAATCCAAGATATGACACATTACCTGATAAGTTACATGCTTAAGGTCTTGAATTGATGAAAGACAATCATAGAGGACACATTTTGATCGAGATAGAGAGAGATAGACAATATGTTTAAAAGGGCTGGTCTCCAAAGTACGAAGATTATACAAACATGTATGAAAATACTAATGAATGTAAATGAATCTTGAGAGGTTTGTCAGGATCGTACAACTTGGAGATAGTCTCTTGATATTTAGAGTGGCATCTATAGGATTCGAAAAAGAGACCTTATGCTGTAACTGTTACCTTTTTTATGCATTATACATTGGCATAGAAGGTATAATATAACTTTTAATTTACCTGTGGGAAGTCCCAGCCTTTCACCACTTTGATGGTTGCGAAGATCATGTTTTGTCGCATCCTCAGTTGCTTCCTCTGCCATAGTTGGATGAGCTGATGGGAAACATAAAAAGTGGTTAAAATATTTTACTTTATCTAAAATGAACATAATTTTTGATGGCAAAAGACTAAAATTGTACAATCGAGACTTAAATTGGCACAATACTTTTGTGTTAGCCAATTACGCTGATATTATTAACATTAATGAATCTAGGAATGGTAAACATATAAACACTTTTTATACATATATTTCTGTTTCTTAACTGTTAAGATTTTATGGTGTGAATTTAAAAGAAAGTGTAATAGTAAAACGGTATTTATCAATTATACAAAAGCAGCATATGTATTTGTAGTCGGTCATAACGACATCACGATATTATTACTTGATATCCACTAGTGACATCTACTCATATAATAACAAAACAGACGCTGTTTAGTTCACACAATAACCACTAGATGTCTCTTCCTACCCTTCCAACTAAACTCACCCGATCATAAGCGCTCCTCAAGTTACCGGCTGCGTCGATCGCCAGCTGGCATGAAGGTGGCAACGCGATACATTCAATGTATTACATACTTTCAAGAATTTCAAAGATCTAGTTGACAAAATGCTCGCTAGATGATTCTTACTCCAAACATTCATCCAATCAAACTTACACGACCTTATGTCGACCGGCCACAAAAAAGCAATTGGGGTAACTGCACGTGATGCCAACTAGTGATATCTAGCCATAAAATTAAGGAAACACAAGCTATTTAGTTCAGGTGAAACCCACTAGATGTCTCTTCTATCCACATACTTTCCCGATCATAAGCGCTTTTCAAACTACTCACCGCGTCTATCGTCAGCTGGCAAGGTGGCGGCACCGCGACGGCGGCGGCGGGAAGGGAAACATCCTGTCCGCCCGCATTTCTCACTCACATTGTTCATACAATCACACTCACTCATTTGTATGTTATAACCACTATTGACATCTACCCAAACATGAACGAAACGTTCACAAGTCTAGTTTCCAAAACGCTCGCTAGATGACACTTATTTCAATAAAACATTTTCTCACCCGATCATAAGCGCTCTACTATGTGTTTTAAAATTAGCACACAATTTTGTTTTTTGTTTGTGAAGAATACACATTTATTTTTGTACAAAAAACAATTGAGATACATTAACATGATAACTACTAGTGACATCTAGCCATATAACAACGAATCACAAGCTATTTAGTTCGCACAATACCCACTAAATGTCTTTCCTAACCAAACCAAACTTACCCGATCATAAGCGCTCCTCAAACTAGTCGCCGCATCTATGGCCAGCTGGCAAGGTGGCGGCAGCGCGACGGCGGCGGCGGGCAGCGACACGTCCTGTCCGCCCGCGCGGCACCGCCAGCGACCGCGCCCGGCCGCCTCTAGCACCGATACGGGGACGCCTTTTTCTATTGATACCTTTGGGATAGAAAGAAGAAAGAAACATTACTTATAATATACATTTATACACATATATATATACATATATAAATATATACTGCTGTGTAGTGTCGGCTTAGCATAACACTACCCCATTTCTTCGGGTGGGAAATGGGGTAGTGCTATTGCAGTCATTCCGTACGTAAGAGGCGACTAACGGTATTGGGGCTTTTTAAGGGATTTTTGGGCGATGCGGTTGGAGACCCATCACCAACAACCTTTATTTCACCACCTTTTCCCCACTCAACTTTCCAAAAGTGGCTGGGGAATTTCTAATTCCTTAACTCTGGCTACCCCTTTTAGGGATTTGTAGCGGTGAGTATATGTATGTATGTATGTATAAAATTGAAAGCCGTTTTCCGTTGTCACGACATAACTCGAAAACGGCTTGACCAATTTGGCATTTTTATTTGTGGTTTTCTAATACCCTGTACAAAGTACTTACAGAAAAAAATATTAAGAAAATCTCTCAGAAAGATTGAAAAATATACATTTAAGAAAAAACGTTTAAAGCTTTGTCATAAGCAACTTTTACAGTACGAATGCTGACGGGTCAGCTAGTTAGTTATACATACAAAAACACTGTATTAAGATAGTAAAAAATTAAACAATCTGCCTCAACTGGTCATAACCAACAACATGGCCATAACCAAATCGTATAATGGTTTTCAGACAAGATCCTATTTATTTTTTCTCAAATACAGAAATTAGTGCAAGATTGAGTGATTGAGTCAGAAGAACAGAGTAAGAATAAATATAAGAAATGCTGCTTTTAATAGGCAACAGCAGCACCTGCCGCCTCTAGTACGGAGACGAGGACGCCTTTTTCTATTGATACCTGGGATATACGAGAATGAGTGAAACTATTATAATATCAGATTATATAAACGAGCGAGACATAGTGTGATTCTTGAAAAGATTTTGTGTGAAAGATGATATCGAAATAAGTGAACAAGGAATGTTAAAATGGTTTGAGCACATAAGGATGTAAATTGGTAAAATAAATCTATAGAGCTACTATGGCAGGTAAAGGCAGGCGTGTATGAGGAATAAAGGGACATAATATATATGCAAAAAAATATAGATGTATACTAAGCTAGAGAGGTATGTCAGAAACGTTCTGGAAGAAGAAATAATGCTTTTAATAGGCAGTATACTAGCCTTCTGCCAGCCAGTACTCTTCTCTATTGATACCTTGGATGGAATGAGTAAAATACTATTAAATTAATGATGATACATTATTGTGATTAGTGAGTGAGTTAATGTATCGTATATAACATGACAAATATTCATGAAAACACTAAGGTTAATATTCAAACCAATATTGGATTGAATCAGGCGTTACTTTGCGGATATCCATAGAAATACAAATATTAACAAGTTACTTCGCTTATTTCCGCTAAATACCTGCAGTCTTCATGCAACATGCTCTGTGAACCGCCCGCCCTCTCAATTACAAGAAATGTGGTGCATTGTCTGCGTTTCGGTTTCTTGTAAGTGGGAGGGCGAGAGGGTGAGAGATATTAGCGGAATCAAGCGAAGTAACTTGTTAATATTTGTTTTCAAATAAATAAAAGTCACTCTCGATATAGCCTTTTCAAAGAAAAACAAATTTTACTTAACAAGTACAAATAAAACACAACTTACATTAGCCTGCTTATAAGCACAGACAGTTTCCCCTCTCAATGGTCGACTAATAGGTCCCTTCCTCTGTTTAATAGGTCTGATTTCTTGACTCTCATCCACCAACTTTCCAACGACCGCTCCATGGGCGTTCAGTTCCTCGCGAAGATCTTGCATCCCTTTCAATAGACGCTCGCCTTGGTCTAATGTGAATTCGGATTGGGAGAATGTTGTGTTTAGGAGTTCTTCGCGTCTGTTGGAAAGAAGAATATGTTGTAATCTTTGTTATACTTTGTGTTGCAGGTTGTTAGGATCAAAAGGTAAGGTCGGAAATCTTTCGAGTTTATAAAAGCTAAGAAAGGACATACATACATACATATACTCACGGCTATATTTCTCTAGAAGGGGTAGCCAGAGCTAAGGAATTAGAAATTCCTCAGCCACTTTTGGAAGTTGAGTGGGGAAAAGATCGTAAAATAAAGGTTCTTAGTGATGGGTCTCCAACCGCATCGCCCAAAAATCCAATATAAAGCCCCGATACCCTTAGTCGCTTCTTACGACACCCGTGGGAAGAAAGGGGTAGCGACATTCTAAGCCGGCACTACATGGCAAAAACTACTAAGAAAGGAATAAATTATTAAATTTAGTAGATTAAGGTGATTTTGAAAATAACTTCTCTATTAAAGTCTATATATTTCCAGAATGTTTATAGGATATAAAAATGTTCATGTATTCAAAATACCACCCATATGAACCTCAAAACCTTAACGAATCGTTAGTATTATTTAAGCATTTCAAATTGAAAACAAAATTTTAAACCATCAAATTATGACTTGTAAAGTAAAAAAATAGCAGCGTTTTTTTTTTCAAAAACACATTCACTTATATCTGAACTCCAACAAAACTTAACTCGCCTTATTACCCTATTATCCATACATACATACATATACTCACGGCTATAAATCCCAAGAAGGGGTAGCCAGAGCTAAGGAACTAGAAGTTCCTCAGCCACGTTTGGAAAGTTGAATGGGGAAAAGATGGCAAAATAAAGGTTGTTGGTGATGGGTCTCCAGCCGCATCGCCCAAAAATCCCTTAAAAGCCCCAATACCGTTAGTCGCCTCTTACGATAATCGTGGGTAGAAAGGGGTAGCGACATTCTAAGCCGGCGCTACACAGCCAGCCAACATAATAAAAACTAAAACTTACTTCTGGATCCATTTCTCCGCCTCCTTAACCTCTTCAAAGAAGTTGTGATATTGTGTCGTATGTTTGAGATGAGTTTCGAGACACAAAGTCAACTGGAGTACCCAGGCCCATTGGGATTGCATCACCTGAAAAAATTCATCCAAATAAATTATTCAAGTCTTTTAAAACCATGTATTCAATCGTATACATAACTATATTGAATAGTTCTACAAATAAAGGACGCTCTATTATACTAAATCTAGTTAAACCTTTGGAGTTACTTTCTGATAATAATCAAAAGTATTTTCTAATGGCAAAGGCGAAGAATGTCAATGATTTTTATAAAAAACCGCCAGGTGGCGCGCATAGCAGTACTTCTCATAACAATTGCCAATTTCCTCAAATCCTTTAAGTTATCTTATTGTTTTAATAGGATATTGTGCTGTGCAGTGACACGAATGGAAGCTGAAGAATTTCTGATTTTAAAACTTTAGCAACCCTTTTTTTGATTTTTAGGCAACTCACGCCTATAGGTAGTTTAGATTTATTTACCTTATCCCATCAATTATTATCCTTTAACCGTCAATGCAGTATTTTTTTAGAAACAAAACTTTGAGACAAAGACATATTGTTACATACATACAGTCTAATTTCACTTATCCTATATAATAATCAATTAAACCACTATATACCTGTAAATGCGACTCAATAGTCTTAGTAGCCGGATGGTGCTGAGCTATCAGAGCTTCTCCGCGATCGATCACGTTGCTGAATTGTAGCTCGCGTTTTTCCAGGGAAGACATTAGTTGCTATAAAGAATAGGTTTTTTTTATTAATCGCTGTGTAGTAGGCTTACAATATCACTAAATCTAAGCCTTTTAGGGATTGTTTGAAAACTTAACATGATTAAACCATCTTTTATATTATTGCCTCACTCAACTTTCAAAAATGTATTTAAAGATTTTTTTGTGTCTGGTTTTTCTTTTTTGTAAGTATTTTATCTATGCATAATCTTTTATCCAAAAAAACACAATTATATTATGTATTTGTAATTATAAAGACATCTATGCAGAGAAGATGTTTAAATATTTCATTTCTGCTACACAATAAACAGTAAAGTTTTGGTTGAGCCAAAATGAAAATAATTACTTTAAATTAATAACAAACTTAAACTTAATAAATAAAAGACAAACCTCGCTATCATCTCCAAATGAATGCTTGCACAGAAATAACAAAAGTTTACTTACAAACCAATTCTTAATTAACTTATAAGTAAATAATATATAAATAAATGATACACTTTTTCATCTATGTATCAAAATTACAGTAAGTAGTTTTTTCTACAGATTATATATATTGTCACTAAAACAACAATGCCGTGTAGTGTCGGCTTAGAATAACACTACCCCATTCCTACTCGTGGGTAATCGTAAGAGGCGACTAAGGGTATAGGGACTTTTTAAGTGATTTTGGGCGATGTGGTTGGAGACCCGTCACCAAAAACATTTATTTAAACCATCTTCTCCCCAATCAACTTCCAAAAGTGGCTGAGGAATTTCTCATTCCAAAGCTCTGGCTACCCCATTAAGGGATTTATAGCCGTGAGTATATGTATGTATGTATGTATGTATAACAACAAATACTAAAATCTCTATAAAATAAAAAATTAAGCAACTGCGATACAAAATTCAAGTTCGGTTCCGTTACCCTTTGGTGGCACTAGATGGCGTCACTTATACGGCAGGTCAAACTAAGATAATGGAGACATTTTCCAGTGACTTATATTGTATAGTTCATGTTTATTGGACGTTTTATCTAAATATTTATTATACAATTACTCAATATAATTTAAAAGTTACCTCATAATAATGTTGTACGGCAGGCAAGTTGATATGAGGGTCAGCCCAGTCACGTGATATCTCAATTTGTTCCTTCTCATTGAGCCAGCTCAGCTCGGCTGTGGCCGATTGGAGGAAGTCTTGCAACGCATCTAGGTCTGACATGCTGGAATAATAAAGAAATTACATGAATAATTAAAGTTATTTCGTGTGACTTTGGGCGTGAAAATCAACAGGTGATGAAATAAAATCTGGTAATATGGGCACATATTATTTTAGTTCAACTATATACAATCTACATTTTGAAGGTTAAACTCAGTCTGTTGAATTGTTAAGGATGTTTTTGACGGTGGTTCAAGTTTCAATTAATTTGTTATAGACATTATTACATACATACATACATATACTCACGGCTATAATTCCCTAGAAGGGGTAGCCAGAGCCAAGGAATTATAAGTAGAAATTTATTGTCTCTGTCGAGTCTAAATGTAATGAATTGTCCAAATAAGTATATGTAAGAACTTACCGTTTAGTACTGGTAGATAGCAACTCAGCATAAAGTTTCTGTAGCTGACTGAGATGTTGGTTGTACAGGTTCAATTCCTCGCCGGAGTATTTCGAACGGTTGTGTACGCATTGCTCAACCTGGTAATTCATATGTATAACTTTAATAGATTCAATTGAAAAGACAACGTATCTAAAACTACTGAACTACCCCAGGATCACACGGGTTGTGTAGTTTTTAAAATATATAAGGTAACTTCAATCACTTCATCTTTTGAGAATCCGAAGAAAAATATAGCCTATATTTCTTTCAAAGTTTGTCTGTTTTTAATGGTTTTTTTTTTCAATCTGTTTTAGGTTTCTGTAAAACAAGTACCAAAACGAATCTTTCTTCATTATAGTTATATCTAAAATAGTATTTTTTATGGGATATACATTTCCTATGGTATTGGTAAAGTATTGTGCGTAAATTTATACAAATCGAGTGAAAAGTGGGTCTCTTACTACAAATAGACGTTCCATTCCTACTTATCTGTATAGATCTCGACCTACCTTAGAATGGAACTGATCGATTTCCTTGTGTTCCCGCTGGTGCCGGTCCAACTCTTGTTGGACGGACGGCAAGTCAGACCCGTACTCGGCTTCGTGGAGCTTTTTCTGGAATTACATATTTATCTTAGCAGTGAGTCAAAAAGGTTTGTATACTTTCTAAATCGTTCGAATTTCGAATCCTTCTTCTTCGAATTTATTCTTACGCCACTGCACAACATTATAAAATAAATGGCAGCGAGGGTAAAATTTGCAGTGACGTAAAAAAAAATATATCAGCATCGTATCCACTGTTCGCTATTCTTTTCATACACTGATGGGTTACAGTCTAATCAAGTGGAGCTATAATTCTACATACATACATACATATTCTCACGCCGTTAGTTCCCATTGGGGTAGGCAGAGACTATCGATCGCCACTTCGTACGATCCTGGCAAACCTCTTTGGCTTCGTTTACATCCATAATTCTATTATATTTTTTATATTATCTTATAAGCTGTTATAAGATAACCGGATAGCCCAGTGGGTAGAACACTCGGTTATAGTGCAAGCGACTAGTGTTCAAATCCTGGGTCGGGCCTACACCAATTTGTCTTTTCTAAAGACATATGTGTGGTTAATTTATCATGGTTGTTAACGGTGAGGGAAAACATCGTGAGGAAACCCACATGGCTGAGTTGTACTTAGTCATGTGACAGTGTATTCGTACAAAACGGCGACAGGCCTGCCCTCTATCACGTGAGTACACTGTCCATGCAAAACGTGGGTACTCTGAACACCAGGTGACAAAGTCACGTGATTTTCAGAAGTATTAGTACCTCTGGCAACCCCTTCGGGGATAATTCGGCGTGAACGTTTATGTTTATGTTATGTTATATGTTATTTGTAAATAGCAGTAAGGTAATTTATTAAGATTTCCATATAAAAGAAAACACTGTAAATATTAATTTCGTTTGCAGCGACGTAGACCACAAAAGCAATACACAAAATAATAGTTTAATCGCACAGAAAGCAGCAACTCACCAACTTGTCTCGACACCACTGCACGGCGCCGTTGATGAGATGGAAGTGGTGGTCGTCGCGCACGCGCGTCTCCAGCACGGCGCGCGTCTCGCGGCGCAGCGTGGTGGTCTGCACGGGCAGCCGCACGCCCGACAGCCGCGGCAGCAGCCGGCCCGCGAACGACTGGCGGGCCGACAGCCAGCGCTCGTGCAGTTCTTGTACTCTGGGGGGGGGGGGAAATTGATTAAAATAAATATGGGTAGCTATAGGTGAAACAATTGTGTGTCAGACTATAGTTGAACGATAGTGTGTCGGACTATAGTTGAACGATAGTGTGTCGGACTATTAGGTGTAATAAGTTTTTAAGACTCTGGGGAAAGAATGGGGGTTTAGGATTATAGGTGTAATTAGCTTGTGAAGTTATTGGACACCATATATCCCCAGCCGGCGCATATCTTGCATCTCTCAACGCATGCAACATCGTCTGTATATTTGTATCTATAACTCGCAATTCCGCTTCCAAAGCGTTAGCGGCAATCTTAGCGTCCTAATAAACCTTTGCCTAATTCTACGTAGTATAATAGAAAGTTAAGATGTCTGTAATAATATATATTGATGAATATGTTACCTATCTATACTCACGGCTGTGACTTCTGAACAAGAATAGGAAGAGCTGAATATACATACTTTCAAAAAATTTGTAGTAAAACCTGGAACGGGACCCTTAACTTTCTAACGCCACCTAGCGTTTAAAGAACATATATAAAGAAAAACCTACCTCCTCAACAAATCGCCCGCCGGCGCATACCGGGCGTCTCTCAGCGCATGCGCATCATGCAACATAGTCTGTATGTTGGTATCGATCACTCTCAGTTCCGCTTCCAGCGCGTCGGCGGCCATCTTGGCGTCCTGCGGGTGCACGCCGCGCTCCACGCGACGGAGCTCGGACTCGATGTGGCGTTCTACCGAGTCCAGCGAGGATTCGCATTGTTTTATGTCGCTGGAAAATTTAATTGTTTTATGTTAGAAAAATGGCTATTTAAATTGAAGCTAGAGAGTTTGGCCAGGATCGTACGAACTGGAGATGGTATTCGGTGTGAATTGTTAAAGTTAAGGGAATCGCAATAGTATGTAAAAGAGAGTCCACTAATTCACGATTGAATTAAGAAAGAAAATTCTATCTGGATTCTGCGATTAGATAATTTCGAAGAAGTAATTTGTATAGCTTATAAAGTCGTTTTTTGTGTATCAGGGGGGTCAGGATAGTTTTTAATATAAAGAACGAATAAATTCAGCTCAGCAGCAGGAATTGAATTGAATACAATGAACGAAAATCATGCAATGGAAACACATATTTTTTTAAGAAATCATAAAATTTACACATTTATTGATAAAAACAAATTTCTCACCGATGCAATTTCTCCGCCATCCGTTGCAACTTCTCCAATCTCCTCATCTCCTCGCTCAGATCTCTGTCTCTCTCTTGCTGAGCTATCATCAATCGCGACCACGCCTGCTCGAGAGCCTCCGGACGTAATGTAGGCTCTATGTCACACTCGCCGATGGATTCGAAGTATTTCTGGGGAAAAATATGAAGGGTAAGAAATATAGAATAGTATAGGAAAACTTACTTATTTACAAGTAACAGCCGTGACAGCTCAATAGATAGAACCCTGCCATCATGCAAAAAAGCATGGGTTCAAATCCTGAGATGGATCTACACCAATGTGTCTTTGTGTTAAAGGTGAGGAAAACATTGTGAGAAAACCCACACGTCTAAGTTGTACTAAGCTATGTGATAGTATACTAAAACAGTACGGTGTCCAAGCAAAACGAGGGTACTCTGAACACCAGAAGAACAAGCACGAGCGCT
The DNA here is from genome assembly GCA_963576735.1 of Bedellia somnulentella. NCBI lineage: Eukaryota > Metazoa > Arthropoda > Insecta > Lepidoptera > Bedelliidae > Bedellia > Bedellia somnulentella. The sequence goes on from OY755193.1 coordinate 12,476,057, forward strand.
ATTATATCGACACGATAACGGTTAGAATAAGATGGCAGTATACGATACTAAGTAAGTGCGTAAGAGATGGCTGCTTTATCCCACGCGATAACTAGTTTAAACACCGCTCGTACTAGCCGGGCAGGTGACGCTAATATCAAGAGGAGTTCAGAAGTATACCTATGCCACCTCTTTAGGAGTTGAGTTTTAGAAGTATGTATAAGGATTTGGGCGCGCGCGCGCGTGTGTGTGTGTGTGTGTGTGTGTGTGTGTGTGTGTGTGTTTAAAGTCAGTTACCTCCAGATCCCGATACTGTTGGAACAGCCTGGTCTTCTCGCGCTGTCTCGGCGGCACCTGCAAGAACAATTAGATTTAAATGGCGGTAAAAAAATAAACTTTTTTTTTTATAACAAAAAATAGTTATTACTAATAAATAAAGAATAAATAAAGGAAAGAAAAATTGCGACACAGGCGGGGATCGAACCCGCGACCTCGGGTAAACGCCCCGACGCTCTGCCAACTGAGCTACCGTGTCAATTAGCTGCCAGTGCGAAATTCTTCTATCCTTTATTTATTCTTTATTTATTAGTAATAATCCCCACATGAGGTTTTCATGAACAAAAAGATTTAAAAAAAAGAATTATATTTTATGTTTACAAATTATTAAAAAAATTTTCTTTACCTCTTCGCTGCGGAACCTTGCACTCTCCGCGACCAACTTCTTCATTTCTATCAAAGTCGACGGGAAAGAGCGGTCCTAGAAAAAAGTATTTCATTAGTTGGCTGAAGAAATCGGAATGACTTAAGACTAAAAAAATATACTAATAGAATTATAACTATTTTTATACTCCTAAGTGATAATGGTTGCATAACATTTTATTTTTAAATTATCGACTAGAAATACCCTAGAAATATGGCAAAACAACGTTTGCCGGTTCAGCTAGTTATATCTAAAAACATTTCTTACCTGCAAGTTCGCCATACTATCCTCCAACTAAACGTATACAACCTAGTGTCGGACATTTACATACTCACCTGAAATATAGTTTCACCTTTCCATTTTTCTATTCGTGCTCGCTGTACACCGCAGCTCTTCTTTGACAGTTCGCGGCCAAAAGATGTTTCTACTTCTATCTTTTTTACTTTATACCTAAAGCCATCTCTTTACTTACTAGTTAACGTCACTATTAACGTTAATGTTACACACTTAAAGCTTTCTACTCACTTGCGAGTCAACCATACTCCCAACAAGTATCGACAAAGAAATGTCGGGTCAAATTTAAAACATACTAAATTGTACTTTTCTACTTTATACCCAAATTCATTTTCTTACCTGCAAGTTAGCCGTGCTATCCAACAATCAAGCGCGGTGCTCGCTGTACACGGCGGCTCTTTTTTGAAAGTCCTTGTCAAACTGGCACTAGCGCTGTGTGGTTTAGTTGTAGTGTCAGCTTAAAATTGCCATTTCTACCTGTACGCGTTCGTAAGAGGCGACTAAAGGCTTTGGGGCTATTAAAGTGATTTTTCAGCGATGCGGGACTCATCACCAAAAAGCTATACCTTACAGTCCAGAATTATCTCATTCTGATGCTCTGGCTAGGAATTTTTATCCGTGATACCATTAAATCGCACTCTCAGAACGAAAGAGGCTCAAGTCCAAAAATACAGTGAGTTACAATTACAATCATAGAGAGGCAAAAAACTATGTTCTAAAAAAAGGCACTTATTGTTATAGGGACGGAAAATTCGCTATCCTGTTTGTTTTTTAACAATAAGCGCCTTTGTTTTACTATTCATCGGATAGAACATACTTTTTTATGTCTCTCTATGATTGTAACTCAATATCGCTATTTTTGAACGCCTCTTTCGTTCTGAGAGTGCGAAATGTATGTATGTACCTGCAAGCTGGCGGTGCTGTCCAGCAGCCAGGCGGCGTGCTCGCTGTAGATGTATGTATGTACCTGCAAGTTGGCGGTGCTGTCCAGCAGCCAGGCGGCGTGCTCGCTGTAGATGTATGTATGTACCTGCAAGTTGGCGGTGCTGTCCAGCAGCCAGGCGCGGTGCGCGGCGGCGTGCTCGCTGTAGATGTATGTATGTACCTGCAAGTTGGCGGTGCTGTCCAGCAGCCAGGCGCGGTGCGCGGCGGCGTGCTCGCTGTAGATGTATGTATGTACCTGCAAGTTGGCGGTGCTGTCCAGCAGCCAGGCGGCGTGCTCGCTGTAGATGTATGTATGTACCTGCAAGTTGGCGGTGCTGTCCAGCAGCCAGGCGCGGTGCGCGGCGGCGTGCTCGCTGTAGATGTATGTATGTACCTGCAAGTTGGCGGTGCTGTCCAGCAGCCAGGCGGCGTGCTCGCTGTAGATGTATGTATGTACCTGCAAGTTGGCGGTGCTGTCCAGCAGCCAGGCGCGGTGCGCGGCGGCGTGCTCGCTGTAGATGTATGTATGTACCTGCAAGCTGGCGGTGCTGTCCAGCAGCCAGGCGGCGTGCTCGCTGTAGATGTATGTATGTACCTGCAAGTTGGCGGTGCTGTCCAGCAGCCAGGCGGCGTGCTCGCTGTAGATGTATGTATGTACCTGCAAGTTGGCGGTGCTGTCCAGCAGCCAGGCGCGGTGCGCGGCGGCGTGCTCGCTGTAGATGTATGTATGTACCTGCAAGTTGGCGGTGCTGTCCAGCAGCCAGGCGCGGTGCGCGGCGGCGTGCTCGCTGTAGATGTATGTATGTACCTGCAAGTTGGCGGTGCTGTCCAGCAGCCAGGCGGCGTGCTCGCTGTAGATGTATGTATGTACCTGCAAGTTGGCGGTGCTGTCCAGCAGCCAGGCGGCGTGCTCGCTGTAGATGTATGTATGTACCTGCAAGCTGGCGGTGCTGTCCAGCAGCCAGGCGGCGTGCTCGCTGTAGATGTATGTATGTACCTGCAAGTTGGCGGTGCTGTCCAGCAGCCAGGCGCGGTGCGCGGCGGCGTGCTCGCTGTAGATGTATGTATGTACCTGCAAGTTGGCGGTGCTGTCCAGCAGCCAGGCGGCGTGCTCGCTGTAGATGTATGTATGTACCTGCAAGTTGGCGGTGCTGTCCAGCAGCCAGGCGGCGTGCTCGCTGTAGATGTATGTATGTACCTGCAAGCTGGCGGTGCTGTCCAGCAGCCAGGCGCGGTGCGCGGCGGCGTGCTCGCAGTAGGCGGCGGCGCGGCGCTGCGACTCCGCGTCGAACAGCGGGTGCAGCGCGGGCGGCGCGGGGAACGTCTCGTACAGCGACGAGATGTACGTGATCAGCGACTTCTCGTCCGGCTCGTGCGTGTCCACGTCTGGCGGGGGAACATTTCTTGTATTTTTGTATGCTTACACGTATTGTTGTTTGTTATGAGCTGTACGGCGATAGGCCTGCCCCCTATCACGTGAGTACACTGTCCATGCAAAACGTGGGTACTCTGAACACCAGGTGACAAAGTCACGTGATGTTCAGAAGTATTAATACCTCTGCCAACCCCTTCGGGGATATTCCGCGTGAACGTTTATGTTATGTTATGTTATGTTATGAGCTGTATCCAAAGTCGATTAATAGCTTGAATTATGATAAACTTTTCATAATCAATTCAATTTAGGACCGACTTCTTGCAGGTTTTTAGTCTAAATCACTGGATTCAAACCTTTGTTCTGATTGAACTCTACTTTCCTCATTTCTAAAGCAAAAAATAGCGGAAAAACCCATTATTCTACGTCTTAAATCCCACCCATAACAATAATGCAACTTTTGCTATAAAAACACAGTAAGCCGATGTACATACATATACTCACGGCTATAATTCCCTAAACGGGGTAGCCAGAGCTTTGGAATGAGAAATTCCTCAGCCACTTTTGGAAGTTGAGTGGAGAAAGATGGTAATAATAAATGTTTTTGGTGACGGGTCTCCAACCACATCGCCCCAAAAATCACTTAAAAGCACCTAGACCCTTAGTCACCTCTTACGATCACCCACGGGCAGGAATGGGGTAGTGTTATTCTAAGCCGACACTACACGGCAATTGTACGATACGATGTAATTTAAATTAGTTATATCAAAGCTAATCACAAAATTATTAATTAAGGGCACGCTTCATTGACAAGCCGATCGAAGCATCAACCGCCCGGCGCACTGTAGCATAACCTTATAGGGTGCGCGATATATTAACAATACGGATGTGTGTTGTGTAGTGTAGTGTTTGTTTAAAATAACATTGCTCTGTTTCTTCTTATGGTTTAAGAGTCAATTAAGGGATAGACACCCACAGAAAAGGACTGGAGATTCTAACCTACCATAATAATTTGTAATTTGAACTATCACATCACAGGCTATATAGGACCCAATTACACAGATGGACTCCAACATAAGCATATTGAGCATACGAATAGGTTAATTCATCATAGTCTGCATCGCTGTTCTATTATGTTCCAGCATTTTTCCCTTTGCTTGTTCCCAAATCTCTGACTACCCCTTTGCAAAATACTAGAGTTAAAAATACCTTCAGGATCCAAGAGCCTAGTGACGCCATACTCCTTCTCGACGATGTGGAAAGCGGTTTCCAAGCGCTCGCGAACATGCCTTGATCTGGAAACATATTCATATACGTTAATATCATCATATGGTTGTTAACGGTGAGGGAAAACATCGTGAGGAAACCCACATGGCTGAGTTGTACTTAGTCATGTGACAGTGTATTCGTACAAAACGGCGATAGGCCTGCCCCCTATCACGTGAGTACACTGTCCATGCAAAACGTGGGTACTCTGAACACCAGGTGACAAAGTCACGTGATGTTCAGAAGTATTAGTACCTCTGCCAACCCCTTCGGAGATATTCGGCGTGAACGTTTATGTTATGTTATGTTATATGTTAATATCATCATTTATTTAAATGTATACAAATAAACTTACATAATTAGAATGCTTTTGTTCATGAAATCCTTAAGTGTAAATTATTACTTCTTAAATAAGGGTAAAAGAAACAAATAAATGAAAAATTTAGCACTAGTAGCCACTTGACACTATAGCTCGATTGGCAGAGTGACGGGGGCGTATTCCCGGGGGTTGTGGGTTCGATTCCCCCTGGTGTCGAACTTTTTCTTTCCTTTATTGATCCTTTATTTATTAAAATACTGGGTTTGAGATATAACTCTAGTCTAGTGCGAAATTGTTTTTCCTTTGTTTCTTTTACACTTTTTAAATAGTGCTACATATAGTAATTTAAGTTACACCCTTTGACAAAAAAAATACGTAACCAAAAACTTCGGTTCCCAATGTTCGGAAGTATCGGTACCTCTGCCAACCCCTTCGTCGACAAGCGGCGTGAACTTTTATGTTTATGTTTTACCAAAACCACCCACCTGATATTTCGCCAGTCAACCAGATCAGGCCTGTTCCTATGAATAAGCGCATTGAAAGCCAGTCCATCTCGCCACGACGAGGTGAAGTCGGTGACCCTCACTCCAGGGTACTTGGCCGTGGACCTGCGAGCCCACGAGAGCAGCGCCTCGCGAGCCGTCACATTGGCCTCTTGACCTACCACTATGTCGGATATCTGGGGACGAAATATATGTGGGGTTAGATTGGGAAGAAAAATATTGTATAAGCAGGAGACCTGAGTTGGGTCTATAGCAATGTACATACATACATAAATATACTCAAGGCCATAAATCCCAAAAAGGGGTAGCCAGAACTTCAGAACTGGAAACTCCTCAACCACATTTGGAAGTTGATGGGGACAAGATGGTAGAAATAAAATATAGCAATGTGTATTTTCTTAAGTCTTACGTGTGCTTAATTTATCAAGGTTGGTAACGGTGAGGGAAAACATGATACCTACATGGCTAAGTTGTACTTAGACATGTTACAGTTTATACATATCCCACCAAAAACATTTTAAATGTAAAAAATGTTAGCCAAGCAAATACAATACAAGAATTTATAATATGTTAACTAAAAGACTTCGCAGACAAAAGGATTGATATCTGAATGGTTGCCAAGCACTGCAGATAATCCTGAAATACAAAGTAGATAACAAGTTAAATTAAAGTTTTGATTTAACTTGGCTCGTTTCCACTTACGAGTTATCATGATAATCAATTTATCTGCTAGGTACATTTTAATTTGATTTTGTGGTGAAAACTAGCCAAATTAAATCACACTTTAATTTAACTTGTTATCTACTTTGTATTTCAGGATTATCTGCAGTGCTTGGCAACCATTCAGATATCAATCCTTTTGTCTGCGAAGTCTTTTAGTTAACATATTATAAATTCTTGTATTGTATTTGCTTGGCTAACATTTTTTACATTTAAAATGTTTTTGGTGGGATATCATTACTTTTTGTTAAGAAATAAGTTGGTATTTTTTTTTCTGCGTTTGATTTTATTTTTTGAACAATGATCTTCACCGTCTTGGATATTAGAAATATTTAGACGCATTAATAATAATAATATAATAATAATTTATTTAAATTTAAATTCCAATTGCACAATTACAGTTTTATATAGTTTACAGAGTAGGTTGAGTGCAACATTTAACCGTGTTTACATTATTGATAATATTGGTAGCCCCTACACTAGGCCTAGCCTGTATCGTGGGGGCCCGTAATACGACTTAAAAGTTTGAGATACAACCATTGTAACGTACAAAACAAAATAATTATTAAATGAGTTTAATTTATACAAAATCTAAGAGAAATTGTCTATTAAATAAAAGTAATGTAAAGAAAATTAACAATAGCAAAAATGTGAGAAAATAAAAACAAAAAACAATTTTATTAAACGTGATTTGCTGTGAGTTTGTGTGTGTATGTGTTTGCGTGAGTTAGTGTGTGTGAGATAGAGTGTAAAGATGTGTGTTTGTGTGTGTATGTCAGAGTGTGAGTAAATGCTATATTATATTAAAGTTGTGTCATTTATTGGTCATTAATAGTTCTTCCGTGGTAATGTAATCTAGCTGTAAGAGATGTTTTGTTACAGCTTGTTTAGCTTCCCTAGCAGTAGATTTAATAATATCACATGCTTTCACTAATTTATTAAATACCAAGGGAGCTAAAAAACTAACAAACCTTTGGGCAAAAGTAGTTCTTACTCTGCAGGTGGGCATGGCAAATCTTCTTTTTTTGACGAGATGTTTACAATCAGGGGAATTCACGACCTTTTTATGCGTACTAAGGACGATATTTAGAATATACAACTGACGAACTCTAAGTACCGAGCATTCGCGGTACAGATCATCAGTGGGATACCTGCGAGGCCGCCTGCACATCACCTTAAGAACGGAGCGCTGTGCTCTCTCAATCTGTATCATTAATGTTTTGGCAGCACCACCCCACACAGGAATGCAGTAAGTTAACAGCGATTGGCAGAGCGTGATATATATAGTTTTTAATAAATGCAGGTCTGCGCTATTTCTTAGGGATTTCATGATGTGGATGATTTTACGAACTCTGCTGGAGAGTACATCAATGTGTGCACTAAATGTTAGGCGTTCATCTAGTACAACACCTAGGTACTTAATAGTTCCTACTCGTTTTAATCCTGGGCAGGAGCAGGGCTGATGGCTACATTGGTGGATCTTTATCTCTGGTGAGCGTTTAGGTGATTGCCCATTCAGTATCTGTAACTTTTTTTACTCGTTTTTTGTTTATGTTTAAATGCGGCAAGTCAGGGCGGTATATTGTTCGAAGGCGATTATATTCTATTATGGAGCTTTCCTGTGCCTTAATTTGACTGGGATCGAGGTTAATGAGATGTACTCCGTCGAGTGTTTTAACTCTAGAGAGCGCAACATAAGCCTGTCCTCTGCTAAATATCGAAGAGCCTATGTCGAGAAGAGCGCTGTCCAGACTAAGTCCTTGTGATTTGTGAATAGTGATTGCATAAGCTATGCAAATTGGAAATTGTTCCCGGTGAACGAATGCATTATTTAATATCTGAAACTTTGTCTTTATACGTTCTAGCTCATATATTAAATGACTAAATTTTATTGTGACTTTACGTGCAGTATTATTTCTATCGACATCCCAATAAATTTTTTCTACACTCCTATTGACCCATTTACTATAGACCTTTACTCACATCAATATTTCTGCGTAACATTACCCGTGCACCTATTTTTATTGTAATAACATTTTCTAATCCAGCTTTTAATTATGAATCATCCTCGTCCTTTTTTAGAATTTCCTTCGCTCGCTTGTACAAACCGAGGACAGCCTATTTAAGCAACCGTGATAGCCCAGTGGGTAGAACACTCGGTTATCGTGCAAACGACTAGTGTTCAAATTCTGGGTCAGGCCTACACCAATTTGTCTTTTCTAAAGACATATGTGTGGTTAATTTATCATGGTTGTTAACGGTGAGGGAAAACATCGTGAGGAAACCCACATGGCTGAGTTGTACTTAGTCATGTGACAGTGTATTCGTACAAAACGGCGATGGGCCTGCCCCCTATCACGTGAGTACACTGTCCATGCAAAACGTGGGTACTCTGAACACCAGGTAACAAAGTCACGTGATGTTCAGAAGTATTAGTACCTCTGCCAACCCCTTCGGGGATATTCGGCGTGAACGTTTATGTTATGTTATGCTTACTATCTATCTACTATTTTAATCAAACAAATCAATGAATTTGGCAAAAGAAACAAACCTACAAACAACCCAATCTAAAAACAATCAGCAAGAAAAAAAGCAGAATTTACAACACCGTTACCGCTGTAACTCATACGACGACGAAGCATAAAACTCAACCGTATAGGCGGGATTACGCTAGACAACCGAACAGCATGGGGTCGCTCGCGCGTGTGAGCGCGGCTGGCGCTCGCTTTGGTACGTTCGCTTCGCAGATCCCGTCATGCCCCGCCCCTGCCCCTCACCCCGCGCGTCTTGCCCACTATATGATTTCTATACAAAATGTTCTTGTGAGGGAAATATTGAAAAATCTTAAAAAATCTCCGTTTTCAGATTTTTTCCTTTGTTAATATTTGATCACCGACCTGGATGCCGAATTTCAACTTCCTGGGATATCTGGAAGTGGGTTAGCTTTTTGATCTATATGTCAGTGAGTCACTAAAAAAATCGCGATTTTTGGACGTTTATATCTTAATAACCCTTTGTTATGTATTTATGGAAATTGGGCTACTAGTTTGTATCCTTGATATCAACAAATGAGCCAAATTTGGTTGGTTTATGTTGTTTAGATTTTGAGTTATGATGGTGTAAAAAGTCGCTCCAAATGGTTCGTGTAATATACACACGGTGCGCGCTCGCCTTGGCTTGGCTTGACGCACTGCCGTGCGTCTTGATACAGCGGCGATAAAAAGTAGTAAAAATAAATTATTGACAAACAAGGGGTTAAGCCCCAAAACCCTTAGTCTCCTCAGAAAAGTATGGAGTAGTGTTATTCAAATCCAACATAACACAGCATATTCCCATATCCTAAGATCCAAACGCTACTCCACTCATAAAAATACACTAGGCAAATAAACATGTCCAAATATAGAAGCACAAGTGGAATTCCGAAATGGTTTGCATACAAATAATTGCGGCCTACTACAAAAAACACAAACAGAGGTGATGTCATTTCATAGCGTCACGATCAGTCATCTCAAATATATGCTCACATACAGTATATCTTTTAAGATATTACAGATATCAAAAGTACATTAAAAAACGTACTGTAATAAAAAACTACCCTTTCATCTACCCTTTCATATGGCTTTGGTGGGTTCGCTTGAAGAATCGCTTCGCATTGACTGTATGTGAATAAATATTCTACGTTTATTAAAAGTAAGCATATTTTTATAATACGAAGATCTGTTTCTAAAAATGTATTATTCAATATCACTAATTATTAGAGCAAAAACGATTCAGTAAAAAAAGTCGTAAAGTTCATATCGATCTATACCGCCATAGTATACGTACGTACGTTAATTATAGACCAAATGACAGCAAAAAAAATGATATTGAAAAATTTGAGGTACCATTACTACGAAAGGTTCCGTACCATTTTAGGCATAATAGATCTCTATAGGAAACAACAGACATAGTAAACTGATTACTATTTGGACTCCTTAGTGAGCTGGGATGGTTAGGGTAGTGCCATTTCTTTGTCACGCAAAATAGTACTGGCTTCGAATAGCACCAACCCATTTCTTTCAGCAAACATACATACATATACTCACGGCTATAATTCCCAAGAAGGAGTAGCCAGAGCCGAGGAATTATAAATTCCTCAGCCACTAATAATTGAAACAACTTTTGATTTTCGGATATTTTAATCGCGTACCCAGCCACTTTTGGAAGTTGAGTGGGGAAAAGATGATAAAATAAAGGTTGTTGGTTATGGGTCTCCAATCGCATCGCCCAAAAATTCAATAAAAAGCCCAAATACCCTTAGTCGCTTCTTACGACACCCGTGGGTAGACAGGGGTAGCGACATTCTAAGCCGGCACTACACGGCAAACATTATCAGATAATCCTAAAGCTCTGGCTACCGCTTAAAGCCATATACAGCAGTAAGCTAACAGGCTTTATTAAAAACCCGAGCAATAATCATATAATTCCAAATCGGAATCTCCAATCTGTCGCAGCTAGGTCGAAGGCTTCGCGGGTGCGTGGGCAGGTCTTGATGATGTCATCCGTGTCATGGCTGCCGTTGCGGCGCCGTAAGGCTTTGACGGTTAGAATAGTTCATCATCATCATCATCATCGCAACAAATAACTCAAAATACGAAGTCTTTTTCAAGAAGAAAGTGTCTCTTCTTAAGAAGTACAAGAAAAAGAGGCGATTCAATAGAGAATTGTAGGTGGTGGATTCCTATCCCCATTATATAATTGCTTTTTCCGGCACCCATGGATAGAGATGCTTTAAAGATTTTCTGAGCCAACACTACACAGCCAGTAACTGAAGTCATGCAGAAAGATACACCTTTCTTTTTATGTATATTTCTTAATCAGTTCATTAGATACAGCGATCATTTTGATCATACTGACAAACATCGTCATAACATAGGAATATCATACAAATACATGTGAATTAACATTATGTTTCTTTTAAAGAAAGATTTCTTTTACAACCGAGTAAAAGTTCGCCATGATAATTACCGGTTTAATGACCTTTTATGGTCTGATAAGTTTGTATGGCGCCTGTCGAAGAAGTTTTGATCTTTTACAGCTATATTATGCTTCAGCCTACCCACGAAAGAAATTAGCATCATAGCGCATGATCATGACTTTCTTAGATCGCTTAGATATTTCACGCAAAGTTTTAATTACAACCTTTCTATGAACTAGGTTTAACACGCACAGATTAAATTGTAAAGTAAATTGTTATGTTTTAACTTTAGTTTTTAGCATTATTGATGAATGTAAATAAAGATCGCAGGTTAGCACGATTGTAAAATTAGCGATCGATAGTTTATGCCTACCCTAATGGGAAATAATGGCGGGAGTATATGTATGTCTGTATGTAACTTGATATCGTATTTTTATAGGATAATGTTTTTTCACAGTATATAACAATTATGTCGGTTTTCGGTTAGTATGCAAAGTATGTTTAATTTTACAATTCTTTCCCCTCTTGTCTTCCCAAAAGTGGACAACGAATTATTGAAATTAATTTCTGGAAAACTTCATTTAAATTTAAGTCTCGAATAAAGGCAGGTAGATATAGATTCGATATTATGGTCTGGAAAGTCCCACGCACTTTATATCCATGACTTCAAAACATATGATCTCAATCTTTGCTCGTGAAATATGGTCTAAAGTTGTAACCTTAAGTGACCTTGTTTATTTTCGAACATCAAAAGGCGGACCATATGGCCAGTACAACCAGCATAGTGGGAGTAAAACTTGATCATAAATTCGTACTTTTAGACTTGAAATATATATTTTTGCGTTGGCTTTAAGAATAGCACTACTCCATTTCGTAATATGAGTATCGTACGAGAAGACTATGGGGGAAGAGCATATTATGAGGTTGTTGGGCGATGTGGCTGTATATCCATCGCCAACGACACCTCCTTTTACTATATTCTAGCCAATCAAATCTCAAAATGTACTGAGTATTAGTACCTCTGCCACCCCTTCTGGAAATACGGCGTGAGTGTTTAAGGTGAGTAAGCTGTGATATTCTTTTCCAATACCTAAATGGTCTACTTATCTCCGATGGCGCGTGTAATGTTTCTCTCGCGAAGTTTATTACGCAATTTTCTTGTACAAGATGCTTTATTAAGAAGCTTGTCCAACCTGTCCACCCTTATACGGTGAGTTGTCATGCAAAATATTAGTGGGACATCGAGCGTGTTCGCTCAGAGGAGATGTGACATATTGATTACTGATAAATAAGAACAAATTGGTGTTTTAACTGAAATTTTATTGCTTACAGTGTGTGCGTACTAAATGGCAATAGGCCTGCCCCCAATCATGTTACTACACTGTCCATGCAAAAACGTGGGTACTCTGAACACCAGGTGACAATGCCACGTGATGTTCAGAAGTATTAGTACCTCTGCCAACCCCTACGGGGTTTTTCGGCCTAAACATTTGAGTTAATGCACTGCGCATACAACTACCTACCCGAGTAACCAATTTCTTATTCCCTAGCTCTGGCTACCCCTTCAAAGGATTTATAGCCGTGAGTATATGTATGTATGTTAAACTTTATCCATCCAAGGTATTACAACAATATTATATGGCAACAAAAACAACCATAACTCATTGCTCGTGCAGTGCCATATAGCGACACAAAGATTTTCAATTATAAATGATGATGATTTCTTACTTGTAACAGTAAACTTTAGATATTTAAATAAGTATTAGAAATACATTTACGCTTTCAGTGTAATGAAAGTTTTCTTGAAACTATATTTCACAAAATCTTGAATAAATGAGCATTATTATGTTTTATCTCAAATGTGCGAAGTCACAGTAAAGGTTGTTGCACACACAATACGGGTCATGAACATTTGAACGCACCGCCGAAAGTTACCGGTTCTAATAAGAAAGTGAAAGATACAATACATCTTCTTGATAGTTGCAATTTCATTTGTTATTTTATTATTAATTAAATAAATGCTATCATTTAAAACGATAGATTGATTGATTGATGAAGTCCTTCATAATGTAATTGAATTTGATTGATGTATTCAGAAACATAATCAGACAATCACGACAAGGGAATTAGAAACAAAACATTAACGCTACTAAATAAAATCTGTTAGTAGAATATAATTTTCTATTCTACAGTTTTGACCTTTAAAAATATTTGTATGCTCCGAATTAGATAGATGAAACGTTTATTTCTACTACTGAAACACATAAAGTACACCAAAAATCTTTTTACTTTAAGCCTCACTCGAAACCATCCTACCCCATAAATCCATTAAGGTAACCGCAGCGTTTGTCTGCCCGCCAGTCACCCGCCACTGGTGTGCTAGCACCCGAATCGCCAGTCAATGCGTGCGTTCAAAATAACGGACCGCAAATAATCAGAGGAATGTCTTTGTGTCTCGTCTCATCTACATTTGTTATCGATAACCGCGATAGAATCGCTCGGTTTGCAGTGACGTGTTGATTGGACTCTAAGTTTATAAGTGTGAGATATTTATATATTTTGTATGAAAGAATGCAAGCGTATGGGTGAAGAGGGTGGGTTTCTATAACCAACTAAGAAAATGTACATGATTTCAACTAGAGAAACTAGAGCTTAGAGAACTAGATTTTTTTATTTTTCAGAAGGAGATGGCGAATAAAGTATAATTAGAAATGGTTTACTGGGTAGAAATACAAATCATTTAGTTACACCCACATTTTGTTGAAAGCCATATAGCATTCCAAATACAGCAAGCGGTCAATAAACCTGTAATAAGTGTATTTTCAGTTTAAAGCCCCAAACATTAGTGCCAATATCTTATCTTTCAAGAGTCCATTTAGCTTAAAGATTGCTTCCAATTCAGTTCAAGAGTAAAGAAGAGTGCCTTTAAAAGGTTATCACGTATGCTTTGTTTCGCCAATATACCAAGATACAGAAGGATACAGGTAACTCAGGCAATTTGGACGCTCTCCCCGAATTAAATTAGTAATATGCTTCGCACTGACACAACAGAGCGTAACGTTTATTGCCCAAATATATTTCAGCCTAAATTTTATGTAAGTCCTAAATTAGGACACGTTTTGACTCTTGCAGGAGGCTGAAGCATACATTTTCAATTTTGCTATACCTCTGTCCTAACATATTAGTTATCATCCCATGCGCTATTACTTATGCCAAATCGCAATTGACTTGTTCCTGTCACAGTGATAGTCACACGACATTCGTAACAACCAGTACCCCTGCCACCCCTCCCGCCACGCGGCGTGAAAGCCACGTCATGCTTTCCCACATCGCGATACCAGATATCTAGCACCTAATCAGGAGCGGATCGTGTCTCGCGTGGCACGACCGCTTCTTTACTGTTACTTGTATGCGTTCTCACTTTAATGGTGACTTAGATATCTTCATATTGGGAAATATTATTGGGGTAGGCAGAGACTATATCGGCAGTTTGGGCACAATGGTCATTAACCTCGAATACTTCATTTAAGGCTTATTATACAACTTACAATTTTAATTTTACTATCATTTTCCTCTCAACATCTAAACCTTTTAATTACTTTATAACGGATTAACGATTAATTTAAAACTTTGACGTTCAAAAAATGTTAGTATTTAACTTTATTTTGAAAAATAAACTTTGACTTTTTTTTTTGACATCACCCTAACTCTCCTTCATCAACTTTTTATCACACCACCTATCCCCTAAAAGGGAAATACAATTTCATAAAAAACTTATTTTAACTACCAGGGGCGCATAGTCCCGTATATGAGGAAGTAGACATGTCCGCCGACGCTTGCCTAGCCAACTGTGAATAGGCTATTTGACTGTAATTAAAATATACATTTCTTTTATTTCATTAGTCTTAATATTTCTGTTTTGGAGCAATATGTAATAATGCGAGATATAAATATTGCATTATTTCACTAAAATCCGTATTCGAAAATAAGTATTTTTGATGCAACTGTCACGTGACAAAAAACGACCGTGATTGGCTATTTCTATAATGACGTAGATTGCACATAAACAGACTGTGTATCGCTTCGCTCATTGTTGTTTAATGCGGAATTGACGTCATTTGTGCTACAGCCGCCATATTACTTAAAGTCGCGTTTTCGCGGCACATTTGAGTATTGCATTTTCTTTTTCGATTTTTTAATAAAATAGCTAAAATTAAGACAGAAAAATATTTTTTAGGGCTCCTTATAAACAAATTAAGACCGTAAGATAGTTTTCAAAACTTAGTCAAATAGCCTATTATGGCAAGACTCAAACGTTCACGCCGCATATCTACGAAGGGGTTGAGGTACTAATACTTCTGAACATCACGTGACATTGCCACCTGCCTATCGCCATTTAAATTAATAGCATCCAACCAATAAAGACATTTCGCAACCATAACCATCCTCAATCAACTTATCCCTACAAGGAAATCTAACAAAAACCTCGTGCAAGTACCAGGGGCGCATAGTCCCGTATGAGCGGAAGTAGACAGGTGCGTCGACGCGTGCCTAGCCGACTGTGAACTATGGCGTACGATGCAGTATTGAGTGTGTAGTATGTTTTGGTATTTATTTACTATGAATTAACTGTCGGTTTTTGTCGCGTGTTCTAGCCGTAAAACGTTGGGTTCTTTAGTTTGATTCCCGGGGAGTATTCTAAGTAAATCACAAATTCATATTGTAAATTATGGCAGACTCAATGACTAGATTATCCGAAAATTAAAATATAATTTGTACTTTCAAGGGCACGTAAAGCCGTCTGCCCCGGTTACTATCACGGTAGTATTGATTAGTCTGCTAACTAGCACTAGGAAATCAATAATAATATCCAAATCGCCTTATTCACGGTAGGCTTGCAATCATCTTGGGACATATATGGTCTTTAATAAGAAGTTTACAGTAATATAGCGACATGATAGTCCAGTGGGTAGAACACCCGCCCGAAAAACAGAAGGGCGTGAGTTCCAATCCTGGGACGGGCCTACACCAATTTGTCTTTTCTAAAGTCATATGTGTGGTTAATTTATCATGGTTGCTAACGGTGAGGGAAAACATCGTGAGGAAACCCACATGGCTGAGTTGTACTTAGTCATGTGACAGTGTATTCGTACAAAACGGCGATAGGCCTGCCCCCTATCACGTGAGTACACTGTCTAAGCAAAACGTGGGTACCTTCTCTGGAAACTAGATGGCGCTTGCCATGTGAGTTCAGGAGTATTGGTACCTCTGCCAACCCCTTCGGGAAAAATGGCGTGAACGTTTATGTTACGTTTATGTTTACAGTAATAGAGCATTACTGGACGAAAACAAGTGGTCTTAAAGTGCACTAAAAGTTCGTTGTTCACAAAAGCATGTCACCAAGATGGATGGTCGAAAGCCAACCGCACTACAATTAGAGAGATACTATCAATCTTAAATGAAATCTGTCGTAAAGATAAAATAGCGCAGATTAGTACTAAAACTAATTAAAGACATTGTTTTACGCTGCGTTGACTTATGGCTTGTGGTTAGATTAACGCATACATATATATACTCACGGCTGTAAGTCCCTAGAAGGGGTAGCCAGAGCCAAGGAATTATAAATTCCTCAGCCACTTTTGGAAATTGTGTGGGGAAAAGATAGTAAAATAAAGGTTTTTGGAGATGGATCTCCAACCGCATCGCCCAAAAATCCAATAAAAAGCCCCAATACCCTTAGTCGCTTCTTACGACACCCGTGGGTAGGAAAGGGTAGCGACATTCTAAGTCGGCACTACACGGCAAACGATTAACGCATGTGAAATATGAAGGCCTACGACTTTAAAGACCATCGGGTGGGCGACAGAGACTATACAAGTAATGGTAGTTTGTTTTAATTTTTATGTAAAGAGACCAAATAAGTAGTTGTCGAATTATTTTATCAAAATTTAAATATTCAGCTATTGTAAGTTATACTCCTATTAATGGTGGTGCGTCTCAAACTCAAAAATCATCTATAAGATACTCTATAAAACCCTTATGGATGGCATAAAGATATTCGAAGCCAAGATCAAATATAAAGTATTCCGAAATATACAAATACATACATACAAACGACATTAGCTCTCATTGGGTTAGGCAGAGGCCATAGATCGCTACTTTATGAGATCCTGGCAGACCTCTCAAATTTCGTCTTATTTTTTTTTTAATTAAGAATACAGACGCCAGACATTTGAGCACACTCTCTATTTGTCCGTGGCATGGCAGTCCCCTATTACCAAGCACATGATATACAGAAACCTATATACAATCCAAAACGTCCATCCATGCAACCGCGACCCATCGCACCGTAACCATGAGAAGTGGACTGGCCAGCGCTCCACACGAAAACAAACACACATACTGGGGACGTAGCACGGTTGCAATACAAAGGCGAAATACCAAAGTGAAAATACAAAGGCGAAATACCAAAATGTATGAGAATAATAATAAATATGAGGAAAGCAAGAGAGATTTGACAGAATCATGCTAAATTGCAATCGATGGTCTCTCCCTACCCGTCGGGAAGGGCGTGAGTATAATTATGTCGATTAGAATGAGATGGAGATATAGGATACTTTTAAAGTGTGAAAGAGTAACGTAAGATGTTTACGACAAGGAAAAACATCGCGAGGAAACGGGCATAGCTGAGTTGTACTAAGTGATGTGATAGTGTATTCGTAACACAACAATAAGGCCTGTTGCCTCTATCATGTGCATGCACTGTCTTAGCAAAACTTAGGTTCTCGCAACATAAGTCACACCTATGGCACGCACATAAACGTTCACGCCGAATATCCCCGAAAGGGTTGGCAGAGATACTAATACTTCTGAACATCACGTGACTTTGTCACCTGGTGTTCAGAGTACCCATGTTTTGCATGGACAGTGTAATCACGTGATAGGGGGCAGGCCTATCGCCGTTTTGTACGAATACACTGTCACATGACTAAGTATAACTCAGCCATGTGGGTTTCCTCACGATGTTTTCCCTCACCCTATGGCACGCCTTCGGGGATATACGGCGTGAATTTTAAGTTTGAGAGTTTTGAAGTTAACAGAGGTATGATCAATAATTCATAGTAATTCGTGTAGTGCCGGCTTAGAATGTCGCTACCCCTTTCTTCCCACGGGTGTCGTAAGAAGCGACTAAGGGTATCGGGACTTTATATTGGATTTTTGGGCGATGCGGTTGGAGACCCATCACTAAAAACCTTTATTTTTACCATATTTTCCCCACTCAACTTCCAAAAGTGGCTGAGGAATTTCTAATTCCTTAGCTCTGGCTACCCCTTCTAGGGAAATATAGCCGTGAGTATATGTATGTATTTCACTTCTATTCAAAGGTGAATTTCACTTTTATGGAAGGGTAGGTAGGCAAGGTTAAATTATGGTTGAACACCATGCCAGAGCTTTATAAAATGACAAAAAGACAAGCGTGCTACCGCTGCAGAGTGGAAGGGTCGACATAACACTAATTGAGAAAGTGTGACATGGCGATGGAAGCTGTGAGAACTGTTGCGAGACGAGTCGTTCATGATATGGGAGAGTATTTGATCATGACATTAGATAGATAACTTTAAGACATAAATAAACTCACGGCTGTAAATCCCTAGAAGGGGTAGCTAGGGCTTCAGAAAAAGAAGTACATCAGCAAGTTTTGGAAATTGAGTAAGCAAAACATTGTTGGTGATGGGTCTCCAAACGCATCGTACAAACATCCTAAAAGAGCCCTAATACCCTTAATCGCCTCTTACGAACACCCAAGGGCAGAAATTGGATAATGCTTTTCTAAGCAGACACTATGCAGCAACGTTTTAGATTGTGAGCGAATTAATGTTGTTCGGCATACTACTTCAGGTTTAAGTATCGACACAAAAATACATATTAAATGCCCCGAAAACGGAAAACCATTTACATTTGTTCATTCTATATTAAATACGGTATTATCAAAATTTAAATATTCCAAACCATAAAATCTTTTGGCAATGCTCTTATTTGGCGCGCAATTTATTTGGCAAAAGAACAGCGCAAGCAAATATTATGGCCAAATTAAAAGTTTTGATAAATAACTCTATGATTTTATTTAATATGCTTCGACTATAATACCAAGAGTGGCTAACAAGAGCTTCGAATTTGAAATAGGAAAAGATAGTTGGTAGTCGGTGCCTAATGTATTTCCAATCTCACCTTACCTTTGTTGGCGAATAAGGTTACGATTAGATAAATAAAAGGCCTTAAATTACGCTCACGGAAAAACATAGAATAGTGTTATTCTAAGCTGAAAATACTCAGCACTATTTTATACTATACACAATTCTTCAAAATATTACATGTCCATTAGATTTGGAACAGTAGTTCATTTCAACAAAAAAGAAGAAACATATATTTTATTGACTCTTATTCCCATTTGACTTTCCATTTATAATGACTATAATATTAGAAAACAGTATGAATAACTCTGATTTGTGAAAAAGTTCTGATAAGGCAGACAAACACTAATTAAATGCCCAGTGTAAACCACTATTAACAACAGTTTAAGTGTTGAATGTTCTATCCCACGCACTATTTTAAAGTCTATTCAATGATTTAAAACCTTGTGAAAACGTTTCAATGTAAATCATGAGAGGCGGGTGTACCTCAAGGCACTAATTTAGGACCAGTTTTGTTTTGAAATAAACAATATATTAATTTCGCCAATTAGACATATAAGGCGACCAAGAATGGTGGAGATTATTTTAAAAGACTGATTCAGGACGTATCATCCTACGCTTTGTGAGAGATATCATCAAATATAGTCGTAAAGAGTAATAACTATCGAATATCTATCGACGATTATTATTTAACGTCAAACTTAATCCAAGACAGAGTCATTGGCATTAGTATGAAAAGACCATAGTTGCCTAATAAGTGTGAAATAAAAATAAGTGGCTTATGAAATGAACGTATTATGTCTCTTAGTGTCTCTAGAAAATTGTATACAGTATTCAAAACGGTCCATTTTAATGTAGTGATCCCAAATTAATTATAGTTAATGAAACTAGATAATAAAAAATTTAGATAGCTTGTAATTAAAGAATAAGGAAAGAAAAATACTGCCCCGACAATCTGGCGTATACCCGAGGTCGCGGGTTCGATTCCCGCCTGTGTCGAAAAATTTTTCTTTCCTTTATTTATTCTATATTTATTAGTAATAATCCCCACATGAGGTTTTCATGAACAAAAAGATTTAAATTATTAGATAGCTTGTATCTGCCTACCCTAATGGGAACTAATGGCTATTGTATGGTCTTTATCTCACCGGGGCATTGAAATAAAACCAATCTTCATCCACTTTAACGAGAAATCGTAGCATATTACAGAAGTGTCACTGATAGGTGTCAAATGAAATCACCAACCAACATTTAATACTAGGATAACTTAAGTTTAAGTTCTAAATATAGTAGTACACCGCAACCAAATTGCCAAAAACCTGAGACGCAAAACCTTAGCCGGTCATTTTATATCACAAATCACTAAACAGGAGATTCGCGCTGTTGCGTGCAATTGTTCAATTGCTGTGTCGGCTACGCATGGCAAACTAACTCTTAATACATTGCTACTAAGGTTAAAATGGCATTTTTATAAAAAGAGGCTTCTACAATCTGAGAACTGTAGTTTTAGAATTGCATTCCTTTGTTCAATTTCAATGATGACTTAGATATGGGTCGGGTGTGTATGTAACATGTGATGTTTTGACCCTTGTGTGGTTTTTATGGCCCAAAATTCACACGGCAAACTATTTTAAGCGACTGTTTTCCCAACCTACACAAATCCAATGCCCTGAAAAATAAGAAAATTGTTTCTGCTTATGGAATTCGATAATAATGATCTGGTGATAGCGGCTTTCATAGTCTTGAGAACCCAGTAACGCGACGGTTTTGTTTTTAATTGATATATTTTATGATTGATTGCTGTGTGGTATCGCACGAAACAACTACAAGTTTCTATGGTACTCAAGTGATTAGGTACACACTTTGGTTTTTAAAAGCAAAAACTTCTATTTTTGTGCCATGAATTATATAAATGTTTAGCTATTGATAAACTGAACGATTAACGTGAGATATTCATAAGTCCCATATGGTAGGGTTCAGTATCTATGGAAAAGACAACAGTTAGAAGTACAGTTAGAAGTAGGATCAAATAGAAAATGTGCTCAAAAAGGCAGGTGTCCGAAGTGCGAAGAATAAAAGAGCATGTATGAAAAGATTGATGGATGTGAATGAAGCTAGAGAGGTTTGCCAGGATCGTACTAAGTGGCGATCGATAGTCTCTGCCTACCCCAATGGGAACTAACGGCGTGAGTATATGTATGTTAGAAGTCTTTTCGTGCAACAATTTTTAACAACTGAGACAGTTTTATTTTAACTAGAGAGCTAAATGAAAATCTATTTACAGACCTGACATTTGAAACACAAACAATCAGTCGATCTATTGACGAGCTATTTAAAAGAAGATAAATTAAGCAACGACTATAAATACATGACATTAATATATGAAGAAAAAAACATGAATGAAAATAGAGATGACCTTATACGGCCACTTGAATTTACAACGCATTTGCATACAGCATTATGTTCTCAAACGAAATCTAAGATTTAATAATATTAGGTTCTTTGATTCTAGGACGGGTCCGAAACTTGAGCCCGAATATTCAATTATCATAATAAAACTACGCAAATAAAACCCGTCAAACTTAAATACGTGTATGTATGGCAATCGCGTAACGTAAGAATGTATGAAATATGTTATTAATTTGTGTTTTGTTAAAGGTGACCCACGCTTAAAAACATATGTACATAAATAAACACTTACTGCAATTGTTTACAGATATTAGTTTTTTTTAGTCAATAAAACTACAAAACGTCTCATCCTGATAAAGTTTCTGAATCTTTAAGTCCTCAAATTGTTTTTTCATCTAAATCATTTCTTACGACCTAAAACTGTTCAGCCATTTGAGGAGATATAGATAAGCCATTGACCATTACAAACTCATCGCACGACAAAACAACAGTCTTGCATTCTTCGATGTGGGTCAGATATTTGTCCAACAATCTGTTTCTTGACTGACAGACAGCACTAAAGATGCTACAAGTAATGAATCAGGTTTACTTTCATTGTGTCGGTACTTATTTGAATGCAATGCGGTTTAAATTGATGCTTTTTAGAGTTTTTATCACGATCGATTCAGAAAAAAGAGTCTTTAGATAGGAATCGATTTTCAAGCTTAACTAGACATAAAAACATGATTTATAGACACAAAAAAATATCGTGCGTATATCTAGCCTAAACGTGAAATTGTCGAAATACTTTTAACGTAGTCTCTATTTCTGATGCCTATAATATTTGTTAAATGGAATAAAAAACACATTAAGTCCCGATTATTTCAATCGTTCCACTAAATGTAGAAAAAATCAGGTAATCATTATTTAATCCAACGAAACATGATTGTGACAGTTGTGTGTTAATCAACTCAAAACTTTAGCATGTAACATTGGATCTAACAAATCTAAAATTCATTGACTCATAGCCAGCCATATCATAAACCTTAAATATACAACGTGCCACTCAGTCAGAATACAAATGAATGTTAGTCAACAAAAACTAAAATAATACGTTACTTTTCTCGGACTAGAAGACTCGGACATCTCAACGTGTCGGTAATGCGCGGCCGTGCGATGAATCTCTCTCGGCCCCAGATCCTCATGCGACGCTTTCTCCTCACCGCGCGACATCGTCGTCATTTTCCTCACTATCCTCGTCGTGATCCTGCGATGTCCCGCGTCGTTTTTCTTCGAGATCTTGGTCGACTCCAGGGAAGAGCCGAGCACCTCGGTCGAAAGCCGTTTGTTCGTGTGAATCGCCTGCAGCTCCGAAACTCCTCGACCTCCAGCTGAAGTCGGGACAGCCAATGCACTCTCTCCGGCGTCATACTCGAAATGAGTTTGACTACCGTCGTGAACCACTCTACCGTTGTACGATTCTTCTTTATAAGAACCGGCTCGATAGCTTTTACGCTCCATACTTCCTTCGTGACTCGATCCTTGGTTTCTCGAGTACGGTAAGCTGACGCTTGTGGTTATAGGAGAGCCAACGGGAGAGTTTGGTGATTTCTTCAAATTAGATTTCCTCGGTTTATCTTCTTCGACGGTTCCTTGCATAAACAATCGTTTGTTTCCTTCTTTGACGAATCTGTACATTGACATTGTGCTCTGCCTTGTAGGCGAGCATTAGTAGCTGGTGGCCCGTCCCTGTTGTGAGGCACTTATGAATTCGATACACGTACAGAGCGACGCTTACAGTTAATTCAGTCTAACGGGTGCTTGAGATATATCCGTCTTATTGTAAATAATTTTAGTGGATTGACGTGAAGGTGTTATATTTGAGGTTGCGTTTCTTCATTTTTGTGATGTTACTGTTACTTCAATGAGGTAGTGTGTTTGGATTTAATAATACTACTGATTGTTTTAAGCTATACTGTAAATATAATCTGTATTCAGATTACTATTTACTTTAAGTACGATGTTTTTTTTACGTTTTTATGATTAGGAATAAAACACATGTCTATATGAGTGCTTATTTGAGTCCATAAATAGACTGTTCAGATATTCTAGTTTGGAAGAATAGATAAATACGTAGAGCCTTCTAGAGGTTGGGCTTGTAGCTTTTATCACATCCAGGCTAGTAATCAATCATTTACATTTATGGACAAAGACACTGATACAGTTTGATCTATTTGAATAAATTATAATGCCTCCTTCAGTGACTAGTAGTAAAGTATACTTGAAAGAAACAATAATGTATCGGATTGTGAATCAGTTCTACGGCCTGAATCGATCTTTATCTAAAAGAAAGGTTAGTTTCTATCCCATTTTACATGTCACACAAAGCAACTGAGGATATTTTCTTTCCACGACAATCCCAGAATTTTCTTCGTTTATTAGCACAACCGAACCTTCTTTTGAAATTTTGCACAAGCTCTTATTTCGAAGTTCAGTATTGAGCAGTTTTCAATTGAATGGAAATTAGAAACTCAAGTCACACCTTCAAGAATATCTAATGCGAATATGTTTTGTGCAGTGTTTGAGTAATAAATCATAGAACAACAGACCACGTAACAATACTTGACTAAACGATCATGCGCATCGGTAATGCGTTAACCGATTGCTGACGTAATATGTACAAGTGTGTATCTCTTTATTTGGACGTCATTTGTAGAAGACCTTAAAGGTTGTTGTAAATTTTCAGGATTATAGGATATTGAAACAGCAAGAATCAAGGTGTACCAATAAAGCTTAAGGAGTTAAGTCTGCGGATCTACAAGATATAGGCAAGAATTATGTTATTATAAAGAATCAATAGAAATTCTTTAGGATGTTTGATTAGCGCCGGACACATACAAACGCCAAATATAGAAGTATGTAAGAATCAAAACTATCAAAATTACAAAGAGTGCTTAGGAATTTCGTGGACATAACTCGTGTAATAATCCTCGAATAGATAAAAAAGTAATCAACACTTTCACAAAGTTAAATACAGATGCTGTCATAGGAGTGAAAAGAAGCTGTAACGAATTTACGATATGCTTTTTGTCTTATCTACACTAATCCTACCAAAAATTATTGAACCCAACGCAGCTGCGAAAAATATTTTAAACATGACGTAATTCCAAAATCAACCTTCAAATTCTAATACGAAAGTAAAATGTCGTCTATTTTTTTATGTGGGCAGAAAATAAAAGTTGTTTGTTCGTATTCACATGATGTGTTGGCTTAGCATAGCCAAAATTGGCTAGCTTGGGCGTCAAATATGGATACGCCCTTCCGGCGAGCGGAAACGTGTGCATATTATCTTTGGATTTGTATTGACGTATTGTTTTAACTTAGAATAGCAACACCAACTCTTCATTGGGTGTCATACGAAGTGATTAAGTTATCAAGGGCTTTTTAAGTTATTTATGGGCTCTATGGTGGATGTTAGCGAATCATCCCAAACGATACTTCATTATCTTTGGAGTTGTATTACCGAATGTTGCTAATAATTTAATACTTTAGATTTTCGGACTGGTACTAGACAAGACTTAGAAAACAAAACGCACAACATACTAAAAGTGTAACCTTGACCCGCAATTTAAAATCTTAATACGACATCTGTGATACTTGATATTGGAAAAGTATCAATATATAGGCAGATTTGCCGAATCTGTGTAGGCAATTTTTAACTCTCTTACATATCTTAAATTACACTAATTAAATTTTATTTTCAAACAGAAAATGTTCTCAAAAACGCCGTAGTCCGTAGTTCTGAAGATTAAAAGGACATGTAGAAAACCATTACTGAATGTAAAAGAAGGTCGAGAGGTTATCCAGGATGGTACGAATTGACGATCGACGATCTATGGCTTTTAGAATTTGAAATCCCTCCCCCACTTTTGTAAGTTTGCCGTGCAGTGCCGGCTTAGAATATCGCTACCCCTTTCTACCCACGGGGTGTCGTAAGAGGCGACTAAGGGTATTGGAGCTTTATATTGGATTTTTGGGCGATGCGGTTGGAGACCCATCACCAAGAACCTTTATTTTACCATCTTTTCCCCACTCAACTTCCGAAAGTGGCTGAGGAAATTATAATTCCTTAGCTCTGGCTACCCCTTCTAGGGAAATATAGCCGTGAGTATATGTATGTATGTACTTTTGTAAGTTGAGTTGAAAAAACATGGTAAAGTAAAAGATGATTGGTGATCTCTCCATCCACATCGCCCAAATCTTTAAATCCCCAATTCCAAAGTTAGTACCACAGCTGTGACATACCAAACCAGTTGGCAATACCAGTGTAGGCGATATACTTATCACTTGCGGAGGTGCTAACCCTGGTGGGTTCTCAATGGTGACACCCACGTGACAGCCTTGCATTACTTTATATGGGACGCGATGGAATTCTGCGCCTTCGTCATTTGGCGGCGATATTTTTATGTCAGCAACTTATTAACTATGTATATATATTTAAGCGGTAAATTCTCATTGGGGTAGGCAGAAACTATTGATGGAGACTTTTTACGATCCTGGAGGTCCTCTCGAGCATTCGTGAATCTTTTTATACATGCTCTTTTGTTTTTCAGATACGGACGCCTGCCCTTTTCAGCACATTCTTATTTAAGTATTGCTTTGTTTTATGTGAATATATTTCTAGAATTAATACTGTGCAATAATGTGTATTATTAATTTATACGGCAGATTATCTATTTAATTTGATATTTTAATTCGGTTGCAAGTTGGAATCAGAAATATCAAGGTAACTTGCTCAATATAATATGAAAAGTGCATAAGTTCTTCTAGCAATGATCTAGACTGCTTCTGTATGATCTGGTAATATCGTGGTTTAATACTTTTGGGAACATTTACACAATCAGTTGAGTTGAGGCTGTAAATCCCTAGAAGGGGTAGCCAGAGCTAAAGAATTGGAAATTCCTCAGCCACTTTTGGATATGTGACTGGGGAAAAGATGGTAAAAATAAAGGTTGTTGTCAAAATCACTAAACGCATATATGAATGAATCAGAATATCCACACCATATTTCATTTAAAAAGCCTCCCAATAATTTTTAATAAGTACATAATCCATCCATAAAGAGCACAAAACTAGATCGTGTAATCCGCACAAAAACTGCGGTAACTCGACTCGGTATCGATCGCGTTAAGGAATCGTTTTAGAACTAATTCACTGAATAACACCCGTTAGAATATAGACTGAGTATAAAAGTGGACGCGAAAACATCACGACTGAACTGGTTAAAGAGTAGGCAGTACTGTTTTGTACATTGATTCTTATTTACTACAAATTGTTTTTATTTTGGGAACAGGCTGCTTTTTTTGTAATTTTTAGTAGCAGTAATATGAATTTCAGTGTAAGTTGATGCATTGGGATTTCTTATAAAGAATAAAGGTTAATCATTTTTGTTGTTTTAAATTGTCCAAAGCAAAGAGAACTGTACCTTTACCCTTTTTTAGTAGCAATATGTAACTCAAAATCCAATAACAAGTTTTTCTTTGAGTTATAAACATAACAACTTAGAATTTAATTAGTATCGAAACTGCGTTTTACAAAGCAAAACAATTTTCAGAATAATATCCGTATTATGTTTTAAGTTGGGTAATAAACCGTGGCGATGCATGGTTTATGGTATAGAGGTGTATATTTTGTACGCTAATATTTGTTAGAAACAAGCATCTGTATTATAATTAAATGCATTCGCTAGTTTCGAAAATAATTTATGGGAACAAACAGCTTTTTAAAAAAAAACTTTCGATATATAAAAATGACAGAAGTGCCCTCTCACTATCACTAGTAACCAATTTAAATTTAAACGTATCCCGCCAAAACAATTTGTAGACAATTTCAAACTTATTTAGAGGTGAACAACACTGCATTTTCAAACTATTTAGGTCTGCATTTATACTTAATCTACACTTAATTAAATAACATCGCACTGTAGTGTATCGAATTCTTTTTACTAAAAACACAAAAACACACCACTTGAAAAGTTTATATATAAATACTCTTTAGTATTTTAGTCGGTTAACTTGCACAAAAGTTTATATAAACTGTTCGTTGTCGAAGTTTCGAAGACGCGCGCGCGTTGTGCGGCAGCTGACAGGTGACTGACGCATGCGCGGTAAAGCGCAAATGTCAAACGGTAACCAGCCAGTATCCGAGAGTTATGAATTAAAAAAATAAACAGTTTTTTTTTATTGGTCATATGGTGTGGGTTTTGTTCTAATTGTTGGTATCGCGGACAAGGATTGCGTTAGGGAGCCACCTACGGCGATTGAATAACAATGTCGCATTGGTTTTATTTCCTGTGTGTGTTGTTTTTATAGGTTTGAGTGTGGGCTTTCATTATGCAGTGGTACGTATTTATGAGTAAAAATTCCATTTGTTGTGGTAAACAGCCATTAAATAATGTAAAACAGAATTTAATTTAAATGAAAAATACGTGTTAGTATAAAAATATATATGCTGTGTAGTGTCGGCTTAGAATAGCACTACCCTATTTCTTCCGGTGCGTGTACGTAAGAGGCGAATAACGGTATTGGGGCATTTAAGGGATTTTTGGGCGATGCGGTTGGAGACCAATCACCAACAAACTTTATTTTTACCATCTTTTCCCTACTCACATTTCTAAAAGTGGCACCTTAGCTCTGGCTACCCATTCTAGGTATTTACAGCCGTGAGTTTATGTATGTATGTATAAAAATTACAAATATGTAATTTGTCTTAATCAATAACATATAATCAGTAAAATAAAAGTAAATATTCAATGGAACCTAAAATCATTTGATATTGATGACATTTGAAAGAATTTAAGACCCTTACTCCGACTCTGCCTAAACCAACATTAGCAACTTTTTTTTTAATAAGTATACAAAAATGCCTATATAAAGAAAGATACAATAAGAAACTGATTAAAAATAAGAGCAAAGTCATTATTATTCTCTTAAACAACAAGCGAATATTTTTTCCTAAAGTCCTCCCACCATTAAAAATAGGCGTTCATTTTATCATTATTTTTTCGTACATCGTTGATGTCTTTTACATAGCGCTTTACGTTATACGACTAGCGCCATCTCGGTACAGCTGCAAGAACTCAAACTAAAGAATAAATCAATAAAATTGTGTCCGATTGCACTGTAGCGCCATCTATTAAGTTAATCATGAACCATTAGTTTACTACTGATACGAGCGAAACTAGCGCCACATTCTCAATGTCTCTTTTGCACAAATTAATTATTCCCATTTATCGTTTGATTCGTTTATAATCATTTACATATTTAAAATCCTTTCGTCAATAAAATCTTCCCCTCGTAAAATCATTTCGTTGTAACGCACACAATGTATTTTATTCATTAAAACTTTATATTTAGTTCAGTGGAATTAGCAGTAGCACCTCTACGATATAGGATGAAAACGATTCTAACTTCAAAACAAAGATTTATAAAAAACATCGAAGCCTCACACACACACAAAAGCAGTCTTCTAAAAAATTAATACCTTGTCTTCACCATACAGTATACACACATATACTCACGGCCGTAAATCCCAAAAAGGGATAGCCTGAGCTTCAGAGCTAGGAACTCCTCAGCTACATCGGGAAATTGATAGAGGATGAGATGATAGAAATAAAGTATCGTTGGTGATGGGTCTCGAACCGCATCGCTCAAACATACATACATACAAACATATACTCACGGCTATAAATCCCCGGGGTAGCCAGAGCTTTGGAATTAGAAATTCCTCAGCCACTTTTGGAAGTTGATTAGGGAAAAGGTGGTAATAATAAATAAATGTTTTGGTGACGGGTCTCCAACCACATCGCCCAAAAATCACTTAAGAAGCCCCTATAGGGGTGTTATGGGGAACCTAGAAATGGGGTAGTGTTATTTTAAGCCGATTTTACACGGCAATGATGATGCCTTGTACGTATGACTTACATAACCCTTTGTCAATTGCCGAAACAGGTTTCGCAAATAGCTCAAAAATTGGGTTACAACACTCCAATGGACGAGTACAATCACAATTAAAATACTTCAAACGAAATGTCAGTGGCACCAACAATGTCGCACACTTTCCCTTTCATACGGGTAAATGAGTAAATACATAATGTTTGCATATGGTATATAGGTAACAGTGAGCTCTGGGCTTCTGTGTTAACAAGGTGAAATTGAGCCTTAGAATTAGATTATTGAATTCGAACCTTGTTTTCGTTTGTGACAAATTTACATGCAAAATTGGAGCTTTAGCTTAAGATAAATGTGATTCAGCCACTAAGTTAATTGGTAACGAATATATTATGATACATATTATAGCTGTGTAGTCACGGATAGGAACATCACTAACCCATTTATTTCGGGTTAGGGGCTTACGTAGTCTCTGCCTACCCCATTGAAATTAAAAGGCATGTGTAGAAGTATCATTAGAAATTTGTTTCAAATTATCACCCCTTATCGTATAATACAATACACAGACGCTAAGCAATACCAGACCGGACAATGAGGCAAGGTACTTCGGTAATAATATGGACAAATACTGGAAAAGGCAATGTTATTTAAACTATCATAAAAAACCTATTAATATCAGGTACTAGAGCCTTGACGGGCGTGCGCAGTGACATAATTGTTAAAGGTTGCGACAAATAACAAACGGGCGGTTAAAAAAACGCTCGGTAGCAATTCTTTCAACTGGCAATAACTGTTCTGAAATTATTTTATTTTGTGCTATTCAAAATAACACAATTAAGTTTAGGTACAATGCAAAAAAGTGTTACACTGTCATGAAATGAAAATGTGATAGATTTATTTCGAAAATAAATGTATATTTAGGTACGTACATTCCATGCCATTGGTTTATTATTTTGAAGTTATTTTATTATTACACGCATATACTAAAAGCTATTAAACCCTAAAGCTGTGTCATATATAACAAAATTTATTGGGAAGTTTAATGGAAATAAAAAACTGAAGCTTTGCGTATTCACTTTTGCAATTCCTAGCCTATGAACTCGTATGTAAGTGTATGAACACTACTAGTAAAACCGCTTACGGAACGCGTGGTATCTATCGCAGGCTTTATATAAATATTATTCTGAAACGGATCTCTATGTTACAACATGATTACATACATTATCTTTTATCAAGTTTTGCATTCCTTACAATAGGTAGATAGACACAATATACTAAGATTCTATAATTCATAATAATACAAACACGGGAGGCGTAAGAGGCGACTAAGGGGATTGGGGCTATTTATTGGATTTTTGGGCGATGCTGTTGGAGACCCATCACAAAAAAACTTTTATTTTACCGCCTTTTCCCCACTCAACTTCCAAAAGTTGCTGAGGAATTTATAATTCCTTGGCTCTGGCTGCCCCTTCTAAAGAGGAAAACTTTGTTTGTTTGATTGTAATGAATAGGCTCAAAAACTACTGGACCAATTTTGAAAATTCTTTCACCATTCGAAAGCTTCGTTATCCACAAGTAACATAGGCTATATTTTATTTTGGCAAAAATAAGTTCAGAACCCTACGTCGTAAGCACGAGAAAAGTTACTTATTTTCCGTACGCTGTGTAAATAATAAAAGTAGTGAGGATAATATTAAAAACGTATTTTTTTTCATCTTATGACAGAGCATGACATATTTAGCGGGTCGGCTAAATATAGCGATTTGATGCCATCCATTAAGTGAATGTCAATGAATGTTTGACAGTATGAAGACTGTTGGGTCAGCTAGTTCGGGAAATAAAGTTAAAAATCATAATATACACAAACTAACGATAACTTCAGAATCATAAAAATATTGGCTACGTGATTTTGGGAAAAACAGTAAAATAAAAGATGATGGTTGGTGATAGTACAATCCGTGAAAAATACCCCAATGCCCTAAATTGCCTCTTACGACACCCGCGGGAACAAATGGGTTAGTGCTATTCCAAACCGACACTGCATCACCTTTACAAATATAAGTTATAATAAGTACAATACAAGATGACGGAGGCTGTGTATACAGTTAGTTGAAACGCGAACCGACACGGGTCAACGACCTCAGGTAGATTCGCCTATCATTCAGCTTTGCTTGTTATTTTAATTGTCACTTCACGACTTATATACTGTTCAAATGTACATACATACATTTACTCACGCCGTTAATTCCCATTGGGGTAGGCAGAGACTATCGATCGACTACGACTACGATCCTGGTAAACCCTTCCAGCTTCGTTTACATCCATCAAATGAAATGTTGTAATGTACATACATAAATATATGTTCACGGCTATAAAACCAAAAACGGGAAAGCCAAATCCTCAGATTTAGAACCACTGCCAGGTATGGAACTTAAAAGGGGAAAAGACGGTAACATAAAGTTTTTATGGGTGTCCAGCCGCGTCGCCCAACCACTTACTTAAGTATGTTTTACCACATTCGCAAAATCAACTGGTTTAGTGCTATTCTAAGCCGATAAAACATGTGTTCTACACTAGTAACAGTATATTCCATCACACCATATTTCATTTACTATCCAATAACATAAAAGAGGATGTATGAAAGTATTGTTAAACGAAGGCGAAGTTTAAGAGGATTGCCAGGAAAGTGACGATCTATAGTCTCTGCGTACCCTAATGGGAAATAACAGCGTGAGTTTATGTATGTAACATATCAAAAGTGGAAATCGATAGTCTGCCTACCCCAATAGAACTAATGGCGTGAGTATATGTATATAACATATCAACAAACGTTTTCCATCAGTCCATCAGTCCCTTTGTTATACATACATACAATGTGGCGATCGATAGTCTCTGCCTACCCCAATACGAAACAACGGCGTGAGTATATGTATATAACATATCCACAAACGCTTTCCATCTGTCACATACATGTCTTTATTACACATACAAAATATCGCTCGAGATAATCTAATTAAAAAATTTAACGCTCGATCAGCCACCACATTTAATTTGGCAATAACTTAATACCATTACGTACTCCTATTGTCTGTTGATTACGCTGATGACTGTCTTTAAATTATTATTGCTTTTATCTGTCGGCGAGTTATTTATGACACACCTTTTATAACTATAATGTAAAGTTATTTATACGACTTTTGATTGTTACTTACTTACTTATACTCACGCCCATTATTCCCATTGGGGTAGGCAGAGACTATAAAATTGATTAATTGTTATTTTGTACAATCCTGACAAACCTATCTTGTAAATAAAGAATAAATAAAGGAAACAAAAATTTCGACATTCATTTCTTTCCTTTATTTATTAGTACGAGTATTATTAGTAATAATCCCCACATGAGTTTTTCATGAACAAAAAGATTTAAACCTATCTTGTTTTTTTCACATTTATCAAACTTCTCACACATTCTCTTCAGGGGTAAGTAGTGACTGGAGAAACCTTAGAATTAAAGATGGCTGGTAAGATGGATGATAAGGCTGAGATGGTTGAAAAATAACACCATCCATTCAAAGCTGGGGCGAGGCGATCTGCTAGTATTAAAATAAAGTTTAATTGGTGATGGAACTCTATAAAATTCGCTGAATGAGCTAAATGCCATACCACAAATAGCCTATGAAAAATGTATGAAAGACTGGGTGAAGCGGTGGAGATGTTGTATTGCAAGCGATGGGGCCTACTTTGAAGGCGATAAAATAAATTTAGATGAATAATTTGTATTTTTTGTTTTATTGACATATTCCCGATACTTTTTACACAGAGTAGTATAAATGAAAGAGAGTTTTTTTTTATCGTTGCACAAAGTTATAAGCTGAACCCCTAATACAAACTGAATTCCTATCAAATTTCCTCAGGCCTATCAGTCGCTTTGTTGGACGTCTAAACAGAGACCGGTTAGTGCAATTATAAGCCATCAAACAAAGATATACAAAAACATACATACATACATACATATATACTGACGGCTATAATTCCCTAGAAGGGGTAGCCAGAGCCAAGGAATTATAAATTCCTCAGCCACTTTTGGAAGTTGAGTCGGGAAAAGGCGGTAAAATAAAGGTTTTTTGTGATGGGTCTCCAACCGCGTCGTCCAAAAATCCAATAAACAGCCCCAATACCCTAAGTCGCTTCTTACGAAACCCGTGGGTAGAAAGGGGTAGCGACATTTTATGCCGGCACTACACAAAATTCCTATCAATCCACAAAACATTGAGCAATCGAAATAAGCACAGTCATCATATGAATGGTGCGAGTATAGAGCAAGCACGAGCGCTACTTTGTCGACACGATAACGGTTAGAACGAGATGGCAGTATACGATACTAAGTAAGCGCGTAAGAGATGGCTGCTTTATCCCACGCGATAACTAGTTTAAACACGGCTCGTGCTTGCCCTTCTGTTTAATTATCCGTGATGGAGAAAGTGCTCGATATTTCATTGTTCTGATATATTAACGACTGGAATGTGTTAGGGAGTGGTACGTGCATTAGTTTCATAGCTCGTATTAAAATTGACTTGGATGGTAATAAAAAAAATCTATGGAGAATGTTTTTAAGTTTAACGGGAGAAATCATGAGATTCTTAAGTTACATAATGCTCTAGGCGTATGATCTCTAAGGGTTGGCAGAAGGATCAAATTTTCAATACATCATTTCGTTTTCAAAATTTAGCTGTGTAGTGTCGGCTTAGAGTAGCACTACCCCATTTCTTCCTGTGGGTGTACGTAAGAGGCGACTTACGCTATTGGGGCTTTTAAGAGATTTTTGGGCGATGCGGTTGGAGACCAATCACCAACAACCTTTATTTTACCATCTTTTCCCCACTCAATTTTCCAAATGTGGCTGAAGAATTTCTATTTCTTAGCTCTGGCTTCCCCTTCTAGGGATTTATAGCCGTGAGTAAATGTATGTATACATTCAGAATTCCTACATTTAGCTTAGATAGTGCATTCAAGTGATAGGGGGCAGACCTAACGCCACCATCGCCATCATTGCCACACGACTAAGTTCAGTTCAGTCACGCAATGTTTTATTTCACCGTCGATGATAAAATGAAACTTGATAAATGAATCATACATACATATACTCACGGCTATAAATCCCAAGAAGGGGTAGTCAGAGCTAAGGAATAAGAGAGTCCTCCGCCACTTATGGAAAGTTGAGAGGGGAGAAGATGGTAAAATAAAGGTTTTTGGTGATGGGCCCCCAACAGCATCGCCCAAAAATTCTTTGATAGCCCCAATACCGTTAGTCGCCTCTTACGTACACCCACAGGAAGAAATAGGGTACTGCTATTCTACGCCGACACTAAACAGCAACTGCTATTACATCTCCTATTAAATGACATCTTCCAATTAAATCACAGGAATAGAGGAAAATGTTGAAGGCAGAAACGATGGCCGTTGGAGCGACCGCCACGTACCGGAAGAAACTAAATCATCCTAAATGACCATCAAAAAATTCAACTCAAATATTCACGTCGGAAATCCTCGAAGGGTAAACAGAGAAACTAATAGTTTCAGTCATTGATAAAAAATCGCAACTAAAACCAATCTTGCAATTGCACAAACTCCAGTTTCCCCATAGAGACCGTACCGGTACCGCACCGACGTCGAATGTGGGTCGCCTCGAAGGCCGCCCGACAGATGTACCGCCCACGCCATCGCGGCCTACGCTAACTTATGTTATGACACATTACACGGGCCTTTCGTTACGCATTCACTTGCATTACTTGTTCACGGCTGTGGTGTTTAAAGGGGTGGTCAGAATAGTCAATATTAGTGTTCGTTTTTACATGGTTATTATATGGTAAGAATGTTATTATATGGAAAGTTGCTTTGTAGCGTCGGCTTAGAATAGCACAACTCCATTTCTTCCGGTGGGTGAAGGTAAGGGGCGACTAACGGTATTGGGGCTTTTAAGGGATTTTTTGGGCGATGTGTTTGGAGACCCATCACCAACAAACCTTTATTTAACCATTATACATATACTCACGGCTATAAATCCCTAGGAGGGGTAGCCCGAGCTAAGGAACTAGAAATTCCTCAGCCACTTTTGGCAAGTTGAGTGGGGAAAAGATGGCAAAATAAAGGATGTTGGTGATGGGTCTCCAGCCGCATCGCTCAAAAATCCCTTAAAAGCCCCAATACCGTTAGTCGCCTCTTACGTTCGAACACCGGCAGAAATGGGGTAGTGTTATTCTAAGCCGACACTACACAGCACAGACTATATTAAGACATATACGGTGTAAACCATATAAGAAGACAGTTTCTTTGTATTTACTTATTATACCACTCTTATGGTAAGACATACATACATACATACATATACTTACGGCTATAAATCCCTTAACGGGGTAGCCAGAGCTTTGGAATGAAAAATTCCTCAGCCACTTTTGGAAGTTGAGTTGGTAAGACATACAGCATATTTGTATGACCCTGTATAACACATATCGTTAACTATACGCCGTATTAAAATACTAACAATGTAAAATAATTGATTTGCACACCACCTCTGCTTTATTACTTCATACGTTTTATTACGACATGATAGTCCAGTGGGTAGAACACCCGCCCGAAAACAGAAGGGCGTGAGTTCCAATCCTGAGTCGGGCCTACACCAATTTGTCTTTTCTAAATATCATATGTGTGGTTAATTTATCATGGTTGTTAACGGTGAGGGAAAACATCGTGAGAAAACCCACATGGCTGAGTTGTACTTAGTCATGTGACAGTGTATTCGTACAAAACGGCGATAGGCCTGCCCCCTATCACGTGAGTACACTGTCTAAGCAAAACGTGGGTACCTTCTCTGGACACTAGATAGCGCTGCCATCTGAGTTCAGAAGTATTGGTACCTCTGCCAACCCCTTCGGGGATAAACGGCGTAAACGTTTATGTATGTTATACGTTTTATTTGTTTAAAAACTATTGTTTATAATTTCGAAATTGTGGTTCGAAGCCGCAAGATGTTTACACGCGTATGTTCTCCTAAATAAATGGGTAGGCTGTAGGCAGAGTCTATCAATGATAATACCATTAGAGGTTAAAAAGATTCAAAAGACAATTTTTTTAATTGTATTTCCGTTGCACGCAAAGATTAGTTAAGAAACATTTTTGAGAACCAATGTAGATGGTATTGTCAATTAAGGAATACCACTCTCTCAAACTTCTCACTTCGGATTATACCACCACCGTCAACTTATCACCAAGAGACTTAACTTAACACACACTTAACAATTACTATTTTATTCCCCAACATCTAGTCAAGCGTTGTTTATAATTTCCATAAATTATTGTGTATTAAATTCAAATCTCTTTTTTTATATTGAATAAAATAATATTTAATGCATGTTCATTTTCCCGGGTCTCAAAAGTTTCTTGATTGTTTAAATTGATTATGATCACCAACCAAAAAACAAAAGCTCTTAATTTGCCTAAGTTAAGTTAATATTATCTCATAATTATGAATTTTACTTGTGCTGTGGGCTTATTGTTTAAACATACATACATACATACATATACTCACGGCTATAAATCCCTAGAAGGGGTTGCCAGAGCTAAGGAACTAGAAGTTCCTCAGCCACTTTTGGAAAGTTGAGTGGGGAAAAGATGGCAAAATAAAGGTTGCTGGTGATGGGTCTCCAACCGCATCGCCCAAAAATCCCTTAAAAGCCCCAATACCGTTAGTCGCCTCTTACGTACACCCACCGGAAGAAATGGGGTAGTGCTATTCTAAGCCGACACTACACAGCTAAATTTTAATTATTGTTTAAAATATATAAAACTAAAAAAAGAAGGCTCAGCACTTTCGTAATTAAATCGTAAATACAATATCTAACCGCAAAAGTATATAAGATACTTTGGAGTTCTGAATTATATAGCCGTTTTAAAACGAAAGCCGTGGCCGAGAGTATAGTTGACTAGCTTCTCGGTCCGGAGGTTGCGGGTTCGATCCCCGCTGAGAGCAACATTTATGTGGTGAGCATAGATGATTGTTTCTTAGTTTTGGGTGTTATTAATACGTGTATTGTAAAATATGTCGCTGCTGCTGGTGTGACGCTTATGATGTCGCTGGTTTAGGCGCTGACTGAAAAGCAGGGTTCTGAGGTAAAACTCACAACTTTTGCAACTTTTACTGTTGGAGGGCACAACATCCCAAAATTTTATTATTATTGTTTTTGGTTTTTTTTTACTGATGTGCTTCTGTTTGTGGTCTTTTTTATTTTTTATTTTCTGTCTTTAGTTAAATGATATCTTTTTTTTTTTTTTTTTTTATTTTCTCCATTTGTGTTCTCAAAAATTTAGTGTTTATACTGGTTTTTTGTAAACTTGGTTCCACTTGCTGTGTGTATTTTGTTAATTTTTGTGCCTTTTTAATAGCAAATAAATAACTTTTCTTTCTTTCTTTCTTTATTTTATGGTTTTAAATGAATCGTTGAGTTGGTATCCCATTATACCATTCTTACATAGTTTAGGGCTAACTTGTTCTGTTTATAATATGTGAATTGCAGTCAAAGGGGCAAGGATGCTACCACTGCTGATAATTTCACCGTCTTCTACCTACCACTTTCCAAAACTTAAATATGTTAAACATATAAATAATAATACTATATAATACTAGCCGTGTAGTTTCGGCTTAGAATAGCACTACCCCGTTTCTACCGATGGGTGTACGTAAGAGGCGACTAACGGTATTGGGGCTTTTAAGGGATTTTTGGGCAATGCGGTTGGAGACCCATCACCAACAACCTTTACTTTACCATTTTTGCCCCACTCAATTTTCCAAAAGTGGCCGAGGAATTTTTAATTCCTTAGCTCTGGCTACCCCTTCTAGGGATTTACAGCCGTGAGTATATGTATGTATGTATGTATGTATATAATAAAACAGCCACGTGTAAACATACGTACGAGTAAGTACAGAGAAAACGCATTTAAGTACAAAAAAACCGTAATTCAATAAACGTAACAACATAACAAATGATTGTTCAGCTATCGCGATGTTCAGGAATCGCAATAACTTATGATAAGAATCTATGTTGAACTGAACCGATCCTACAAACGTATTGTGTGCTAATTTCATGTTTATATGGATACTCCATATTCACGACGTAAATCTTCCGAGGGGTGGCAGATATACTAATATTTTTAACATCGCGTGACGTTTTTTTCAATTGGAGTTCAGAGTACCCAAGTCTGATTGAATTGTATACATGTTATAGATAGAGGGTAGGTCTATCGCCGTTCAATACACATTATTTTAGATATATTAAGGAGAAGTAGAAAAATTATCACCATAATACCAAAACCGGGCAGGCAGAGCTTTAGTATAAGAATTTCTTGAGCTCCTCATGGAAATTGAGTGTCGAAAAGATAGTGAAATAATGAAGATTCGTTGGTGGATCGCCAGCCACATGACCAAAAAAATCACTTAGAAATCCCCATCATCCTTAGTCGCCTCATACGACGACCGCAGTAAGAAATGGGTTAGTACTATCCTAAGCCGACCATTACATACATACATACATATGCTCACGGCTAATATCCCTAAACGGGGTAGCCAGAGCTTTGGAAATAAAATATTCCTCAGCCACTTTTGGAAGTTAAGTGGGGAAAAGATGGTAATAATAAATAATTGTTGGTGACGGGTCTCCAACCACATCGCCCAAAAGTTTACTTAAAAAGCCCCTATACCCATAGTCGCCTCTTACGATCACCCACGGGTAGAAATGGGTTAGTACTATCCTAAGCCGACCATTCTTTTGAATAAGTGTATATTTCAAATCTTTTCAATAATTTAGGAACAAACAAAAATAACGCAAATCACTACAGAGATACATACTTAGATCAAGTGGGGAAGTGCTGAAAAAGGCAGGCGTCTGAAGTGTGGGGAATTAAAGGACATGAAAAGATTAATATGATATGGATGGTAATGTTAGTAGAGGACGACCACGGAGAACACACTTGGACCAAATTGACAGTGTGCTCAAAAAGGCTGGCGTCCGAAGTATGAAGAATAAAAGAGCATGTATGAAAAGATTGATGGATGTAAACGAAGCTAGAGAGGTTAGTCAGAATCGTACGCAGTGCCGATCAATAGTCTCTGTCTACCCCAATGGAAACTAATGGCGTGAGTATAAGTATGTATGTATGAAAAGATTAATGAATGTAAACTTAAGACAGTGCTCTGACATTTCCCATCATCACTAAACGTATAGTAGTCACATCAAAACAAAGCGTGCGAAACCAGTTATTCCCCGAAACGGCCGCCTTACACATGTACCGTACAGCAATTGAGAAACGGTCGAGTATGCATAATGTCCATATTTGCGGTGTCGCCGTGACACAGTATTTATGTATTCTGCTCGGGAGCGGTTGCGCAATGTTTGGGTAAACAACGTCTTCACGGGTGTGGTTTTGTGAGGGGGTGGGTAGAAGTATTATATGCTTAAATTGAGGTTCTTTCAAAGGACATCTTAACTCGTTATTTTGAGAGGGTAGATAGAGGTTTGATAAGTTTAATTGCTGTGTAGTGTCGGCTTAGAAAAGCACTACCCCATTTCTTCCGGTGGGTGTACGTAAGAGGCAACTAACGGTATTGGGACTTTTAAGGGATTTATGGGCGATGCGGTTGGAGACCCATCACCAACAACCTTTATTTTACCATCTTTTCCCCACTCACATTTCCAAAAGTGGCTGAGGAATTTCTAATTTCTTAGCTCTGGCTACCCCTTCTAAGGATTTATAGCCGTGAATATGTATGTATGTAAGTTTAATTTCTTATTGTCAGTATGGTGCAGAATTTCTCTCAAAACGAAAATATAACGTATCTTAAATAATATTCCATAGCTTGAGCATGACGTTAAAATTATCACAAACGATCTTGTATCGCAAGCAGATAGACAGACAGACGGATTTGCGAAAACTATTTCACATAGCTGAAATAGAATGTTTCTAGATTGTAGTCCATTTGCGACATAGAACCTGCCTAGTGCAAAGGTGAATATTTCCAAATTTCCTGTTAAGAAGTAAATAAAATATATTTCTATCTTAAAAAAAACAACTGCGCAACCACTGATTCTCTCCTGTAAAACATATTGCATTACAGCATTTCTCAACAACTATTTTATTTGCGTTAGTATGTTTGTAAATGTTAGTCCATTTGCGATATAGGGCCTGCCTAGTACAAAGGTAAATATTTCGATATTTCCTGTTTAGAAGTTCATAAAATTCATATCTTAAAAGAACAACTATGCTACCATTGATTCTGCGATAAATTTCCTGTAAAACGTTTCTCATAACACCATGTCATAAAAAACCCAATCATCTCTCCAAAAAAAACACCACTAACCTGGAAATGCAGTATGATAGTCCAAATCAGTCCCAAGGTCAGTTTCGGGTTCCCGTCGACGATATCCTCAGCTCTTATGTTCACCAGCTTGATCTTCTTGTACCGGAGGAAGTCCAGAGCCATCTGCACGTTCTGCAGCATGTGGAAACGCATTCGACCCCTTTCGCGCGGCTGGAGGATGAAGATATAGGTAGATTAGATATTATACATACATAATGAAAAAAGGCAGTATTAATAACATACATACATACATACATACATTTACTCACGGCTATGAATCCCTTGAAGGGGTAGCCAGAGCTAGGGAATTAGAAATTCCGCAGCCACTTTTGGAAGTTGCGTGGGGAAAAGATGGTGGAATAAAGGTTGTTGGTGATGGGTCTCCAACCGCATCGCCCAAAAATCCCCTAAAAGCCCCCAATACAGTTAGTCGCCTCTTACGTACACCCACCAGAAGAAATGGGGTAGTGTTATTCTAAGCCGACACTACATAGCAATTGAGTATTAATAAATTATTGAGAAGCATGGTTTCAAGTTTAAAAATAGGCCGAACTACATAATGTAGGTTTTCTGGAGTCATATGTGTGGCTAATTTAGGAAGGTTGTTAATGGTGAGGATAAATATGGTGAATAAACACACATTGCGGAGTTCTTAGTGAGGGTGAATTCGTATAAAGCGGCGATATAATTGCGGCTTATCATATAAATGCACTGTGCAATGCAAACCCTGACACCAAGTGATAAAAATAGCATGACATTTGTTTGCCGTTGCTGTGTAGTGTCGGCTTAGAATAACACTACCCCATTTCTTCCGGTGGGTGTACGTAAGAGGCGACTAACAGTATTGGGGCTTTTAAGGGATTTTTGGGCGATGCGGTTGGAGACCCATCACCAACAACCTTTACTTTACCATCTTTTCTCCACACAACTTTCAAAAAGTGGCTGAGGAATTTCTAATTCCTTAGCTCTGGCTACTCCTTCTAGGGATTTATAGCCGTGAGTATATGTATGTATGTATGTATGCCATTTCATATGGAATATACGGCGTGAATGTTTTAGTTTTCAGCGGTTGGAAAAGACCTGAGGAAACCCACACGAATGAGTCTTACTAAGTCACGTGGCAATGTTCGTAGAAAGCAGCGATAGGCCTG
Source organism: Bedellia somnulentella (assembly GCA_963576735.1). Classification (NCBI taxonomy): domain Eukaryota; kingdom Metazoa; phylum Arthropoda; class Insecta; order Lepidoptera; family Bedelliidae; genus Bedellia; species Bedellia somnulentella. Next base: position 12,518,178 of record OY755193.1, read on the forward strand.
CCGCCTATCACATGAATACTCACGTGATGTTCAGAAGTATAAGAACAATTTTTTCCCATACTTTCTCAAAAATGAAGCGCATTTAATATGCTTCAGCGTAAGTAATACCCATATGAAAAATGCTTTTTGAGTCATTCGAAAGCGTACTGTTAAAGTTTGATAGGTGTACGAGAACCGTACCATCAGAAAGAAGTGGTCGTGATATTAGAAATACTTAAGACTCAAAGACTCAAACGTTAATGTTGTATGTCCCTGAAGGAGTTGGCAGAGGTACTTATACTTGGTCACCGGGCGTTCAGAGTACCCACTTGGACAGTATAGTCACGTGATAGGTGGTAAGCCTCTCGCCGCTTTGAACGAATGTATGTGAATGTACACTGTCACATAATTAAGTACAACTCAGCAATATGGGTTTCCTTACAATGTTTCCCCTCACCGTTAGCAACCGTGATAAATTAACCACACACATAAATTTAGAAAAAGATACATTGTTGTAGGCCCGACCCGACATTTGAACCCCCGCCTGTCTGCATGATAGGCGGTGTTCTACCCACTGAGCTATCACTGTTATTATACAGATACGGTTGTTGTTGTTGTTACTTTCCCCTTAACCTGATTAAAACTAAAGGCATTATTAAAAGTATTTTAAGTGAAAACATGCTAAATCATACAAGGTGTGCCCCAGCTCAGTTTCCGTGTGAACCGCGCCCTAATTTACACCGATTAAAAATACCCGATAACAGTTGCAAGGGGTCGGAATGGGGTTAATAGTTTGTTATAAAACTATGTATGATCATGACGGTATTTCATTAGGGGGCTGTCAGTCCTCTAAGCTAGAGGTAAGTTTTAAAAAAGGTTGGATTCGACCGTTGTTAAAAGAATATTTTTACGTTTAATATATTTTATAGTGTCAGGTTGTAATAGCACTAACATATTTTATTACCATCCACTACCATCCATTTCATCCACTACAATTTTCCAAAAGTGGCTGAGGAAGTTCTCATTCCTTAGCTCTGGCTACCCCTTCTAGGGATTAATAGCCGTGAGTATATGTATGTATATTTTATTAATTCATAATTAGAATGTTTCTGTCCATTAAAACCTCATGTGGGGATTATTTCTAATAAATAAAGGAAAAATATATGATATAGAAATTTTTTCTTTCCTTTATTTAATAGAAATTTTATTATTAACTATTTTAACGAGCTTTAGTGATTTTTAGCGGATGGAGACCCATCAACAATCAGCCTTTAATTTACCATCTTTTGAGCTCTTAACTTCTAAAAGTAGCGAAGGAATTTCGAATTCTACAGCTCTCGCTGCCTCTTTTTAACCGACTTCAAAAAAAGGAGTGTTCTCAATTCGACCGTATATTTTTTTTTTTTTTTTTATGTATGTTTGCCGATTACTTCGCCATTTGTGAACCGATTTTGATTATTATTTTTTTGTTCGAAAGAAGATACTCCCGGATTGGTACCATGATGAGGATATCAGGGTCTGATGATGGGATCCTGGAGAAATCGAGGGGAACCTTGAAATTTTATAGGCAAATGTACCGCGTTTTACATATTTTCTGAACTTATATTGGCATTTGCTTCTGAAAATCATATTGTTATGCTGCTACGCTGATGATGGAAGGTGTGGGTCCTTAATCACTAGGAGTTCGGAAACAGTTCTTTCACCATTCCATAAAGATTTATGCTCCTCTTCGTAGCTTTTATGAAGAGAAGTACAGGTTCACTCAACATTTCTTTTGTTATGTTATTGTTACCAAGAAAGTACCATGAGACCAGGATCTGATGATGGCATCCCAGGAAATCGAGGGGACTGTCGAAACTCACAATCATGTGACAGTGTATTTGTTCAAAACGCCGATAGGCCTGCCCTGTATAACGTGAGAACGTGGGTGTAAGCAAAGCGTGGGTACTCTGAACAACAGGTGACAATGTCACGTGATATTCAGAAGTATTACTACCTCTGCTAATGCCTTCGGGGATATTCGGCGTGAACGTTTGCGTCTTTCTTGAGATGTAGAATTGTAGACCATCGCCTTACGAGGGATTTTAAGAACAATGTAAAGTTACATATGGTTGAGCCTATTTAATATCGTATACATACATACATATACTCACGGCTATATTTCCCTAGAAGGGGTAGCCAGAGCTAAGGAATTATAAATTCCTCAGCCATTTTTGGAAGTTGAGTGGGGAAAAGATGGTAAAAATAAAGGTTTTTGGTGATGGGTCTCCAACCGCATCGCCCAAAAATCCAATAAAAAGCTCCAATTCCCTTAGACGCCTCTTATGACACCCGTGGTTAGAAAGGGGTAGCGACATTCTAAGCCGGCACTACTAGGCAATAATATCGTATAATAATAGAAATACCAGAAATACGAAGAATAATACAGTAACCGTCGCACTGCCTCATACGAGAGGCATCTTTGCCAGGTCTACCCATCTCTAAAACTCGTTAAATAAAATAACTTTTAACAAAAAGAAAACCGACTTCACAGTGGGAAAAACAACCGAAAATAAAAATCTGGTACTAAAAAGTACGAAATAAGTTTTTTAATTGAATATGCCAGTGTATGAGTGTATGAGTACTGTGATTAATACCTTTGCAATTTCTTTATTCCACACGCGTCAGTTCAACCTACCTAAATATTAAAATTCTCTTAAATTAATTTTTGAGTCGGTGCCAGTCAAATAAAAGTGAATTCACCCTAATATCTATCTCTGATTATTACAATCTAAACAATATATATCTATTGCCTCACGTTTTAAATGGTAATACGTACAAAAATAAATTTACCCTACAACTACAAGGTATCCTACATTGTACATGTGTATGAAGTGCGAAATACACACTTATTATTGTCAATCATCATCACGCAGGCTGGCACCGGCTCACAAATTAATTTAAGAGAATTTTAATATTTAGGTAGGTTGAACTGACGCGTGTGGAATAAAGAAATTGCAAAGGTATTAATCACAGTACTCATACACTCATACACTGGCATATTCAATTAAAAAACTTATTTCGTACTTTTTAGTACCAGATTTTTATTTTCGGTTGTTTTTCCCACTGTGAAGTCGGTTTTCTTTTTGTTAAAAGTTATTTTTGGATTAAAGCCTTGATTATAAGTATGTATGTATTTAATTTGTTACGTTGGACATTCTAATTTCTTAGTGTTTACATAAAACATACATACATACATACATATACTCACGGCTATAATTCCCTAGAAGGGGTAGCCAGAGCCAAGGAATTACAAATTCCTCAGCCACTTTTGGAAGTTGAGTAGGGAAAAGGCGGTAAAATAAAGGTTTTCGGTGATAGGTCTCCAACCGCATCGCCTAAAAATCTAATAAAAAGCCCCAATACCCTTAGTCGCCTCTTACGACACCCGTGGGTAGAAAGGGGTAACGACATTCTAAGCCGGCACTACACGGCTATACATACATAAAACAATAGGACTATTTAGCTCTACCCGCATCCAACGGCTTCCTATGACCTCCACCGAAATGATGCCGTATTTAGTATTCTCAAATCGAAACCATAAAGCTTGAACTCAAAGTTATTTCAAGTTTAAACGAATTATTTCGAAATTTCGAGATGGCGTGATTAATAACAATTTTCAAATCCAATTTGGAATTAAGCCTTTGCATTTAACTTGATTGAAACATTTCTATAAAGTGTAACATAACATATAACATAACATAAACGTTCACGCCGAATATCCCCGAAGGGGTTGGCAGAGGTACAAATACTTCTGAACATCACGTGACTTTGTCACCTGGTGTTCAGAGTACCCACGTTTTGCATGGACAGTGTACTCACGTGATAGGGGGCAGGCCTATCGCCGTTTTGTACGAATACACTGTCACATGACTAAGTACAACTCAGCCATGTGGGTTTCCTCACGATGTTTTCCCTCACCGTTAGCAACCATGATAAATTAACCACACATATGTCTTTAGAAAAGACAAATTGGTGTAGGCCCGACCCAGGATTCGAACACTAGTCGCTTGCACGATAACCAAGTGTTCTACCCACTGGGCTATCACGGTTGCTATAAAGTGTATAACGTGATTTGTGATCGACATAGTATTCTGAGATGTCGTAAGATGAATTTGCAAAGAAATTTTGAGGTGGTTTGGGTCATCGCGCCCCGATCGATCAAATATTACAGTTATACAGCCAAATAGCCGTGTAGTGCCGGCTTAGAATGTCGCTACCCCTTTCTACCCACGGGTGTCGTAAGAAGCGACTAAGGGTATCGGGGCTTTATATTGGATTTTTGGGCGATGCGGTTGGAGACCCATCACTAAGAACCTTTATTTTTACCATATTTTCCCCACTCAACTTCCAAAAGTGGCTGAGGAATTTCTAATTCCTTAGCTCTGGCTACCCCTTCTAGGGAAATATAGCCGTGAGTATATGTATGTATGTATGTACAGCCAATATAGGTGGTAATATTAGAGAATGATAGCAACGCAGGACGTTCCAAATTACAGGGTATCAAATTTAAAGCGGGAAATTTCAAGCGGCTCTACAGAGTAGCCAGGATCGATTTTTATTTTGCCTTCGTTAATCTCTGCCTACCCCAATACCTTATACCGTAAGTACATAATGTATGTTTTAGCAATACTTACAAGGTGTTCGCCAGAAAGCACCTCCAGCAGCGAAATGAGGTTGAGTCCATCGCGCAGGTCCTCGAACAGGTCGCCGACGTGTCGGTTCACCTGTAACGTACGGACAGACATTTTATATGTGTAAATATCATGCACTAATAAAAATAGAAAGATAGTATTTATTCATTGCCTAAGGACACATCTATAACAAAATATAAAAATGACAGTTTCACCTTAATTCACAAAACAATATCAACAAAATACAGTATTATTGAAGCATCACACACTGTTATAATTAGTACAGAAGTTTACAAAATAATAACACAAAGATGAAAAGATAAGTTATAATGGAAATAAAAGCAAAAATTTCAATATCACGTTTACAAAACAAAAAAGAAATTAAGATGATTCTAATAATTGAAAGTAATTTCTTAACGGGTGCTAGTTTTTTATCAACTTTAATAAGATGTTACAGTTTTTTGTTCATGTATCCATTGGATGTATGTATTACTAGTAAAAGTTTTATATTATTATATTTTATGTTCATTTTTTGCTATGAATCCATAACGTAATGATGCAAGTTCCAGTACAGTCTTGTTTTTTCTACGGATACACACCAAAGCATCTTACTGACAATATTTATGACCAAACCCGTCAATTAATTTATAATGTTGACAAGATATTTATAAGAGTGCAATTCTGTACTACAATTCTATACTACAACTTCTAATGGCTATCAAAACGCCAAAGTATTGCTAATATAGAAAAACTACAAGATTACATATAACTACTTTGACAATACAATCTACTTAAAAATACATCAATTCCTACACAAACTCAGTGCATCAATAAATCATTGTGTAACAAAAAAAGAAAACAGTACAAAAAGCAGAATTAGGGCCCAAATACGGCCATCTGACAAGTAAAGCGCCAATAAGAAGATGCTACGTCACACAGGGGGCAAATTCTCGACTCACGTTTTGAGGCGGACAGCACAACTGGTTGTTGACCACTTCGCACACATGTAGACGGGTGTATGTCTGTATTCCGGGCGGCATGAAATGAAATGTTCCAGTTACTTAACTCTAAAACAGCTAATTTTCAACATGACTACATTTAATTGTTAAATTCGGTAAATAATAAATGTAAATTTAAATCTTTGAGATGTTTGTCATATTTAAAATTAATCAGTGGATGCATAACAACACAAAACATGATTTATATAACAAGCTCACAGTCACAAAACCTCAAGTAATTCGACATAGTGTGCGAGACCTTCAGAAACTAATGTAAAAATGCGGTTTAGCGTAGTAGTCGCGTTCTGATTGCATGCATATGTGTTTGATATCATCATCGTCTTTCACTTCTCTATAAAATATAGAATCCTGAGTTTGTGCCTTAGGGATTCTAATGTGTCATGAAGGTATATTAGATAGTATAATATAAACAAATATATATAATTATGCAGAAAAAATAACAAATATCTTCTGCTATTGTTTTATCTTTAAGAAGGTTAGAGATAGAAAGATATAATTTAATACTTTGCTACTCTAGTGCCTATTTAGGAGACCCCAGATCAAATTAGCTCCATCTATCTCTAGTCCTTCAAACTTTTATCCCAAATTACAACAAACATAATACAAGCATGCAGTCTACAATAAATGACACACATTACATTTGTCTTTACAACCAATGTCACATGAAGCATAAATGAAAAAAACAGGTGTCACAAAACCATATTCACACGATAGCGTGCCACATTTGACAGCTGTCATTACAAAACAGCACAAACGTGGCTTAATTAGCCATCCAAGTTACGTAAAAGTGCTGCACTAAATACTTGATTGTACTTATATCGTCATAAAGCTGTCTAATCACTTTTTTTTTAATTATTTCACTAAGCAGATTAAATGAGTTATTTAACAATGCATGTTACAATATTTTGCGCATTTACGTAAAGCCCCGTTCGTGCTTAACATCTTCCAGGAAGCCTAGCACGAGCGTTATTTTATGGTGACTCTGTCGGTCAGAGTGAGATTAAAGTATTCATACTATTTAAGTGCGAAAGAGAAGATATAGCTACTAATAAATAAAGAATAAATAAAGGAAAGAAAAACTTCGACACAAGCGGGATTCGAACCCGCGACCTCGTGTATACGCCCCCGTCGCTCTTGCCAATTGTTTTCGAAGTTTTTCTTTCCTTTATTTATTAGTAATAATCCCCACATGAGGTTTTCATGAACAAAAAGATTTAAATTAGAAGATATAGCTGTTTTATACCACGCGATATTTTGTTAAAAGGACGCTAGTGCTAGCTATGCAGGTAGCGCATATTTACCCTATCAGTACCATGAAAAAATTACAATAATTTACATATCTATGGGACATTACATTTCAATAAGTAAATTCATGAGTGATCAACGAAACAACGTGTTTTATGTAAAAAAATTAAATTCTAGCACAAAATTCAAATCAATGTAGTACTCAAAGCACAAGCAGTAAAACAAGCGTTTGAAACGTAATTTGAAAGAATTCGGAGGACATGACTAGATATGATTCTTAAAGGTGCTCCCTCACCGGGAGCATTCACATTAAAGATTCGTCTTTGAGCATTACATTACAATTATACCTCCCTGACTGACGAGCATTCGCGTGTAATCATATATATATCATTAAAAAGTGCGCATTGTAATGCTCGGTGCTCCTCCTTCACTGGTGTAATGCTCAAATGTGTAACGTTACATTACACGCGAATGCTCCCGGTGAGGAATAACCTTGATAAGGATTCTTAGTGGACAATAAGCAATTTGTGTAACTGATTTTAGCGCTTTCATACTTGTCTTCAGCTGAGCAGCGCCACCTATTTTTCAACACTACAAACTATTTTATGGTGTTATCTTTTTCTGTTCCTCCATTTCAGACAGGGATAGTAATATAGTATGGTACTACTCAGCCATAGGTAGAGCTGATGAATAATGACTGATGAACAAATAACAATGCAAAAGCGATTTTAAAAGTGTATCATACAGACCTTAACGTATTTCCAATGCTGCGTTTAAAAATGAATTGAAATAAAAATTAGGAATATAAAACGATATTTACACTTTAGAATTCGAAATTAATATCAATAAAAAAATGTCATGTAATGTATAAAAGAATATAAGTGATTCTATACCTTACTTATAAATAGCGTTTAAATTCTTCTTTATAAGGGATGCTAAAGTTAGTTATCATAACAAGTTGATAGGCTATACTTTTTATAGCACTTCGATCAATCTATACTCGGCTGTTAGAAACACATTAACATTTACTACTCATTAGGAATACAGGGTTTACAGAAACCAAGCAAGCAAACATTTTATACGCCTCAGCAAAGAGCTCATAGTTTTGCTCAAATGTATTCATACATATTTTTGATTCCTGCATGAAGTGCGTATGTAGGTAGATAAATGATTGAATCACACATCCATATTTTGCAAGACATTACAATACTCCGCATGACTAATTAAAGACACTGTCACAACATCAGAGAAATTTACACAGCTGCCGATTGTATTCAATAACATTTCGACACAAAGGAGTGTCTTATTTGCGCGGCTGACTCATCTTTGATCGATACACTGGAGCCTATATCTACGTACAAACAAGGGCTATTATTGAATGGCTATGTTCATATAAGGGGATGATTGTTGATATTTTCGCAGATGAGGCATTGCTTTCGTATTGATATGAATTAGGTCATGAAGTATGGAATTTGAGTAAAGGATATTGTGAGCTAAATCTGAAATTAAAGAGCAATTGAACGTTAAGAGGGTCGGCTGAGTCACTGAGTAAAAATCTACTTTAATTTATGCGTTCTCTTAGTATCTTTTAATTTAATGAGCATCCTGTATAAATCTGTGGTGTGCTCTTACGAAAATTTGCAAGAAATTATTGGCAGATGTACATGTCTACTTCAGTGGTATTTAATAAATTTCCTTCCAACCCTTTCTTTCTTTCTTTACATTTCTGAAGTCAATCATTTATCTCAACAGGATTTTTAATTTAATTTAATAATCCCAATACATAAACGTAAAATCCGCGACGGGTATTTACTTGGCAAGACCGTACAAAATTTTGTAAAGTTTCTTTATCTAACCGTGTGGGGTTCAACATTTTAAACTTTTAATCAAGATGTAACCAGGGTATACTCCGCTTAGCATTGCCACTTACTCGATTATCCCGCAGGATGCTGCAGGATGCCGCAGGAGGTGAGCAAGGGTTTTGGGGTTATGATCAACGTATCCGATTGAAAAAGATGAGACGGTAATATTAATTTAAAAACACCAAAATAATTACCTTTTTAAGGTGTTTGTTGACCCATTTCGTGAACGTTTTCTTTTGTATGGCATCTCTTTCATCTGTAAAAGAAGAAATATACATTTTAATGCAATGATACACTAAATTTTATCTTAAATAAGACTTGTACTTAGTAAGAAACTTTTTTTTGGCGTTGTAAGAGGTGACTAAGGCTAATAGGGCCCATTTGAGGGATTATATTTTAGTAATAATTATTGGCGATATAGCTGGAGATCCATCAACAATAAATACATAAATATACGGACATATTATACACAGATCAACATACATACATACATACATATAGTCACGGCTATATTTCCCTAGAAGGGGTAGCCGGAGCTAAGGAATTAGAAATTCCCCAGCCACTCTTGGAAAGTTGAGTGGGGAAAAGATAATAAAAATAAAGGTTTTTGGTGATGGCTCTCCAACCGCATCGTCCAAATAACCAATAAAAAGCCCCAATACCCTTAGTCGCCTTTTACGACACCCGTGGGTAGAAAGGGGCGACATTCCAAGCCGGCTCTACACGGCAAAGATCAAGTTAACCCCAAAGTAAATAAAACTTGTATATGGGATACTAAATCAACGATATATTAATGATGATATAATACATATTCAAATAACATCCAAGACTAAGAAACAATAATTTATGCTCATCATAGATGTTTCTCTCAGCGGGGAACGAACTCGCAACCCCCGGACTCAGAAGCTAGTCACCTATCCATTCGACCACGGACGTCGTCAATCGTCATCCTTCCTTTCCACCTATAATTTTTCGCTCACGTGTCTTCCATGCCGATTGTGGCTAAGGAATGTTTCATTCCGTGCCTCGCTCTCTGCCTACCCTATTTACATGTATAGGCATCTAATTATTACGTGTGATGATAAGTTTCTTACGGGTTCTTCTCTCAACAAAACACCTTCCGAATCCGAATTAAACTTAGTACTTGGGTTTTTTTTAAAATTTGACGTTCCAAACACAAAAATACACTTTTAAATAAATGATTATTTTATTTTTATTTTCTTAGTCTCCGGGTTCTAAAACAAGACAACAACTTAACACATAATTAATGAAGCTTCAACTTCAACCAAGTTCACTCTGATGGTGTCCACCATTACCAAGTCAAAATCGACAATTTTCGCAAAACGCACTTGATCTATAAGCGCCGGGGTGAATGAACTTGTGACGTTTTAGCCGCTGCCATAATTCACGTCTAACACTAGCTACGAAGTTAATACGCGATGGAGATTGCGATTGTTCTCGTAGTCATTGCTGATTTGTTACAGCTAATTAATATGAAAAGATTTTATGTATTTTTGGTTAAGCTGGGATCAACGGAGCAGTTATGTAAAAAAGAAGTTCAGTAATAAAGAAAAATCATTTGAATACTGAATATTACTTATTTGCAAATACAGATTTAAGTTTCTTGTGAATTTGGTTATTATATTACATTAGAAATAAAACAAAATATATTTTAATACATCGTGCAGGTTTTTGGTATAAAGTTAGCCCACACATCACACGCAAAATCATACTTAAAAACATTTAAAAAAATAATACATACCATACAAATAAATTGGTATAAAAAAAATACAGGAAGGAGTCAGAAGTGTAAAGAATAAAAGGGCATGTATGTTAAGATTTTTATTTAGACGAATATTGCAAGGTTCGACAAGATCGGTAAATGTACCGATCAATAGTTTCTTTCTACTTCAATGGGATCTAATGGCGTCGTGAGTATATTCCTAACTAACATCTATCCAAATTGTACAGTCCTCTTAAATCACTATTAAATCTCCACCGCATCTAAGCGTCGCGACCGCAGTTATTTTCAGAACGAAACAACTTCGCCAATATATTTTGGTCTCGGAAGTTACATACAGACATGCCTTTGTCTAATTTGTATATAAATACACTTATAAGGTGTTACAGTACTGCTTTGTAGTGTCGGCTTAGAATAGCACTCACCCATTTGTGCCCGTGATATCTTAAGAGGCGACTTAGGGTATTAAGGGTGATTGAGTGGTTGTTGGGTGATTCGTTTGAAGACCCATCATCAACAACCCTTATGCCACAAATATTGACTTTATAAAATTGGCTGAACCTCTGTCTACCCTTTTTTTCGGATGTACAACCGTGAGTATACTTTAGCCGTGAGGATATTTATTTATGTATAATAATGTAAGGTGTTACATTACAACTATAAAATAATAACTGGTGAAAAGTGTTACAGGGACATATTTCACCAATTTACTATCATACATCCTCTTTATGTACCCAAACGATCTTAACATTCAGTTTCCTATCTTTTTTGCAATATCAAATAGGTGAACAAAATAATCTAAGATTACTTAAGGTTACCAAATGATTATGTTACTATCTACATGACCTAACTCGCACTCATTATAAACATAAACATAAACGTTCACGCCGAATATCCCCGAAGGGGTTGGCAGAGGTACTAATACTTCTGAACATCACGTGACTTTGTCACCTGGTGTTCAGAGTACCCACGTTTTGCATGGACAGTGTACTCACGTGATAGGGGGCAGGCCTATCGCCGTTTTGTACGAATACACTGTCACATGACTAAGTACAACTCAGCCATGTGGGTTTCCTCACGAAGTTTTCCGTCACCGTTAACAACCATGATAAATTAACCACACATATGTCTTTAGAAAAGATAAATTGGTGTAGGCCCGACCCGGGATTTGTACACTAATCGCTTGCACGTTAACCGGTGTTCTACCCATTGAGCTATCACGTCGTCGTGATAGCTCATTTTTAACCGACTTCAAAAAAGGAGGTTCTCAGTTCGATTGTTTGTATGTATGTATGTATGTATGTATGTATAATTGTCCGCGATTATCTCGAGTTTGGCTTAAGCTATTTGGATGCGGTTTTCAGGACAGTATTCGTTATTAACCGACTTCAAAAAAGGAGGTTCTCAGTTCGATTGTTTGTATGTATGTATGTATGTATGTATGTATAATTGTCCGCGATTATCTCGAGTTTGGCTTAAGCTATTTGGATGCGGTTTTCAGGACAGTATTCGTTACATTTAGGAGAAGGTTTTAGTGCCTTAACCGACCAAAAAAAGAAAGGAGGTTCTGTGTTTGACCTGTATGTATGTCTGTTGGTCCGCGATTATCTCACGTTTGGCTTAAGCTATTTGGATGCGGTTTTCAGAAAAGTATTCGTTACGTTTAGGAGAAGGTTTTAGTGCCTTAACCGACCAAAAAAAGAAAGGAGGTTCTGTGTTTAACCTGTATGTATGTGTGTTGGTCCGCGATTATCTCACGTTTGGCTTAAGCTATTTGGATGCGGTTTTCAGAAAAGTATTCGTCACATTTAGGAGAAGGTTTTAGTGCCTTAACCGACCAAAAAAAGAAAGGAGGTTCTGTGTTTGACCTGTATGTATGTGTGTTGGTCCGCGATTATCTCACGTTTGGCTTAAGCTATTTGGATGCGGTTTTCAGAAAAGTATTCGTCACATTTAGAAGATGGGTTAAAAGTTCTTTAACCGACTCGAAAAAACGGAGGTTTCTTAGTTTGAAATATAAGTATGTATGTAAAGTTATCAATACTAGACAGAAATTTATCAATATATGATAATAAAGTTTTTTTATTAGTAATAAACAGAGTTACTAAATTTTGAGCAAAAAGTATATAAAAACATGAATAAATTACTCTTAATTATATTAAAGAAAAAAATATATATTGCAACATCATGTTTTTCATCCTGGTCATTTCAATCAAGGCGCTTTCGTCATGGGGAATTTCGCGCTTTCGGAATGGTCTTAACCATTTAAGTATTTCTTTGAATCTATATCACTTAAAGCCATCTCATCAAGGAATTTTACTCGACTCAACGCTACATATATACAAGAGTGTTTCTTCGCATTTGTGATAGGTGAACTTCTCTTTGCCCATCTGTTTCGGCAGCAAGAGCAGCACGCTGACGATCTCTCTCATTCTGAAGGGCAAGCACGAGTTATCGACGCGATAACGGTTAGAATGAGATGGCAGTATACGATATTAAGTAAGTGCGTAAAAGATGGCTGCTTTATCCCACGCGATGACTAGTTTAAATACGGCTCGTGCTTGCCCTGCTGAAGTCTTTGTTTTTTTTCGATGGGTGTTTCGTTCTCCCTTACGCGACTTTTCCTTAAAGCATCCTTTGCTTTTCTATCTAGGCCCGCAGGTAAACAAAATAGTAACAAGTAAGCTAAAGTCATAATAACAAATATTATAACTACCTGTTAAAAAAACTATAAAACAGTAAAACTTATCTCTCAAAAACTGTCACTTATTCACTAAAAAAACTCAGAGTGATTAAAGAACTTATCACTAAAAAGTATAAAATAAAAAAGAAAAACAAAAACTTCAAATTAAAAACTAAACAGAAAAATTTAATATTATTATTTTTTATTTAAAAAAGAACCGCCTTCAAAGATCCAACTGAAAAGTATAAAATAATTTTTATTTATTTTATTATGTACAACTCTATTCAACTTCTTCTTTTTGAAGTCGGTGCCAAACAGACAAATCCAAGATGAAAATTGCTACATAGAGAAACCATACGAATAATAAATCAATCGATAGTGCCTCAACAACAGTAGGTAACACAATCGCGCTCAAAAATCAAGAAATTTCTTCCGCTCGCAAAGACGTTTCTTTATAAAGGATGGAATTGGGGGACAGTGAGCGGTGCTTAACCTGGTGTGCATGCGTCGCACTCCGCAGAGAAATTATCATAATATACATGTCACCGTAAAACTGTAATTAATAGTAAATTATAATTTTAGATAGATAGCGAGATAGTAAACTAACGTTAGGTTAGGTTATGTAAGATTATCAGATTTCAAACTAACGGAATTAACAATTCGACAGAGACATGCATGCACCGAGTTGGCACAACCAATACTTCTAACACTTTGTAAAAAGACGATCGAGAATCTAAATCACTACATAGTATAAAACAAAGTCGCTTTCTCTTTCCCTGTCTGGTATCCGGAACTTATGTATACTTTAATCTGTAAAACTACGAAATGAATTTTAATGCGATTTTTTTTATTAATTGATTAAAAAGGAAGGTTTATAAGGATGACATACGCTGATGGGGTGGAGAACTCACTCAACTTGGGCGGGCCACTAATATTCGTTCTTCTTTGTCATGAAAATTGGTTTGGCACCGACTTCAAAAAGAAGAAGTTGAATAGAGTTGTACATAATAAAATAAATAAAAATTATTTTATACTTTTCAGTTGGATCTTTGAAGGCGGTTCTTTTTTAAATAAAAAATAATAATATTAAATTTTTCTGTTTAGTTTTTAATTTGAAGTTTTCATTATATCAGCTCAAAGCTTCTCACTCCCACCTCAAGCCTCATTTCTCCATACTCATCATAATACTAACATCCCTGCAAGGCAAGCACGAGCACTATTATATCGACACGATATCGGTTAGAACGAGATGGCAGTATACGATACTAAGTAAGTGCGTAAGAGATGGCTGCTTTATCCCACGCGATAACTAGTTTAAACACCGCTCGTGCTTGCCCTTCTGTATACGCCTCGTATGGAATTCCTAGAAACTAAAGCCAAGACGTCTTAATTACAAATATGTAATGGTTTCTAATTAAAATGGCGTCACGTACAACGAGGAATGGCCATCATCACCCGTACGGCATACCTTCACGACTTCGCCTTATTGGGTAGGCAGGGTAACTCACTGGACGGTCGGATGAACGTTTCTTTGTTTAATGTTTTTTGACATGAATTCCTCATGTGGGGATTATTACTCGTAAATAAAAGATGTTATTAAAGGAAAGAAAAATTTCGACACTGGCGGGGTTCGAACCCGCGACCTTCGGGTATACGCCCCCGTCGCTCTGCCAACTGAGCTACAGTGTCACTGATTTTTCTTTCCTTTAATAACATCTTTTATTTACGAACGTTTCTTTGTGTTAGAATTTGGAATGTTTTAGAAGATACGTGAAAATCGTTGTGTATTAGTTTAGAATAGCACTACCCCATTTCTTTTCATCTACAGTTAAAATGGTGTAACGGCTTAGGAAACGGGGCTTTTTAAGTGGTTGTGGGGCGATAAGATACTTCGTTTTAACTATCTTCTCCCTAGTTAACTTCCAAAATTGATTATTAAGTTAAGATCTAGCTACCCATTTTTAGGATTTACAGCCGTTAGTGTATGACTGTATTAATTAACATACATATACTCAAGGCTGTTAATCCCTGGAAGGGGTAGCCAGAGCTAAGGAATTAAAAAATCCTCAGCCCCTTTTGGAAATGTGAACGGGGAAAAATAGTAAAAATAAAGGATGTTGGTGATGGGTCTCCAACCGCATCGCCCAAAAATCCCTTAAAAGCCCCAATACCGTTAGTAACTCTTACGTACATCCACCGGAAGAAATGGGGTAGTGCTATTCTAAGCTGACACTACACAGCATTTATTAATTTAGAATAATAAAAACTATAATTTACTCGAGTTAAAGTAGCTTTCTTGGCACGTCATAAGATAGACAGAGAAACATACTATAAATAGTCCACCTAATAAGACCACGTTGAGACAAGGCATGCGAATATAATAACAATATATTAAATGTCAGTGCACTATTCATAGATTTCGATTATATTAATATTCATTGCTATATGGAGAGAGCATTGAGAAATGTCACACTTATAATCACGCTATTATTTTTCAATGCGGTAGGCAGAGACAAAAGTATGCCTGTATGTACGATCGTGGAAAACCTCTCGAACTTAATTTACATACATTAATATTTTCCATACATGTAATTTTTTTAACATGGTTGTGAATTATGCCTTTTCCCTACATATTAATCTGTTACCCTCATGTATGCTCAACGTCGTTAAAATACGCGTTTTAAAATAGATATGGTAATAATATGGTTGCTGTATAGTGTTGGCTTAGAATAGCACTCCCCGTTTCTTCCCGTGTAAGAGGCGGTCAAGGGTATTGGGGCTTTTTCATGAATTTTTGGGCGATGTGGTGAAAAACCCATCACCAAAAACCTTTGTTTTACCATCTTTTCCCCACTTCTAAAAGCAGCAGAGTAATTGCTTAGCTCTGGCTATCCCTTCTAGTAATTCATAGCCGTGAGTATATGTATATGGTAATAAATAATTAGCATGATAAGGCGGCTCAGTACAAGCTCACTGGCGCTGTATTTCAACAATTTCAACTGATAAAAGAGATTTATTGCTGAAGTTTCGTTTGTGGCGCAACTTTCGTGGAACTAGGCTTTACCAAGAATTATAAGCCTACATTACTCATGTCTATCGCTTTATTTGCGACATATGTAAAACCGACTATGATAGTCCAGTGGGTAGAACACCTGCCCGAAAACAGAAGGGCGTGAGTTCCAATCCTGGGTCGGGCCTACACCAATTTGTCTTTTCTAAAGACATATGTGTGGTTAATTTATCATGGCTGTTAACGGTGAGGGAAAACATCGTGAGGAAACCCACATGGCTGAGTTGTACTTAGTCATGTGACAGTGTATTCGTACAAAACGGCGATAGGCCTACGCCCTATCACGTGAGTACACTGTCTAAGCAAAACGTGGGTACCTTCTCTGGACACTAGATGGCGCTGCCATGTGAGTTCAGAAGTATTGGTACCTCTGCCAACCCCTTCGGGGATAAACGGCGTAAACGTTTATGTTATGTTTATATGTAAAACGTATGCAACGTGGATTAATAGGTAACTACCTTCATAAGGATGGAGGAAAACAAGTCTTAGAATGTCGCTACCCCTTTCTCCCCACGGGTGTCGTAAGAGGCGACAAACGGTATGGGGCTTTTCAAGTGATTTTTGGGCGATGCGGTTGGAGACTTATCTCCAAATATACTTTATTTTTACAATCTTGTACCATATCAACTTCTGAATGTGGCTGAGGAGTTTAGGTCTGAAGCTGTGGCTACCCCTTTTTGAGATATATATATATATATAGCCGTGAGTATTATGTATGTATGTATGTATGGAAATAAAGAAGTTAAAGAGATGTATAGAGCCAATGTGTGTGGTATTGTTACTAGAGGACGGCCTCGTAAAACGTTTCTATCCAGAAAACGTTCTTATAAAGGCGGGGGTCCGAAGTGAGAAGAATAATGAGTGTAAGGGAAAAAAGAGATATTTGTCAAGTTCATGCAAAGTGGCGATCTATAGTCTCTGCCTACCCCAATAGGAACAACGGGCTTGAGTATAGGTAAGTAAGTGCTTTGATAGCTCAGTGGGAACACCACCGCTTCCATGCAAATGCAAGGGACATGATTTCAAACCATTAGACGCACCTACACAAATGTTATTAATGCACGTTAAAATACGTAGATCATTAAAATACATATATTTCCTCTACCCACCGTTTGTAGGAAATGTTATGCAACTATTCCATAACCAACATAACCCCACATGACCGTTGATTCAAATAGAATTAACCTACAAGCATTGGAACCAATCGGTTAATTACACAAACTATTGTGACAATTAGGGTAGATGTATGTGTGTAACGGGCCTCGCCCTAAAATCTATTATCTTTGGAATTTCGACGCTAGTATTGCCTAGATATTAATAAACCATTGGCGAGTTTGCATGCAAGAACCAACTACCGTCAAAATTCGTTCTTTTTAAGAACTAGTAAATTGTTAAATGAGCTGGTAAAGGAACACAAAGATCTGGACCTATTTTGCACAAAACCCGCAGAGATAAGGCGTATCTTAATAAATGACTTTTTTTAGTCCCAATGTGAGCGCAAAAGCTACCTCATAAAACAATTGTTAAACTTTTTAAGATATTTATTAGATTAATTGATAAGTCTTCCCTATGTACTTTATTTGCGAATACTTGTTATTGGCTTAGTTGATAACTGAATTTGTAAACACTTGTTGTATTATTTAGCTTTAAATATTCCGAACTAATACATAAATAAATAAATACATACATACATACATATACTCACGCCATTATTTCCATTTGGGGTAGACAGAGACTATCGATCGCCACTTTGTACGATGGCAAACCTCTTTACTTCGTTTACATTCATCATTCTTCTTATACATGCTCTTCTATTCTACATACTTCGGAGGCCTACCTTTTTGAGCACACTTAATACATACATACATACATACATATACTTACGCCATTAATTCCCATTGGGGTAGGCAGAGACTATCGATAATAATAATAATAACTTAATACATACTTGTTTTATAATGATTTTTTTTTGTATTTGTTTGTATAGTGGCAACAGAATTACATAGGTTCAAGAGAGACAGCCTAGTGACGGACAGACTAACACACAGTCAGTGAACTCTTAATAAAAGGTTTACCTCTTTAGTACGGAATCCTACAACCATTCAATATAATAATTCTATTGTATTGTATAATATTTTTTCCATCTTTGTTTAAGTATTAGTATATTACGTTATTGTTTCGATAGTCTTAGTTGCAGAAATTAGGTTTTATTTTCATTATTTTAGTCAGGGACAGTCTGAAAACCAGCGCTGTAAGCTAGCACCAATGGTGATGTTTGCAGCAAATGCTGAGATTGTTACTTCTTGCTGTTTATTTCACAAAGGTTAACGTTTCATTTTTCAAATTCGTACACGTTTAAAGCATTTGCTTTAAACGTGTACGAATAAACAATTTAAATATCAATACATTAACCAGCGCAATTAAAACTACATAAATCAATATCCCAACCCAAAAGCACTCGTGAGTCTACACCAACACTTTAAACGTCGTAAACATATTTGTAAGTGGTAATTGAAGTGGTTATCGAGACCATTGGCGGCCGAATGAAAAGATCGTAACTGAATCTGCGCAATATTCGTATGAGTGCATTGCGCATGGCATATGTTCGGTTGAAGATCTAGGGTTGTCAACCATACATTCATATATTTACTCATAACATAACATAACATATACTCACGGCTATAAATCCCTAGAAGGGGTAGCCAGAGCTAAGGAATCAGAAATTCCTCAGCCACTTTCGGAAATTGAGTGGGTAAAAGATGGTAAAGTAAAGATTGTTGGTGATGGGTCTCCAGCCGCATCGCCTAAAAATCCCTTAAAAGCCCCAATACCGTTAGTCGCCTCTTACGTACACCCATCGGTAGAAACGGGGTAGTGCTATTCTAAGCCGACACTACACGGCAAAACTACATTGAGTCAAGCTTAACCAACCAACCTAAAAAGGGTAGCCAAAGCTTCAGAATCAGAAAATTCTTCAGTCTCTTTTGGAAGTTAACTAAGGAAATATTGTAAAAAAATATGATTTTGGCGATAAACTTGAACCGCATCGCGCAAAAATCACTTAAAAACCCAAATACCCTTAGTCGCCTCTTACGATCACCCATGGGAACCAATGGGGGAGTGCTATTCTAAGCCAACATTACACAGCATCAACAAAACTCTTTTATGTCGTATATCCCCGAAAGGGTGGCAGATGGCAATATTTCTGAACATCACGTATTATCATCTAGTGTTCAGAGTAACCACGTTTTGGCTTGGACAGTGTACTCAATATGAGCGGCAATAAAAGGGCATGCGTGAAGATTGACGAATGCAATTAAAGCTCGACAGGTCTGTCAGGATCGTACAAACATAACATACATAAACATAAACGTTCACGCCGTTTATCCCCGAAGGGGTTGGCAGAGGTACCAATATTTCTGAACTCTCATGGCAGCGCCATGTAGTGTCCAAAAGGTACCCACGTTTTGCTTAGACAGTGTACTCACGTGATAGGGGGCAGGCCTATCGCCGTTTTGTACGAATACACTGTCACATGACTAAGTACAACTCAGCCATGTGGGTTTCCTCACGATGTTTTCCCTCACCGTTAACAACCATGATAAATTAACCACACATATGACTTTAGAAAAGACAAATTGGTGTAGGCCCGACCCAGGATTGGAACTCACGCCCTTCAGTTTTTCGGGCGGGTGTTCTAACCACTGGACTATCATGTCGCATATCGTACAAATAATCCAAATATGCCATCAAAGTTACTTTGTCCAAAGAGAACTTTGATTATATCTCAAGTAGACCGCTACTGAGATGATGATGAATATAAGGGAAGCAAGAGAGGTTTGTCAAGATCGTACTAAGTGGCGATCGATAGTCTCTGCCAACCCCAATGGGAATAATGGGCGTGAGTATAAGTTAGTAAGTAAGTAGACCGCTACAGGTTCGCGCTAATTCTCTATCCATTTGTAAAACATCACATGTTATAGCTGAAGCGGTTAAGAGAACCGTTCTTACTAATGAGAGCTATTTTAACATACATGAATACACATCAGAGTACCCACGATTTGCTTGGACAGTGTACTCACGTGATAGGGGGCAGGCCTATCACCGTTTTGTACGAATACACTGTCACATAAATAGGATATAAATGAAGCTAGAGAGGTTAGATAAGATCCTACAAAGTGGCAATCAATAGTTTTTGCCAACCCCGATGGGAAATAATGGCGTGAGTGTATGTATATATTTAAAAGTACAGACAGAACTAAGCTATAATATACATACATACATATACTCACGGCTACAAATCCCTTAACGGGGTAGCCAGAGCTTTGGAATGAAAAATTCCTCAACAACTTTTGGAAGTTGATTGGGGAAAAGATGGTAATAATAAATGTTTTTGATGACGGGTCTCCAACCACATCGCCCAAAAATCACTTAATAAGCCCCTATACCTTTAGTCGCCTCTTACGATCACCCACGGGTAGAAATGGGGTAGTGTTATTCTGAGGCCGACACTACACGGCAATAAGCCATAAATCCATTTAAATTAAAAGACAGTTAGAGTTAATAGAATAAGTTTAAAACGCATATCAATTCAGCGCGAACTCGGCCATCAGCGCATCACACAGCGCTCGGATGCATACAATGCGCTTATATTGAGCTAAATTTAAGCGCATTGCTTTTAAGGGTATGGAGCTTTTTTAAGAGACCCATCACCAACGATGCTTTATTTCTACCATCTTGTCCCCTATCAACTTCAAAATATCATCAGCCGATAGACGTCCTCTACTGGAAATAGATCTTTGGTTGGCCAAAGATCTCCGCAACGACTTTTCCTGGCTACCCTCATCCATCATTTCTCTCTGCAAAGCTATGATTGTAATGATAAGTTAAAATAAAAAACCTATCATTTGGTTAGGGTCGTAAAAATTTCTCAAATGGTGACAACTAAGGGTGCAAGAACCTTTTTTGTTACGTATAATAAAATATCTATGTGCTTATCTAAAGGACTGTAAAATCTAACTTCCTCTTCAAAAGATAATAACCGTAAATATATGCCCGTATATCGTCGAGTGTAAAATGATATTGGGAATTGTTCGAAGCAATTGAGCAACCGATCAATTGGAAATTCGCAGACACTTTTAATTAAAACTTGTTAAAATTGGACATAGGACATTAACTCTTATATTTATTGTCATTGAGTAGTGACCGGGTAGCGGTTCGGCCCAATTATCACAGGTTCTATTCCTTCTAGTATGCCGTGTAGTGCCGGCTTAGAATGTCGCTACCCCTTTCTACCCACGGGTGTCGTAAGAGGCGACTAAGGGTATTGGGGCTTTTTATTGGATTTTAGGGTGATGTGGTTGGAGACCCATCCATCATCAACAACCTTTATTTTACCATATTTTCCCCACGCAACTTCCAAAAGTGGCTGAGGAATTTCTGATTCCTTAGCTCTGGCTACCCCTTTTAGGGATTTATAGCCGTGAGTATATGTATGTATGTAAATGTATGTACATAATAATATTATAGGTGACTAATCTAATAAATTACAACATAATATCATACTAAAGGCAATTTTATACAATCTTTTATTTTTGATACGAGGGTACTCTGAGCACCAGGTGACAATGTCACGTGATGTTCGAAAGTATTAGTACTTCTGCCAACCTCTTCGGGGATATTCGGCGTGAACGTTTAAGTCATCATGAGTCTTTGAGTTTATTTCAATTCTTAATGAATCCCCCTCATGATATACCTCTGCTGATACCATTATGTAAACGAAGGTTTGCCAGGATCGTACAAAGTGGCGATCAATAGTCTCTGCCTACCCCAATGGGAAATAATGGCGTGAGTATATGTATGTATGTATGATACCATTTATCATGTCTCTGTATATCTCTTTCACCACAAAACCTTCGTCCATCTTCTCAAATATAAAAATTAAGTATTCATCCAACAGTCCTTAGAATTTCCTTCGCTCGTGACGTCACAATACAGTAATGTTATGAATACTAAACGTATGACGTCATAGAAGGCACTCGCATTATTCAGCGCGCATTGCATAATAGTCCTTACGCCTCATGACGTAAGAGTGAGAGTGGACCGAAATTCGTGTAGGCTTTCTGGAGGTGAACTTGTGATTCAGTGGTGTGTCGAAATAACTAGATAGCAAACTGACTAAGTTTTACTCGAGACATTAATTAATATGGGATAGGAAGGTATATTATACAGTCTATTGGTACAAAACGGCGATAGGCCTGCCCCCTATCACGTGAGTACAATGTCCAAGCAAAAACGTGAGCACTCCGAAAACCAGGTATACGATATCACGTAATTTTCAGAAGTATGAGTTTGCTGTGTATCGTCGGCTTAGAAGCTGTGTAGTGTCGGCTTAGAATAGCACTACCCCTTTTCTTCCGGTGGGTGTACGTAAGAGGCGACTAACGGTATTGGGGCTTTTAAGGGATTTTTGGGCGATGCGGTTGGAGACCCATCACCAACAACCTTTATTTCACCATCTTTTCCCCACGCAACTTCCAAAGGTGGCTGAGGAATGTCTCATTCCCTAGCTCTTGCTACCCCTTCAAGGGATTTATAGCCGTGAGTATATGTATGTATTTGTATGTATGTATGAGTACCTCTGCCAAACCCTTCGTGAACGTTTGAAACTTGAGGATAGGATGAGAGTTAGAGACTGATGATCGCTACTTTGTAGGATCCTAGATCACATCAACTTGCCGAGCTACGCTTACAAATTGTTTTTATAGGGACCCGAATGTAAATTTTTATGCATATAGTAAAATCCTGTGATTAATTCGCTTATATTGTCTTCACCTGTTGTACGTAACTCCGACTTCTTTAAAGTCGATTTCGACCCACTGATCGAAGATTGCTGTGTAGTATCGGCTTAAAGTACTACCCCATTACTTCCGGTGGGTGTACGTAAGAGGCGATTAACGGTATTGGCGATTCTGAGGGATTTTGGACGATGCGGTTGGAGACCCATCACCAACAACCTTTATTTTGCCATCTTTTCCCCACTTAACTTTCCAAAAGTGTCTGAAAAACTTCTAGTTCCTTAGCTCTGGCTACCCCTTCTAGGGATTTATAGCCGTGAGTATATGTATGTATGATCGAAGAATCAGCGACATAAGAATTTCAAAAGTTTATCTCATTATCCTGATTGACAGTCTTCTGTGCCATATTTTTCATCTATCGCGCAATCAATGCTTTTTCACAGTAATGCTATAACTTTTTGTTCATTTCTATTTTCAGCTTTCATATTATAAATAGACATATTCAATTTAATTTATTTTATATTATTTAGTATAGTAATAAAGCATTTTTTTGACAGATATTCACAATCAAACCTTCGATCTACTTTAAACTCCTCCTACCAAACGATAATTCATGTATACCACCAAAAAACTGGTACGACGAATTACCCCAGCACACTATACACTGGTGGCCCACTACCGATGGCCGATACACCTAAATATGGGGTGAAACCGCGAGCGGCAATGTAGGTCGCCGGTTATCGAGATTGTCGTTTTTCAATATGCAATTTTGCATCTGCGTTCTGTACTTGTTGCGTGCTGTGGGTTTGGCTGCCCTTTAGTAGGAATATTATTGGTTGGTCGCATATTTTGAAGGTATTATAATAAAGAAAGAAGAAAGAAAGAAAGACGTTTATTCGCCATGTGTGGCACGAAAAACATACAAACAAAAAGTAATAATATAAATAATAACTATTAAAATAACTTAAAATTAACACAATATTAAATATGAAAAAAAGATTTATAAACATTAATTGTAAACATAACATAACATAAACGTTCACGCCGTTTATCCCCGAAGGGGTTGGCAGAGGTACCAATACTCCTGAACTCACATGGCAAGCGCCATTGTGATTAATGTAATAATATAAAAATTTAATAGTAATAATTTATCATGGTTGTTAACGGTGAGGGAAAACATCGTGAGGAAACCCACATGACTGAGTTGTACTTAGTTATGTGACAGTGTATTCGTACAAAACGACCTGTCCCCTATCACGTGAGTACACTGTGCATGCAAAATGTGGGTACTCTGAACACCAGGTGACAAAGTCACGTGATGTTCAGAAGTATTAGTACCTCTGCCAACCCCTTCGGGGATATTCGGCGTGAACGTTTATATTTATTTATTATGTTTTATGTGATTTTTTAAAATTTTGTTTATATTCGTTCTTATATGTTTTCACAGTGTGTTATATTTTTTTTGTCACTTATGTAAATTGTGCCAAATAAATGTCTTCTACTTTTACTTTTACTTATACTGCTATGAGATGCATCGTTATGAAATTTCAAGTTTTGGAATAGATAACCTGAATTATATCATTACATTGCATTAGCATTGTAACTATTTAATAGGAAAAAAGCCTATCCTCACATTAGATTGCAATTTCAACAGAGATGAGCGAGCTTGATAGGTACTTAAGAACCAATTGAATAGCTTCCTTTCCTATACCTCAAACTTATACGTACAACTTAGCCATGTGAGTTTCCTCACGATGTTCTCCCTCAACGTAAACAATCATGATAAATTAACCGCACATATGACTAGAAAAGACAAATTGGTGTAGGGCCGACCCGGGTTTTGAACCCTCATCGCCTGCACGCTAAGCAATGTTTTACCCACTGAGCTATATACATATACTCACGACTGTAAATCCCTAGAAGGGGTAGCCAGAGCTAAGGAATTAGAAATTCCTCAGCCACTTTTGGAAAGTTCAGTGGGGAAAAGATGGTGAAAAAAGGTTGTTGGTGATGGGTCTCCAACCGCATCGCCCAAAAATCCCTTAAAAGCCCCAATACCGTTAGTCGCCTCTTACGTACACCCACCGGAAGAAATGGGGTAGTGCTATTCTAAGCCGATACTACACAGCAAATAAACATTCAATAGGATCTTCAAAACTGCTCATCGGAATCGTAGCTTCATATGGATACACTGTCACATGACTAAGCAGATACTTGTGAAGAGTCAATGCAAGTAAGTCAAGTGTTTACCGTGAAAGCCTTACACTTATTCGTAAAATAACAGAAAGGCCCTTATTCATTCATGTTAATTGAGTGAAAAGCAGGCTTTACAAAACTCCCGACTTCCTTAGAAAATATGAACCTACATCACAATACAGAAATGCTCAATATTATTTTACATGGTACTCCGCAAAAAAAGCTTATTATTGCTATATGCATGACAAATGTAGTATTAGGAATAGAATATTGGTCAAGTGCAAGTTAGGCAAGTTAGTTTGCTGTGTAGTGTCGGCTTAGAATAGCACTACCCCATTTCTTCCGGTGGGTGTACGTAAGAGGCGGTTTTGGGGCTTTTGAGGGATTTTTGGGCGGTGCGGTTGGAGACCCATCACCAACAACCTTTATTTCACCATCTTTTCCCCACCATCAAGTGTATAAACCGTCCCGTAAACACAAAAAAGTAGCATGTTCTTTGCTATTGTTTTTATTTTACCGTATATATTCTCTCTCTCTCTCTCTCTCTCTTCTCTCTCTCTCTCTCTCTCTCTCTCTCTCTCTCTCTCTCTCTCTCTCTTATATTCAACATACATACATACATGTACCCACGGCTATAAATCCCTTAACGGGGTAGCCAGAGCTTTGGAATGAGAAATTCCTCAGTCACTTTTGGAAGTTGATTGGGGAAAAGATGGTAATAATAAATGTTTTTGGTGACGGGTCTCCAACCACATTGCCCAAAAATCACTTAAAAAGTGAGCCTAAAACGATCACCCACGGGCAGAAATGGGGTAGTGTTATTCTAAGCCGACACTACAAGGCAAATATTATTATTATATTCAACTTGTAATTTAATCTGGGTTTTTGGACTAAAATTCTATTACCTCATAGCATCAACAAAGATGTATTCTTACTGAGCACCTACGGTCACCTACTGCCACGGCTAAAAATGTGATGTAGCCACAACACCCAAAAAATCACTTAAAAACCCAAATACCCTAAATCGCCTCTAATAACAAACACGGGAAGAAATGGGCTAGTGTTATTCTAACCCAGGTCTACATAGCTATATTATCACTCATATTACCTTTTCTCAAATATTCTGAGACATACAAACACTTTATTTTCTTTTCTGTATACGTAATTTTTAACACAGTTTTTCATACATTCCTCACAGTACCTCAAAAGTGATACTTAACAGTTTAATTGGCATTATGTGATATTAACTGGCACTATATGTCTTTTCGGTAATGTGGTAATGTGACATTTATGTATGTTATTGCTTGTCATGTGTTATTAAGGGACTTGTACCTACCTAGTTTGGGGTTCCTTGTGAGCCGTGAGAATTTCTCTGAGAGTTGATTTGATTAGTTCGAAGTGAGAAGAATAAAAGAGCATGTATGAGAAGAATAATGAATGTAAGGGAAGCAAGAGAGGATTGTCAAGATCGTAGTAAGTCGCGATCGATAGTCTCTGCCTACCCTAATGGGAATAGTGGGCGTGAGTATAAGTAAGTAAGTTGACTTAATGAAAAAAACATACAGCCTTATATATGAAGTAGTGTCGGCTTAGAATAGCACCAGCCCATTTTTTCCCGTGGGTGTTCGTGAGAGGCGGTTAAGGGTATGGGGTTTTTAAAGCGATTTTGGTATGGCGATCATCAGTCTCTGCCTACCCACTGGGAACTAAAAGCTTGAGTATATATGTATGTAGAATTAAAAAACCAGCGCGAAGTCGCGGTTAATTGCCAGTATAACAACAAAGTACAATTCAATTTTAAGTTCAAGGCAAAAAGTTCGAATGTGTACTCGTATGACGAAAGCTTTAATGAGTACCTTATTAACGAGGATTGTACTTAATATTGTGACATACTTGTGTTGCCATTTTAAAAAGCTCTTACCATTTTACCGAATTAACAA
This sequence comes from Bedellia somnulentella, assembly GCA_963576735.1. Classification (NCBI taxonomy): domain Eukaryota; kingdom Metazoa; phylum Arthropoda; class Insecta; order Lepidoptera; family Bedelliidae; genus Bedellia; species Bedellia somnulentella. Next base: position 12,545,383 of record OY755193.1, read on the forward strand.
AAGAGATATACATACATAAATATACTCACGGCTATATTTCCCTAGAAGGGGTAGCCAGAGCTAAGGAATTATAAATTCCTCAGCCACTTTTGGAAGTCGAGTTGGGAAAAGACTGTAAAAATAAAAGTTTTTAGTGATGGGTCTCCAACCGAATCGCCCAAAAATCCCTAAAAGCCCCAATACCGTTAGTCGCCTCTTACGTACACCCACCGGAAGAAATGGGGTAGTGCTATTCTAAGCCGGCACTACACAGCAAAAGAAGAACAAAAGAGATATAGATAAAGCTATTGATTCAAATAACATAACATAAACGTTCACGCCGTTTATCCCCGAAGGGGTTGGCAGAGGTACCAATACTTCTGAACTCACATGGTAGCGCCATCTAGTGTCCAGAAAAGGTACCCACGTTTTGCTTGGACAGTGTACTCACGTGATAGGGGGCAGGCCTATCGCTGTTTTGTACGAATAAACTGTCACATGACTAAGTACAACAACTTATGTGGGTTTCCTCACGATGTTTTCCCTCACCGTTAACAACCATGATAAATTAACCACACACATTAGAAAAGACAAATTGGTGTAGGCCCTGACTCAGGATTGGAACTCACGCCCTTCTGTTTTCGGGCGGGTGTTCTACCCATTGGACTATCATGTCGTTGATTCAAATAACTCATTGATTATTATTTTTAGTTAAGGGTGGGATTAGTTCTAACAATTGGTAATGATGTTTTTTTAATCACATTGTTTAGCAATAGCTCAACAAACAGATGGAAAAATATAGTTAATACAGTTATATCTCTTAGTAATGAGAAAAGTGATTTTTAAGTGTTATTTATTTAAGCTTGGATAGGGTACTTCCGGAAAACGTTAATTAAGTAATTTTTTAGCGCAATACACACTAAGCGCGCCAGGCCGCCGACATATGTCGGCGAACTTTTGTCGGTGTTCTAGTTTTTATACATAGGTTAGACAAAGTTCTTTCAACACAGGCCGCCGGATTGTGTCGCCGGGCATCATCGGCGGCCCGGCGGGCTCAGAGTGTTTTGCACTTTAATGCAACATATAGGTTAGAAAATCATAGACCATAAAAAAATAGACAGGTCACACAAAAAAACCTGTAAAATCAACACGAAAACGAACGCGCATTCTCAATAGCCCACCACCACGAACCTGTCTGTTGTACATAGAATGCCCAACAAGTTGTACCTTTGAACTTGGTCAAGTTCTCCTCGTAAACCTGGTCGTGGCTCTCGTTCAGGTTCTCCCTTCGGTGCCTCTTCTTATGAGGCCCATATCCGTTTACGCCATCTTGGATCACCTCCTCAGGATCAAATCCCAAACGCTCTTTGTAGTACGCTTGCGTCGACATTGTTTTGCACTTTGAACACTATCACCATTCCATAGTTTGTTAACTCTATGGTATTTTTTGACACTTTGATTTTTTTAGCACACCATGGTCATAGATTAAGTAGTAATAGAAGCACAACCGTTATATAGAATATGGCAATAAGAATTGAGTTTCGTTTCGAGACATCAGTTTGTATTCGTATTAAGTTTAAACGACATTTGTCTAAATAAAAATGTCGCAAACAACCTGTCGGACAAAAGAATATATCAGTTTTATTGTTTCGTCGGCTAATTTGAATTTTGCGTAAAATTTTATGAGTGTCGTTAAATTGGACCACTTGTTGACACGAAATTTATTGATCAAAATATGTTAATAAGATTTGGTAGCTCAGTAATAAAGACATCAGTCAAAATGCTTGAGCAAAAAGGCCTTGACATTCTACCCGTAGCAACTAACCCGTATAAAAATTAGGGAAGTAAAGACCGAGGGTAGCTCGGTCCGAAACAAGATATAGGAACTGGATTTTGATTCCAGAAAAAAATATTACCACTAGACTGCTTTTATTGTGCCATCTTTAAAAAGTATTAAAACAATTATGGTTGGGAGGAGATATAGTTATAAGTTTAATACTTCCACAAGAATAAAGTAATTTAAATGTAGATCAAATGGTTTTGTCACTAGTAATCCAATTCAACAACACAAATAATATTCGATCGTCACGAGGTTTTATATTGTACTGACACTAGCTTAACCGTTGGCAAACGTTGTTTTGCCATCTTAATATTTTCTAGAAAATTTCTAGTAAATAAAAATAAAATATCGGGGTGGATAACCCTTATCTCTTAGAAGTATAAAAAATAGTTATAAACCTATTCTCAGATGTTTATATATTAGATGGAACTGATGGTATATTTTAGAGTCAATGATTTCACGTCAACGAACGAAAACTTATTTTTTTTGGTATTTTCTCAAATTATATATCATCAGGTATAGTGCCGGCTAAGAATGTCGCTACCCCTTTCTACCCACGAGTGTCGTAAGAGGCGACTAAGGGTATTGGGGCTTTTTATTGGATTTTTGGGCGATGCGGTTGGAGACCCATCACCAAAAACCTTTATTTTACGATCTTTTCCCCAGTCAACTTCAATATTTATAAGAGACTGGAGGCCTAGAACGAGCGTTATTTTACTCTGTCGGTTACAATGAGATAAAAGTATACGATACTATGTAAGTGCGAAAGAGATGGCTGTTTTTATCACTCGTGGTCTAGTAAAAAGGTCGCTCGTGCTAAACATGCTACGGTTTTTAACCCCTTTATAAGGCAGAGGTATGATCAAAAATTTATTTTATTTCACTTTTATTTGAAGGTTGAAATTATGCATACATACATACATACATATACTCACGGCTATAAATCGCTTTAAGGGGTAGCCAGAGCTAGGGAATGAGACATTCCTCAGCCACCTTTGGGAATTTGCGTGGGGAAAATATGGTAAAATAAAGGTTGTTGGTGATGGGTCTCCAACCGCATCGCCCAAAATCCCTTAAAAGCCCCAATACCGTTAGTCGCCTCTTACGTACACCCACCGGAAGAAATGGGGTAGTGCTATTCTAAGCCGACACTACACAGCATACGAAAATATGGTGAAAATAAGGTTGAAAATATGGTGGTCAATATATGCCCAGAGCTTTATAAAGGGTTTAATGATTGGCGGGTAAAAATATCCTTTTTAACTTTGAAAAGCGGCTACTAAATCTACAACACAGAAGCCGTGGTCCCGTTTCCTAATATTTAATGAATGTTAAATCGCGCAATCGATTGCCAAAGAAATATATTAACCTAATACATTTAAGACCCACTTAACATACTAATATAACTGGTTCATCCATAAAAAAACTGAATTATCTGTTGTCATACACGACATTAGGCTTAATGGATATTATGCAATAGTTTAGGGAAAATAAATTTAGCAATTATACATCTTAATTTGAATAATTTCAAATATCAATAAAAAAATCATATAAATTGAACAAACTTGTAAAATTTAACATTATTAAGCTGTGTAGTGTCGGCTTAGAATAGCACTACCCCAATTCTTCCGGTGGGTGTACGTAAGAGGCGACTAACGGTATTGGGGCTTTTAAGGGATTTTTGGGCGATGCGGTTGGAGACCCATCACCAACAACCTTTATTTTTACCATCTTTTTCCCATTCACATTTCCAAAAGTGGCTGAGGAATTTCTAATTCCCTAGCTCTGGCTACCCCTTCTAGCGATTCACAGCCGTGAGTATATGTATGTATGTATGTATTAAGCTAAATATTTAATTTCATACTATTCACTGCATAAATACATACTGTACAATTTAACTGGAGCGCCGTTTGATTTTATTTAAAAAAAGGGACATATTCCATTTTACTTCTAAACCAATAACAAGAGCATACAAATTCAGGCGCATTAATAAAAATCTTATAGAGCCAAAGTTCGGGAAACTGAGATCTCAGCCGCATTGGCTGTAGAAAACGGAAAATTTGTAGCAAATTCATCTTTAGGTTGTTCAACAAATCCAATTTCAACACCTAACGGTCACTTTAATGTCCTAAACACCGTAATCAAATCAATCACTAAAGAATATTTAAAAAATGCGAGTCAGATGTTAAGTACATATTATTTTTCTCCTACTCCATTGTACGATACCCTCAGACTGTTACGAAAGAGAATAGCACCACTTTTCTGACAATACACTCTACAAAGGATTTACATTTACAGTAACATTTTAAATTAACGTCTTTAAGTTCGATATTATGAAACAGAGAATAAAATAAACAGCAAAAAACTGAATAAAATGCAAATGAAGAGACCCAAATAAAGTATTATTAAACAATCCTGTTCACCTTATCAATGCAACGAAAATAAGAGTTGATATCTTTGAGAAACCTGTATTTACTTAGATAAACGCCGCTCCGTGCGTAACTGCCAATAAAGCGCTTGACAAGTTACTTACATACATATACTCACAGCCATATATCCCGAAAAGGGGTAGCTCTGGCTACGCTTCAGAGCTAGATACTCCTTAACCACATTTGGAAGTTGATAAAGGACAGGAGGGTAGAAATATAGTTTCATTGGTGATGGGTCTCCAACCGCATCGCCTAAAAACCACTTAAAAAGCCCCGTACCTATAGTCGCCTCTTACGACACCCGTGGGTAGAAAGGGGTTGTGACATTCTAAGCCGGCACTACACGACAAGTGACTTTCAGCGCATTTAAACAATATCATAATCACGTGACCATTAAAACTTACTTTTGAAGAATATTTCTTAAAATAAGATAATATTTAAAAATATCAACAAAAATTAAACTAAGAATCAAAGACTACAGTTAATAAGCTAAGACACTGTTATTTAGCGCCTTTCAAAAGATTGGCAGCGCGTTTTTGCTGCATTGTGGCAGATTGTCCATGTGTTGCATTAGCGACCTTGAGATTTGTACTTAGATCTAAAAAATAATAATTAATATCGTATAGCAGACAAATAATACCGCTCAGTTTTTATTAATTTAAGATATATTTATTGAAATATATAATACTTGTTTATTAAAGTTTCAGTTTTTTATTTAAAACAGACTATTTAATATGTAAATTATTTTGTGACTATGTGGCTAAAAACCGTCTGTGTATCTTCCAACCTATCCGAATTATTTTAAATATATTTTAAATATATTAAAATTTAATAAACATTTTTTTATATCACTGTTCGAAGTCTCTCAAGATTTTTTAAAATAAATGATAGTTTATGATAATATCGTTGATTTAGAATCCTTAACTACAATTTTTAGCTTAAAGTACTTGATCTATGATCCAACCATCATTAACTTGAAACAGCAGAAAATTCAAAACAATCAAACATAAAAACACAAGAGAGTAAAATAAAGAAAATCCTAACAATCAATTTAACATAGTGTTCCAGAAGAATAAGTTTTTGTTTTGAACCAAGACTACGACTGAAGATCTCATTCACACCCAACAGTCTTACATCACGACTTTTCAAGACACTAGCTATCATTTTTGCCGAATCGCTCCATGAGTTAAATACATATATATACTCACGGCTATAAATCCCTAAAAGGGTTAATCGGACCTTCAGAGCCTGAAACTCCTGAGCCACATTTGGAAGTTAATAGGGGAGAAGATAGTAGAAATAAAGTATCGTTGGTGATGGGTCTCTAACCGCATCGTCCAAAAACGTCCTTGGGTAGAAAGGGGTAGTGACATTCTAAGCCGACACTTCACAGCAGAATAATCAAGTTAAGTTATTGACAATCTATTAAACATGACTTTCAAAAGAATTCCTTTAAACGTTCAACATAACGAGTCACACTTGTTACATATTTCACATAACACTCATCGATTGACTCAACTTTGTTTAATTATTTAATACCAATTAATAAACTTCCTCTGTACATTATTACTTTATTACACAATATAATTTTTCTTGTGCGTGAGTCATTCTCAGCTTGGGAACAAATTTATCGCATATTTCATTCGCTAAGTACTATATGATGGACACTCAATACATTTTGGTAGTTCTTGACAAGATATGTATTGTTAGATGTAAATTGAAATGGAAATGTAATTTATAATGGTTGTTAACGGTGAGGGAAAACATCGTGAGGAAACCCATATGGCTGAGTTGTACTTAATCAGGTGACAGTGTATTCGTACAAAACGGCGATAGGCCTGCCCCCTATCACGTTAGTACACTGTCCATGCAAAATGTGGGTATTCTGAACACCAGGTAACAAAGTCACGTGATGTTCGGAAGCATTAGTACCTCTTCGAACCCCTTCGGGGATATTCGGCGTGAATGTTTATGTTACGTTATGTAAATTGCCTTGTCCAATAATTTATTTTAAAAGCAAGGTTACTTTTCACGACGAATCTTTAATCTACTGAAATTAAATCTCAAGCTTCCAAGTTATAGACAAAAAACTAAGAGACCATATTGGAAAATATTCATTATTTTATTATTTATAGCGATAAAATAAAATATTGTGACCTTCACAATAAAAGTGACATATCGAGAAGCAATCGTTTCTTCATAACTGGAACGCGCCGGCGGGCTCAGGCGCATTCAGTCAGGCAGGGGCTTCGAATTTGCATCATGACCTTGGCACCGTTGACCGTATCAGTTTAAAAAAAAAGTATATTTTTAATTAATTGTTCTCCTTGTAAGGTAAAAAGGGATCTACAGATTTTTGGTCGTTTTTGAGTTCTGATATTAAAAGTAAAAAAAGGTTTGATTGACATTAATAAACATAACACTAAGTTTGTTAAATAAATCAAGTAATTTGCCAAATTTACATACACATGGTAAGTAAAAAGTAAAAGTAAAAAGTATATTTATTAAAGAATTACAGCTTTCACAAATTTCCAGGGGTTCCCAAACTAGGCTTAGCCTGTACCTTGGGAAACCAATTTAATTATATAATATAATGGAATAGGCGCTTTAATCGAAGTATTACATGTTACATCAAAAAAAAGTATGTAATAAAATTAAAAGAATGAAAAAGAAAAAAATAATAATTAAAAGACACGAACAACACAAAACAAAATGATGGACATAAACAAAGCAAAATGGAGGAGAGTTCCATAATGATAATATAATAGATCTATACATTACACGGTCACGGCTATAAATCCCAAGAAAGGGGTACTAGGAGCTTTAGAAGATTAAAAAATATATAATATAAGGGTATAGGTCAGTGGCTCACCATACAATCACACCTTTATGAATTGAATACCTGACAAAACTCGTAAAAGTACTCAAATATCCAAACATACCAGTTTCAAAAAGCTAGTCCAAAAAAGATAATAGTATTTAATTGCGGCGGAATCCTTGACAAACGACATCAAGTAGGGGACTTACAAGTCGTAAGGTCGCCAAACAATTTTGTTGTAACACAAAGAAAATATCAAGACGTGGGAAACGCATTGCATTATAATTGTATCACTGTACCCCCTCTTGCATTAGTTAGTTTTTGCGATTATTATTTTTGCAACAGCTGTGGTTTGGTTGTCATGAGTTGAAAATTACAAATTTATACATATGCTCTCAGCAAAAACCTTAGAGAGGGGAGGCAGAGCTTTAGAAATCGAAATACCTCAGATTTTTGGAAATTGAGAAAGAGTTAGGGAAAACATGTTGGTATAAATGATGGTCGGTGATGGATCTCTGACCACATCGCCCAGCAATCTCTTAAAAGCTCCCAAATCATAAATTGTTTCGAGCAGAAGTGTTTCGTGAAGAAGTTCGGGTTCCGTAATAATTTTCATCAAGAACCAAACAGAAACGAAGCTATTTAACAACAAAGTAGACAATCACATTTTGCCACTATTGATGCTTATCCTACAACCTCTAGTCGCCAAGTCCAATGTCACCACAAGTACACACACAAGACAATGAGTCACACAGACATACTTCCCATTTAGCGGAATCCCACGGATAGCGTAATTGTCTCGGAATCGCGGGTAGTCGAACAAAATGGCGGAATTGAGGACAAATCAATAGAACATGTCCGTTTAACTCGGTTTATCATTAATAGTGTTGAGAGGGCCGAAGTTTTTAACGCAATTTATGGCTTTGTTTTTTAATAGCAGACTCATATGTTTGCTTTAGTTAATTAAAAATAATGATTGTAATGATCATCTTAAATTGGGATAAGCTCAAACCTATCAGTGGTAGGTAACATAATGAGCTGTGTACGAGAGACAATTTGATAATTGATCTATGAAAGTTAAGCTCTGTTTAACTCAGCTTAGTTATGCCATTATTTCACTTATTTTAATTTTCTACAGTTTTAAACATATATGGGTATAGGTTATTCTAGTCTAAGTATTATTTATTCCGGTATAGATATACTGGTGTTCACAACAGATGTTGTTCATCCTCAATAAATAATCACATAATGATACACTTCAAAACATGAATTGGCGCGCGTCTTACTACTTATCATTCTCAGGCCACGCGCGATCATTCATTATTTCCGCCAATCGCATTTCACAGTCGACCGCGAGCACGCGAGTCGCATTCGATCGATCGAATCGAATGTATCGGGGTGGCTCACGTGAGTCTCTAGGATAATACCGTTATACGTAAACCGGTATGCGAGCAGCAAGATGCTTTGCATGTACTGAGCTGAGACAGAAACGATGGAGTCTTAAGTGGGCTGGCTGGCTTCCAGGCTGGTCTCAAAGAATGTGTTTATCAAAGGCTACATAGCTTAAGACGGCTAGGTGAAGAAATTATTTAACGATATAAAAAGAAAAGAAAAAAGAAAAGATATCATTTATTCATTGCCTCAGGGAACAATAAGACATTACATTTTTGACAAAAACACACACAATTTTAACAAAGAACAAAACAAAAAAACAAAAAATATATTAATAAAACATTTAGGGACATACACAATTAAAGTCCCCTCAAAGGCAAAGAAAAGGTTGCTGACTCAGCATTTATTAAAGGCATAGCCTTTAAAACTGTTTTCAGTCAGAACCGATTGTGTCACGTCACGGACCCGAACAAAAGTATATCTATAAATCATAATACTACATACTAATAATATACAGATCTTACATATAATCTTACGACTTTGTCTATTTTGCTGTCACAAAATATATCAATTTCTAATAACACAAAACTATATCTTACTGCGCACGGGTGCCAGAAGACTTATTGAGCAAGTAGATTAAAATGCCTCCTTTTCGAAAGCAGACCAGTATTAAATTTAGGAAGAAAGAAAGAATAATAATTTATTTGGCAAATAATAATACAGCAATTTAAAAACAAGAGAAAAGAATTTCTTGATTTTCAGGTGTAAAAATCTAGGGTCATATATACATTTACTTAATTTTTTGTTGTATGCCTAATATCGACCATCTTCCTCTATCCATACCCTTCCAAAGAGCCACCTCAAAGATAAAACATGCAGAACGAGAAAACGACACTGAGATTCCTTAGCTCATAATTCACACAATAATGTAGCTACTTCGCGAAACAATCATACATCCAGTACCCAGCACACCTTTCACCATCAACCGTGGCGACCGTTCCCAATATTTCCATATCCATTGCTGGCTCCATACCTCGCGGCTATGAAAGTTGCGTATTAACCGCGTAACGGTTGACGAACAATAGGAAACGGTCGTCGATAATTAAGCTGACATCTCATTAAGTTTAGCAATTACTATTCGGATGCATTTGTTGGGATTCTAATTCTACGGCGGAAGCCTAAAAAGATATTTGAATTTGGTTACAACGGTTTTGGGTTGATAATAATTTGTCTTGAAAAAGACTATACGGATTTAATGAAATGATATTACGAATACAGATATATACTAGTAGTATGTTAACGCTTTATTACTTCAAGGGGTAATTGATTTTCCAAATACTACGTGTTCTGTTTGAAGCAGCCACAACACAGATTATGTTATTTCTTCCTACCATTTATATAAGAGCGGATATGAACCAATTTTGCCTACATTTCGTATTTCATACTGCCACTGAACAACGAAGATTACTATTTATTTTACTCATACACAAAGAACTACATCTAAGGTCAATAATTCAGTATAATATCATTTGTTATCTTAGCACATACACAGGCTTGAAGATGAGCGTATATATTGTAGAATCAGGTACATGTAGCTCACAATAGTTCGGTAAAATATTATTTGTTACCTTCGCCGAAACAAAGGCTAATAGACAAGCATAAATAAAGAGAAATCACGAGAACTAGCACTAGCGTTATTTTATTGTCGCGATATCGGTTAAAATGAGATGACAGTATGCGCTACTAAGTAAGTGCGAAAGAGATGGCTGCTTTATACCACGCGTTATCTAGTTAAAAAGCGGCTAGTGCTAACTGGACAGGTAATAAGGCAACAGATGAATAGTTTATGTCGCTATCAGAACTGATATTGTTATCTTCAATCACTCTTGTGGATTCATTCACCTTTACATCATGGTAAACATTTCCAGCACTAATTCTTTCATCATCATCTAAATCAAAATAAATTCGGATTAATTTTTTGCTGTGTCGGCTTAGAATACTACCCCATTTCTTCCGGTGGGTGTACGTAAGAGGCGACTAACGGTATTGGGGCTTATAAGGGATTTTTGGGCGATGCGGTTGGAGACCCATCACAAACAACCTTTATTTTTACAATCTTTTCCCCACTCACATTTCCAAAAGTGGCTGAGAAAATTCTAATTCCTTAGCTCTGGTTTCTCCTTCTAGGGATTCATAGCCGTGAGTATATGTATATATGTATTAAATGTTTATTACTTTTTTAGAGAAAATGCTTACTATGTGGAAATTGAAACAACGTAGCTAAAAGTTGAGTACACTGTCCATACAAAACGTGGGTACTCTGAACACCAGTTGACAAAGTCACGTGATGTTCAGAAGTATTAGTACCTCTGCCAACCCCTTCGGGGATATTCGGCGTGAACGTTTATGTTATGTTATGTTATATGTAGCTAAAAGGGACGCCAGTGTTTTGCCATCATCTGTGCTATATTCACTCACATTTATCCGAATATAATCTGCCATCCTTTCCCACGATTAAAGCGTGAAGCTGTGATTGCCTTTATAGATTCTCTCCCGATATCATTGATACGTCTTTATTGCCGGTGGATTTTGAACTGATAATAACCGATAATAAAACTCGGACCAAATGTAAATAGGTTTATCTTATCACCAGATTGCCTTATCAATAACTATATTTGTATACACTGAAGGTACTATATCCTGAATTTAAGAGTTTACTTTCTTAACGTACATTACCCTATAGTTCAAATTAGGAAAGCCCCCAGTCTCTTTCCGTTAGTGGCCTATTAGGCGACTAAAAGTGCTTAATTATTATTAATAGTGAATTTGTTGAATGAACACATCACGCATTCCTTTATTTTATTTTTATATTTTTTTTTTGTATCGGATTATAGTAATTGCACGGTTTCAGAATTCACAGCTATAAATCCCTGGAAGGGGTAGCTAAAACTTCGAAATAAAGTAATTCCTCGGGCAATTTTGGAAGTTGAGTAGGGAAAAGACTGTAATGTAAATGTTTTTGGTGATGGGTCTCCAACCGCAAAAGTCGCCCAGAAGTCACTTTAACACCCTTAAACGCCTCTTACGAATACCCACGGTAAGAAATGGGGTAGTGTTATTTAAGAAATCAGTAAATAAGCAGCAAAAAAATACCCTATTTCTCTTTATTTATTATTAAATATGCTGTGTAGTGTCGGTTTAGAATAGCACTACCCCATTTCTTCCGGCGGGTGTACGTAAGAGGCGACTAACGGTATTGGGGCTTTTAAGGGATTTTTGGGCGATGCGGACACCCATCACCAACAACCTTTATTTTTACCATCTTTTCCCCACTATCATTTCCAAAACTGGCTGAGGTATTTCTAATTCCTTAGCTCTGGCTACCCCTTCTAGGGATTACAGCCGTAAGTATATGTATGTATGTATGTAATTCCATGAACTTTCCACCATACACGACAAATCCAAGGTCATTCAAACTCATCAAAACCATCTCAAGCTTGACAAACCGATTACAATTTCATAAATATCCATAATAGAATACCGGTTCCAATACGCAGCTACATAACCTTTGACATTCAACAAGGTTGGTAGAAAACACCAGTCATATGTAGACATCGCCAAGTTACAAACATACATACATATTCTTCATATACTCACGCTATTGTTTCCCATTGAGTTTAGGCAGAGACTATCGATTGCCACATTTACATTCATCAACATCTCATGCAACTCTTTTATTCCTCAGATTACAGACGTCAACCTATTTGAGCATATTAACTATTTGATTTATAAATACATAAATTTACTCACGGCAATAAAATGGGGTGCGCAAGTGCTTCAGCACAGAATCAAAAATTCTAAAACCTCTTTGGGAAGTTAAGCAAAGGTTTTTGGTGATGGCTTTCCAAGCGCATCACCCAAAAACCCACTTTAAAAAGCTTCATACCCTTAGTCGCCTCTTACGACACCAGTAGGTAGAGTGGCGTAGTGACAATCTGAACCGACACTACACAGCTGAATTTAAACGAGTGTTCCATAACCAATTCGTTTTGCTATAACCGATTGATTTGTACTAGGCATTGTGCTATCAATCATTCTTACATGCCGTAATCTTGCTAGGTCAAGAACCCAACCTTGAATGCAGGACGTATACATTCAAAGCCTGTATCAAAATTGCATCTCTGTATTTTACTGACTTTAGTGGACTCGATTTTCTGTGGTGTATTTATTAGCTGTGTAGTGTCGGCTTAGAATAGCACTATCCCCTGTCTTCCGGTGGGTGTACGTAAGAGGCGACTAACGGTATTGGGGCTTTTTAAGGGATTTTTTGGCGATGGGTCTCCCATCACCAACAACCTTTACTTTACCATCCTTTCCCCACTCAATTTTCCAAATGTGGCTGAGGAATTTCTAATTCCTTAGCTCTGGCTACCCCTTCTAGGGAAATACAGCCGTGAGTATATGTATGTGTATGTATGTATGTCAGTACCTATTGACGGTTCTTATAAATACATTGTTATACGACTAAGTATTACTGTGTATAAACGTAAAGTCAACGTAAAGTCTCTTCACGTTGTTTTCCTCATCGTTTACAGTTTCATAACATAACATAACATAAACGTTCACGCCGAATATCCCCGAAGGGGTTGGCAGAGGTACTAATACTTCTGAACATCTTGTGACTTTGTCACATGGTGTTCAGAGTACCCACGTTTTGCATGGACAGTGTACTCACCTGATAGGGGCAGGCCTATCGCCGTGATAGGGGGCAGGCCTATCGCCGGCAGGTCTATTTATTCTAAAAATATAATCATTTTTGGATTCGAAATGATTTCAGGCGATTTACTTTCCACGATGGTTATTTTTATTTATATAAAATAATTTAAGTTTTTAATTTAATAGTATTTTCATTGCTAGTGAAAGTTATTTTAAGGAATGCGACAGCGTATCTTTACGCCACGGCACAGATCGTAGTTTGCCCTTCTAAGATGTTGATATTTAAACCATATTAGTTTTTGGGACACTAAAGACTAAATATACCAAAAACTATAAGCTGACATACCTTCTGAGTCAAGGTTATTAATGTTAATATCAAGGCTAGTTAGATATTTGATTCTTATTGACATCATTTTTAATTGAGATCGGATGACCTTTTTTTTTTGGTGTAACACAAGGAGGCATATCAGGACCATTTTTTAAGCTTAACTTAGAGCTTATTTACATTTTCATCTCAAAACTCTTTGCTTATTTTGATTCTGTTTACAAGCAAAACTTTACAATTAAGAAAGAAAGAATATGCTCTGTACTATCCTTATTCAAAATTTAATTTAATATGTACTTTATACATCCAATATTTTACCATTCACCAACTTTCAATAAAGCTGTAAATAAAAATAGACACTTTTCAATTATTGGAAAATGAATGAGATTGATTAAATATAGCAATAACTTTGATTAGATCCAATAGTAATATAACTTTATTTGAATCTAATCAATTGTACGCGGTGATTTGTGTCAAACGCTCGATCAACATCTAAATTCTGCTATAAAATTTCGATACCGTTTTTAACCGTAAATAGTTAAAGATTTATATACACACATATTCTCTCACCGTTAGTTCCCTTTGGGGTAGGCAAAGACTATCGATCGCCACTTTGTACGATCCTGGAAAACCTCTCTAGCTTCGGTCATATCCATCAATCTTTTCATACATGCTCTTTTGCTCTTCATTCTTCGGACACCCGCCTTTTTGAGCAAATTTTCTATTTGATCCAAATGTGTTTATAGATTTGTAACACTTACTTAAAACTGTGTATACACAGGGTCAATCATCACGAAAATACACCTGATCTCATGTTTAGATTTCGAATCTCGTCGAGTTAGCACACCGGTTATGACTTGGTCATGACGTGATCCAATGATTCAGTATGACATTGAATTAATATTACCTTTCCTGGCCGATCCGACCATCGACTGTTAACAATTCTGTAATTATTGCTCGACGAGCAACGAAATTGGTATTTCGAATCATCAAATTGCGAAACAGCGTCTATTTTCTTAACGCAATTGTGGTTGCATCTTTATTGTGTGTAACATTGTTTAAGATAACGAAGATGTTTTGAAAACAAAGAGAAAAATACAAAGTTTTCCGACATCGAAATTACAACATAGAAATAAAAAATTTGGTCAACACAGATATAAAATTGGAACACACCTACAGAGGCATCATTAATTATCTTCGCTGATCAAATTTTTCGATATCTATCAATCAAAACGTTGATTAGATTGCAATGCACCTATCTCCAATTATTCAAGTTTGACTGATAGCCTTGATCAAAATTAGTCGTCACATCCTCTGAGACTTTCATGTCTTATCAAATTTCGGTATTTTTTGCAATGAGGAATCATCATAAATGGATTATTCATATAATCAATTATTAGTTAGATGCGGAGTAAATAAGTAGTATAGCGAAGTTAATTAGATATGCAGAAAATATATATTCCTTTCTCTTCTTCATTTATTATATTATTGGTCATAAACGAGTTTTTTTTGCTAGAAGCTAATTCAAAATAAAATCAAAGTGTCACTAAATAGAGACATCAGACTCCTGAATAACCATGATGATTATGATTAATGTAGTGTCTTAATATTCAAATAGTATTCTTTCAACACTTCCAATAAAGAGTTGATTAGTCGCTTTGTAATTGTGATGTCTGCACCAATTACTTGATGACAATTCACTTTTGCTAAACTATGATTCATTAGATTCGTCAAGCCTACTTTTAGATCATTCTTTGACTCTAGTGAAATATCAAGTTATCATTACAAAATATACAGATTTTATCGAATTTATAAAAAAAACTGTTGACGTCATTAATATTATTGAAGTTTTCGTTCCCACAAAAAACGTCAAGATGAATTTGAAAAATACATGAAATTTTATGTAGAAATTCTGTTAGACCAGCGTTGAACTCTTTTCTATCAAACGGACAAGCTTAACCTATTTACCGTCAAACCACTAACCCACTAAGTTTAGAGGTAATTATGGACAAATCCGGATTAAAATACCCCTTAATAACGTTCAGGTAGAAATCACACCTCAATCAATATTAAAAGATCCTTGTCACGATGCTTCTAATGATTCAACGATAATTACCTACAGCATCGACTATACAAACTGCATCAAAACAGCAACCTATCATATAATTGTAACCATTATTTTTAAACTCCGTCACAATAACACTGCAAAACCTGAGGCATACAAAATCTTATCAACTTCCTAACACCACCAACTTGACATAAAACTTTTGAAATTCCACCAAGTTATAACTATGAGAAATCCAGATTCTCTTGCTACAAAACCTCGTGACGATCGAATTAGAGACGAAACACAGATAATTTCACTTATGAAAGAATCACATACGTTTTTTATTGTGGATTAAACGAATATTTGAGATAGCACAAAATGGCGGAGAGTTTGCGCGCGCTCCCGCCTGTTTGCCGCTCGTCGGCTGACTGACGTCGCGCGCGTTCTCAGCGTAACTGTCAAACGGGTCGGCAGCCATGTTTGTGTGCGTACATATTTGCACGTGTGTTGCGCGGGAGATTGTTTTTTTAAGTCTTTGTTGAATGAAGGCAACGCGATGACCCACTGTGAGCCAAGATAGTTATCGTTCAGGCTTAGGCGGCCGGTGTACCCATTGTTCGGTACCAAGAAGTAGTCTGGTTACAATTTGATATAGAATGTATCAGCTTCGTTACCGGCTGAGAAACACCAGTGAAGTTGAATCAGATTTAGATCAGCAATATAGTTTTAATGCTGCTGCTTCGCCTAATGTGATGTGACAGAGATGTACAGTAATGAATTGGATGTGAAAGTAATTCATATAGTTTTTTTTACATCATTCATGACATGCTATTAAAAATCTATATGAATGATTTAGATGGAGCTATGGGCGTATAAAAAAAGAAGTGCCTAAATAAGTAACATAGCGGTTAAAGCAACTTGCAGTACGAGTATTGTCCTTGAATTAGGAAGGTTTTAGTTCGAATTCAAAGTCGGCCTTCACCTCTGTATCTTCGAAATGAAACAACATATTTATAGTCCGTTTATTAAGGTTATAGCTCTGCTGTAGTTTGGGAAATGCATGCTGCGGAGACTGAAAATGTGCTGGCTTTTCTGTTCCTTGCAAATGTTATGAGATGAGAATGAAGTTAGAAGTTTTCGATAGATGGATATTTTAAGTAACTCAACCTCTCAAGCAAGTATGTTCCTTTGAGAAACAAATCTCATAAGAAAATCCTTATGTTTATTCAGAATACGTGCATCCGATAAAAACCAAATTGTTCTAATATTCGAAGATTGTATCGTTGTTGTTCAAACTGAATAAGAGGTAAGTAAACACTGGAATATATCTCAGACTACCCATTCGGACCATGTACAGTCCACTAGTATTCTACATAACGTAAAGTAAGCAGACGCTAATATAACGATAGAAACTAAAACTACTTACCGAAACAATTTCCAAGAATAGCACTAGGCGTCTTGCCTACCCGTCTACAAAATATGGGCGTAACTAATCCATAAATAACAAGTGTCATACACAACGGTGCAGTTATCACACAACACCATCTTTGGTCACACCCATCTTCTAAAGGCAATTAACTTTGAGGCGTCCTCTGCCTCCGCCATTCATTGTGAGGGACAAGAAAATGTTATTAGTTTCTTACACTCAGTGTGAATATGAATGCCATTGTTTTAGGTTGCGGTCAAATAGTTCATTAGCACAAGTACACGACTATATTAACGAATAATTTAAATCTTTTTGTTCATGAAAACCTCATGTGGGGATTATTACTAATAAATAAAGAATAAATAAAGGAAAGAAAAATTTCGACACAGGCGGGAATCGAACCCGCGACCCCGGGTATACACCCCGACGCTCTGCCAATTGAGCCACCGTGTCAATGGCTGCCAGCGCGAAATTCTTCTATCCTTTATTTCTTTTACACGTTTAAGTAGTAGTGTTTGCGTTTCCTACCTCCGAATTTTTACTAATAAGGAAGCGTCGAAGAGCGTCGAGGCGAATACCCGAGGTCGCGGGTTCGATTCCCGCCAGTGTCGAATTTTTTCTTTCCTTTATTTATTCTTTATTTATATTAACGAATGTATGAGAAAAGTGAATCGGCTTAGAATGTCAGTACCCCTTTCTACCCTCGGGTGTCGTAAGTGGCGACTAGGGTTATGTATGGGGCTTTTTTAAGTCGTTTTTGGGCGATCCGGTTAGAGACCCGTCACCAACGATGCTTTCTTTCAACCATCTTATATCCCCTAAAAAAATCCAAATGTGGCTGAGGAGTTTCTAGCACTAGCTCTGACTTCTTTTTGTGATTTATGGCCGTCAGTCGTATGTCTATATATTAAAAAACCATTACATGAATCAGTAAATAACTAATTTATTAAATATTTAAAATTTAGCCGTAACTAAAAGCCGTGGCTACATACATACATATACTCACGGCTATAAATCCCTAGAAGGGGTAGCCAGAGCTAACGAATTAGAAATTCCTCAGCCACTTTTGGAAGTTGCGTGGGGAAGAGATGGTAAAATAAAGGTTGTTGGTGATGGGTCTCCAACCGCATCGCCCAAAAATCCCTTAAAAGCCCCAACACCGTTAGTCGCCTCTTACGTACACCCACCGGAAGAAATGGGGTAGTGCTATTCTAAGCCGACACTACACAGCAACATGAACTTTTACATGAATCAGTAAATAACTTATTATTAAATATTTTAAATTTAGCCGTAATTAAAAGCCGTGGCGGTTGACTATAAATACCAAAAATGCATAGTAGATGGGAATGGAAATCCCTTAGACACTTTAGAAAGTTGAATGGGAAAGACTTAGCCGTGAGCATATAGAGAGGATGGATGCCAGTAAATTGGTAAAAGAGATCTAGTAGAGGACGACCTCGGAGGACACATTTGGATCCAAGAGAAAATGTACTCAAAAAGGCAGGTGTCCGAAGTACGAAGAATAAAAGAGCATGTATGAAAAGATTGATGGATGTGAATGAAGCTAGAGAGGTTTGCCAGGATCGTACAAAGTGGCGATCGATATTCTCTGCCTACCCCAATGGGAACTAACGGCGTGAGAATATGTATGTATATTGATGTATGTAAGATGAACAAAGGCCGAATCCATTTACCGTCTTACAAAGTGTTATCATTTCATAAAAGTAGTTAATCCATATAAACCAATGTAATTAAAAACATAACTATATGAATATTTATTCAAATGTTCCAAGTTCAGTGTACATCAGCAACATTAATTAGCCGCAAGTGATATTTTGTCTACAATACGACTGCTGTTCGCCATATAATGTAGACGATGATGTCATTTGTCGAGATATTTAACCAAGAATATCAGTTTTATTGAAATATAGTCACCGCGGACTTGATTAAAGTTATGAAGATGTAACATAAAGATAATCTATCATCACCATCAGCCTATGAACCTCCACTGCTGGACATAGGCCTCCCCAAAGATCTCCACAACGACCGCTCTTGTGCTGCCCTCACCCAAGTTGTACTAAGTCATGCGAAAGTGCGAGTTTCACCAAGTGGTTCATCCACCTTGTGATATCCCACTGTTGTCCAAATCCATCCCTCACCCAAGTTGTACTGAGTCATGCGAAAGTGTATTTGTAGGGCTGGCCATAGGCGAGTTCCCTGTTCAAGATAAACTTGGGCACTCTGAACACCAGATGACAACTTCACGTGATGTTCAGAAGTATTAGTATTGCTGTATAGTGTCGGCTTAGAATAGCACTACCCCATTTCTTCCGGTGGGTGTACGTAAGAGGCGACTAACGGTATCGGGGCTTTTAAGGGATTTTTGGGCGATGCGGTTGGAGACCCATCACCAACAACCTTTATTTTACCATCTTTTCCCCACGCAACTTTCCAAAAGTGGCTGAGGAATTTCAAATTCCTTAGCTCTGGCTACCCCTTCTAGGGATTTATAGCCGTGAGTATATGTATGTATGTATATGGAATTTCCCAATAAGTCTAGAATGGCGACTTACATCTATTTGCATACTCGTGCCGTTGTCAATACATTATTATGCTACGTACAATGTCGGGGTTTTTGACATTTTGACAGCATTTTGATAGTTCTCCGACCGATTTTCATATAAAAAAGACAAATATGGGCTGGTGAGCTATTTACGTTGGCAGCTGTGACAGCTATAGAAAATTATTTAATTTCAATGCAAATAATACAATTTTAATTTAAAAAAATTTTCATACAATTTTGTCTACCATGCTTGAAATGACGCTAAAAAAGTTGTTAATATCACTTAAGATAGCACTAACCAATAGAAAAAATAAATACTAGATATAAAGATAGTAAATATATAGCCGTGTAGTATCGGCTTAGAATAACACTACCCCATTTCTACCCGTGGGTGATCGTAAGATGCGACTAAGGGTATAGGGGCATTTTACTCGTAAGTGATTTTTGGGCGATGTGGTTGGAGACCTGTCACCAAAACATTTATTATTACCATCTTTTCCCCAATCCACTTCCAAAAGTGGCTGAGGAATTTCTCATTCCAAAGCTGTGGCTACCCCTTTAAGGGATTTATAGCCGTGAGTATATATATGTATGTAAATACATATAAAGATAATGCTCACATAACATTGTGTGAAACATACTTCCTTCATACTAATACTCACGCCCGTTGTTCCCATTGGGGTAGGCAAAGACTATCGATCGCCACTTTGTACCGAATCTCTCTTTCTTCTGTCACATTCATCATTTTCTCATTTTATGCTTTTCATTCCGGACTTTCGCCTTCGTAAGAACGTTTTCAATTTGGTAGTGTGAAACATGTTATTTTAAAAAAAATAGTACTCCTATTTGTGTTGTATTATTTTTTGTTGTATGATGTTATACATACATACATACATATACTCACGGCTATAAATCCCTAGAAGGGGTAGCCAGAGCTAAGGAATCAGAAATTCATCAGCCACTTTTGGAAGTTGTGTGGGAAAAAGATGGTGAAATAAATGTTGTTGGTGATGGGTCTTCAACCGCATCGCCCAAAAATCCCTCAAAAGCCCCAAAACCGTTAGTCGCCTCTTACGTACTCCCACCGGAAGAAATGGGGTAGTGCTATTCTAAGCCGACACTACACAGCAATGATGTTATGTTAATACGAATTAATGAGAGATCTATCTATCCACAATAAAGTATAAAATAATAATTAATTTCGGTATTTGTAAATAAAATTAAAAATCTTATAAGCACACAATACCAGCTAGCATTAAAACAATGATTTCACAGCACCTCTGCCAACTCCTTAACACCGCAGGGCGTGATACATCAAGAGTAACATACACATGGAAACAAACTAGAAACTATAATTAGTTCCGCTGACTACCCCAATGATGCGGATGCAAATACTTGATGATAGCAATTAATATAAAAAAAACATTTATATGAGCAATGCTACTCTTGGTGCGATACCCTGTCATTATCTGGTATATTCATGCCATTAGTTCCCGTTGGGGTAGGCAGAGACTATTGATATATCGATCGAAAATTTGTACAAACTTGGAGAACGACTTGAGCCTTATTTACATTCATCAAACATGATCTTTTTTGTTAATTCTTCCAGCCTTTTTCAGCACTATTTTTACTAACATTCATCACATTATCTCTTACACCAATTTTCTTTCATCCATCAATAATATAATTTAGATTTAGACTTACACTGTTATATTGTACAGTATTCGACACTGCTGTGTAGTGTCGGCTTAGAATAGCACTATCCCATTTCTTCCGGTGGGTGTACGTAAGAGGCGACTAACGGTATTGGGGTTTTTAAGGGATTTTTGGGCGATGCGGTTGGAGACCCATCACCAACAACCTTTATTTTACCATCTTTTACCCACTCAACTTTCTAAAACTGATTAATTTCTGATTCCTTAGCTCTGGCTAACCCTTCTAGGGATTTACAGCCGTGAGTATATGTATGTATGTACTATTATATTACTGGATGTTACACGGAGTAGTACGTAAAGTGGAATACTTACTTTAAGGGTTGAAAAACGGTGGTTGAGATTGCCAGACCAAACATAAGATAATATTTGCAAATGGGTATTACCTGTAACAAAAAAAAGACCTATGACACGAATTTCAATCAATATATACACGAAAAAATCCAACACATTTACTTACAACAAGATACAGAATTATTGAGAAAATTTTCGATCTATACAGGGTGATTTCGGGGTCGTGATCCCAACCATTTTTTTCTGACTCAGTAAATGATTGCGATGCTACCTGTATTTATTTGTATTGAAACAAAGATGATTCGTTATTTACTTATTTTTATTTACTGACTCTAAATGCGTGGTCACCCTACTTTTTATATTACACCTTTTTAGAAAACAAACTCTTTGTTAGAATACTTAATAATTTATGAGTAATAATGTGACAACACGTCAAAGTCAATAAACGATAACAATAAATAATAACGAAACAAAGATTTAAAATAAAATAATTAAGCCACCGCCGTACCCATTTTCTAATATCGAGCGATCAGATATGGTAATGTTTTACTATCAAACACATAACACTACCAGAGCAAGTGAGATGTTTCATCAGCGACATCCCAATTTGCCAATACCAACTAGACGTAGGTACGTACCATCGCAGTAGGCATCGAAGAAATTTCTTATCTGTCTATCAATATCGTCATATCAATTGCAACTACTGCAACGATTGTTAAGTCCATGCACTTGACAAAAAAATTCTTGGGAAATAGTAGGGTGACCCTGATCTCGAATAGTCGCAGTTTTTTTTGTAAACTTAAATAAGTCGCTGGTGTACTGTTAGTCCTAACCTATCGTGATGCTTAGGAGAAAGTAAGTTAAATGCTTCTTTCTTGCTCCACGACCCCGTAATCACCCTGTATAAAACAATGAAAGGTTTGCTAAGATCATACAAAATGACGATAGATAGTCTCTGCCTACCCCAATAACAAGTAATGGCGTCCGGGTATTATATACATATATTCAGTCCTTATTTCGTACAATACACTAACCTCTTCCACTGAACAGAAGGATTTAGCTTGAATTTTAGTATCAATTATAAAATACATAAAACACATTAATAAATATTTTTACAAGAGCTCAAAATTCATAATTGATGGCTGCAATCAAATGGTAACTGCCTCACTGCAATCACCTAATTAGTCGTAAGTTTACCTATCTAAGTTTGTTCAGCGAGGTGGAGTATGGCCAACCACCCTTTACAATTTAAGCTCGAACCCCTTGGTGGGGATATATATTTGCTGTAAGGAAATAAAGGATAGCAATAAAAAAATGAGCCAAGATTTAAAGGTGATTTCACGCAAAAATATTGGGTTATGCTTATCTAACTAATAAATAAAGAATAAAAAAAGGAAAGAAAAATTTCGACACAGTTTTAAGAATTAGTAAAAATTCGGAAATTAGGAAACGCAAACACTACTTGAACGTGTAAAAGAAATAAAGGATAGAAGAATTTCGCGCTGGCAGCCATTGACACGGTAGCTCAATTGGCAGAGCGACGGGGGCGTATACCCGAGGTCGCGGGTTCGATTCCCGCCTGTGTCGAAATTTTTCGTTCCTTTATTTATTAGTAATAATCTCCAGATGAGATTTTCATGAACAAAAAGATTTAAATTGTGCTAATCTAAGCCGAGTCTAGACGGTTTAAGGAAAGTAAATTAAATCTATGTTTTACCTGTTATATATTTATAGTAAGGCCAAAATAATTTTGATCCTCATAATTCCATTTCGCTTAAAGATGTATGGTTTCAAAAGATAATTCGAAAAATAATTTACCGACTTCTCAATATGGCGTCTGTCTGTCAGCATTTAAAGTTTCGGTAACGGGTTAATCAAAAATGGATTGAAATGAAAATAAAAGTCCACCCACACGCGTGTTTCCTTTTAAGCAGGACAAAAGAAAGACATATACTATACATAATCACAAACATATTGTCGTTACACCTGTATTCGCTCAATGGGAAAGCAGAGGTACCAAATCACCGGTACATCACGTAAAATTTCCTCACGTGAGGTTTTCATATTTAATTTTTTGCCATGACAATGAATTTTTACTTAGTAGGTCTATTGTTGTAGTGTTATTCGAAGCCGATACTACACAGCCATAGAACACAGCTTCCGGTGGGTGTACGTAGGAGGTGACTAACGGTATAGGGGCTTTCAAGGGATTTTTGGCCGATGCGGTTGGGGACCCATCACCATGACAGGACATAACTTTCCAAAAGTGGCTGAGGAATTTCTAATTCTTTTTACCGGTTACCTTTTTAGGGATATTTAGCCGTAAGTATATGCATGTATGTACGTATGAAGGTCTATTGTCGCTAAGTAGAAATACACTGAAACATGTCTCAGTGCAAGTCAGCCATGTGGGTTTCCTCACAATGTTTTCCCTCAAGCCTATATTCCCTAAAACAAGAAACATTAGATCCATAAGACCATTGCTCTCTAAGTAAATGCTCTTCTCACTAATCTATAAGGTCATACAAGGCCATTTATAGTAAAAAAAACACTACTACTCTTCATATCATTCGGGTAATTCAGTAATTAAACAACAGTTTACTATCCTCCACCCTCTCGTCACAACTTTCTAAAACCTCCAGACTTATGTAAGTAAAAGTCTCAAGTTTCATTTCCTCTGCCCACCCCTTACGGAATTAAGTACGCAATTGTATTTAAGCACGTCAGCATTTCAGTACACGCAATACCTAATTACAACCTACAAATCATACCACCTACGGCCCATCAAGGTATCGAGCAATAAACGTAAACAAGACGCCATAACTTCTTATATTTGCATACCGGGAGTCGAACCTGTATACAGCTTTCGTCGTGTCGCAATGGCTGATTACTGTAATATTACGCTATTATCATTGATCGTATATATTATCATTGTTTTATGAGGGTGGACTGAAATTTGTATAAATCTTGTAGAAAATTTAAATGCTGTGTAGTGTCGGCTTAGAATAACACTACCCCATTTCCTCCGGTGGGTTACGTAAGAGGCGACTAACGGTATTGGGGCTTTTAAGGGATTTTTGGGCGATGCGGTTGGAGACCCATCACCAACGACCTTTATTTTTACCATCTTTTCCTTACTCATATTTCCAAAAGTGACTGAAGAATTTCTAATTCCTTAGCTCTGGCTACCCCTTCTGGAGATTTACAGCCGTAAGTATATGTATGCACGTATGTACAATTCAATATGAAAATACAATAATTTAGCTACAGTCTTTTTTATACTGTCTGAAACTGTGCTGCATCTGTGCTTTCTCTGTGGGCCATGCGGTTGGAGACCCATCACCAAAAACATTTATTTTACAATCTTCTCCCAAATCAACTTCCAAAAGTGGCTGAAGAGTTTTCTGATTCTGAAGCTCTGGCAACCATTTCTAGGGAGTTATAGCCGTGAGTATATGAATGTATGTGGTATGTATATAATTCACATAAAATTAACACCCAAGACTAAGAAACTATGTGAATTATATAATATTTAATATATCGTTGAGTTAGTAGCCCACAATACAAGTCTTACTTAGTATGGGGCTAAATTGATCTGTTTATATTTTATGACCGTATATTTTTGCTGTATAGTGTCGGCTTAGAATAGCACTACCCTATTTCTTCCCGTGGGTGTACTGTACGTAAGAAGCGACTAACGGTATAGGGGATTTTAAGGGATTTTTGGGTGATGCGGTTGGAGACCCATCACCAACAACCTTTATTTTACCATCTTTTCTCCACTAAACTTTCCAAAAGTGGCTGAGGAATTTCTAATTCCCTAGCTCTGGCTACCCCTTTAAGAGATTTAAAGCCGTGAGTATATGTATGTATGTATTAATTTATCTAAGTACATGTTACTTTGAAAAACATCATCATCACAACATTTACTCATCAAAAAGTATGTAATCAAATTGGCGTTTTTCTCAATGACACTTTTTCATCTCGATGTATGATTCGTTATTAAAACCGATTGAGGTCAAAACTGGCGATCGGAATCAGAGGACATATGGTGTTCTCGGAACAATGACATCATACGATACTTTGTATCAAGGAAAACCAACTTATATAATTAAAACTGTAAATCCCCGAAAGGGTGGCAGACTATTTGTGTTCTACACAGCTAGTACGAGCGGTGTTTAAACTAGTTATCGCGTGGGATAAAGCAGCCATCTCTTACACACTTACTTAGTATCGTATACTGCCATCTCATTCCAACCGTTATCGTGTCGATAAAATAGCGCTCGTGCTTGCCCTTCTGGAGTACCCAAAATTTGCTTGGACAGTGCATTCACGTGATAGGGGGCAGGTCTATCGTTTTGAATATATACGCTGTCACATTATTTAGCAAATCTCAGTTATTTGGGTTTTCCCGCGATGTATTCTTTTATTTTAGACAACCATAACGTCTGCCAAACCATTGTTTGCGTTTGGTTTATTTATTTATTTACTAGTGGACCGTCCCAGCTTCGCACGGGTAGCGTTGTTTTTTAAATATCTGAGGTTTCTTTCTTCAGTCACTGCTCAAGCATTGTGAAATTCAGCGCAATGTTTTCAATTTACTAAATTTATAGCACTCCCTAAACAGTGTAGTTTGGTGATTTTTAATGCGCTTTAATGAACGGTTCAGTAATTCCGTTTAATAGCAAATTTTGGAATAAAACGCTATGAAGTATTTATAACAATCTAAAAAATAAATCATTACGTGTTGTAGGATGCAACTACTGGCGCCATCTAGTATGTTATATGTAAATTAGTAACGATTTGGTTTTGGTCACGGGCGCGATGGCTTATTTTATGTATAATTTCGGTGTTTCTCTACCGATTTCTATGATTCCTTTTTTATTGAATAGGTAATAATGTTACCTTTTTTAAATTAGGGATGAGTGAGAGGTTTACAAACGTAAGAGTAAACAAATATAATCAGAATGTTCCGAACTGCTAAGCTATCAGGAATTACACGTGTTATTGTGAGTCAACCGTAAAAGATAGACATAAACTGTTGAGGATTTTTTTTTAGATAATTTTATGAAGAATATTTCCGTCATACATGATTTCTATGTAAGTTTAACCATTAAGGCTGCACACGCGACGGAAGCTTAAAAAATGGAGTAACTTCTCCCGTTTTCCCAAAATTTCCCAAAATTCCCCTTTACTACTCTGCTGGAAAGTATACAAAAACCTGCCCAGGAGTATGGAGAATAATTGTACCAAGTTTCGTTAAAATCCGTCGACTAGTTTTTGTTTCCATAAGGAACATACAAACCGACAGACAGACAGACAGACAGACAGACAGACAGACAGACAGACAGACAGACAGACTTTTACTGATTGCATTTTTGGCATCAGTATTGATCCCTTATCACCACCTGATAGTTATTTTGAAAATATATTTCATGTACAGAATTGACCTCTCTACAGATTTATTATAAGTATAGAATAGATTATAAAAACACAATAATGCTTAACAGCTATGGCCAACACGCAATTATTGTTAGGTAGTACAAAAAATATATACAAAATAGAATTAAACATTCACAATAAATATAACTTTATTAAAATTTCACATTTACAACAAATAAAATTAAAATTACACAAAATCAAACACTAATAAAATACAACAAACATTTAAAAATAAACAGAATTAAAATTTAAATAAATTGAGATCATATTAAACAATAAAAAATAACATACATATATCTAGGAACTAAGTACCACTTGACACAGCTTAATAAGAGTAGGTAACGTAGTGTGATGTATGTCGGCATCCTGACTATTAAGAGTACCACTTTTGTTCTGGAGTGTGCGCCCATGTGATAGAGTGTGAACCTTATCCCGCTAACACTAACGCATATACACTATCACACGACTAAGTATGAGTCAATCATGTGTTCCCTTACGTTGGTTACTTTCACTGTTAACTATCTTAAAAAAATACTACATTTATTGATTCAGTAATGACGCAATAATGGTAACCCCATTTATAAATTTTAACCGTGCAGTATCACATTTCCGGTGGGGTTTTTAACATACATACATACATACATATACTCACGGCTATTAATCCCAAGAAGGGGTAGCCAGAGCTAAGGAACTAGAAGTTCCTCAGCCACTTTTGGAAAGTTGAGTGGGGAAAAGATGGCAAAATAAAGGTTGTTGGTGATGGGTCTCCAACCGCATCGCCCAAAAATCCCTTAAAAGCCTCAATACCGTTAGTTGCCTCTTACGTACACCCACCGGAAGAAATGGGGTAGTGCTATTCTAAACCGACACTACACGGCAATAAAGTATATTTGGTGATATGTCTCCAGCCGCATCGCCCAAAAAAACACTTAAACAAGCCCTATACCGTTGGTCGCCTCTATGGATAGAGAGAGGTAGTGACATTCTAAGCCGGCACCACACGGCATCTACTCAACAACAAGGGTTGTTAAAAATACATTTTCACATAAATTTCCAGCACATACCTATACTCACGTTAATAGTAGCAATTTGTGAAGGCATTTATCATGGTTGTTAACGGTGAGGGAAAACATCGTGAGGAAACCCACATGGCTGAGTTGTACTTAGTCATGTGACAGTGTATTCGTACAAAACGGCGATAGGCCTGCCCCCTATCACGTGAGTACACTGTCTAAGCAAAACGTGGGTACCTTCTCTGGACACTAGATGGCGCTGCCATATGAGTTCAGAAGTATTGGTACCTCTGCCAACCCCTTCGGGGATAAACGGCGTGAACGTTTATGTTATGTTTATGTTATGTTGTGAAGGCATTTACTATAAAATGCTACTTTGTACTATTCTGGCAAACCGCTGAAACTTCATTCAAACTCATCAATCTTACACCACATTATCTACAAAACAAACACACACGTCACATTCCAGTTAACAAAAAAAAACAATAATCTAGATCAATAACCATAAAACATACCCAAAAGAGTAAAAGTCCCAGCCAAAACTGTTTCCTACCATGACATCATCCCCGATTCGAACCCGCTACACTCTATAGTCATTCTGTATTCCCTAATAACATAGATAATACTTGTTCCCAATAGGATAGGCAGAGGCTATGGATTGCCACTTTGTGCAATCCTGGGAAACATTTCGGGCTTAATTAACATTCATAAAAAAAAAGATAAAAAGATAAAAAATAATTATTTCAAAATAAAAAGAATTGTTCTTTTTTTTTGAACGTCACAAACTTACGTATAAGTTAAATCTTACTCTACTGACTCTACTTCGGATTCGAAAGGTGTATTGTTGCGAGATGAACCCGTAAGAAACTCAGCAGCACACATCTTTTCTTAGTCATGTTACAAGTCATATCAAAATTTTCATGCATGCTCGATAATAGGGAATATGCATAAAATTTTAAATGCCCTAAAACTTTTTTTCACAAATACTTATTATCGCAATATTATAATGAAAAGGTTTTTTTTTAATTTACTTATTATTTAAACCCCTAAAATAATATTCAAAAAGTGCAAAATAAGGGAGCGAAATTCAAACTTCCAAAACGCGCCACCATCGGTTGAACTAAATGTGACGTCATCTGACTCGAAGTTGTATTTAAAAGCGTCGAAAACACTAACGTAAAAACCCACTGGACGTGTCATGTCACGTGACGTATAGCGCGCGTAAAATGGCGGCGTTTGAACTGCTTCAATTTTTGAAAAGTTTTAAATTTCAATTTTATAAATATCTAGAGGATTTTGAAGCCCAGCAATATTTTTTTCTTCGTTATAAAATAGTAAACTATTAATTTAAGACAAAAAAGAAAAACATGAATATTCCCTATTCTTCACATTTCGGAAGCAGCTTGTCTTCATACTTCGGACGCCTGCCGTCATAAGCAAAAAAAGGAATCTAGATCAATAACCATAAACCATACCCAAAAAAGTAAAAGTACTGTTTCCGACAGCCATGACATCACCCCGACTCGAACCCACTACTCCATATGGCACCCGCCCGCGCACCGAACCCACGCGCTATAAGGCAAGCGTGTGACGTCATGCGATGACGAATGGCTGACATTGCTCGCTCAGCAGTTTTTAACGAGAGGAAATTGTGAGAGTGATCGCTCAATTGAAAAAATGTGGTTTTACTTGTTGTTCGGTATGCAAAGTTATACAACAGTGATGCTGAAGGCAAAACCATTTCGAGATATTATGTTTTTAAGCAATATTTTCTTGAAATTAAGTCAAATAAAGCTTTGGTGACTTCGAACGCCTGCCTTTTTTTAGTCTACAATTTTACTATCATCCATACTCTCTGTGTGTCCAAACTATTTTAACATTACTAATAATTAAAGAATAAATGAAGGAAAGAAAAATTTTGACACAGACGGGGATCGAACCCGCGACCTCGGGTAAACGCCCCGACGCTCTGCCAACTGAGCTACCGTGTCAATTGGCTGCCAGTGCGAAATTCTTCTATCCTTTTTTTCTTTTACACGTTTAAGTAGTGTTTGCGTTTCCTACCTCAAAATTATTACTAATTCTTTATTTATTTTACTAATTTTTAATTATTAGTAATAAATGAGGTTTTCATGAACAAAAAGATTTAAATTATTTTAACATTCCTTTTGTCTATATTTTTTACAGTATCATCTTATATACGTCGCTTCTTTCACGAATCACACTCTCTCTTAACGAGAATTTATGCGTTGGTATAAGAAAGTAATCTCAACAATATCTATGTATTGGCAAAATTCCAGTCCTTATCAACATCCTTTGACCGACAAAAGCTAAACAATGATGAAAAGGCTAATGATTCACATTAAAAGTCAACATAAGCGGATGAGGTTGCCTCACCGTAAAGATGATTACTCATTTGTGACTAACTGTATTTCTATACTTTTGAAAGGCCTGCCTGATGGAAACTAATTAAACGGTTAATGAAAGTAAAGTGGCGAAATATAATAATAAAAATATATAGCCGTGTAGTGTCGGCTTAGAATAACACTACCCATTTCTTCCGGTGGGTGTACGTAAGAGGCGACTAACGGTATTGGGGCTTTTAAGGGATTTTTGGGCGATGCGGTTGGAGACCCATCACCAACAACCTTTATTTTTACCATCTTTTCCCCACTATCATTTCCAAAAGTGGCTAAGGAATGTCTAATTCCTTAGCTTTGGTTACCCCTTCTAGGGATTAACAGCCGTGAGTATATGTATGTATGTAAAAATATATACGAATAAGCAACCGTGATAGCCCAGTGGGTAGAACACTCGGTTATCGTGCAAACGACTAGTGTTCAAATCCTGGGGCGGGCCTACACCAATTAGTCTTTTCTAAAGACATATGTGTGGTTAATTTATCATGGTTGTTAACGGTGAGGGAAAACATCGTGAGGAAACCCACATGGCTAAGTTGTACTTAGTCATGTGACAGTGTATTCGTACAAAACGGCGATAGGCCTGCCCCCTATCACGTGAGTACACTGTCCATGCAAAACGTGGGTACTCTGAACACCGGGTGACAAAGTCACGTGATGTTCAGAAGTATAGTACCTCTGCCAACCCCTTCGGGGATAATCGGCGTGAACGTTTATGTTATTATTATGTATTTTGTAAAAATATATAGAGCCAATGTGGATAGTTGTGTTAGTACAGAACAGACCTAATTTAAGCCCATCACCAAATTATTATTTATACTATCTTGTCACCTTTCAACCGCCAAATGTGGCTGAGTATTCCAGCAGTTTTGGCATTTATGGTCGTGAGTATATGAAATGAAGTTAATTGCCGTTTAGTATCCACATAGGATAGCATACATACATACATACATATACTCACGGCTATAATTCTCTAGAAGGGGTAGCCAGAGCCAAGGAATTATAAATTCCTCAGCCACTTTTGGAAGTTGAGTGGGGAAAAGATCGTAAAATAAAGGTTTTTGGTGATGGGTCTCCAACCGCATCGCCCAAAAATCCAATAAAAAGCCCCAATACTCTTAGTCGCCTCTTACAACACTCGTGGGTAGAAAGGGGTAGCGACATTTGAAGCCGACACTACACGGCAAGCACGCAATCAAGGATAGCACTATTTCATCAATAATCTTTTCATGCTTGGACAGTGTACTCATGTGATAGGAGGCCGGCCTATCGCCGTTTTGTACGAATACACTGTCATATAACTGAGTACAACTCAGCCATGCGGGATTCCTCATGAAGTTTTCCCTCACCGTTAACAACCATGACAAATTAACCACACTTATTACTTAAAAAAAAAAATGTAGGCCCGACCAGGGTTTTGAACCCCCATCGCCTGCACGATCAGTGGTGTTCTATCTACTGAGCTATCGCGGTTGGTTAAGGTATTAATATTAAACGTTCACGCCGAATATCCCCGAAGGAGTTGGCAGAGGTACTAATACTTCTGAACATCACGTGACTTTGTCACCTGGTGTTCAGAGTACCCACGTTTTGCATGGACAGTGTACTCACGTGATAGGGAGCAGGCCTATCGCCGTTTTGTACGAATACACTGTCACATGACTAAGTACAACTCAGCCATGTGGGTTTCCTCACGATGTTTTCCCTCATCGTTAACAACCATGATAAATTAACCACACATATGTCTTTAGAAAAGACAAATTGGTGTAGGCCCGACCCAGGATTTGAACACTAGTCGTTTGCACGATAACCGAGTGTTCTACCCACTGGGCTATCAGGGTTGTGATGACAAAACTTTTGCACAACATTGCAAAAACATTATTGCATCATATTTTTCATTTCTTCTTGAAGGCTTCTGAAGTTGTTTACTTCTGTCTACCCTTTTAAGGTGCTCGTTGACAAACAAGTCGATGCAATCATCGCAACCACATCGCCAGATAAGGTGGTGTTCTGTTATTCATGTTTGTCATATTATATTGGATTTCTGCAACCCACATGCGCCTACGCAGAATCGCTATTCTTTGAAATTATCTCATTTTTGTTGACAATATTTTTATCAATACCATAAAGACATGTGTTATCCTTATGTTTTCTTAATTGAAAGCCTTAGCCACTTTCGGATAAATATAAATGATGATAAAAACAAGCTGTTGGTGCTAAGTTTCCAACCACATTAATACGAAACCAATTGGAATAGAATAAGGGATAACAATAGGAAAACCAACATCATGCAGCTTAAAGTAATACAATACAATACACAAAAGTGTACACATAAATATAATCCATCGCTAAATCCTGAAAGTCTTGCATATCCAACGATATTTCGTTCCCATGTTTATTTTGGTATGAGTACCTCTGACAGTATCCTTCGAGGATTTACGGTCT
Organism: Bedellia somnulentella; assembly: GCA_963576735.1. Lineage (NCBI taxonomy): Eukaryota > Metazoa > Arthropoda > Insecta > Lepidoptera > Bedelliidae > Bedellia > Bedellia somnulentella. The sequence goes on from OY755193.1 coordinate 12,578,244, forward strand.
GAACTTCTGTGTTTGAGTTGGGGACATTATAAATGACAAACTATCATTTGCTGTGTAGTGTCGGCTTAGAATAACACTACCCCATTTCTTCCGGTGGGTGTACGTAAGAGGCGACTAACGGTATTGGGGCTTTTAAGGAATTTTTGGGCGATACGGTTGGAGACCCATCACCAACAACCTTTATTTTACCATCTTTTCCCCACGCAACTTTCCAAAAGTGGCTGAGGAATTTCTAATTCCTTAGCTCTGGCTACCCCTTCTAGGGATTTACAGCCGTGAGTATATGAATGTATGTATGTAAACTATAATTCTGTCAACCTCGACAAGTACATTAAACCATTAACATTCCACATACCGATACCAATTACCATATTGCCGATCAAGTATAATAAAATAACAGTATTCATTGATTAAACTGCCAACCAATTACATAAGATATAACATAATGAACGGACGTGTTGAGTTCTGTGGTGATCGTTGGTCGTTCGGTCACGTACAGCTATCGAACCTTGAACTTGGTTTGGTTTATAGATTGACCTTGCCTAATATGCAATTGAGTTTCGCCATGTATTGCCGGTTGAGAATGTCACTACCCCTTTCTAGCCACATACAATACATATACTCACGGTAATAAATCCCTAGATGGGGTAGCCAGAGCTAAGGAATCAGAAATTCCTCAGCCACTTTTGGAAACTTTAGTGGGGAAAAGATGGTAAAATAAAGGTTGTTGGTGATGGGTCTCCAACCTCATCGCCCAAAAATCCCTTAAAAGCCCCAATACCGTTAGTCGCCTCTTACGTACACCCACCGGAAGAAATGGGGTAGTGCTATTCAAAGACACTACACAGCACAACAGCACTTTCTAGCCACGGGTGTCGTAAAAGGCGACTAAGGGTATATGGTTTTTAAGTGGTTTTTTGGCGATGGAGACCCGTCACCTAGGATACTCTATTTCTATCATCTTGTCCCCTATCAACTTCCATATGTGGCTGAGGAATATCAAGCTCTGAAGTTTAGGCTACCCCTTTTTGGGATTTATGGCCGTGAGTATATATTAGACATTCACACATATACTCACGGCTATGAATCCCTAGAAGGGGTAGCCAGAGCTAACGAATTAGAAATTTCTCAGCCACTTTTGGAAGTTGAGTGGGAAAAAGATGGTAAAATAAAGGTTGTTGGTGATGGGTCTCCAGCCGCATCGCCCAAAAATCCCTTAAAAAGCCCCTATACGATATGTATGAGTTTATAACATTAATAGCTTAGTGGGGTGCACTCTACAGTCACTACCTGAGAGGCGTGGTTTTGTATCTTGAGTCCGGCCTACACAAAAGTAAATAGATACATTAATATAATCACGGCTATAAATAAAAACAGTGTTAACCAGAACTTCAGAATTTGAAATATCTTTACCACCTTTGGAATTCGAGCGGGGAAAGTATATTAATAAAAATACAGTTGGTGATGGGATTCCAGCCACATCGTCCAACAATCACTTGAAAGGCCCATACCCAATACCCAATATGTCATATGTTAAAGACTCCCGTGGAAAGAAAAGGGTTAGTACTGTTTTAAGCAGTCACTACACAGCAACCATCAATTGCTGAGCGATTCAGTTGGAAACACAGCGTTACTTCATGGTATATTACCCAATTAGTTTTCAAAGACCCAAATACGTAGTTTTGCGTAATTGTTATTCCTAGAAAGTAGAGTTTATTGAAAGCTCATAATACCAAGTGAAAACAAAAGTTTATTTATAAAGTGGATAACATAACAATCTTGTAATAAAAACGATTTTACAGACAACAACTGCCATCTACATAAAACAATACGAACTACAATAAACAATATCGCATTGTCTCCGAAAGTTAACTGTACAATCAAAAGGTGGCGCTAGCAGTAAATGAAACAAAATTTTCCCTCCATTTCACAAATTATAAATAACAAAACATAATTATCGAAAACCGCAACATATAATTAATGAGTCATCTTTGTGGTAGTTTTGTTAACTAGTACAATACCATAACAATAAGTTCCTTGTATTAAAGTTGGTATTTGCTATGTTATAATAAGATGGTTTGCGATACTAACGTATTTAGTCCAGATACAGTTCAGTGGCCTAAGCTAAGTCACATCACAAGCTAACCCTAGTTCTTAGCTTGGCTTCTTGATATTATTAAATTGCCTTCTCGTGTCGGGTTAAAAAAGCAATACACATTATTTTCGTGATTAGAAAAGAATCATTTACATAACTTTCTAGAATTACATACATGGGGAAAAATGTTAAAAATAAAGGTTCTTGGTGATGGGTCTCCAACCGCATCGCCCAAAAATCCAATAAAAAGCCCCAATACCCTTAGTCGCCTCATACGACAACCGTGGGTAGAAAGGGGTAGCGACATTCTAAGCCGGCACTACACGGCAAAATTTCTAGAATTATTTGGTTTAATTGTTTCTTAGTAAAAGTGACACATGAATTCAAGAATTCTGACTAATGTAGGTTTGTTGAAAATATTTACTTTTATTATTTCTTTAGGTAGTTTAACTTAGATAATACTTATCTACCTTTATTCGCGGATTTAAATTTTCATGAAAGAAGGAATAGGAATAGTAAGAAAGATTGGTACGGCGGCAGTAGTGCAGAGCGTTTAAGGGCGTCCCCGGAAAAATAGGCTGTTATTGATTGTTTGGAAATTCTACAAAAGTCTGATTTGATGATATTGATTTGACTTGAATAAAATATATGTTGGTGATTAGTTCATAGTGTTAAAATTTGATGTTTAACATTTTAATAATTTGTTAAAAAATATGATGAAAAAAATTTAATTGGAACATGCTTCGTTTTCATAATAATAATAGTATAGGCTCCACTGGCATAACATACATGTGAACTCATTATGTGTCTATATACGCGTAGCTTTAAGATCTGTAACTTTGATGTTTAACTTTTCATTTAAACATTATAGTTATTCAATAAAACTAAATAAACTACATTTATCCTGCGCGCGCGTTTTTTCCGTCTCTGTCACTCTCAGTAAATCCGACGTAAGAGTGAGCGCAATAGCTGCAAAATGCGGGGAGGCCCTTAAACAAACTAAAAAGGCAATCGAAGAAAAATAATTATTGTTTTTGTTATATGTGTTTATAATGGCACTAATACATTTCTACCCGGGGAAACTTCAGAAGGGCAAGCAAGAGCCGTGTTTAAACTAGTTATTGCGTGGGATAAAGCAGCCATCTCTTACGCAATATTAACTTTACCCTGTATTTACATCCAGGAAATCTGTAAATTAGTCCGAAACCACCCAGAACACTACATAAAGAGGCAGGACATACAGCAGAGATACACTCTGCGGCACCGCGGTAACTTAGACCTACCACGCACACGGTTGCATTTACAATCCAATAATGCTCACATGATGTCGATTAGGATCTATAATAAATTACCAGATTATATAAAAAAGGAAGAAATATATAATAGATTTTTAATTTTACTAAAAAACTTTCTTATTGATAAATGTTATTATAGAGTGGAGGAATATCTTAGTTAAGGTTGAGCAATATTAGTACCAAATTTCTAAGTCATTCTTTATAGTTATCTAGTTCTGTAATAATACAATATCAATATTTAATTTGTTTGTTTTTTCCACTTATTGGTAAAGCTTAATGTAATGATAATACGGATGATACTATAGATTAACCTAATTACCTAAAATAAACCTCATTTAATAATAATGTTAACTAAAATAATAATACTTTGACCTAAAATAATATTAATTTTATTGTTGTGCTGTTTAAATTTGATACACATATTAATAGTGTTTTTAATTGAAGAAATTTTAATTTTGTGCCATGTAATGTTTACTACCTTAATTTTTAGTTTTAGTATCTACAGCCCTCTTGTGAAATTGCATGTGCCCAACAGGGTCCATATTTATTACTGTACCTTGATTACACCAACTATTTGTACACTTATGGTTTGCAATAAAAGTTTGAGTTTGAGTTTGAGATCTATAAATGGATATGCTTATTGAATTAAATTATTAAACAAAATTAACAAATATACATCCGCTCTAAATTCACGTCTATATAAAACTCATGTCCTGCACTAATGCGTAAGTCCCCAGTGGGGTTAGCAGAGACTTTCAATAACCTTTTAAAGGTTAGTAACAAGCGAAAATATACTATGTAGTAGTCAACCCTAATGCCTAACACACATACATTTGTCGCATCACTAACACGCCACAATTGAATTACAAACACTTGCATAACACTATCCCGCTATTGTACTCACTGACATACATTTCACCGACTGCAGCAAAAACTATACATATTAATTGTATCTACCAAATAACTTGAACGAATAATGACATCGTTAATATACCGCACTCTCAGAACGAAAGAGGCTCAAGTCAAAAATAGTGTTACAATCATAGAGAGGCATAAAAAAGTAAGTTTTAAAACAAAGGCACTTATTGTTATAGGGTTGGAAAATTCACTATTCTGTTTTTTTAACAATTAGTGCCTTTTTTTTACTATTCATCGCATTGAGCATACCTTCTTATGTAGGATTGTAACTCAATATCACTGTTTTTGAGTTGAGCCTCTTTCGTTCTGAGAGTGCGATACATTGACATACTCGCACCTTTAGTTGCTATTGGGGTAGGCAGAGAATATCCTGGCAAACCTCTCCAGCTTCATTTAAAGATGTATGTATGTTTAACATTAATACATACGCACATTTATTTTACAATATTTTCCCCAATTAACTTCTATAAGTACCTGACGAATTTTTTGATTGTGTGAGTATGTATGTGTGTATTTACCTACGCACATATACTTACGACTATAATAACTAAATATATAGAATATGAAATTCCAGCCACTTTCGGAATTTAATTTAGTATGTATAACATGAATACATTTATACATATATATTCACGGCTATAAATTATGGCGATACAGCTCAAAAGTTTGGCTAGTAAAGGAAATAGAAAATATCGGCAGCATTGCCATCTTTTTCAAATAAAGAGCTTGACAATCAAATAGTTGCCGTGTAGTGCCGGCTTAGAATGTCGCTACCCTTTTCTATCCACGGGTGTCGTAAGAGGCGACTAAGGGTATTGGGTCTTTTTATTGGATTTTTGGGCGATGCGGTTGGAGACCCATCACCAAAAACCTTTATTTAACCATCTTTTCCCCACTCAACTTCCAAAAGTGGCTGAGGAATTTATAATTCCTTGGCTCTGGCTACCCCTTCTAGGGATTTATAACCGTGAGTATATGTATGTATGTATGTACAATCAAATACTTAAACTAAAGAAAGAAACAAATAAAAAGTAACTTTATTCTTACTTGCGGTTGGAGCCCCATCACCAACGATACTTTACTATCTACTACTATCTTGTCCCCTATACCTTCCAAATGTGGCTGAGAAGTTTCCAGCTCTGGCTACTCCTCTTTGGAATTTATGACCGTGAGTATATGTATGTATGTTAATTCTCTCGTGGTTAAAAACAACAATACTACATATTTAGTTCTGCTCTAAAAGGCAAAGGATTGGCTTCTGGCTCAACATACTTTACAGGCGATTGGCCTTTAAAACTAAAACTGACACCTTACCATTTAAATCCTCATAAAAAAGACGAACAAAACCGGGTCAACAATCACGTATGCCAACCGGACTTCCCGGCCGTAACCGGATTTAACCGATACAGGTATAATAGGTGATGTATGTCTTTGCCAATTGTCATTTCCGGTCCGCATTGGATGATGACTTTATCGGGCGATCGGTCTTAGTTAATCAATTTTGTTTGTGGCTAATACGATTCGATATAGTAAAGAATACTTACATACATAAATATACTCACGGTTTTGAATCCCAAAAAGGAGTAGACAGAGCTTCAGAGATAGAAACTCCTCAGCCACTTTTGCCAGTTGATAGGGAATCATTTGCATTTCTGGCTTATTTCGATTTGATAAAATGAGATAGAAAATAGCGACATGATAGTCCAGTGGATAGAACACCCGCCCGAAAAACAGAAGGGCGTGAGTTCCAATCCTGGGTCGGGCCTACACCAATTTGTCTTTTCTAAAGTCATATGTGTGGTTAATTTATCATGGTTGTTAACGGTGAGGGAAAACATCGTGAGGAAACCCACATGGCTGAGTTGTACTTAGTCATGTCGATAGGCCTGCCCCCTATCACGTGAGTACACTGTCTAAGCAAAACGTGGGTACCTTCTCTGGACACTAGATGGCACTGCCATGTGAGTTCAGAAGTATTGGTACCTCTGCCAACCCCTTCGGGGATAAACGGCGTGAACGTTTATGTTATGTTTATGTTATGAGATAGAAAATAATTATACACATAGAAAATCCAGTTTTTTTTGAGTGTGCTCAAAAAGGCTGGCGTCCGTAGTATGAAGAATAAAAGAGCATGTACGAAAAGATTGATGGATGTAAACGAAGCTAGAAAGGTTTGTCAGGATCGTACGAAGTGGCGATCGATAGTCTCTGCCTACTCCAATGGGAACTAATGGCGTGAGTATATGTATGTATGTAAAATAATTATACTTTGATAGCTCACTGGAACACCACGGCTTCTTATGCAGAAGGCGCGAGTTCAAAGCTTGAATAGGACTCCACCAATGTGTCTTTTATTAATTAATGTTTGTTGTTAGTTTATCAAGGTTGTTAAGGGTCAGGAAACCCAGATGGCTGAGTCGTACTTAGTGAAGTGACCGTGTATTAGTCCACACTAATGTTATAAAGAGGAAAACTTTGTTTGTTTGGTTGTAATGAATAGGCTCAAAATCTACTTGACCGATTTTTAAAATTCTTTCACCTTTCGAAAGCTACATTATCCACGAGTAACATAGACTATATTTTATAATGAAAAACAATAGGGTTCCGTAAGATATTTGAATTTTTCGGACAAAAACTGAAAAAAAACACCCAAAGAAGTTACTTATTTTGCGTACGCTGCCTAAATTACAAAAGATAGAACCATAAAATGTTGTAATTAACTGTGGATCTTATAAATATCTACAAAAAAGTCCGCGACACACTATACCTATCTATGTCGAGTGAGGCACAACAACCACATTATATATATAAAAGAAAGTCGTGTCAGTTACACTATTTATAACTCGAGAACAGATGAACCGATCAGGCTGAAAATTGTTGGAGAGGTAGCTTAGAACCAGGAAAAGGACATAGGATATATAACATCACGCTAAATACTGTAGGGGGTAAACAGTGAAAATATTTAACACCATCCGTGCGAAGCCGGGGCGGACCACTAGTTATATATACATAGTTATATTATCCCATGAGGTAGACAACAAACAACACGAGAAGAGGTAGCCACTTTGACATTATTTTAATATCATTTTTGTTAAAAGATTCCATAAAAAATATATTTTTAAATTAATAATATAATCAATAAGTCTCGAAATGGGCACAATATTTGGTAAAATTTTGTATGGAACTGTATATCTATAGTAACATCAGATCGAAACTTGTCACCCAGAATCGTCAGTTCCCGGTTTAATGAACTTGACTCGCGTATCTAATAGGTCTAAACAAGCTGTAATAGTGTTAAACAGATCATGAGTACCACCGCTGTTCTTCTGTTGCTATCTGTTACTTATACTCACGCCATTAGTTCCCATTGGGGTAGGCAGAGACTATCGATCGCCACTTTGTACGATCCTGACAAACCAACTCTGATGGAAACTAATGGTGTGATAAAGGTCTCTTTTTATTAATTCCTAAATAGCCAAAATTGCCTTGCATTGTACATGTAAGCCAAATCACTCTATTCAGTGTAGGCTCAAGCCTCTCACTTGGGACATATATGGGCTGTGATGATGATATTACTTAGCATATATACCACTTATCTTGTTTTGATCACCTAGCATCGATCATTACATACCTGCAACAAACAAGAAAAATATACTAATAATTAAAGAATAAATAAAGGAAAGAAAAATTTCGACACAGGCGGGGATCGAACCCGCGACCTCGGGTAAACGCCCCGGACGCTCTGCCAACTGAGCTACCGTATTTATTCTTTAATTATTAGTAATAATCCCCACATGAGGTTTTCATGAACAAAAAGATTTAAATTAAGAAAAATATAATTAACAATATGAATAAAATACCACTAAAACGTCGATACATATAATAGCTCTGTAGTGCCGGCTTCGAATAACACTAACGTATTTCTTTTCTGGGTGTCGTGACTAAGGGAAATTTCGTGTTATTCAATGTTGTTATGGTGGTGTGACTGGCAACCCATTACCAACCCTCCGTTATTTTACAACTTACCACTTAACTTCCACAAAGGGCTGAAAATATTATATCCGAGGCTAGCACTGCGCCAATTTGGTATAAATAGTAATATAATATTAAAAGTACCGTTTCACAGCCCTAAAGAGCCCCGTTACGATTCCTAGATAAAATGCTTCACAAATGTTTGCCTATTTGATAACAATTTAGATATATTATCATCACCACAAAGAAACTTCGGTAATCTTATCAAAATCATTGTAAATACCGAAATAATTTCCAAACTTTGGGTGTGGTGTTTTAAATATGATTAATGGTTCATTTGGGTCTGACTAAAGTCGACTTACAATAGTACGTAGCAAGAACTGTACTTTCGTGGTACAATAGGCTATTTGACTGTAATAAAATTATACATTTCTTTTACTTCATCTTAATATTTCTTTTTTGGGGCAATATGTAAAAAATATTGCATTATTTCACTAAAATCCGTCTTCTAAAATAAGTATTTTTGATACAACTGTCATGTGAATAAAAACGACCGTGATTGGCTATTTCTATAATGACGTAGATTGCACATAAACAGACTGTGTATCGCTTCGCTCATTGGTGTTTAATGCGGAATTGACGTCATTTGTGCTACAGCCGCCATATTACTTAAAGTAGCGTTTTCGCGGCACATTTGAATATTGCATTTTCTTTTTCGTTTTGTTAATAAAATAGCTAAAATGAAGACATACAAATATTTTTTATAAACAGTGAGTTATATATGAGTTTTGATGCAACCCATTATCAGTATTTTATTTAATGTTACATGGTTTATGTGATAGTTGTAAATTTAAGCTGTGTAGTGACGGCTTAGAATAGGACTACCCTATTTCTTCCGGTGGGTGTGCGTGTGAAGCGACTAACGGACTTGGGGCTTTTTAAGGGATTTTTGGGCGATGCGGTTTGAGACCTATCACCAACTCTGCTCTGCTTCTCAGCTCTGGGTACCCCTTTTAGGGATTTATAGCCGTGAGTTTATGTATGTATGTTGAAAATTTAAGACTGACTTCAAAGGAGGGACTCAATTCGAGAGTATGATTTTTTATTTATTTTCATTTGATTTTATATTTATTTCTAAAAGGGATTGGTTGCGACGTTAAAAAAAGTGTTCGTGGTCCCATCCCATTTTTTTAGAAAAAACATTTAGTTTCTTGAAAAAGACTGGCCCCTGCCTTGTACCTTGAAATTGTACCTTACGCTTATTTTAAGTATGAAATACCTCCTATTATACTAAAATAGTTAAAAAAAAACTTTAATTGACAATAAAGTAATAGATAAAATCCATGACTTCATCACGCCCTAATCTGTTAATGACATCACCTGTTGACAGAGGTCCCTTTTACGACACGAATTAACCTTATCTTCAAGGTTTATCACTGCAAAGTGTTTACACGGGCACTTAGATTGTCGCTTACAACATTTAAATGAGCGTAAGTGACGGTTTTTGACACAATTTTGTATGCCTTTGACAAAAATAAAAAAACAAGTGGTTTTCCTTCCTATAATTTAAGGTTTTTTTCATTTTCCTATAATTTAAGGCTTTTATAAGTGGACCAGAGAATCGCCCCGACTTCGAACGTGAAATGTTATTTTGCCAATATATCTATCAATATTCAACAGGCACTGCTTGTCCCTTTTGAAATCCAGCGTGAGGATATACAGCCTATAGCAAGCTTGAATAATGTAACTTTCTGATGGTGAAGAATTTTCATGAAAGTTCAGTTTATCCGAAGATTAGCCTTCACAACAAACAAAGTAACCAAAAATTTCTTTTCATGATTTTAGTATAAATAAATAATATTTAGACATATTTACACAGCCACGTAGTGCCGGCTTAGAATGTCGCTACCCCTTTCTACCCACGGGTGTCGTAAGAGGCGACTAAGGGTATTGGGGCTTTTTATTGGATTTTTGGGCGATGCGGTTGAAAACCCATCACCAAAAACCTTTATTTTTACCATCTTTTCCCCACTCAACTTCCAAAAGTGGCTGAGGAATTTATAATTCCTTAGCTCTGGCTACCACTTCTAGGGAAATATAGCCGTGAGTATATGTATGTATGTATGTATATATTTACACAGATAAAGTTAGACCCAAACTAAATATAACTTGTATTATAGAATACTAACTCAACGACATATTTAATATTATACAGTATACATATAAATAACATTCCAGACTAAAAAACAATCATTGATGCTCATCACACAAATGTTGCTCTCAGCGATGATTGAACCTGCAAACTCGGATCCGAGAAGCTGGTCACTTATACACTCGGCCATGGACGTCGTATAGATAAGGGGGAAGCATAAGAGCTCTTGAAACCATCTCTGCCAACCCCAATGGAAAAAGACGGCGAGAGTATAAGCATGCTCTTTTATTCTTCATACTTCGGACGCCGGCCTTTTTGAGCACACACTGTATTTGGTCCAGGTGTGTCCTCCGTGGTCGTCCTCTACTCACATTACTTTCCACGTTGACTCTATAGATCTCTTTCACCAATTTACTGTCATCCATCCTCTCTATGTGCCCAAACCACCTTAACAAAGAAGAGAATAAAAGAGCATGTATGAGAAGAATGATGAATGTAACAGAAGCCAAAGTGATTTGCCTGGATCGTACAAAGTGGCGATCGATAGTCTCTGCCTACCCCAATGGGAACAATGGGCCTGAGTATAAGTAAGTAAGTATAAGCAGTTGAATCTCATTGCTACAGTCGAATTCCTATTAACCATCGAACTGAATCAAGATGTTATCTTGAACCGTATCTTCAAACTAACATAAACTTGTTATCAAAGCAATTCAAACAATACGAGTAGTGTAATTGGAACAATAATTAGTTAATCTACAAGACGACCTACTTTTAAAATAGACAAAGAATCGCCGAAAGGGTTAGCCAGAACTTTAGAATTTGAAATCCCTCAGCTACGTTTGCCGTGTAGTGTCCATATAACCATCTTTTCCCAATCAACTTCCAAAAGTGGATGAGGATTTTTTCATTCCAAAGCTCTGGCTACCCCGTTAAGGGATTTATAGCCGTGAGTATATGTATGTATGTACGTTTGGAAGTTTATTGGGTAAAAGACTATAAAAAGTTGCTGTGTAGTGTCGGCTTAGAATAGCACTACCCCATTTCTTCCGGTGGGTGTACGTAAGAGGCGACTAACGGTATTGGGGCTTTTAAGGGATTTTTGGGCGATGCGGTTGGAGACCCATCACCAACAACCATTATTTTACCATCTTTTCCCCACTTAACTTTCCAAAAGTGGCTGAGGAATTTCTAATTCCTCAATATATATAGAATAGTTAGAGCGTTAGCCGTGGCTTAGTGGATAGGTGACCAGCTTCTCGGTCCGGAGGTTGCGGGTTCGATCCCAGCTGAGAGCAACATAATGTAATGAGCATAAATGATTGTTTCTTAATCTTGGGTGTTATTTATATGTGTAATATATAATATTAAATATATTGTTGAGTTAGTATCCCATAATACAAGTCTTACTTAGTTTGGGGCTAACTTGATCTGTGTAGAATATGTCCCTATAGTATTATTATACAGTTCCCAAGTTCTTCTAGTCAGCAACAGTATTTTAGTCAGTAAAAAGGTGAACAACTGATAACAGATATTTATCTATCTTATCACAGAACAGAGCCTTTATAAACTTGTTAAATTCACCAATAACGGAGCAAAAGAATAATTGTTTTTTTTAACCTGACTGACTCCAAGATGCCGATGTATAAATTAAATATCTGACCACAGCAAAATCTTGAGTAAAGAGCCACTTAGAATTTGATTTTGTAAGCGTCAATTTAAGAATAATAATAATAATAATAATAAAACGTTTATTTAGCATTCAAACATAATACAATACACTTTGCTAGCGAGCCCCACACTAGGTAAAAACCTGTATTGCAGGAACTCTAACATAAATTATACAGTATTAATTAATTTAAGCTCTAATCAAATACAATTTACATCTTATTATTTTATTTTTTTTTTGTTTAAAAAATTTAATTACACTCTATAAAATTTAATTACATATTTAGAATACAATGTTTTTTATTATTTTTTTTTTTTTTTACTGTCTGAATGTGCATGTGTGTGTGTATGTGTGTGTGTGTGTGTGTGTGTAAGTGTGTGTGTGTGTGTGTGTGTGTGTGTGTGTGTGTGTGTGTGTGTGAATGAGAATGTGCGTGTTTTGAATTTATCTTTGAACAACAAGCAATCCCTCGGCATCTTCGTAGTTTAGACTTTTAAGCCAGATCGTAAGAGCCCTCTTAGCTTCTTGTCGATTTAAGTCAACAATTTTTATCTTTTCATTAACTTTGTTATAAAGATAACCACCTAAGAAGCACGTGAACCTGCCAATGAAAGCCGTCTTAAAAGTTGGATAATTAAACCTAGGGGGCCTCCTGCTGGTACCATGGCTGGATGTACCTTTAATTTGGCGATGCATTTTCATGGTTAGTTGTGAAATGTACAATTTTCTCACAGTCATTAAATCTGCCTCCTGGTACAAAAGCTCAGTAGGATACTGGTATTCTAACCCCAGAGCAACTTTAATCAGAGCTCTTTGCGCTCTTTCTAGGGGTAGCATGTGAGACTTGGATGCTCCACCCCATGTGTCAATGCAGTATGATAATAATGATTGACAGAGAGCAAAGTATGTAATTTTAAACAGCCGTTTATCAATCACATGGCGTAGATTTTTGAAAATCACAATTAATTTCCGTATCCTTGAAGCGAGCAATTCAATGTGCAGTCTGAATGTTAAATTGCTATCTATGATTACCCCAAGATACTTAATAGATGTTACGTTGTCTAGAGTTAAGCACTGACATGACCCTTCACAACTTTTACGATTCCAAGCACAGTTTCGAACGTGAGCTATTATTTTACAATTCATGTTGTTAGGTTGACCATTTGATCTAATACTAAACGTCATATATTTAGTTTTACCGATATTTAGACTTAGTAAATTTTTTGTCAACCACTCATTTACTCTGTTAAAGCCATTTTGTGCATTTGAAAAAGTACGCTCCCACGATACACCCCAGAAGACCAATGCTGTATCATCGGCAAACGTAAAAATGCTACCACAAGATATTTGAAGCTCACACATATCGTTAATGTATATCAAAAACAGTGTTGGTCCCAGCACACTACCCTGTGGGACACCATAAGTTACTGTTTCCTCACTACTGACCACACCATCAACGATAACTTGCTGGACACGTGAGGTTAGATAGGATTCAAAAAGTGTTAACTGCATGCCACGTATTCCGATCCTCTCTAGTTTAATTAATAACTTTTGGATGGAAACGGAATCAAATGCCTTGGCAAGGTCCAAAAAGATTGCCAAGCATTTCTTGCCACTGTCCAGTTGTTTAGCAACAGTCTCTGTAAGCCCCGCCACCGCATCAGCAGTAGACATGTTTCTGCGAAAGCCAAATTGACTTTGGGATAGCGCATTTGTGGAATCCAAAAACTTTATTAACCTTAAATTAATTATTTTTTCTATTATTTTTGAAATCGTCGATAAAATTGAAATTGGTCTATAATTAGAGAAAGTGGACTTGTCTCCACTTTTATAGATTGGTAGAATTAGACATTTTTTAAGTCTGCAAGGAAATTCACCAGTGTCAAAGGATAGGTTAACGATGTGTACCAAAAGATTTGCTAGACATTCTTTGTTATTTTTAATAACCATAGATGAGATGTGATCTAAACCGGCAGATGAGCTACTTTTAAGACTGTTAATAACACTTATAATCTCAGAAAGGTCAGTACTGTCCAATACAAAGGAATTACATTGGGACTTTGTAAGCGTGGTTTCCGTTATTATCTGATCATTTGCACTGTTTTTAAGTATTTTTTGGGCTAAAGATTTTCCCACATTAGCAAAGTACTTATTTACATTGGAGACAGTGAGTGATTTATCAGTACTTCCCAGTAATAAGTCAAGACTCTTTGTTTTCCTTGGCTTGTAGTTAGTGATCGAGTTAATCACCTGCCAAGTTGCCTTAATATTTTTTGCACAAGCCTTTTCCAATTCTGTTTTTTCGTACTCTTGTTTCACTTTTCGAAGCAAAATATTGCAGAAGTTCCTATACCGCGTATATGTTTTTTTGAGAATTGGATTTGATGGAGACTTTTTTAATTTAGTGTGCATTGAGTCTCGGTTTCTCATACACCTCATGAGCCCTGTTGTGATCCAAGGTTTTATGGGAGTTTTTCTTTTGGGTAGGGTGATTGTCTTAGTATTATCAGAAATGATTTTACTTAAAGTATCAATAAGACACTCCGCGGCACTATTACTGTCTTGTTTTTCAAGAACCGAGTTAAAATTTGTATTTTTTATGTCCTTGGCTATGTCTTTATAGTTGATTTGCTGTTTTGTCTGTTTACAAGAAATTTTGTTTTTATTTTGAAAAATTAAGCAGACGGTATCATGGTCGGTTAAGGAGTTTTGGATAACAAGTGTTTTAGTTGGTATATTGGTTTTTATAAAGATATGGTCCAAGCAACTATTCATTCTAGTAGGGATTTGGTGAGCAGGCAGAAGACCAAAAGTGGCTGTAAGATTTAAATATAGTTCTATATTTTGACCCAGTGGTACCTTCAAAATGTTTAGATTAATATCACCTAGCAATACTATACTTTTAAAATTATCCAGGGATTTAAGTAAGTCCGTCAGTGACTCCATAAAGTTATCTGTATTCTTATAACTAGGCGAGCGATATATAGATATTAATGCAATGGAATTTTCGATTACAGAGACAAGACAATTTCCATCTTTAAACTTAGGTTCATATGTATAGCAGCTCAATCCATTTTTCAAGTAAATGACCACTCCATCATTTTGTATACAATTATTATGCGTAACAAAATGAGAGTAGTTCTGTATGTTTGGTATGTATGGATTTTTTCCTAGCCAACATTCCGTTAGTATAATTACGTCAGGTAATATATTTATTCTGGCTAAGAGGGAGACAAAACCTGCGAAATTAGCGCCAATACTCCTGATATTTTGTGTCAATATCTTAAGATTATTTTTTGCATCAACATGTCTTGTCACTTCCTCTGGAGTGCAAGCTAAAGAGGTAGAAGCAGTCAGATTGTCCAATTCCTTTAATACCTCGTTCATGCAATCATTAGCCATTTTGGAAAGTAAGAGTTGGTATATTAAAAATGAAATTGTGATTAGAAATCACTAGAGGATAAGATAGGAACACTCCCAGATTACGGCGACAAAGAAACAAGACTACAACTACCAATCGCACAGCTAGCAATAGCAACAAGTTAATATTTTTATGCAATTTTTTATAACTATTTGAATAATCTTTAGGTATGTTTGTGTAGTGAGTGTATATGTGTGGATAAATTTTTAGTGAGTTAAATTGTAACTTACGTAATAAAATGTGTATGTGTTTTGCACAGTATTCAAATATTGACAGTATATTTTTTTTGGATAATAAATTATGACATTCCTCAATTAATAAAAACAAAACATTCATTAGACAGTATTCATGCACATTCATTAAGATAATGAAGTGTAAAACTAAAGGTTCCATATTAATTTTTCCTATAAACATTACGAACAATACCCCGACTGAGAATAAAATTACAGCTATTGAATAAGTTTTAGGTAAAATAGGAACTACTAAAAAAATTCCAGGTATTAAAATTACATATAAAATTAAGATATCGGTTATCCATAACAGGGTGAATTTAGCTAGATAGAACTTCATTTGGCGCCTTACTCCCAATGTACTTGTCCAAGTCATCAGTAGAACGTATATTAATAACGGATTTACCTTCTGATTTTCGTACAAGGATAGAACCATCCTTTGTCCAGCAGTATCGAAATTGATGTAAGTTTGCTCTTGCCCTAGCTTCACGAAAAAGAGTACGATTTTCTTTGGTTAGTCTTTCATTTACATAAATCTTGTTTTCAGGTCCTTCCGTGATACCGTTTGTGGTTAATTTAGGTCGACTTTTGATGCTCTTAAGAAGTTCCTCTTTTTTTTGTTTTCTCAATAGTTTTACTATAATAGGTCTTGGGAATTTATTTGCCAGTTTTAGGGGTCCAATTCTTGAAATCCCGTCTATGTCCTCAATTTTTAAATCAGTTCCTGTTTTTTTGGAAACCAGTATCGCAATGTGACTAAGATTCTCATTCGGTAACTCTGGGATCCCTACAATTTCTAGTTCATTTGATAGCATTGATTGGCTCTGGTAATTGAGTTTTGCTTCCATTTGCGTCATTGAGTGCTTAAGTAGGTCTATCTCTGTAGCTTGTTCTTTTATTTTTTGTAGATAGACAATGTTATTGCTGTAAATAGTTGATTTGAGCTCTTTAACTTCCTCTCTGAGTTGACGTATTTCTTCAATGAGCATGAAGATTGGGTTGCTTTCATCTCTATTTTTGGCATTTTGACTTCCTCTTACTAAATTTATATTTTCAACTGATGCGTTGTAGTTGTAAGTTAAGTCCAACTTTGAACCTGCTGGACGGATAGGCGTAGAAGTATTGTCATATTTCGGTAGTTGGCATTTGCACGAGGGACAAATCCAGTTGTCTTTAGAGATTTGAGAAAAGCTATTAAATTCTTCTACCGATATCTTGAGACACTCAAGATCATAGATATTTCTGCACTTACTGCATTCCAAAAAATTTATTGAAAATATTTTATTTTTACATGCACCACACTCAGTACTCATTTTTATACTTAAAACGGAACGTTTCCACGATAATATATATTAAGACTGGCAACCTTGTTGTAATGTCAATCAAGACATCAATGTGTCAATGTTGTGTGACACTGACAGTAGTTATTTATTTTGACAATTTGTTCAACCAGTGTTTATCGTGATCGTTATTAGTTTCTTTTGTGATTTTTCAAAAGTATTTATTGTGATTTACCCAGTTAAATTAAGTATTAAATGTGAAAAATTCAAATTTTCAAAAGATCGTTACTCACGAAAAGCAGTTTTCTTGGTTAGATACGGTATCTAATGTATGGTTCTACTCTTGATTTCGCAGCACTTCTTTTTCAGGCACAGTTTAACACTGATTTTATAGCACTTTATTATGAGTTAACTCAAATTTTGATTTAATAAGCAGGAGACGTGTAATAAGAGTGTTGTTGGTGTGACGGTAGATGAATAATGAAGAATACTTATCGTAAGTGCTCAGCTCATACAAAAATATGGTCAAATGGGAACTAATGGCGTGTACTGTTTAATTAATATCCTATATTATATACTCATATGACGAAACTTTGAAGTGTTTATTAGAGACAATTTTAAACGTTCATATGTCTCCCTCACAGTGGTCGCAGGCAGCACTTCCAATACGTTTTGGTGGTCTCGGTGTTCGTCGGCTACAGGACACAGAACTCCCAGCATTCTTGGCCTCTTCGCATGGGGTGCAGAAGCTTGTCACTCGTATTCTAAGTTTTGATGGTGACAGTTTAAGCATCCCATTCGCCGATGAGGCTTTTCAGCTGTGGCGAGCCCGTTGCCCGACAGGAGATTGTCCAGAGAAGCCCAGCGTACAGCGCTCCTGGGATGAGGAACTATGCAAGTCCTCCCTCGGTGGGTTGTTGACGCAGAGCTCGGGAGCGGAGCTTGCTCGTCTGAGAGCAGTCTCTCAGCCGGAGTCGGGTGCTTGGTTGCATGCGTTGCCATCTCCGCATTTAGGTACATTTCTGGACAACAACTCCCTGCGTGTAGCCGTGGCGCTTCGTCTTGGATGCAACATATGTGAGCCACACCGCTGTATTTGTGGTTCATCGGTCGATTCGCTGGGGCGTCATGGGCTACATTGTGTCAAAAGCGCAGGGAGACTCTCTTGCCATCACTCAATCAATGACATCGTCCGGAGGGCTCTCGTTTCTGCTGACATTCCATCCGTTTTGGAACCACCAGGTTTGTGCCGCAGCGACGGGAAACGTCCGGACGGTCTCACTTTAATACCGTGGGAAAGAGGTCGTTGCCTTTTATGGGATGCTACGTGTGTATGTACATTGGCGGCATCCCACATTAGCTCCACAAGTTTAACTCCTGGGGCCGCGGCGGAGATGGCAGCGCGGCAAAAATCAATAAAGTACGCGCAGCTGATGGGGAGTTACTGGTTTGTACCATTAGCCGTCGAGACAATGGGGGTGTGGGGATCGCAGGGTAGAAACTTTGTTAGGGAAATTGGTCGTCGTTTGAGGGATCAGGGAATGGACTACCGCTCAGGGGCATTTCTGGTCCAGAGGATTTCTCTCGCTGTGCAGCGTGGAAATGCTGCCAGTGTGATGGGAACCTTTGGGCCGGGTATGACTTGGGGCGGTTTGTTTGCCTAATTTTGTCGTGTTACTTTTCATAATTTTTTTTTATTATATTCTGTGTAATATTAAGTTAGATTTATTTAAAAAACAGATATGTTTATTCAACGTTAAATTATCCTTATAAATTTTTGTAACCACATTTCGGGTTATAATATTACCGTTATATATATTTGTATCTGATGTATATACCTAGGTAGTTTTTAACTGTAAATATTTTTGAAATAATAAATCAAATCCTTGAATGGCATCGTCGTGTACTTTGAAATATAACGTGACATTTTTACTAGTCTTCAGACCAATATAACCCAGAACGATATTGAACTACCAAAATTACTTAAATTTAAACGTTAACTTCCGTTAGCTGTGTAGTGTCGGCTTAGAATAGCACTACCCCATTTCTTCCGGTGGGTGTACGTAAAAGGCGACTAACGGTATTGGGGCTTTTAAGGGATTTTTGGGCGATGCGGTTGGAGACCCATCACCAAGAACCTTTATTTTACCATCTATTCCCCACGCACCTTCCAAAAGTGGCTGAGGAATTTCTAAGGGCCAGTTTTTTGATCCGTAGTTAAAAATATAACCATTCGTTACATTGACGTGACATTGACTATAGTTAAATGTCTAACCAGTAGTCAAATCGTAAATCCATTTTGGTTCGATATTTGACATTAGTTACTCTAACCACGGGTCAAAAAATGCATTTGGCTGATATTTAACTAATAGTTACGATTTTTAACAAATGGTTGAGTTAACCACGGATCAAAAAACTGGCCCTAATTCCTTAGCTCTGGCTACCCCTTTCTTGGGATTTATAGCGGTGAGTATATGTATGTATGTGTATGTATGTAATTTCCGTTGAATCTCAGATTTTTGGAATGTCCGCTGTATGACTGAAGAATAAAAGAGCATGTATGAGAAGAATAATTAATGTAAGGGAAGCAAGAGAGGTTTGTCAAGATCGTACTAAGTGGCAATCGATAGTCTCTGCCTACCCCAATGGGAATAATGGGTGTGAGTATAAGTAAGTGACTGCGTCCCATTTGCTATCACCATTGAATGTCACAGTTAAACTCTTTATGTTTGTCATCAATTAACCAATCTTGTTTCCCAAAGTCGGTGCAGTTCGTCGGCCTTTAATAAATGAGACATAACAAACGAACCGCGAACACAATGGGCGACAGGTCTCTTACACGATTGCACACTTGTATTACCTGTATGGGATTGTATGGGCGCTTTTATCATCAATAAGTTAAGTGATTAAGTATTGTTTAGTGTTTTTCCGGTAGATCAAATTGATTAAATGAAGCCAGAGAGGTTTGCCAGGATCGTACAAAGTGGCGATCGATAGTCTCTGCCTACCCCAATGGGAACTAACGGCGTGAGAATATGTGTATGTATGTACGTATGTATGTATCAAATTGAAAAGATTCTGAAAAAGGCGGCGTCCGTTGTCCTACGAAGAGCACAAGGGCATTTATGAGAATATTGATGAATGTAAATAAATTGCTGTGTAGTGTCGGCTTATAATAACACTATTCCTTTTCTACCCATGGGTAATCGTTAGCGGCTACTGAGGGTCTATTTAAGTGATTTTACGGCGATGCGTTGGGGATACATCACCAACAAACTTTTTATTAGGTACCATCTCCGCCACTCCCACCCACTCAACTTCCAAAGTGGCTAACGAATTTATTATTCCAAACCTCTGGCTACCCTTTTTAGGGATCTATAGCCGTGAGTATATTTATTTATGTATGTATGTAAATGAAGCCGGAGAGGTTGGCCAGGATCGTACAAAATAGAGATCGATAGTTACTCTCTGCTGACCCCAATGGGAATAAGCACTGACTGACGTGAGTATATGTATAATAAGTGCAAGAAAAACAAGAAACTGGGCAAGAAGCATTATCGTTGTGTGTTGATATCTGAGAAAATAATCACTTAAAACCCTAACTAACCCAAGGATTATTTTACGACAAGCATTTCTGACCTGAGCTGAAGCTGTGTAGTGTCGGCTTAGAATAGCACTACCCCATTTCTTCCGGTGGGTGTACGTAAGAGGCGACTAACGGTATTGGGGCTTTTAAGGGATTTTTGGGCGATGCGGTTGGAGACCCATCACCAACAACCTTTATTTTACCATCTTTTCCCCACTCAACTTTCCAAACGTGGCTGAGAAATTTCTAATTTTTCAGCTCTGGCTACCCCTTTTAGGATTTAAAGCCGTGAGTATGCATTTCTGACCCCACCCACACATAAATTAAGCTACTACAAATAAGTGCTGAGTTTCCAATTTCATTAGGTATTCTTATAATACCCTCACTTTTCGAAACAATTGTTCTCCATTACAATAAACTTAATACAGATTATATTGATTGATTGATTGACTGATGTGATGTGATACTAAATGATTTTAACCGCAGGTAACTTTATACTAGACTAGGTTTACAGTGCGGTAATAGGCAAATTTATTTATAATAATAAGAAAGTTACATAAAAAAACCTCTATAGCTCAGTAGGAATACTACTGGTTCTTTTGCAGGGACGTAAGTTAAATTCCTGAGTTGAGCCTAGGCTATTTCCTATAATTTGTTCACTTTTGGTTTTATCAATCTACAAAACATTATTTATCTGGAAGTTTGGAGATAAATTTATGGCGAACAAAAAAACCTAAGTAATTATAATACATAAATAATACTACTGATGAATTAGGATTTACACACATGCTATAGTATTGTTATATCATATCATAATACGTGCTTAGAAAAAAAAAACTTGTTTGTAAGAAATTGTAAATTTTATGAACCGTTCCAGTATTGGAGCAGTAGGAACATAAGCTCATATAATTTCTATACATTTGGATTTTCACTTTATGATTCTTGCTTCGTAATTATAATATTTTTTATTGTAGATTGAATCAGATAAATTAAGCTAATTGAGGACGATGGCGACTTGTTTGCGGCTGATATTTTCATCACAACGCCTGGCAATGGGCAAAATAGCGAAGACAACGGTGCGACGAAGAGTATGCTTGTACAAATAATTTATATAACATCAGTCACCGGCACTAGATGAACTTCTTGAAAATGTTTTTCGTGACACCAAATGGTCTCAAGCTGAGGCTCGGATTGAACTAAACCGAAGGTGAACCAGTAGAGCTATCCACATTCTTAGTAACCCCGTCTCTACAGCCCTCAGCTCCATTGACGGTGACAGAGCCACCGCCAAAAAGAATACGTAATGAAGTGGCAAGAAGATGGGGGTTTTTCGATATTCAAGGAAAGGCTGCGAAGGTGTCATATGAACCAGATTTCCAAAAAATATGGAAATTCTTTTCAGTGTTTTAAAAAAATATATGAGATTTTCGAATGAATTTGCTTAGAAACTTAAAAAAATATTCAGAAGGATAGTGTTGGTTACCATCGTACTGCAATTTGCCTGAAAATATGGTATTGGCAATTACTGATATTCCACATAATATGTTAGTGTTTTCAGCTGTACAAAAAATCTCCAGCTGCAACTTCACATGATCTTTTATCATTTACGAGAGATATTGTATCTACACATTTCTAACAATAAGAAACAGTTCCTAATACTTGTCTTCATCTATGATTCCTACTCCTAGATGTTCACTTGTAGAGCAAAACGTGTGTTTGAAGCTAAAAGATTGGATGGCAAAGAACATAATATTATTCGTGAAAGTAAAAAAATAAACAAACTCGATGTGGTTTATGATATGACACAAAAATACAAAATGTTCCAAGAGGAAGTGGAGTGTTGCTTCACATGTCAAGTGTTATATATTTGTTATTCTCAATAACATCTAATTATATAATGTTTTCACGTTCATGCTAGTTAACCAATGTTTTTAACTCCGAAAAATAAAAATAATGTAAAGACAATTATCTTATTTCTCATTAAAACTATGGCCCTAAATAGGATTTTACATGTATGTATATTCCTAATGTTCCATTATTGGAACGGTTAAAAAACATAGAAACCTTCTTTTACGAATTTTTTTTTCCTCCCAATTCACATTGTACATCTATAAAGGTGCTCCAATACAATTTTCATAAACATTGAACATGTTTTACTATGGTTGGGATGATACGAGTTAAGTGAGAGAAAATATCTTGAGATGACCCCACATGGATTAATACTAAATGCCATGGAGACAGAATTCTTACAAAGCGTGGCCTCGTCCTCCTACGCCGAACAGCAAATGACAAAAAAGTAAAGTGATATTCAGAAGTATCGGTACCTCTATCACTTCGGGAACATATGGCACGAACGAAAAGGATCTTACAAAGTGGCGATCAATAGTCTCTGCCTACCCCAATGGGAATAATGGCGTGAGTATATGTATGTATGTATGTATGAAAATATTTTTCCCGCTCCACTAAGAAAACGCGAGTAAATGTCCAAATGACGTAACCAGTCGATCCAAAGTCGTCAAAAAGATGAATGGTAGTCGAATCGACGACGCAAGAAGCGTGACCGTCACTTTCACGATGAAACCTGAAGCCAGCGGCACGTGACGCGATCATATCCGATAGCAGGGTGGGCAGACACGCTGTGAGAAAGTTTTCTTGTGGCTCGTGATGGTCACTATGTAATGTTGATGAAAGGAGTAGATTTGATGCAGATTTGATATAAATTCATACATACATACAAACATATACTCACGGCTATAAATCCCTAAAAGGGGTAGCCAGAACTGAGAAATTGGAAATTCCTCAGCCACTTTTGGAAGTTGAGTGGGGAAAAGATGGTAGAATAAAGGTTATTGGTGATGGGATAAATTCAATTTCTCGATATACAGAAAATATAGTAAAATAGGTATTAAAATTGAGATGAAAACGAAATGTTCTTATATAGGCAGTGGTGGGGATCCGAAGTGAGAAGAATAAAAGAGCATGTATGAGAACAATTATGGACGTTAAGGAAGCAAAAGAGAGGTTTGTCAAGATCGTACTAAGTGGCGATCGATAGTCTCTGCCTACTCCAATGGGGAAAATGGGCGTGAGTATAAGTAAAAACGTATGTAAACAAAACAAAATTTAATTATGTTACTTTATTCATATATTAACATTTTCACGATGCTATGCATGCGCCTCATGCTTCTCCTTTCGGAAGGCTTAGAAGGCTCTCAATAAGGTCTTCGAACATCTTGCGTCCTCTACCAACAATGATATTCACATTATAATAAACTTTATTTATTACACTTTTAAAAAATTCACTTTGTACATTGTTCTTTAGAAACATTAATTGTCCACCTATATATTTTCTATTGACTCTTTATCCCTTTTGCTCCGTTACCTTCATCCACCGAAGAAGTTAAGATGTAGATGTTTACATACATATACTCACGGCTATAAATCCATAGAAGGGGTAGCCAGAGCTAAGGAATTAGAAATTCCTCAGCCACTTTTGGAAAGTTGAGTGGGGAAAAGTTGGTAAAATGAAGGTTGTTGGTGATGGGTCTCCAACCGCATCGCCCAAAAATCCTTTAAAAGCCCCAATACCGTTAGTCGCCTCTTACGTACACCCACCAGAAGAAATGGGGTAGTGCTATTCTAAGCCGACACTACACAGCAAATAGTAGATGTTTACTGATGCCAATTAAAAATTCTATCAGTATCTCTACAATGTTTAGCAAGACATTATTTTTTCACTAGTAAACTACTTACTCAGTCCATTGGCGAAGAGATTACATTATCATAATCCACTCAAACAATGAATAAATCATACAATGTAAATATTAAAAGTAAAAATGCAAACTCGCCCACTTGTTAGATCCACCTATAGTGTCACTGACCTACCTTAACACAGATCAAGTCGTGATAGATGTGACAATGGCTTAGAATACAACAATAGACAATAGTTGTGGATCTCCTTTATGCTGTGTAGTACCGCCTTAGAATAGCACTGCCCCATTTCTTCCGATGGGTGTACGTAAGAGGCGACTAAGGGTATAGGGGCTTTTTATTTTTAAGTGATTTTTGGGCGATGTGGTTGGAGACCCGTCACCAAAAACGTTTATTATTATCATCTTTTCCCCAATCAACTAGCGTTGTGTAACTCACTCTGTTTTAATGAGTATGAGTGAGGGCCTCATTTTATCTCATGAGGTACTCGCGAGGTACCCCTCATTTGTGACGAGTTGGGACTTTTAAGGGATTTTTGGGCGATGCAGTTGGTGCCCATACCCAACAACCTTTATTCTATTATCTATTTCCCACGCAACTTCCAAAAGTGGCTCTAATACCATAGCTCTGGTTACTATGTAAGTATCCTTTATAGGTACGCACAATCTTATTTATCGATGTGTCCAAGGACGGAAAGCAAAAGCTGGAACCGACGTATTTGGCCGTGTTTGTTTGATCTTTGAGAAAAATATTATTCGGTGACCTACTGATGCAGTTTGGGATATTAGTCATGAAAAACGGGAAAAACATCTGTTTTCCTATATGGAAAACTTCTTTCTTGTTCTTGTAAATAAACCATTATTATTTAATATATTTTACTTAAAGAGTTTAATAAGAAAAAATGAGCGGGAAGTTTTTGCAAACTTGTAATTGATCAGAGCAAGATATTACTTACGTCTGCGTCTCTCAGTGATCTAATCACGTGATGTGCAGAAGTATCGGTATCTCTGCCAAACCCTTCGGGGATATTCGACGTGAACGTTTATGTTATGCGTCTCCAACTGAAATTTCGCGTATCTCAATTGTACCTTTCGGGCAATGGCCTTAGTTTCGATTATTGAAACATGTCGCATTTAAATATTACAACAATAGCAGTTATCCTCAAATATCAGATTATCGAATAAAATTTTATTATCCATGTTAAGACACCAGTTAAAAACATTTTTGTGTGCAGCGGATTAGAAATTTTCGTAATAAAAAAGCAAGGCGAGCAAAAATTATAAATCGTCTTTTTTGTCTTCTTTGAGCGAATCTTGAGTATATCTATACACCATATCATTGCGTTTTTTTATTTGCTTTACATACTACTGGATATAATAACCAAAGATCTCTTCTGCAGCTGTATATAATCTTTGTCCTTCACATGCGCCGGCGCACCGGGCAACTCTATAAATAACCGCATTGATCTGTTATTAAATTATAATTAGACCAAATGTCAATTGTTGTTTATTGCCTGTTACATTGTTAATGTATCGTTTAATTGTTGGCCTTGATAGCTCTGTGGGAAAAAGATCTACTTTTGATCGAAGATTCGAATCAACATCACTACTCTTCCCTTTCTGATATAACACATACAAACATACATACATATACTCACGGCTATAAATCCCTAGAAGGGGTAGCCAGAGCTAAGGAATTAGAAATTTCTCAACCACTTTTGGAAGTTGTGTGGGGAAAAGATGGTAAAGTAAAGGTTGTTGGTGATGGGTCTCCAACCGCATCGCCCAAAAATCCCATACATACATACATACATATAATTACGGCTATATTTCCCTAGAAGGGGTAGCCAGAGCTAAGGAATTATAAATTCCTCAGCCACTTTTGGAAGTTGAGTGGGGAAAAGATGTTAAAAATAAAGGTTTTTGGTGATGGGTCTCCAACCGCATCGCCCAAAAATCCAATAAAAAGCCCCAATACCCTCAGTCGCCTCTTACGACACCCGCGGGTAGAAAGGGGTAGCGACATTCTATGCCGGCACTACACGGCAAAAATCCCTTAAAAGCCCCAATACCGATAGTCGCCTCATACGTACACCCACCGGAAGAAATGGGGTAGTGCTATTCTAAGCAGACACTACTCAGTTGTGCATAAAAGACATACTCACGGTTATAGATCCCGCAAAATTGATAGCTGGAGCTTCAGAATTAGAAATTTCTCAGCTTTCATCGACTAACAAGTACTTATAACGCTACAACTCCCTAAGTCATCTTTTACGATAGTCGAGGCAAGATATCGGTTAGTGCTGATCTAAGCTGAAACTT